>HG992276.1:20007500-21207500 GCA_905220595.1 Spilosoma lubricipeda | reverse complement strand
TATGAACTGCGAATCCGTAAAATATTCACACTTATTCTTTGTACTATCATTAATCAACAAACACACCTCATCCGCCGCGCTAACAATATCAGAAACCTGTTTCTCGCCTGCATTCACCGGTGACTCATTCTCATACGCACGAGATAGTGCATCCGCTATGTATAGGTATTTACCTGGCTTGTACACCAAAGTGAATGAATAACGCTGCAATCTCAATAACATTCGCTGCAATCGAGACGGAGCGTCAACAATTGGTTTTTTAATTATACTTATCAATGGTTTATGATCCGTTTCTATTGATACATCTGAACGTCCAAAAATATAAGCATAAAATCGCTCACAAGCAAATACACAAGCATACATCTCTTTTTCAATCTGAGCATATCTTTGTTCCGTTTTAGTTAGCGCTTTCGAAGCATAACAAACCGGATGGCCATTTTGTAATAGACACGCCCCTAGGCCTGTACTACTCGAATCTACTGATATTATGATAGGTATATTCATGCTATAGTATTGTAGAACTGGGCGTTTAATTAAATATGATTTAAGGTGATTAAAACACTCATGATGCCTCTCATTCCAATGCCACTCGACCTCTTTTTTAAGTAATTCTCGCAGTAGTAAAGTTTTATCCGATAAATTTGGAATAAAGGAACCCACGTAAGTGATAAGGCCCAAAAAACGCTCAATGTCTTTTTTATTTGTAGGTACTGGCATGTTTTTTATAGCAGATAAATGAGAATCATCAGGACTAAGACCATTTTTAGTAATACGATGTCCTAGGTATTTGATTTCTTGTAAACCAAACTTGCATTTACTTCTATTTAATTTTAAATTAATCTTCCTACATCTCTGTAATACATTATTTAATATCTGATCATGTTTTACCTTATTTGGGGCATAAATCAACAAATCATCAATATACATACACACACCCTCAATATCATCGAAATTTTCGTATATTTTCCTATGAAAAACCTCAGATGCAGAACAAATACCAAAAGGAAGCCTCAAAAATTTGTACCTACCAAAAGGAGTGTTAAATGTACAATATTTGCTACTTTCTCCTAGTCTGACATTCCAAAATCCTGATGATACATCTAAAGTACTAAAATACCTAGCCCCCGCTAATTTTGATACGATCTCATCAATAGTGGGTAGTTTAAAATGTTCTCTTTTTATAGCCTGATTTAATTCCTTCGGATCCAAACAAATCCTAAGATCGCCGTTTGATTTTTGCACCACGGTAATGCTGCTCACCCAGTCAGACGGACCCTCAACTTTCTCAATAATCCCCTGTGATTCCATTTCTTCTAATTTTTTTTCTGACGTCCTCTCTAATTGCAAATGGCAACTTTCTAGGCGCGTGAATCACGGGTACAGCATCTTCACGCAACTGAATGTTATACACACCCGGCAAACAACCTATACCCTTAAACACATCCTCAAAATTGGTAATATATTTCGGCGAGCTATCTCCAGACCTCTGCACTGACAAAACCCTCTTTATTAAATTTAAATCAACACATGCTTGTCGACCTAACACAGGAGTGCTGGTGACATCTGCGATTTTAAATTCAAGTAAATGTAACTTATTTCTATAATAAACTCTAAGATATATTTTACCTAAAACTTCTATCAAAGTACCTGAATAACCACTCAACTTAGTGTTCGTTTGCAACAGCTGATTACAAGATATGCCCATACTCGACAAAAAACGTACAGGCAAAACATTTACATCTGCCCCCGTATCTAATTTAAATTTAATTCCACAATTGTTTATATTTAAATTCACTGTCCACTCATCTAAATCTTTATTTAATGAAAAAATTACCTGTTGATTCGCTGTTTCCACTTCGTAAACACGACATACTTTTGCAAAATGATTTAGTTTTGAACATCGTAAACAGGTTTTACCATAGGCCGGACACGCATTGTATTCATGTATCCCACCACATCTACCACAAGCGGGAGTAGACCACGATCTATTTGAGGTACGCGCTGCTTGATCGTTGCGCCCGCGCACCTCCCGCCGAGCTACATCTCCCCGCTCCGGCCCAGGGCGACCGTATCTCGATCTCGAGACGTAACCGCTGCCACTGCCTACCCTCGACGGCGAAGGCTTCATATTATTGTATCTGCGATGACCTCTAATCGTCCATATATCATTACATTCCTCCTGTCTATTGTTGTCTTGAATTTTATGCACCACACTTTCTTTCTTGATACCTTCCGAATACATTTTTGAAACAACTGCCACTCGACATATCTCTACTGCTGTACATAATGTAAGCTTGTCTTCTCTCAATAACCGTTCTCTAATCGCCGAACTGATAACTCCACACACTAACCTGTCTTTTATTAAATCATCTTTCAGATCTCCAAATTCACAGGTCGCCGCTAACTTTTTTAACTCCAATACATACTGATCTATTGTTTCATTTTCTTGCTGGTTTCTGATAAAAAATTTATGCCGCTCGACAGTTAAATTTTTCTTAGATTCAAAATGTTCATCCAACTTTTTAAGGACACCCTCCAAAGTAATTTCCTTAAACTGTTCTATAATGTCGCGACATTGTTCCCCTACTATATGTAAAAATATGTTCACCTGTATCACTGCAGATTTTTTCTGAAGTTCACATGCCTCAAAATATATTTGGAAGCCTTTTCTCCACTTGTTCCAGCTATCATTCAACTTGCCTGAAGCCTGATCTCTTTCATCGAACAAAAATGGTTGCGGCGGTGACAATACTGTTTCCATCTTGTTTTATTTTTCTTTACAAATTTAACATTAACACGTTTAAATACTAATTAACACGGTTTTATTTTTCTAGTTTAAATACCGACTGCGCCATGTAATGTTATTGGTACATGAGTGAAACCAGAGGTGTAGATGTAGAATGATTTATTTAGTTCACCTTTTACTATATATATAGTTACAGATATCCATGACCGTGATCTCGTCTTTATTGATTACCCACATTACCTATATAATTATTCATATCATGCAAACATATGACATTTATAAGCGTTTATAATTGTCTAGTACTTCGTAATCTTCGTAAATGGTTAAAGTTTCACAAAAACAATGTATTAAGGAACTGTTTCCTTTTACAAGCTCAATTAAAAATAAAAGAAATCCCTTCACAAGCACTTAATCGAGTAATCATACGCCCAAAATGCCTTACATCGTTAGCTAAGAACCACTGCACGGAAACTAGCTTTCAAATTAAAGAAACCGCATCGAAATCGGTCCATTTGTTTGAGAGCTACGATGCCACAGACCGACACACACACACACACACAGAAATTGACACAAAGTTTTAATACCCCTCTTTTTGCGTCGGGGGTTAAAAAGTTAAAAATCCGCGACATCATGTGTGTAACTTCACTATAACCTACTTTATGTTAAACAAATGTGTTGACGCTATTGTAACATCATGCTATGGGCAATAGGAGACGCAGACGATATTGCGTGGGTCACCTATCATATGTATTAAACGCTGAAATGTCGTACTATGAGATGACTTCAACATAGTTAGTTATTAGGATATGTATGTAATGCTTATGTACGTGTGTCAACTGAGTTGAGATGTATTTTTAAGGTAACATAATATGTACTACAGTTTTTACTTTCAAATATAAAAATACTGTTTTACAGACCTTCATATTGGCAAATAATTATTTTTCGAATTTGTTGCCAATTTTTAAGCATCGAATACTCGGTAATAAAACTATAATAATATTTCCTTCATAAATGAATAAAAACTTTAAGTAAGTTTTAATTTAAACGGTTTTATTGAATATAATGTACTAAAAGCTTAAAAAATTGATTCGGTAGGTCCCAGGTTCCAGTCATCACACCCTTCTCCCTCACCCGATGTCAAATGAAATCGTTGAGCCCGTGTTCCATCCAGTCAACTCAATTTACGCTATTAAGGATTTAATTTTTACCCGACTGCGAAGGGATATTATGTTTTTATGTATGTATATATATATATATATCTTTGGCACGCCCTACAGCCTAAACGGCTTGTCGTACTTTTATGTGAGTGGTGTCAATAGATTCGTCTTAGTCATGAGAGTGACACCGGGTACATCAAAATAAAAAAAAACAAAATTAAGGCTTTTTGGCGCCAAAATTAATAAAAAAAAAAATGTTTTTTAAAATACATCGAGTGTGGTCAAAATAAAGATTTTTTAACGGTAATTACGGTGCTAGATAAAACTTATATGTTTTATTTAAAAAAAATGAATTTAATAAAGATGACAAATATTGACGCAGTCGTATTTTTAATAATTTCATTTGATATCTATAGTGGTAGCCGTGACAAAATGTGTAAACCATAATTTTGTAGCGGCAGACATCTTAGATTTTATTTTTTTATAGTGAACTGTGTTATGTTAGTCAAGTTCTTTCATTTGATACCTATATTGACAAAGTCATAGAAAAATTTGTAAACCGCCATTTTGAAGCGGCGGCGGTTGTAAATCTTGGACTCACAATAAAACAGAATTGTCGCCGGAACTAATGGTATGTACCAAATTTCAGATCAATCTGTCAAATTTCAGTTACTAGATATGACCCAAACAAACAAACAGGGCAAGCTAAATAAAACCGTTTAATACAAGTACAATTTTAACAAAAATGAAACCGACTTCAAGGTTCGACTCGATTTCTCGTGGATTCCTTCATCAGATATTAATGTCCTTAACATGGTACCAGCGTGGGGACATCTCCTTTCCATTAAAAAAAGAATCATCAGAATCGGTTCATAAACGACGAAGTTATGCCCGAACACAAAAAAAAAAAAAAAAAATATATATACGGTCGAATTGAGAAACCTCCTCCTTTTTTTGAAGTCGGTTAAAAAGTGTTGCTATCTAGTTCTTATGGACATCATAATAAAGCTCAGATTAGCAGGAAAACAAACGTGATAAATCTTTTACCTAACACATTTCTAATACGACTATAGTATATATTTATATTAAATGCTCATTGGACGATAATACACACTTTGGTCAGTAATATAAAGTTCCCGCAATATTCGCACACGAGAATAGTTTTATGTAGAAGTACTTGAAACTACTTTGAGAAAGTAGCAATACAAATAAGGGTTTGTGTACATCGATAAACATGATTAGTATCAAAAAAAAAAAACTATTATATGAATGAATGAATGAATGAAAGAATGAATGAATGAATGAAACATTTATTGGACACACACATTTTACAAGCTTGAACAAAAAAATAAAATAATAAAAGTAACATAAAACAGATCAAAACTATATAAAGGTTAACAAGAAAGAAACTGAATGACTTGTGATTAACACTTGACGGCTTTAAAAGGACGAGTTTTTTATTGGAACTGAGATTTTCTAAGTATATATTTGTATGACACTTTTTTAACGAGATGAGATCATTTTTTTTATTATATTACAAGCTGAGCCCCGCGGAACACCGCGTAACAACCCGCGGTACAACGACAACTGCGGGTCATGCTGCGGGACAAAGCTAGTCTAAAATAAAGTAGTTTAAGTTACTCCCTGGATCATCAGCTACCTGCCAGTGAAAGTCCCGTCAAAATCGGCCTAGCCGTTCCAGAGATTAACCGAAATAAACAGACAGACAGACAAAAATAAAAAAAAAAATTGGCACATGTAGCGTGTATAAACAGACACTACAATTTTATTTATTTGTATGGATTTCTTGGGTAAAAGAGACGTTTTTGTTCACTATCCCCTGGAAGCAGACTTTAAAATTGACACTATTGACACCCAGAGTGTCATCATCATCAATAGCATTTAATAGTCCTCTGATGGTCTCCTTTACTTAGAATTAAATATTTGACCAGATAGTAGATAGAGAGAGAGACCACGCTGATTTCAGCACGATAGGGCCGGCTCGACCGAGGCGGTACTACCCTCACACAGTAAACCAACACAAAATAACAGCCTTTGTGCTGTCGTGTTACCTTGGAGCAGGCGCGGTTCCAAGGGGGGGGTCACAGGGGACATGACCCCCCCCAAAATCGTACACATCAAATTTTTTTTAACCTTATTTTTTTCTCCTCAGTTTCCATAATTGTTCAATCGACATATGAAATCAAAGGATAGGAATTGTTTAACACCTATAAATTAAAACTGTAACATAATGTGGACAACAAAACTTTGCCCTCCAAGACAGTCGTGATTCAGGCTTGCTCTAACATAAAGACTCAGATGACACTACTAGTCTGGACCAGAGTTCCTAGGAAGAGTGCTATTGGACCGGCATCTCTGGTCCGTCATATGTGAGGCATTGGAGGGAGAGCTGGATCGAGCCAAATGAAGACTGGCTTCCCGAATCACCGCTCCTGGACCTAATAGTATTCCAGGTCGGTGTAGGAGATAAACTGAGGCAAATTTTTACTCAGTGTTTCGGCCTCGGTATCTCCCCCCTCGACTCAAAAGAAGCGAGACTGCTGCTCCTCAAAAAATAAGGTGCAGTTGTTATCTTTGCGTTCCAACTTGCCTGAACGAAACGGGGAAACTCTTTGAAAGAGTAATCTCTGACCGTATCAGCGGGTACCTGTGATCGGGAGGGTCATGTTGACAGTTAGCCTTGATATCGTTTACGCTTTTCAGCATTCTTTGGCGCGCTATCAGGGCGGCCCTTGAATATCACGCGGTGCCGCCTCACCTGCATGCCGTCATAGAGGCCTATCTGCGCGACAAGGCAGTAAAGTTTGTCGATCTGAACGGGGTGGCAAATCGGAGGGAGGTGTGTTGTATCTAGAGCTCTATATTGGGCCCATTGTTATGGAACCTCGCATACGATGCGGGCCTTCGCAATAGTCTGCCTCTGGTATCAGTGTCATCTGCTATGTAGACGATACAATAATACAGGCTAGAGGGTAACGCTTCGAGGAGGTGCTTCTGATCGCCGAGGAGCTTGTATTGTGCATAAGACTCGTAAGTTGTAAGTTGTAAGAGTGAGATGTAAGTGCCAAGAACCATCCAGCTCATGCCTCCGGGTGGATGACATTGAAGGTCAGGTGAGCCATTACATAAAGTAGAGACTAAAAGTAAGAGTCACTCAGATGCTCACCGGGTACGGTTGCTTCGGTGAATATCTGAACAGAATCGGATGTGTGGTTACGGCATAATGCCATCACTGGAAGAGGCGACGAAGAGGGCGTGCTAGAAGCCGCTAGCTCCCCAATCGTCGGTTAAGGGTCGTTGTGGCCACATCCAGGGGAAATCTGGTCACTGCAAACGACTCGAGACCGGTGATACCTAGGTGCAGCCGGGGGATGTCGATTAAGGCAGGTCGGTGTTCCGACTCTTACTGCGTAGAGCTATGAGAGGTTCAATAGCGACCTGCTACGGCGGTGAATCTAATTACCCTGGGATGTACCTCACTTGTGAGATACGGCAGTGAGTACTCCAGATGCCGATGATGCGTTTCTGGAGCTCCTCTTGTCAGCCGAGTTAGGCCCGATTTAGAGGATAGACTGATTTGTCCGGAGTCCTATACACACACTTCGTATCCCCCCTCCCCCCCACCTTCCCCACAGAGCTAGGTCCTCTAACTATTCATTAAGAGATTGTCCCAGACGTCTTAAATATTGTCATCTCAATAGACTTACTACTAAAAACAATACATATCGATTTGTTTCTAATGCGTGCAATAACATTCAATATTGTGCAATAAAGTCTAATTTACTCGACTTAGTGACCCCCTCCAAAATTCCAGGCTGGAACCGCCCCTGCCTTGGAGAGAGCCATTTCCAGATGCAGAAGCATCTTAATAGGCCACCGTAGATTGGGTCACCATGCTACATTGTTGTATGCATTCGCAATGAGGCAGATCTGGTAGAGTAGAATAACTTTGACTAGCTCATACATAAAACAAGCTATTATTAACCCAGTGTGTAAAATGCCCTAATTTACCGCATTTCCTCGCAAAGCCGCTCCGCAGTACTGCAGTACTTACATACTGCGGAGCAGATTGGCGAGGTTCAAGGAAAAACATCTACTCTTGGTAATGCTGTTACTATTGACATTGATGTATCCGAGGGATGTTTCCGTAAGGGAATTGTAATTAAGGGTTGAAGGGATCAGAAGCAATTTAGCACAGCCAACGTAAAAGATAATTCAGTCTAACACATGTTGCCTTTTAGATAAGGTCTATCGTTCATTAATTCATGGAGGATTTTATATATCTTGTATATAAATTAAGATAAATCGCCAAATCAGTTGCTAAGCGCAAAACTCGAGAATTGCTCGACTAATTCGGTTAGTTTATATTCTCTAAGGTTCTTATTTACAGAAAAACGTAAAAATTTTGAGGAAATTGTGACAACGAAACCGCGCGTATGGCTGCATGGTGAAGTTAGTAGTTAATATGCATATATGGTGTTATGTATTCTAATACCATGAAGATGGTATAATCACCCTCCAGTTTACAGGGTTTAGTGTAAAACAATTGACATATAAATCTGCTTCAAAGTAGTTAGTTGTAATGGTTTTGTGTACACTACTAAAACAGTACTGTTTTCGGGTTATAAACTTCTATAAAAATGGTTTCGAAAGGGTTATGGTATCTGGTCACCTTATTTGCTGCCTATTTCATGAAAAATCTTATATTGATTGCCAATTTACGAACCGAGAAATCAGAGGAAATTAATTCAAAGGTCTCTAGAAATATGACCAGTATGAGTATTCCGCAAACCAATAACTAGAAACTCGAATGCAATAAAGGGATATTTTATGTTAAACTATACATAGTATTATGTTTAAATTTATTTAAGAGCTGTAAAACCAGACTGCAATGAAAGGAGTATAAAAATAAATCACTTCAAATTATGTATGTGTCAGTAAACGACTATAGGTAGTAGAGTCACGTTGATTTCAGCACGAACCCTCGCTCAGAAAATCAACGTAAAATGACAGTGTTCGTGCTGTCGTGTTTCGTTGGTGAGTGCGAGTCCGGAGGCCCAATGATGCTGAAGCATCACTAGGCCACCGTGCTGCATTGTTGCATTGTCTGCATCCGCAATGAGTATGGTGACCACCATTCTGCTTATGCATTCCATCAGGCAGAGTAGAGTCATTTTGTCAGGGCATACATAAAAAAACGACTAAGGGAGTCGTTTCTACGAAATCAATCATTACACGCACATAATGTTTATATATTAGGAATATTTTTTTAATTCATCACTCAGATCTCTAAGGTAATAACATAACGAAGCATTCTGATAACTGCATTTACATCAATGGAAACGCGTGGCAATATTTTAAGAATACTAACAACGTAAGCTTTTGTAGAGTGTTTTAATTAAAAGCTCCAGCTAGGCTACATTATGATAACTGATAATGCATTGAAAAAAGGGAATCGAACTACGGATTGACTGCACGGATAGTATACAGAAGTTAAAGTATCTCGATTTGCACTGAGCATTGTGGGTTTAATCCCCATGAAGGATACCATTAGGGTCGCTGCCAGCCCTCTTATGCTAATCGCCCCGTTATCTGACCAGAAAGCGTCTCATACAACTTTTGCCAAGGCGCAGTCTCCTCTCTAGAACAAGCTTACTCCAGCGGTTGTCAGTTCTGCGGCACTGTGGTAGAGTACGGCAACGGCTGTGCACGAGGTCTCGGGTACGAATCCAGGGTCGGACGAAATGTTTGTATGATCTGCAAATATTTGTTTCGGAGTCTGGATGTTTCCTATGTATAATATGTATTTACAAAAAAAAGTATTTATGTCTACATATCAGTTGTCTAGTACATAATATAAGCTCTACTTAGTTTGGGACTAGATGGCGTTGTGTGTTAGATGTCCGAAATATTTATTATTATTATATGTGACTATCTACTGATGTAAAGGCCTCCAACCCACTTGCCCGACGTGGCGATTAGGGCATTACCTCCCATGAGAGATATATACACTAAATCTGGCTATAATATGTAGATAGGCAAATAATAGATAGACACGGAACTGGAGTCCAATGTAAACGTTACGATGGGATCGCACTTAAGACCGTAAAATGGCTTACTAACGAGTCTCATTTTTATGTTTTTACTCGTTGTTTTCTACTTTTTTTGTTTTTCGAATGATTATAAAAAATGGAAATAAAAACATTTTTGGGTTAGGTGATACATTTACTGTAGTACCTAATAATAGTATCACAAACTAGTTACGATCGTATCTAAGAAAATAAAATTAAGGAGAGTCAACAAGATTCTTTGATAATCATCGAATACAATCGTTAAAATTATAGTTTGAGTGCAATCGAATACGATTATGAATCGCTCATGCTTCATAATTACAAATAGGTGCTCTTTCGTTTTGTATTTTCTCTGTATCTAGCAATTATTGTATTCATTTGCTTGGATACTATTTTATTTCATGATATTTTCATAGCAGTCTTCAAACACTATTTACTTTATATTGCAAACAAAAACAGTGAATTAACTGAAAAACATGGAAATTAAATAGTGATTAACAATAACAATCGTGTTCGGTGTATAAAACTTTGGACACTTAATCATCCCATTCGGAAGTGGTCGACGATCATCGGAAGAGTTCGGACATCGGCGTTGTTCGGACGATCCGAAGTCAGGAGTGGAGTGGAGGTGTAAGATGGAAGATAATGCTGACAAGCAGTGCAAATATAGGTAAGTGAATACTGTTTTGTAAGGTTTTGTAATTACGGAAGGGTATCATATAGTCTACTAGACTCGTTGCCCGCGGCTCCGCCCGCCTATATTTTGGTTATCGCGGCAAATAGTATCCTATGTGTTATTCTGATGTATAAGCTATATTACTGTAAAGTTTCATTCAAATCCGTTCAGTAGTTATTGCGTGAAAGAGTAACAAACATTCATCCATCAATACTTTGGCGTTTATAATATTAAGTACTAATTGTTGTCCGCGGCTCCGCCCGCGTATATGTCGGTTATCGCGGCAAATAGTAGCCTATGTGTTGTTCTGATGTATAAGCTATATTACTGTAAAGTTTCATCCAAATCCGTTCAGTAGTTTTTGCGTGAAAGAGTAACAAACATCCATCCAAACATCCATCCATCCTTACAAACTTTCGCATTTATAATATTAGTAGGATAGATTACTTAATAATATGTAACACACAGGAGTGAAAAACGAAGACACTACTTGTAGATAATATGGATTAGAAGTTAACACTACCTACCCACAAAACAATATTAGATTCTAATAAATAGAAAAAAAAAACATAAAAAATTATTTCAGTTTCTTTGACAAACAATTTCAGTATCTGTTCATTAAACTATTTATGTGGAGATAGGAGGCGGAGTCCAAAAATGTCAACACACTTATTACTGTTAAGTTTTAGATCTCCATGAACTTCGGTGGTCACTTACCATCAAACGACCCCTCGTTCATTTTGTCTTTATAAAATAAATAAGCGACATTTCAGACAAAAAACAAAGAATAAAGTAAAAATATCGTACCTATTTTACCCTGAAACTGAGGCATTTATATTACGGGTTACCAAAAGTAAAATGTATGTACAGCATCAAACATAAAAGTGAACAAACGTAGAAAATTGCCCTCGTTTATATTCCCGCCCTACTTTTGGTTTACGCCCACATCACACATGGGTACATTGTATGCTTTGTATAGACCACCATCTCGTTTTGTTCAACAATAGAGTTTAGATTTATAAAGCCAGAACATATGACGTAACAGTTAGTAAAAATCACAAAATTAAGTTTGAAAAATTGTTGTTAAGTAATAAACAAGCATGTGTCTCTGATTAACGTTTATTTGGTACTGGTGTCCCAGCGGTGGTTCTTAAAAACTGTGCACCAGAGTTGTCTTCGGTATTGACGCGCCCGGGCATCTGTGAATTCTTTTTAAGACCCAGGTTCGCTACATTGCCTTGGAAGTCACTGCTTCAGAGTGGTAGACATACGTTCTCGTACTCTACTCGCTTCGGTTCTTCTTTCTGTGCTGAGCGGTCAAAACCTGGAACCCACTACCACCGTACATATTTCCTTCCCACTATGATCCCGGCTCCTTTAAGCGGGGCGAGAAAAAGCATCTCACCAAGCTGCCATAGTGAGTTTCACCATGCTGCAATGTCCTATTCGCACCGAGGATGGTGACTACCACTCTTAGATTCTGCTCATGCTTTCCATCAGGCAGGGCAGAATCGTGTTACAATGAAACAACAATATAAAATAGCTAATTAATGGTATAAATAGATGGAATAGACCGGGAATAAAACACCTGGAGATGGCATCCAAAGGAACGGGAAATATGACACAAACCTTTTTCAGGTATTCAACGTCAGAGGGAATGAAAAAAGAAGATGAGATTAAAGTATATAATCCAAAAACATTTTTTTTTGTGAATTTTAGTATAGGGATGAGTAGATTGTGTCATGTTCCTCCAACAAAAAGTGAGATACAAGTGATCGTGTTTGGCAGGCCCCGGCCCAAAGGTTAATGTTAGGATGTCGTAAGTATATGAGTATATGCCAATCGGCTTTAGAATTTCTAAATCGCCATACAGGATTAGTAGATTATTCTATATTTTGTTACTTTGTTGTTCTGTATGTCTACGATAGATGGCGCTGTAGTATGTTTTGTTACCGTATGTGAAAGTCGCCACACATCCATAGATTGGTCTGGTTAGGATTGTTTAACTTTACAAATGTATTACCTACTTACCTACTCGGTACCATACAAGCTTCTCGTTACAGTATATACATAAATAGAAATACATAATATAGTTTAATCTTTTATAGTTCAAAGTATGTTCTTTATAAAAATAGTTTACAGTGTAAGTACGCCTAATGTCCGCCCACGCAGCGAAATCGGGAGGAATAACTTCGTTACCTGTGGAGGTATCCCCGAGCTCTACTTGAGTATAGGTCAATATTATTATAGTACACTGACCTGTAGCTTTGACTTTTACTTTCTTACTAAGTAAACTTAATATAACAGTTGCTAGCGAGAGCATTTTTTAGACACGTGAAGTGCGTGTTGCTGTATCTGGATTTTCAAATTCATGTAAATTAGATTATCTCTAGTTAAAAAACAAGTTATCATCATCTTCCTAGCCTTTATTATTCCCAAGATTATTGGTCGGCTACTAGTTCAACCGGTTTTAACCTGAATATCAGTTTTTCCATGGAGCGACTGGCATCGGATCTCCGCCACCGTGAGGGAGACCTGAATGAACTAGTTGTCTATGTGTTGTATATTTAACCTGAATATCAGTTTTTCCATGGAGCGACTGGCATCGGATCTCCGCCACCGTGAGGGAGACCTGAATGAACTAGTTGTCTATGTGTTGTATATTTAACCTGAATATCAGTTTTTCCATGGAGCGACTGGCATCGGATCTCCGCCACCTTGAGGGTGACCTGAAGGAACTAGTTGTCTATGTGTTGTATATTTAAGGGCACTGACTTCTCAATAACAATTGCCATAGATGTTAATGACAACCGGGACCGACGGCTTAATGTGCTCTCTGGGGCACGGGCGGAAAACACTGCCATCTTCTATACTTCGGACTGCTATTAAGAATGTCTTGTAAGAAAATTCCAACAGCAGTCCGACCCGGTAATCAAATCCGAGTCCTCTTTATCTGCAGTCGCTTACGCTAACCACGAGACCAACCAGGCAGTAAACACAACGAGTTATTAAAAAACAAGAGGATTTTAGGAAAAATAAGTTATTTAAATTCATTAAAATAATAAGTTATTGAAGCAACATGGAAAGTAAATCGTCGAATGCTTGTAATAAAAATGTAGTCTAGATTATGTAGAAGCTGATTATACAACTGGAACCAAGAACTGGAAATTCGCTACGGAACTGTTATATATTTTGTCGGATCTGACTGCCTCGTTGGCGCAGTGGTAGCGTACGCGACTGAGGTCTCAGGTTCGATTCCCGGGTCGGACAAATATTTGTACGATCTGCAAATATTTTTTTCGGAGTTTGGGTGTTTTCTATGTATAATATGTATGTATTCACAAAAAAAAAGTATATATGTATTTATCAGTTGTCTAGTACCCATAACACAAGCTCTGCTTAGCTTGGGACTAGATGGCGTTGTGTGTTAGAAGTCCGAAATATTTATTATTATTTATTTATTAACTAAATTTCAATTCATTGCTTGAGTAAGATAACCGCGACAGTGAGTGTAGTACTTCCTAAAAATACTTGAAAAACTAGTTTCATGAGAAACAAACCATGAGCTTAGGCTCAGGCTCATGGTCTTAATGAAATATTAGTATTTCATTAAGACAAAGCTACAAAAAAGCAATTTAAAAGTAAACTAATTTCCTTATAAACTCTTTAATGTTTTTAAGTAAGACCAATCTCCACTTTTCGTTACTAGTTTAGTTGGTTACCTATTTATCAACACAGAACAATGCGCGCACTCAAAATCTTGTAACGTATCTGCAAATTCTCATTCCAACTATTGCCCGTACTTATTAAACACATTAATCCCAACAATACTCATAAAGGAAGCTTTTGTAACTCTTAGTTTTAAATACAATTAAGAAAAGATTGTTAAAATAAAAATTTAATACAAGTACAGTATGCGGTGCATTGCTAAAACCCATCGATTTAGAAAATTACCCGTTACCTCTTTATGTGTGTTTTGTAACTATTACAGGACCTAGATTCTAGAATTATTAACAATATTAGTGTGTAGAAGGTTTCTTTTATAAACTTAAGTTATAAAGCAACACATTTTTCTTTTAGGAATCTATTACCGCCTATTCTCATTTCTCTTCATTTCTCTTTCTGATAAAGTTTCAGATACTTATCTATATTCACCACATAAAAGGTTCTTCTAAATATACGTATATCTGTAATAAATTTTACTATCCAAAACTTGTGAAACCGAAATATGTACTTATTTTACAGATAAGTTGACATTACTCTATCTGGGGCTTTATCAACAGTTAGTTAAATTAGTCCTTAGAATATTAAAAACATGGAAGTAATAGAGTTAAAACATTTCAAAGGATCTAAACTCACATAAACCACATGATAACTAACAGACGTTGATAACCAGTAGTTATATAATAAGATTAAAGGCAAAATCCCTTACCTACCTCAGTTAATTAAGTCTGTTAAACGAATTATCTTGTACCGCTTGGATACAAATTGAGTTTTAAATTTAACGTAACCCAGATTATGAACCTTTCAAGGAATCCATCAGATAAATTGACTAGCTTTTAAACGATTTGATCAAATTTATACATTGATACAGTCAAGATATCTGTATGATTATTTTAAAACAAGCTACGTGGGAGAGCCACGCTTCGGCATGAATGGGCCGGTTCGACCGGAGTGGTACCACGGCCTCACAGAAAACCGGTGTGAAATAGTGCTTGCGCTATGTTTCACCGAGTGAGTGAGGATACTGGAGGCCCATAATCCAAACCCCCTCCCCTATCTCTCCTCCCCAAGCCCCAAAGGCCGGCAACGCACTTATGACGCCTCTGGTGTTGCAGGTGGGGCGCCTGTAATCGCTTACCATCAGGCGATACGTAGCTCGTTTGCGTCTACTGATCTGATCTGAAACTAAGAGCCTGTACTGTTATAATCAGACTACTAATTGGCATACTAATATATATATATATATATATATATTCAAATAAACTATGTAAATACATATATAAATAAATTTGACACAGAGCAAACGAAGAAAATTACACGTTACATCTAACAAACTCATTGCTCATAAACACAAAATGTATCAAACAAAATTGTCGCTGTTTTCAAACTTCTAACTACTTATAGGTAAAGCTATAAAGGTTATTAGTGAAATATTTGCAGTAGGTTAATATAGAGAGAATAACAGGGCTCAGCTTATTGACTGCGACGACAAGCCATAGACTAGTTGGCACCATTCTGAGAAGTGGAATCGATTGACGCATTGTGCAAGTTATGCTCCATTTACCTTTCTAGACCAAAATCTTGGAAACAAAACTTTCACTTTTAGAAATTGTCTACTTGTTTTACCAATCCTTTATAAAAATAGGTTATTAAGCCTTAATATAAATCAAAACAATTTAACCCCATTTAAAATAAGATTATTTTAAGTTCGGTTGTATTTTTTCTTTAATTGTTTGTTACCTTAAAATTTTGATTTATAGACTGATTGAGAAAATAATTCTTTTCATTTAGGTGTACTGTCCGTTTGACACTGAAGAAAAAATACTACCACTAGTAGAGATAATTAACAAACGAAACTTTTCATATAAATTACGACATAGCCGTTACGACATTTATCTCTCTAACTCGCTTAAACCTACCGTGGATACTTTAACACTTACCGCTTACTGCTACACCTGTTCTTCGAGAGCTTGTTCCTGCCCTTCCCTACCAAATGTGGTGAGTATAAAATATTTAGGCATCATTATTGATGAGCGATTAGACTGGCGTCATCAGGTAGAAACACAAGGCTTTTGTAAATTTTTAAAAACCTTCGCTTAACCGCTGGTAAGCATATAATGGACACAGTCTATGCTGCATTGTGCCAATCGATTATTGGATACTGCATTCCAGCATAGGGAGAGACATACAAGACCTTGTTCTTGCAATTAGAGAGAGCACTGAGGGCACTCCTCAAGATAATGCATCACAAACCACGCTACTATACTACTACAGAATTATGCAGGGAGGCTCGGGTCTTATACGGGTCGCCAATCGTTTATACTCCGCACCATGCTTCGGCAACATTCGCAGCTACCCCTAATAAAGAAAATAGTAAATAAAGACGTGGTGCCCTGTTTCGTTCTTCAGTACCCTGTAGGACATCTTTTGCAAGGCGACAAATGACGCTTTATGTTCTAGGCTTTATAATAACATTAACAAGAAAATCTCGCTATACAAATTGAGTAAACATGAATTTGAAGAAAAATTGGGCAAAGGCAACTAAATTATGATAAAACAGAAAATCTTCCGAGAAAAGATTTGTAATTTTAGACCTAAAAAAGATATTAATTTGGGCTATTGTAGTAAATTAAAAGGTTAAAACAAGCATAAACTAATAGTAATGGCTTTTATTTTGTAAATGACTTTATTAGTGCTTAATAAAAATATATATCTGCAATTGTAATATGTTGTAAGACATTTTAGAGTGATGAGCTACCGATTCCCATGATACGAGTTTGGCTCAGTTTGGGGTCGGCATGTCACTCTACTGAATACCTGGGGTACATACTTCTAAAATTCATTGTGTAACTTATTGTTTTCATTTATTTTTAACCCATTTGTATCCACTTTTTGAGAATAAAGTTATTATTAAATATTATTAATTCATCACACGAATATTTCTTGTAGTAAATATAATAAATAATATAATTAATCAAGATAAATTAGCGATCTGTCTCTGCCTAAAGCATATGTTACTTAGATGAGGAAATAATAAACACATACCTAAGTATGTAATGCCGAAAACCCAATTAATTATACATGTAACATAAGAAAGACGCCGTCTCCCACGCTTATAACAAACAGTAATGCTATTAAGTTACTGAAATCACACATATTTTCGCCCAAACAAAGTTCATTTAGGACATTAGTAAGTATACTTATAATTAATTATAAGGGTATTTAATTACCACCCTCGTACAGAGTAACAGATCTGATTTCTAAATGTACTGCACCCAAAATATCCTAATTTAGTTCTAGAACATTTACACAATTTAAACAGGCCTGGCAGAAATCCTATCAGTAAGTGAACTTACACGTTTTTTTTTTTTATGATCAAGCTACCAAAATGACTCTACTCTGCCTGATGGAAAGCATAAGTAGAATCCAAAAGTGGTGGTCACTATCCTCAATGCGAACGTGGACAGAGCAGCATAGTGACCCACACTATGGCGGCCTAGTAAGATGCTTTTTTTTTATCTAAACAGTTATTAGGTTCAAAGAGTAAAAGTACTTAGTAGTAAGACTTTACATTACAACTTCTTGTCCTGGGTTGTAGTCATTTCAGACACTAGTCGTACTAAATTTCATTTACAGAATCAATCTGTGGATCAGTCTCTCGAAAGACCTTAAATTGATAGTCTCACCTGCAGTTCACAGCATATAGTTTGTCAAAAAATCAACCCATGACGTAAGCAAAGTAGTTTAAGCTTGTCCGATTTCTGTATTCAGTTTTGTTAGTTACGTCGCATAAAGACCTGTCATTATGCAGTCGACGGAGTACACTAAGCAACCGGAATAAGGGGGGAAATTCACCCTCGTACACTCGCTCACTAAACGTTCTAGTCCCTCTTATGCATGTCGTTATGGATTGTTACATAAAATAATAAAATATGTACCTACTGCTTAATGTAATGGAAAATTTGATTTGAAAATAAATAAGTATTTGTCAATGGTTTATGATATGCATGTAGGTGTATACGCATTTTATTTAAGTAAGTGTAAGAAGAAGTTTAAAAAAATCTGAATACGCACTACGATGGAACATATTAAGGTTGCCAAAACTATTACTATTCCGTTTGGCTAAGCCGTTAGTCAGGTAAAAATAAAATGGACAACAAGGAGTTTTTTAAAGAAATTACAAACACAGTCGGTATGTTCTATCACACATTATTAGTATGTACGACTCCTAAAAATATACACATAAGTTTGGGACGTTACGTTTCAACTAAATATTAAAGTTATTTCTTTTTTAGGGTACTATGGAAGTGACATATTAGTTACAAAAAATCCTTTACAATCAATAAAAAGAAAAAGAAAAAAGAAAATCCTACTAATATTATAAACGTGAAAGTTTGTAAGTATGGATGGATGTTTGTTACTCTACCACGCAAAAACTACTAAACGGATTTAGATGAAACTTTACGGTAATATAGCTTATACATCAGAATAATACATAGGCTACTATTTGCCACGATAACCGACATCTACGCGGGCAACAACTAGTAAGTAATAAAGTCAAATTACACTTGTAAAAGTCGTAACTCATCGTAATAGTAAACGTCAGCAGAAAAAACATGTAACTTGACTTACTTTACACAAATAAAATTGATGAAAAATAACAAATAAAAATCACTCTGTCACCTCAATATCGAAAATTAAAATGTATACCTAAGCAGGGTGTATATTTTCTTCTGAAACCTCCCCACAAGGTCGGTGGGCTGTATTGATCCCGGGCGGGACTATCCAGGGTGTCAACAATTACACTCCCTGAATAAAGGCTATTGAATATCACAGGCAACGGTATTTAGGGGTAACAGAAGCTTTGTGACCAAAAGTCTGGGTTTTAAAAATAGTACTTAAATTATTTATTTAATACATTTAAAATAAATCAAAGCCCGCGTTAGTAATACTCCTGTATACTTGAAACAGACACAAAGAACCCGCAGACTCATAACAACTATTTGTGGATTATACAGGGCGATGTCCATTGTGTTCTTGGAACCCACAACAGTGGCAAGATAACCGCTAAAATCACTACGCCATCGATAAAGTCAATTCAAAAAACGGGGCAGTCTTTGGGGATTGCCGATAGAACTGATAACAAAATAAGTAAAGTTTTAACAAAATAAAAAACCGACTTTAACAACGACCAAATCGATCGATTTCTCTTGGCTGCCATCATCCGATCTTAGTGTCCTTACCATGGTACCACTTTTGGGATATCTCCTTTCCATTAAAAAAAGAATCAACAAAATCGCTTCATAAGCGACGAAGTTATCCGCGAACACACATAAAAAAATATACGGTCAAATTGAGAACCTCCTCCTTTTTAACCGACTTCAAAAAAAGGAGGAGGTTTCTCGATTCGACCGTATATATTTTTTTATTTTAAGGCGGTTAATAAAACGCACACAGGTATATCTATGGAAGTATATACATACACAGTAAACATATAGGTCATGAAAAGGGTTTGGTGACGATGACGCGAGTTCCATGATTTTTGTTCACCCAAAAAGTGTTCAACGCGCCTAGTTTTCCCTTCAAAAATTACATTCTACAGCTAACTGTTTCAAAAATTATTCACATTTGGTGCATTGGCATATTTAATATCTAAGGCATTTTTGAGGCGTAAAAAATACATGATAAAAGGAATACATTTTCCCCCATGAATCATATTGTGTTATTTTAGTCTATAACGTTTATTAAGTGGGCCATCGAATATTTACAGATTTCTTTCAATTAGACACTGTATATTAAAAAGGAATTAGTTTCAAAATATTATGATAGAAATAGATTTTTCTTTCTGTGCCCATTGCCACATGGCGATAAATCGATCTAACTCGGATTCATTTTTAGAAAACTTACCAAGAAAAAATACCGAGCTAAGCTCCGTCATCCAGCTACTATAGTTTAAATAAGTATTCCAAATATGACATCATTCCGTGTGGCCTGTTTGTATGAAAACGAATGCTTGGAGACTGTTGTATCACTTACTGATAAAGTCTCTGACAGACTATTAAGAACCTATCTGTTAAATAACTACAGATTTCGGTTTCACGAGTCTTAGATACACATATATATATATGTCAGACACACATATATATCAGCAACGTTTATCTGTTAAACAATGTACTTACAGAGAACAAATTTGTCAGCAGCTGGTAGAACGGGCCCCATGAATTTTCTTCACTAATAACGCCTACATAAATTTGATGGTTGAAGAACGCGCGTTTCCAAGTAACTAAACGAATTTCGTTCTTAACCAAACAATTGTTAAGCTTCTTCAGTATTTCCCATTATTTTCTTTTCGTTTATTGTGATAAGTGCGGGAAACAGTCTAATAATAAAAGGAAACTTTTTATTCCTACCAACTTTTGTACATAATTCTCATCACACACGTACCTACACAATGCGAACGAAGTACCTATTCAGTAAATATACCTGTTATTTGAATGGACTTATTATCATAAAATTACAACTAGGTAATTAAGGAGATTGGTTTTAATTTACTAATGTACGAGTAACGCAACGTGTTATTTAAAATCAGATATTTAGTTTTGTCATGTGTACATCATCTTTACACTTCAAAGAACTGTTCAATTTCTCGGTTCAATAAATTAACCTAACTTATTCCAAATTTAAAATGATCATGAAACATTTATTGCAATGAAATACTTCGATATCGCCTAATACTTGGATTTTTGAGGTCTGACGGCAATAACCACGTATAACAAATCGAAGTCAACAAGATAGTAAAGACAGCTAGACCTAAAACTGATCCTAACCCGGTTGGTGAATAAAGCTGTGTGAAAGTATATTGTAGGTATTTAATCATCCGAAATGGAATTGTGTTAAGTGGTATCGATCCTGAAGTGGCCCAGTAGACCTATGAGTGCTTCGTAAATATTTGTTTTTAGTCTGACTGCGCAGTATTACGTGCATGACTTGAGTATTTGCGCACAACACAAGGATTTTCTACTTGTATATGTAAAACAATTTAGGTATAAGTGCTGAATTCTATTTTCTTTGAAAAACGTTTCGCAGTTCCATTAGCTTGTGTGTTATTTTTAATCCAAATGGTTTCCAACTATAGTTGACATATAATCGTACCACAAAGTTCTGTTTTCAATGCTAATTAGACTGGAGCTACAACGGATTCATCTTCTATGATATGAATATGGAAATTATTCATATTTTCTCTATAAACATTTTATTAAGCGAATGCTATGATAATATACCGTGTAAGAGTGTTGTATCGTGGGAGGGCCACGCTTCGGCATGCATGGGCCGTCTCGACCGGAGTGATACCACGGCCTCACAGAAAACCGGTGTGAAACAGCGCTTGCGCTGTGTTTCACCAAGTGATACCGGAGGCCTATATCCCAACCCCTACCCCATCCCCCTCCTCCCCATCCACAAAGGCCGGCAACGCATTTGTGACGCCTCCGTTGTTGCGGTGTCCATGGGCGGCTGTAATCACTTACCATCAGGCGATATGTTTGCTCGTTTGCCCACAATACCATAAAAAATCTCCATAAGTTAATCTAAAAAGTAGCCCAAGTTAGTCTTTATATCATCAGCTATCAGCATTAGCTATATTTCATATAATATGCATTTAGTGAAAAGCTATTAATTTGCAATTACAAACAGACACTCCAATTTTGTTTATTTGTATAGATAGAGTCGAGGGTTATTTAGCATCTATATCACTTCATGGTACCTAATGGATCTAGCCGGCCCATATACATGACATAATAATATACCTAAGCATGGAAAAGTGGAAAACTATTACAGAGCTTCACATACAAAAATATTGTAACATTACGTACCTATATTGATTGTACTTAAACGTTCCTTATACAGCACTTATTCTAAAAAAACAACTCAACGTTTTCAAAAACACCTATAATATATATTCAGTATACTACAAGAAAAATTCTTCATTCTTATAAAAACATGTGCCGAAGTAAAATATTGGTAAATACTCCAAAAGCGAAAGCAAATATATAAATAGTACCTACATCAGAAGCTCTGAGAATCAAATAGGAAATAAATACATTTTAGCTAACTGAAATGAGCGACGTCTTGTTGAGCAAACATCTATACAAATAAATAAAATTGGAGTGTCTGTTTGTAATATTAAAATAACCGCTTTTTACTAAACGCATATGTATTTATACACGATACATGTACCAAAAATGTATTTTAAAAAATTTTTGTCTGTCTGTCTGTCGGTCTGTCTGTCAGTCTGTCTGTCTGTTTGTTCCGGGTAATCTCTGGAACGGCTGGACGGATTTTGACGGGACTTTCACTGGCATGTAGCTGATGATCCGGGGAGTAACTTAGGCTACTTTTTTTAGACTAACTTTGTCCCGCGGCGTTACTCGCGGTACAACAATAACCGCGGGTAACACCGCGGGGATCAGCTAGTCGCAAATATAATTGATTCTCGAGGTGAGATGAAATTAAATTCTCTTAGTCAATACGAAGCCGTCTGACTGATTTATAAAAGAGGCATAATTGCGTATTGAAACACACTGCTGGTGTGGTTTCGCTCACCTAATTACTTGGTTATGAGAATCGTTTGTTGTATGATTGAATGGCTATAAATTTCAGGACTCGATTAATTTAAGTAATAACTCGTTTAACGTGACGTACTGTTAAAAGCGTTTTCAAATTATCCGATCTGATATCGGTGTCGGGTGCCGATACGATATAGGAAGAAATTAAATGTATGAAATATACATGTCTTGCATATTGTCCGGCCCGATATCGGATAATAGAGCCGACACATACACACATTTTACTTACACACCGACACCGATATCGGATCGGATAATGTGAAAACGCTCTTATAAAGACGTATTTTCAGAAGGTTGATTAGGTAACAGACAATAATTGCCTTTATTATTATATATAATTTATAATTAACAGTGGAGGGTAATAAATAAGGGCTGCAAACGAAATAAAAGTGTTGTTACATAGAGAAACCTGTAGGAATATGGCTAAGACGATCACTTATTGATCATGGCTCTTGAAGTAACTGTTTAAACGTCTCCCAAAGGCGGAAATTAAAGATTATAGCAATGAATGTATGTCTTATACAGATACAGAATAAAAAGCGTAAAACTTGGTTCTACGAATGTTCTAATGAGGTCTTCAGTCTACTGCTGCTAGTTCTCTCCTTAGAAATAAATAAATAATAATAATAAATATTTCGGACATTTAACACACAACGCCATCTAGTCCCAAGCTAAGCAGAGCTTGTGTTATGGGTACTAGACAACTGATACAAATACATATATACTTTTTGTTTGTTTTATAAATACATACATATTATACATAGAAAACACCCAAACTCCGAAACAAATATTTGTAGATCATACAAACATTTGGTCCGACCCGGGAATCGAACCCGAGACCTCACGATCAGCAGTCGTACACGCCAACCGCGAGACCAACGAGGCAGTCATGAGGTATTGGATTGGAAAAGGGATTATTTCAGAGCTTTTTTCTCATTGCAGTGATGTTGTTTCAGTGTAGTATGCAGCGTTTATTTACTTCCAGCTACATTAACTTGTGGATAAGAGCTCTTAAATCGATCAAAGAAACCCACTTATCTGTAAACATTGTTGAAACCTTTTCGTAGTAGCGTTTCCCGACATTGACCCTTATCGCACCATCTGGAGCGGTCCATCTGGCTGAACCTTCATCACTGTCCAGCCTTATTTAATTTATGGCGACTATACTTACCTGATTAAAATTAGTCCTGAACATTTTACATAATATTAAGGTTACAAGTATAAAGATAATAATATTATGATTGTAGTGTAATTGTGTGGATCGATAAGTAATGGCCTAATACTTACATAAAGGTTCCATACCTGGCTCGCCAACACACACGCACGAGTCTTCATATGCGTTTCTCGCCTTTTCACCGAGGAGCTATAGACTTGACTCCTCTAGGTATAGTCTCTGCGCGCCATATGTGCCCGTGCCCGAGACAGGTATGGAACCTTCATGTATGTATGAGGCCATTACTTACGGATCAACCTTTTTCAGTCCATAGCTGGATATAAAACCTATTTAATAATATTTATTGTTACCAAGAAAGATTATTCGCGTAACAATGTAATCTTTACTAATTTTTATTTTAACGCACGCGTTTAGGACGATTATTGAAGTTAAGAGTAACATGTCCAACCTCAAGAACTAAAGTATGTCCATACCTAACTTCATTGTAATCGGAGCAGCAGTTTAGCCGTGTAAGCGTTACAGACAGACAGAGTTACTTGCAAATGTATAATATAAGTATGAAGGAATTGAATCTGGCGTATACTATAGCTTAAGATAAACCGCTTAATTAAGTCCTCGGCTGCGAAAAAGAATAGTGCGGAAAAGCATTTTTAATTAAGTTACGAGCACCCCCACTCCCTCGCATCCCCTCTGGTCTTTACTCCCCTCAATCGAGAACTTAACTAAGCGGTTTATCTTCAAGCATTAAACATCCTGAAGCATGTGCTTGAGGACCGATATTTATAATTGCATTCTTATATAACAGTATGTGTTAAAATTAATTAAATATATACCCACGCCTGTATTTCTAAAGGAGCAGGCAGAGACATTAAATACTAACATTTTACCTGTAGTGAGTATATATAGGTAAACAGCAATGAAAAATATGATAATGTTTTTTATGTAGATGATTGAGGTAGAAAACCTTAAATCTGGACTGGTTTATAAATACAAAGAAGTCAGAACATTGTAACTTATTCAATTAAATAGAAAAATACGTACGACAGACGCAATTACCAAAATCGACCTTTTTTTAAAATCTTTGAAGTCACCTGCTCATGTTACAGATATGAAAGAAGAAAAAAATTATCTCATGTGTACAGTCATTTGTCTAATATTAATGGAAGTAAAGTACCTGAATATTATTGAGGAGTTGAGATCAATATAGAAGAGGCAGTTAAAGAGAACTCGGCAGAAAATGCCTTTATCAAGAAACTTCAGTCAGTCAAGTAGAATACTTACTTTTGGGTACTCTATCAGTAAATTGAGGGGACATAATTTACACAGATCGAAATGTATGCATTCAGTTCTTTATACAAGCTTTTTATTAACTTAAAATGTACGTATGTTAGGGTGAAATCTTGGTACTCAATTTTGAAGCTGATATCTTCATCCGATTCTGCTGAAATTTTGCAAGCACATGTATACAGCGTGACAATGCAATATAATAATGACATGGAGCTGATCTCATTCTAGAGCTAAAACAATTTTCCCTGGAAGAGCCACGCTTAGGCATGAATGGGCCGGCTCGACCGGATTGTTACCACGGCCTCATAGAAAACCGGTGTAAAATAGTGCTTGCGCTGTGTTTCACCGAATGAGTGAGTATACCGAAGGCCCATTTTTGTTTTCGCTGTCGTTTGCCCCCTATACCATAAAAAAGGTGAGAATAGGAACTCTGTAAAGAAACGTAGCAACACCATTAAGTTTGGACTTGTTTGATTCGTCTCGACGAGTACTTTATGAGGGCATTCCAATAAAAGCTTGTTTTTTAAAAGATTTTTATTTAAGTTTCTACATCCTTCTTTATTACTAGTGAACATAATTAAGTTGTCGAACTATTTTCTTCTGGTACCTGGATGACTGAGCTTTGCTCGGTATTTTTTTTTGGTAAATTTTCTAAAATGAATCCTGGCTAGATAGATTTAACGCTCCCGAAACCTCCTGCATTCTTTTTATGAAAATAGTAGGAGCCGTTTCCAAGGTTCATATAATACTTATATATTTATGTTTATTACAAGAATTATTCGTTTAAAGATATTAAATAGATAAACAATATTTGAATACAGATATTTAAGTTTAAATAAGAATATTATGATCATAAGCTATTATTGTGCAGCATTGCCTCGTTTGTCTTGTGGTTAACGTATACAACGATCAAGATTGGGGTCCAGATGTGTTAATAACAGCAGTTCCCGGATCAATCCCGTCTCAGGCGCAGAGTGACACACCGTATGGTTTTAGTCGGTTCGATTCCGACACACCGCCCCGCCGCAAACCCCGGCGGGGTGACGGCCCGAGGGGGTTTCCACACGTTAAAAAAAAAATGTAACGATCAAGAGGTCTCGTCTTCGATTCCCTGGTGTGGCCAAAAGGTGTTATTGAGTTTGTCTGCTAACACCATTTAAACATAATCATTATTTTTAATAACATCATCAGTTACAAAAATATAACGTATTTTTTAATCAGAGAATTCCGTTTCCAATCTTAGAAAATATTTCTTTCTACACGGTTATTTCGCTTAACATTATAGCATTAAGTGGCGAGACGCTTTGTCCTAAATTGTGATAGTGTAGAATAAACAATGCGCGATACTGGGTCAGTACTTACCAAGCAGTTCAGCTTATAGTAGCTGAATGTCGCTAGTACACGCTTTACACTCATCTCAGTATTTCTCCCCTCAGTTTTGTTATCTTTACGAATTCAGAATACACAAGTAAAAAAATTTAACAAAAATAAAACCGACTTCAAGGTTTGACTCGATTTCTCTTGTATGCCATCATCAGATCTTAGTGTCCTTTTTATGGTACCACGGTTGGGATATCTCCTTTCTATTAAAAAAAGAATCATCAAAATCGGTTAGTACACGACGAAGTTATCTGCGAACACATATAAAAAAAAAGAAAAAAATATATACCGTCGAATTGAGAAACCTCCTCCTTTTTTTAAGTCGGTTAAAAAGTTCGCACGAGCATATTTGAGTCTATAAGTTATAATTATGTGTGTGTGTGAATAACTCACGTGTGTACTAACTTTTAAACTTTCGCGTTCCATGATATATTAACAATTATTTTTACGGGAATTAACGCGATCACTTATTAAAAGGTATTACATACCTCTGATTTGCCTGACGTTTCGACCAGGTTGCACTGGCCGTGAGTCAGCCTGTGTACCTTTTAATAAGTGATCGCGTTAATTCCCGTAAAAATAATTGTTAATATAACTCACGTGTGTGTTATTACTATGCGTAATGTATTACACATCTGACAGTTTCCAAAACTAATGGGTTCACAAAGCGTCTACCTTTCAAGTACAAAAGAGGTTTGACAACCTCATTCCGTTGAAAGCACACAAAGGTTGATTTATGAAGCTAAGATGATATGGAGGCGTAAAGACAAAGTTGAAATGAGGTGGAATTATTTGATGCAAAAGCGACGACTCTACGAGACTTATTTAAATACTAGCTTTTACACGCGGCTTCGCTCACGCAGCCTTTCATCCCCTGATTTACCACCTTTGGGGTGATATTTTGAAAAATACTAAAATAAGTATTTCATTACTTTAACCCCACTACATTTTTGCAAAATTTTAAGCAAATTCATCAAAGGAATAAAAAGTTTCATACAAACTTTCATCTCCTGATTTACCCCTTAGGAGTGTTATTACAAAAATTAATTTCTTAGTGCATACTTACGTTATATAAAGAACCTACATGCAAAATTTCAGGATTCTAGCTTCAGCGCTTTGGGCTTTGCGTTGATCTCTGGGTATGTCAGTCAGTCAGTCACCTTCCTCTTTTACATATATATAGATAAGGTTCCTTGACTATCTTTTTACCTGACTACGACGAAGTCAAAAGATAGGGTAAAAGTTTTGGCAACCTATGTATGTTTATATGTTTTACCGTAGTGCCTAAACTACTGAACCGATTTTAATGAATGAGGTGTCAATAGATTCCTAATGATGGCCCAAGTGAAAGACTATACATATGTAAATTTTATCAAAATACTTTTCTTGTGTAAATATGCAGCTATAATAATTTGAGAAAATTATTATATTAAGGTTTTAATACAAAACAGACTATGGGACGGGGAGGCTAATGATCAGACTGGTCACATGATGGTAAGTGCCTATCGCCGCCCATGTTCCCCTGCAATTTTCTAGAATCATAAATGCATTAAATAACCAGTGGAAGGATTCATTTTTTATGTTTCCTTATACTGTGATATTACTTTTATATGCATTTAGTGAGAAGCTGTTAATTAGTAATTACAAATAAAACATTTCAATTTTATTTATTAGTATAGATGTGTAGTCATATGCTTGTGACTCAATATGGGAGAGCAATCACTTTCTACTATCAATAAAGAAATATAAGAGGGTTTTATCAAAATTATCTAACTAAATGAATAAAATTCAAATTTCTGTTGTTAATTTTAAAATTGACAGTTCTTCTAATTTCTTTTTTTTCTGTCTGTCTAATCTCTGGAACGGCTGAAGCAATTTCGACGGATTTTTCACTTGCAGATAACTGATAATATAAGGAGTAACTTAGGCTACATTTTTGTAGACTAGCTTTACCCTTTACTACAACAACTGCGGGAAACGTCAGTGGACTCAGCTTGTTCCAAATATTTACGTTATTTTGAGCTTCTTTTTTTTTACGAACTAATTTGGTTCTGAATAATCAGTCACGAATTTAAAATCTTAGGGCCCGTATTCACTATGATTACTGCGAGTGCGAGTGCGTAGTGCAGGTGATAATGATTGGTAGAAACTTATTTTCTACTATGTATTGTGGACAGCGAATTCGCGGTCTTACACTCGCACTAAGCTAAGTCATATTAAGCCCTTAAATTTAGATACACAATCACTCAGAACAACAAACGATCTATGGATCGAGTCTATAGAGATGTTATTTCAATCCCATTTGGCATAGTTTCGCCAAACACGAGTGGATTCTAGTTCCTATTCATGTCACCTGGAGTGGAACGAAGCGGCATGAATACAACCGACATTGTTGCATATTGCACCAACTTCTATGTACCTATTCAAATGTGTATGTGTTTGCATTGACTGCCTACAATTATACATAGTAGATATGTATAATTGTAGGTACTTTTTTTTTACAAAAAATTAATAAACTAATAGCTTTTCACTAAAGGCATTTGAAAGTATGTAGGTACAATATTTACATAAAAAAATATTACTTTTAAATATTTTGTGCGCTTGGAACGACTGGACCGATTTTAACAGGACGTTCACTGATAGATAGCTGATGATATAAGAAATAGCTTAGGCTACTTTTTCAAAATTTTGTTTCACCCCGCGTCTGTTGTTATGAAGGTACAACAACTGCGAGGCTCAGCTAGGCAGCAGCTAACTTATTCGATATTTAAATTCCAAACATTCTGTTCTTCATAAAAAAAACGTTAAAATGTCATTACCAAGCATTCTAAATTCAAAAAGATCGTGCAACCGCTCCAGCAGCATCTGAGCCCGCTGGTATTGATCGAAGCCCGCACGACCTTGAAAGTGGTGACACCCTACTTCATACTTTGTTGAGTTAGGGTGGCCTACTTTTGTGGAAGGATATAAACTTTGGGCGATTCGTCTTCCGACTTTGACCGTTACAGTAATGGATGAAAGTTTATTTCGATTAATTATCTACCGCTGTTACTGTTACTAATACTTTTATTACTTTTTCCATTTTTTTTATTTTTTACTCGTAGCTTTCAGTACAGTTACATTTAAAACTAGCTGAACCCCGCGGTGTTAACTGCGATTATTGTCGTACCGCGAGTAACACCGCGGAACAAAATTAGTCCAAAATAAAAGTAGCCTTAGTTACTCCCTGGATCATCATCTACCTACCAGTGAAAGTCAAGAATGGGTCCAGCCGTTCCAGAGATTACCCGGAACAAATAGACAGACAGAAAGACATACAGTCCGACAGACAGATAAAAATTGTAAAAAAAATGTTTTGGTACATGTAACGTGTATACATACATATGCATTTATTAAAATATTACAAACAGACACTTCAATTTTATTTATTTGTATAATAATAAATAATAATATAATAATAATAAATAATAAATCCTGCCAAACAAATTTAAGCTTCGGAACTGTGACCAGAGAATTTATTAGAATGGTATATATTTTTTTTTAACTTTACTCGGAAGAAACTAACCGATACCGGTGACTCTATAGTTTCGCGACTTACAAGTCTTAACAGCGGTAACCGCTTTCCAAGTTATCTGCTGATAATTTAAACAGCTTGTTGTTACTACAAAATCTCGATATTTATAAATATTTGATGTCAATTTCAACTTAATACCTCCGCATTTTCAGGCAAAAATGGTTTGCGTTAACAAGTGTTTCAGTCATTTATATTTCTTTAACGGAACGGAACCCGCAACATTTGATACACATATAATTTACTAGCTGACCCACGTAACCTCGTTTGCGTCTCATATTGCCCGTAGCGTGTTGCTACCGTGTGCTCCGCTCCTATTAGTTATAACGTGATGATATATAGCCTATAGCCTTCCTCGTACAATGCACTATCCAACACTGAAATAATATTTCAAATCGGATAAGCCTGAGTGAGATTAGCGCGTTCAAACAAACAAAGTCTTCAGCTTTACATCTTAGTATAGATACAACGCGGTTTATAAAACGCTGCGTCGCCTGAGTCTATGTCGATTATCGCGGTAAAGAGTACCCTATTACCTTCTTTAAGAACCAAAGGCATCAAAGACCAAATTGCATTGAAGTCGGTGCAACGGTTTAGCCATGAAAGCGAGAAACTGAGTTACGTTTGAATGCAAAATATTTTTTTCTAATAATCTTTAGTTTATGACCAATATATATTTATTGTAATTACCTTTTATTTAACACCGGTCGTTACGATCAACACGCAGTTTGAGGAGGGTTATAGCAGCTTAGTGTTAAGTTGCCCTTGGCCCAAATAGGCGGGTCGATAGCACCCTCGAACTCATTGTTGCGTCCGTATTTTCAGATTTAACCCTCTGGTCTACCAACTTTCTTTATAAGGTTTTTGGACTTTGTGAGAATATGTTATGTGGTGTAATGTGATGTTATTTTTTTGTGTGATTTCGTGGAGTTATTTGGGAAATGTTGAAATTGTGAAGAATTGTGTTTGTGTACGTTGAAGTTAGAATACAGATTGATAATACAAAAAATTGATATGAATTAATGTGGAAAGGTTAGTTTCTTTTTTTCTTTGTGATGTTTGTAACTATTGAAAGTTTAAGTTAATTTTAGTGTTTAAAGAAATTAAGAACTTGAGTTTAAATATGTGGAAACAATATCTTAACCATATGAAGCTTGATATGTTTTCATAATTATGGTAAACTAGCCCTTGACTGCAACTTCGCTCGAATTGAATAAAAGTATCCTATATTACTTTTAATATCTCCAAGAATATGTGTACAAAGTTCATGATGATCGGTTAAGTAGTATTCGGGTGAAAGCGTAACAAAAAACTTACATTCACATTTATAATGTTAAGGATATGGGGAAAATATTTTTAAATTTCCATTTTTTATGTTTAAAACAAAATTACCAACGTATGGCTTTTTAAACATTCTATACATTCATATTTTACATGTCCTTGGTTATCGAAGAATATAGGATTCTTGACGTTTCTAGAAAGAAGTCAAAGTTATACTCTTCAAACTGTAGGGGTTTAGAAGAAAATCAGTATTAAAACAATCCTACTATGCGTTGGTGCTGATAGATATAGACCTTTCACACGTGGAAACCACCTCGGTCCGTCACACCACTGATGTTTAAGGGGGGAGGGCGAGGGGGTGATGTCTCAACGTGTGTATTATGATCTTATGTGATGGAATAGGCTCTACTACTTTTACTTACATTAAAAACTTTGTTGTCTACTAGTTTTAAGTTTATCTAATGCCTTTAAATGAGCTTTTCTCGTAAATATATCCAGGGGGTCTTGAGGTCGATAAATCGATCTAGCTAAGATTAATTTTTAGAAATTTCACCAAAATAAAAATATCGAGCAAAGCTCAGTCATCCAGGTACTATTGGTGTAAGTTAATAATGAGATTTTTTGGGGTAGGAAACATAAATTCTTTAGTTATTAACACGAAAATGAGAAAATCTTACAGGAGTTGCAAATGATGTGTAATATTTCACAAATATGTGGACACATTAGGTGCACCAGGCGCCCTCATTGATCAAATAAAATAGCGAGCATTTTCTTGGCTTCTAACAATTTCACACATTCACTCACGCAAGAAGAGCGAAAAGGAACACATATCAACATTTTTATAAACGAGGAGGATCGCAATTCTAGTATACAGAAATACTTAGTTATTTTTCAACTAAATAAAAATAAAAAGAAACTAAAGAAAATAGCAGACGCTACCATAACTTAAATGAAAAGTTAAAAACCATTACGGAATGAGCAATAAAAGTACATTAATAGCTTTACAAGCTTAGGAAACAAAATGAATTTGTTCCGGACAATTAAGGCAATCTCGATGTACGCAGGCTGAATGTTAATGGGCAACTCATAGCCTAGTAGTAAGCTACTGACGGAATGTATAATTGTTATGTAGCTAAAATGCAAATGAAGAGATTAATGAGCTGGCGATAGCAATCTTGTGGCGCTTTTCTTAATCCTGAACTGTCATCAAGTTATGTGACATACAGCGAACAATTCTGACTCTTTTTTGAGTAAATATATAAGTTTATAATAATCGCTTTATTGTACACCAGATTACTTACAAAAGTAACTTAAAGCTAAGAGGTACAATTGGCGGTCTTATCGCCCGAAAGCAATCTCTTACAGGCAACTAGTTTAGTTATTGTTTTATAACTTTAACTATTGTAAAACTAAAGTAAACCAAACAACTTTATCACGGGATTTTATTTTATACATTGATGAACGATGACAAAGAGCGGCTCCGCAATGTATCTCTTCTGTTTACTTATTAGCTCCTACATTCTTTGGATATATTTCAGAGAAACTGTTTAAGGATAAAAGTGAAGGAGATACGTTAAGCATATATTAGAAGCTATACATTTGATATTGATCGATATTCAGGAAGTAAGTGTGCTTGACACCTGTGTAGCGTTTTGTATCACGAATTTAATATTGAATTTAAGAATTGGTCGCTTAGTAAAGACTATGACCAAACTGTAAAATTATTATTATTATGAAAGATTAAGAACTCGCTTTATATATAGTTCCATACACATACATACCAAACACTTTTAAACCACACTTATATTCATCTTACTGCATTTATTTGCATGAGATTTCTATCCTTTTCGTGATGGGAGAAGACACTAACTTCTGTAACACGGACGGGAACCTTGCTCAAGAGTCAGGAACTTAACTTAGAGATATAGTTTTAGGAGAATATACTAAATAATTTTTTTTAGCTTTTAAACATTAATTTCCTTGTTCTCAGGACCTCCCTCCCAGTGGCTCAATTCAGCCGCGGTGACTTCTCCCTCTGGTCTGTTTTGAAGAACTGCGTCGGTAAAGAGTTGTCCAAGATCACGATGCCGGTGGTGTTCAACGAGCCTTTGTCCTTCCTCCAGAGGATGCTGGAATATCTGGAGTACGCTCACCTGCTGAGAATGGCATCTGAGCAGACAGATCCTGTAGCGAGGATGGAATATATTGCTGGTAAGAACTTACCTATAACTAGCTACTTCAGTACGAAAACATGATTAGTATTTTTTTTTATGTTTGTCCCTGCTAAAATATCTCTGCTCTGCCTGATGGAAAGCCTAAGCAGAATCCAAGAGTGGTGTTCACCATACTGCGAATGCAGGCTAGTGATGCTTCTGCATCATTGGGCAGTCAATAGTAGTTGTCCACTGTGAATACGTAGAATGGATAAAATTTCTATAAACAATACATAAGATTTTAGTTGATAATTGTTAGATATTTCCATCTTTGTTTTTAAGCAATCCGAATATACCGGACCATACATAGTATATGTATATGTATGTACTAGCCGACCCATGCAACCTCGTTTGCGTCTTCTATTGCCCGTAGTGGGATAATTTTCCCCCGTTTTCGAAACATTTTTCATTGGTGCTCCGCTCCTATTAGTCCTAGCGTGATGATATATCCTTATGTGTATGTATGTGATGATATATGATATAGCCTATAGCCTTCCTCGATAAATGTCCTATCCAACACTGAAACAATTTTTCAAATCGGACCAGTAGTTCCTGAGATTAGCGTGTTCAAACAAATACACAAACAAACAAACTCTTCAGCTTTATATATTAATATAGATATAGATAGACTAATCAATCAGTAATTGATTTTTAGTAGTGTATTTTAGCTGAACTATGACTGAACAAATACTCTCCAAAATGCAGTTAACAACGAAGAAAGATACATTTGTAGGCTGCCGGGCAAAACTCAAAATGTCGAGTACTTTTAGGAATCACAAAATGAACAATAGATGTATCAATAGATATACAAATATACGAAACATTTCATACACCTATACAGAAAGCCACTTTTCAAAGACAACGTGTAACATGACGTTAAACATATGAAACCATTAGTTTTATTACCTGTGGATACAAGATAGTAAAACTGTAATGTATTGAACGTCGAATAGGTATTTTCCAAATTGACCTACGTACCAAGATAACACGTTTTTGAATGTTTTCTTTCTGTATGTTAATGAAAACAGGTAATATTATGAAAACTTTTTGTAGTTATTATTTATTTATTATATAGATGGTTGTAAGGGTAAAAATCATCCATTGGTAGAATCGTAATTTATTTGCACCCCTTAATTGACTGGGAAATCTGGTAGATTAGATTATTTTGTTTATGGATATTATTGCGTGTTTACCCTTGGAGACAATTAGACGACACGTTGATTGTAATATATTTATTATGACTCCTTTTGTTTAACTTAAACTAAAGTTTATATACAAGATTTATGGATAGGTTTAGGTGGGGGTAACTAGTAACTATTGTTTAAAGTGCTAAATTGACAATATCTTATTTGTACTTCCTATTATAATATCGTTGCTTGAACGGCACGTAGTACAACAATTAATGTAGCACGTTGCGGCGTACAGATTTAAACTACTATAATCCTATGGCTTCGCCATAGATATTCCCCCTCTGAAGAGAAAAAAAAAATCATTATAATTGGAATCTAACCGTCTGGTGGGAGACTCTACCAGAACGTGTCCTTGTTTCTGTTTGCTTATCTGCTTGTGAAGATTCTGTTATCTTGTCTCCGTTTGTTTGTTCGCTTAACTTGCTATTGTTTAAAATAAATGCTGGTTTAAGTCTATCGATAGCTACACTTTTTTGTTGTCCGTTTATCAAGATCGTGAAGATCTTATCATTTCGACTGATGACAAGATAAGGTCCCTCGTACGGTGGTGTGAGGCTTGGCCGTAATCGGTCACAACGTAAGAAAACGTGCCTACATTCCGCTAACTGTGGGTGTATGAATATCTTGTCGTTCTTGCTTTGTCTTTGTGGACACGAAATCATGTGTTCTAAGTTATCCTTAATTTATCTGACAAAATCTGCGTACGTTGAGTTATTTTGTGTCTCGAAAAATGCTCCAGGCAGTCTAATTGTTGAACCGTATACTAGTTCAGCTGCCGAGAATCCTGTGTCTTGCCGTAAACTCGTACGTATGCCCAATAAAACGGTAGCTAACTCTCTTGTCCAATTAATTGTGTTTCCTGTTGCTATCAATGCAGTTTTTAATGTCCTGTGCAATCGTTCTACTTTAGCATTTGACTGTGGATGATATGGGGTGGTTCGAATTTTTTTAACTCCCATTAAGTTTGCTAAATTTTTGAATATTTCAGATTCAAATTGGCGTCCCTGGTCTGTGGTAATGTATTCAGGGCATCCGAATCGGGCTATCCAGCCTTCGTATACCGTTCTGGCTACAGTTTCTGCAGTTATATCAGCTATGGGGAATGCCTCTGGCCATGAAGTACAACGTTCTATCATTGTGATTATGTATCGTTTGTTTTGAGAAGTGGGTAGAGGTCCTACTAAATCAATATGCAGATGGGAAAATCTTCCCGTTGGCATGAATTCTCCGAATTGTGACTTTGTATGACGATGTATTTTTGATCGTTGACATTGTAAACATGTCTCAGACATCTCATTTACGTCTTTATTCATATTTTCCCATATATAGTTAGCTGAAATCAGTTTCCTCGTAGTATTCTTACCAGGATGGCTAATGTTATGAAAACTTTCGAAAATAATTTTCCTGAATTTGAGTGGTATAAAAGGGCGTTGTCTTCCTGTTGATATATCGCAATAAATCTTAATATTTTTATTTGGAAAATGTATTAATTCTATTTTTAATGATTTATTGGCTTTTAATCGTTTTAACTCGCTATCACTCTTTTGATATTTTTCTACCTCGTGCCAATCGATTGCAGAGGGTAAGGTTATCGTCTCGATAACTCGAGATAAGGCATCGGCTACCACATTCTTGTGGCCACTGATGTGCTGGATATCCGTACTGAATTGTGATATATAATCCAGATATCTGATACGTCTAGGGGTATCATCCAATGATGGCTTCTTGTCGAAAGCATGCATTAATGGTTTGTGATCCGTGTAGACTGTAAATTCTCGTCCTTCGATGAGTCTTCTGAAGTGTTTTATAGCCATATAGATTCCTAGCAGTTCTCTATCATAGGTAGAGTATTTTGTTTGGGCTTCACTAAATGATTTGGAGAAAAAAGCTATTGGTTCCCATTTTGTGTTTCTTCGCTGCTGTAGTACAGCGCCTGCGCATTTGAGACTAGCATCTGTCATTATAGCTATTTGCGCGTTGCTGTCCGGGTATGCCAATGTAGTTAATTGTCGAATGTCCTGCTTGCAGCGTTCAAACGCGTGGTTTGATTCAGTATTCCACTGGATAACCGTCTTATCATTTTTCTTACAATTAATTAAATATTTATTTAACGGTGCTTGATGCTTTGCTGCATGTGGAATACTGCTTCTGTAGAAATTAATCATACCCAAAAAACGTCGTAACTCATTTATCGTTTGTGGTTTAGGGTAATTGTTTATAGCTTGAATCTTTTCCATAGTAGGAGTCAACCCTTGGCTCGTTATATGATAACCGAGGAAATCAATCTCCGACTTGGCGAATTCGCATTTGTTTGTATTTATTGTTATGCCTTTTTTATGTAGGCGCTTAAACACCTCCTCTAAGTGTTCATAATGCTCCTTAATATTATTCTTCTTGTCCGCGATAAATATGTCGTCCACATATATGAATACGTAGTCCAAGTCTCTGAATATAGAGTCCATAAATTTTTGGAAGGACTGTGCTGCATTTCGCAACCCGAATGGCATTCTGATGAATTCAAAAAGTCCAAAAGGGGTTATTATCGCTGTTTTCTCTGGTTCAGCAACTGGCAGAATGTGAAAAGCTTTTTTTATGTCTATTTTGCTGAATATTCCTTTTCCGCTTGCTACATACGTGAAATCGAGTAGCCTTGGAAGCGGGTACCTGTCTGGTACTGTTATTTTATTTAGTGCGCGGTAATCTCCGCATGCTCTCCATTCGCCATTCTTCTTCTTAACTAAATGGAGTGGCGATGCCCATTGACTGCTTGAAGGACGGCATATTCCCATGTCCATCATCTCTTGGAATTCTCGTTTTGCAATCCTGTATTTGTCAGGAGGTAATGGACGTGCTCGAGTAAATACTGGGAAACCCTTTGTTATTATTTGATGCTGTACTCGGTGCTTAGTATGTAGATTCATTGATCTAGGCTTTGTAATATCTTCATATTTCTCTAATAATCCCTTTATTGGTTCCTGTAGAGAAGCGTTTAACGATCGCACGGATGCAATTGCTCTCACTATTTCGGCAGGCGTTTCCAAACCTGTTTTTTTATCGATCAGTTTTTTTCTGTGTATATCCACTAATAATTGATAATGCTCCAAAAAATCAGCTCCCAGGATTGGCATCTTGACGTCGGCAATGGTAAATGTCCATTTAAAGCTTCGGCGCAGTCCTAGGTTAAGCGTTAAAACGCGTTCGCCGTATGTATTTATAGGGGTCCCGTTCGCGGCGAATAATTGGTATTCGCATGCTTGGCTCTTATTATTTGTGCTATTTATGACCGAAATGTTAGCACCCGTGTCGACTAAAAATCTATAACCACTGTTTGAGTCAGTTGTAGTTAGACGGTTTGCTGGGTGGATAGCACAGAGGCCCGTCGTATTCTGTGCTAAATTTAGTTTTCCGATAGCCTGTTATTTTTAATTATATTCCATGAACAAGGCTTATTGCATTTATATGCATCCTGCTTGAAACGATTATGGAAATAACATAATCCATTATGTGAGTTTCTGTGGCGCGACCTTGACCGTGAATGTGACGTATGTCGTGTTTGGTATTTGCTGCGTTGCATAGGTTGTTTCTCGCGTATGCTGCGTAATGCATTTATTTCTATTCGCATGGCTTCAAGTTGCGACGATATGTTTGTAACTAGGTTAATGTCAACCGCTGTCTCTTGAGTATTTTTCTTGTTGTAGGTCAAGTTTTCGTATATTTTATCGGCTAACTCGCTCAAGTTCTCTAACGATATATTGTTTGTAACTGATAATATCGCTGTTAGCGACGCGGGGAGTTGCCTTAGCCACAGCAGGCGAATAGTGTCGTCGTTTATTTTTCCACATCCAGCTTCCTTCATTTTTCTCCAGAGCTGGGAAGGCTTCTGGTCTCCAAGGTCCATTTCTGATAGTAGTCTGTGGAAACGTCGGTGTTCGCTCTCTTCGTAGCAGTTTATTAGACGTTCCTTGATTGTGGAGTACTTATTTTCGCTGGGCGGGTTAGTTAAAATGTCACTAACTTGATGGACGACCTCTTTTGGTAGTTTGGATATTACCATGTTATATTTGTAATCTTCGCCCTGTTTTTGTGGTGCTATTATTGCTTCAAACTGGGCGAACCATAAACGTGGGGAGTCTGTCCAAAATTGAGGTAGTTTGTCTGTGACCGTGATAGCAGCAACTGATTCGCACCCAGTGTCGTCTCTTGAAGGAGTTGTTGTTGTTGGAGCCATTTTTGGGATGTGATAATTTCGTAATGCTATTGTTCTCTAGATTCACTGCTGAAAACCTAATAGGGTTCCGGTCGTCCCGGTATTATATCAGCACTAGAAACCAATAGATCACGTCGGGGTCACCAATTATTGCGTGTTTACCCTTGGAGACAATTAGACGACACGTTGATTGTAATATATTTATTATGACTCCTTTTGTTTAACTTAAACTAAAGTTTATATACAAGATTTATGGATAGGTTTAGGTGGGGGTAACTAGTAACTATTGTTTAAAGTGCTAAATTGACAATATCTTATTTGTACTTCCTATTATAATATCGTTGCTTGAACGGCACGTAGTACAACAATTAATGTAGCACGTTGCGGCGTACAGATTTAAACTACTATAATCCTATGGCTTCGCCATAGATATCAAAAAAGATTAGCCAGCCACTATTCGAAGATCACTGCTGTCCATCTCTCTCAATTATTGTTTTAAAGAAGTGAAGTGTTTTAAAGACAACCCCCGCTACTAAAATGTTCCTCAATCGCGAGGAATTTATACATAAAAGAGATACAAAGGGCACACAGACTCAGAACACCAATTTATAGACTACATAAAGTTATATCTCATGTGGAGTTTAAATCTACAACACCCGGCCCAATAGAGCAGTGAAGTGACCATTTAAACCACTCTGTAAACAAATTTGTAACAACTTAAAAAGAAAACGTATCTAATTTGTAATACAATTAGAATAAAATGAGAATTTGCTTCATTTCGTTACTTACCAATGAATCATAAAAGCCTTTTTGCTCTTCTTACCTAATGATAAGATTAATTGGTTTCCATCTTTGATGTATCATGTAATGAAGCTTTGAAGAAAGCGTGTTTGTCGGTTATCGCAGCAAAGAGTAGCCAAATTGTTCCTTCCTCAAAAAGTAAAGTATCTCCATGCAAAATTTCATTGAAATCTGTGCAGCGGTATGGCCGTGAAAACAGGACTGACAGACATACAGACAGAGTTACTTTTGCGTTTATAATATAGGTATGGATAAATTTTGACTGTGAGTGAAAGTGCTATTTGGATTTTATTCTCCAAAAGTGGACCTCACAATATACAAGACATAAAATATAAAAATCTTGCAGTTTTGAGTAATAACGGTGCATGATTGGTTAGCTTATGGCGGTGAACGAAAACAGAATTTCAAGAAGGAATATTATCGCTCAAAATAATTTAATCGTACAACCGTAATACATGAAATTGAGGGCTAGTTTTCATTTATGAAACGTTAGTATCCGAATATGGAATTTATCATTCACAACAGAATTTCTTTGTAGATACTGTTTCTTTGAGCCCTGCTCTATTTCATATAATACCTTCAAACGAATAATTCTTGTAGATATTATGTATTATCTGAATCTCAGAAGCGTCTTCAAAGATTTCATGAAATTTAGAATGCAGGAGATTTCTGGGGCGACAAATCTATCTAACTAGGATTCATTTTTAGAATATTTACCACAAAAATGATACCAAACAAATCTCGGTCATCCAGGTACTATTTTTTAAAAGTAAATCACCCATTGTCTTAGGCAGGGGATCCAAGTGGACGAAAATCTTCCAAATAAATCCCCTAAGGTATCAAAACGGAATCGAAATCCAAAAAGATGCCCTAGGGGATCAGTGTGGAAAATTCTACATGGATCCCCCAGGGGATCTAGACAGGTAGACCCAAGAGGACGAAGCCTTTATAATAAGTGATTTTTTAAGTCTTATTGGTAAATATACAGCTGTACATGTTCATGTATTATTTTGTCTACAGCATTTGCAGTAAGTGCTCTCGCATCAAATTGGGAGCGTCTTGGAAAACCGTTCAACCCACTTCTTGGTGAGACATACGAACTTGAGCGGCCGGAGTTCAGGGCTGTTTGTGAACAGGTACGATTTTTTTCTAAATTAAGATTTCTGGTTTCAAAAAATGTTGTTTGTGCTCATCACTTTATTATTTGAGTGAGAATCAAACTGTGTTAAAATTTAAAAACGTAGCAAATATATAAAAAAATATTATGTTATCAGTGTATAAATATGAAAATGCAATTTATTTGTTACGTAACTACGTAAAGTAACTACTTTAATCAAAATTTTAACAAAAAACCAAATTCAAGAACTAGACCACATTGAAACACCAGCTCTCAAATAAAAAAGGAATCATTATAATTGGTTCACCCACTCGAAAGTTCTGAGGTAACAAACATTAAAAAAAAACTGTCGTATTGAGAACCTCCATCTTTTTTGAAGTCGGTTGAAAATGTAATGAAGTTTCGTCTTAGACAAGTCATGAAACAAATGAGTAAATAAATAAAAGAGTAACTTATGAAGTTGCTTGCCTGTTCTTCTTCATAAGAATGACATTTTGGTACAGAGCAACTGTAGTCAGTACCTAATGTGCCTAATCCCTCAGGTGTTCGAAGCCACTCAGTGGCGTTTATCGAACTGCGCCTTGGGTGTCGAACGCCAGCTAGTGGCTTCCTGGCTCCTCATGGCTTCGCGTGGCGACTCTCAAGCGATGATGTCAGTATCATCTTGGGGCTTTTTAAAGTGCCTGAAGAGGCATAAAATAAAAGCTATATGATCTCAAATCATTGGCATGTTTTAACTGTTATTAAATATTCAAGGTAACAGAAAAAAATCCTCAGAAAAAGGATATTAGTAAATGATTAACGGCATATGTTATGTTCGTTTTACGTTGAATTGTCATTAATCGTGTCATTGGCGAAATTGTGGTCACACTCTATCATAGAGCCATTATCTCAAAACTTGAAATTAAAATCATTAACACATAGTGCTATTATAGATAGAGTAGAGAAGACATACGGCCGCCTGTAAGCGGAAACGTCCAACGGTTAAAAAGAGAGAGAAGATCGTGGTACCCCATCTGTCTTTCTCTCCTGACGCATGCGCAGTAAAGGACTAATAATGCTAATCCAATCACAACAATTAACCGTCTAATCGTTCTGCTGTAACGCATCATCGCCTACGTTGCCAATTCGTTATTAACTTAAAAATACAAAATATTGAAAAGGATAACGGTATATCTATACAAATAAATAAAAAAAGAAATAAAATAATAAAAAAACTCTAATATATGATTTAACCAAATAAGATTCCTACAAATTCTAAACAACTATAGGTACCTATAGACAACAAATATATGATGCCACCTTGAGGTGGCATCATATTTTTGCTAGCTAGCTATTGATAGCTAAAAGACATAATTCCTAATCGAATAAACATACGTACCAAATGTGTACTAAAGTTCTTCAAAAAACTGTTTGTCTACAGGTCTCTCACCACCCTCCGGTATCGGCTTTCCATGCTGATAGCCCACATTTCGTGTTCCATGGGTCCGTACATCCCAAACTCAAGTTCTGTGGCAAGAGTGTCGAAATACAGCCGAAAGGGCACGTCACTGTTGAACTGCCACGGTAAGTGTAAATACCTACTATTATCTATATAAATAAATAAAATTGGAGTCTCTGTTTGTATTATTAAAATAACGGTTTTTTACAAAATTAATATGTAGGTATATATTCACGGTACATATACCAAAATAACATTTTTACAATGTTTGTCTGTTTGTTTGTTCCGGTTAATCTCAAAAACGGCTTCATCAATTTTAATGGCTTTACTGATCGGTAGCTAATGATATAAGTCTAGTAATTTAGGCTACCTTTTAGACTATTTTCGACGCACGGCGTTAAGCTGGTAATAAATATAAATTTTGTCTTGTATTTGTTTAATACTGGTGAAATGTCGTTAATTATGATTGCCATCGCTTTTAGAACGTAAAATTGTCTATTAGTTCTAGTAAGTATCATATTTTATTGGTGATTATATTGAACTTGCTTTTATGGGTATAGTTTATAGCTTTCTATTAGCACATGAGCAATAAACTAAACGGAATTAACACATTAGTCAAAATTATTCACAATGGGATCTAGAATTATATTTTCCTTGGAACTAATTTCTCATAACTAGCTCCTTTCCTCATAACTAGCTGCCCGGACAGAATTCGTTCTGTGAACCTCCCGATTACCCGCATATCTTTTATATATAAAAACTAGCTGAACTCCGCGGTGTTAGCCGTGGTCATAGTCGTACCGCGGGTAACGCTGCGGGACAAAGCTAGCCTAAAAAAGCTAAGTTACTCCTTACACCATCAGCTATCTATCAGTGAAAGTCCCTTTTAAATTGGTCCAGCCGTTCCAGAGATTATTCGGAACAAACAGAAATACAGACAGAAAAAATTGAAAAAAAAATGTGCTATATGTACCGTACATTTATTAATAAGCAGTTATTTTAATATTACAAACAGACACTCTGATTTTATTTATTTGTATACATGTATTTCCGAAATGCATGTTCGCGTATAACTTCAGATCGGCTGTACCAAATTAAATCATTCTTCTTTTATGTGTTCATTATTGTTTGGACAAGGTTTGAGTACAAGAAAAATTAAAAGATAACGGGAAAAGTCAATTTTTTTGTCTGCGACTGTACACTGCCTGTGGGAAGCTGAGGCAGATATGTAAATATGGCGGTACGAAGTTCGTCGGGTCAGCTAGTATTCTATAATATTTTTAAAACTTCCCGTGGACCTTAAGGATCATAAAAAATATAGCCGAATTGGTCCAGCCATTCTCGAGTTATGCGCTTAGCAACATTCATTTTTATTTATATAGATAGATGGATAAATACTTTTTTAATTTTCTTTGGCTAAGATTTTTATTATTGAGATTGTAAAATACCGCTATTGTGTGGGATATGTGATGAACACGCATGAGAGCGACTACTAACTTTAACTTCATCATCATCATCTCCGTCGAAAGACTTCTATTTTTTTTATGGAATAAGGGGGAGGGGGGTTGAGGTATGGGCTTCCGGTTTCCTTACTCACTCGGTGAAACACAGCGCAAGCACTATTTCACACCAGTTTTTTGTGACGCCGTGGTATCACTACGGTCGAACTAAAGCGTGGCTCTCCCACGGTTAAAGCTTCTACTGTAAAACATAGACCTCCAAAGGCTCTTCACTATAACTTGTCCCATGCTGCCCGCATCTAACGGTTTCCCGTGACCTTGACCAGGTCGTCGGACTACCTAGTAGGAGGACTACCCACGCTCCGCTCTGGTCACCATCTCTGGTCACCATTCCAGAAATTCTTGTTTTGTCAGCGAGCACTTAAGTTCGGCAGATCTCCGGATTATGTCGGTGGCTTCGTCTGCAGTACTCCTCATTCCTGATTCGATCACTCAGAGAAACCCCGAGCGTTAATCTCTTCATTGCTCTTAAAGTAACCTTGAGCCTTCTTGTAAGGCCATAAGGCCCTAACTTGGACTTATTTAAATAAACTTGAATAAATTAATTACAATTTTTCAACCTCTTTTTCATATTTTTAGTCAGTATGATGATAAAAACATCCATTTATTATTGCAATTGTTTTTACCTTTCACACAAGCAAATAAAAATTTGTTTGTTGAAACAGTTATATCATTTACTAGCTGACCCACGCAACCTCGTTTGCGTCTCTTATAGCGTGATAATTTTACCCCGTTTTTGAAACATTCTCTATTGGTGCTCCGCTCCTATTGGCTCTTTAGCATGATGATGTATAGCCTATAGCCTTCCTCAATAAATTTACTATTCAACATTGAACTAATTTTTCAAATAGGACCATCGGTTCCTGAGATTAGCGCGTTAAAACAAACAAACTCTTTAGCTTTATATATTAGTATAGATATAGATACATTCCTGTCTAACAGACTTCGTTATGGATGACCTATTTTACGTCATCACTCATCAGAGCGACTGAACGTTAGCAAACACGTTTAACTAGAACACGATTCGATTGATATGTTCGGTTACAGTCGGAAATTGTTTTCAGCAACTCCAGTGGAGTTAGAATTAATATAACACAGGTAAATGGTTTGGTTAGGTGGTAGAATGTGCTAATATCTAAGACTATGAAAGATGCTTTTTGTAAATGATTACTGTTGATTTATCATGATTAGACTATTCATAAATAATTGATTTTCGGGACACTTTTGTACACGAATCTACTCGCATGTATGTAGGTTATTGAGGTAAATAGTACCTTATACCCTCCTTCAAGATTCAAAGCATCCCCGTTACAAATTTTATTCAAATCGATGTAGCGGTTTAGCCGTAAAAGCTACTAGAACTACTTTTGAATTTATAATATTTGTATAATTTTTTGTCGACCTTTTTCCCAGATTAAATTTGGGTTACTTTTAATTATGATAAATAAATGGTCACAATCTTCTTTCAGTCAAACTCTATAATATGCTGATTGTTTAAAGGTGGGGAGAAGCCTACACCTGGAGTAACGTGAACTGCTGCGTTCACAACGTCATCGTGGGGAAGCTCTGGATCGAACAGTTCGGAGCTATGGAGGTGACGTGCCACGGTGGAGCTGGCCTGAAAGCAAACCTTGTCTTCAAACCTGCTGGCTTCAACAACAGGGATTTGCACAGAGTCGATGGGCATATCGTTGATGCTAAGTAAGATTTTTCAATGATTTTTAGCTATATTTTGTTATTGACAGAAGATTGATAAGTTTTTGGATATACAGATATGCGGACGTATGACATATATATGTGTAGTTCATCATTTCTAGAGATCGCCTGATAAATTTTGAAATTATATTTTGCAAATTTGGTTTTATAAACTTGCAATATGACTAGAACTATTAGTTATAAAGCAACACGGACCACTGCATGGAGATGAGACGCCATAGCGTCATTTTCTTTTCACAAAACAGTCTTGCATTTTTTTGCGGGCGGGAAATCTTTACACGTACCTACACATTTTAGACTCACATACATCACACACACAACAATCACCTGTTACTACGAAATTACACATAACAATTAGAACGAAACATTCAGAATTTCACGCACACATAATTATATACATTTTGTGTTATAACAGTGTAACGCGTAGGCCCATTTGGGCTTTTATACTTTGACAGAGGAGAATGCGTATGCTATTAGTGTAGGCGGAAAGACTACTATTAAGACTTCTTTATGTTTTTCAGCAAAAAGCGTATAAAATTTTTGTATGGTAAGTGGACGGAGTACATTAAATGCTGTAGTGCAGCAGCTTACGACCAATGGGCTAAAGAGCGCGGAGAGGAGGCTTCTTCGCAGACACCAGCACACACGCCTAAGAAGATGCTCGCCAAGTTGAACAGCTTCAAGGTTGGAGCGCTGAGATCTATGTCTATACAGGATGTGAGTAGTACTTAAATGTTAAACCTAAATTTGATTTAGTCTCATAAAGGATATTAAGTATGTAGCATGTATCATCTTCATAGCCTTTATTATTCCCAAGATTATTTGGTTGACAATATATTTGAGGGCACTGACTTTCTAAAAATGATTGCCTTAGATGTTCATGACAAGTTGGACTTGGGAATTGTTAAAAATTGTTATGATCCTTTCTTTGAATTATGAATTATGGTGCAGTGGTAGCATACGCGACTGCTGTACTGAGGTCTCAGGTTCAATTTCCGGGTCCATTCAAATGTTGAAATGCTCTGCGAACATTTGTATCAGAGTTTGGTGGTTTTCTATGTATATAAAAACAAAAATTACATTCTATCAGTCAATCTAGCTTTTATAGTAAACAACTAAGTTTGAAGCTAAGTGGCTTTGTGTGTTAGATCTCTGAAAATATGAATGTGTTAATTTGATTTGATATTCCCAGGCTGTTTTCGCACTTAACCTCTAGATTGGGCCATTTTACGTAGGTTTGTCATCTTATCTTGCTCCAACCACCCTAGATCATCCCAGAAGATTAGCAACCTTTTCAGGTCGTTGTGATCGAGTGATGATTAATGTTTAATATATTATTTATTATATTTTATAGTCGGATGATGGTGATAACTCCGAAGACGTTCCGAAGCCAGACGAGTCATACAATATTGACATCCCGGGTTCTGTAACGCTATGGGAGGCAAGACCGAGACCTCCAAACAGCGCTCAGGTATGTAAAACTATACTATGCACCTAAATAGGTAATAACATCAAATTGATCTTTTAATTTTATTTTATCTAAAACTATAAAGTACACTTAAGTAATTCTCGTGTCACGATGAACTCCGAAACTATCCAACCTATTTTCACGTATCTATTTTAAATATGTGTTTTGTTAGTGTTCCTGAGTTACTATCCTACAGTTAAAATTACGCTTAGACCAATCGGAGCCGAGCAAGATTGAAAAGAGGCGCAGATGAAGTTGCTTGTAATATTAAGGGGGGTCCTTAATATTACTAGCAACTTTATCGTCTCTAAATTATCAGTGTTTCTCTACTATATCATACACTTTTTTTTTTTAATATTTTGGACATCTATCACACAACGCCATCCAGTCCCAAGCTAAGCAGAGCTTGTGTTATGAGTACTAGACAACTGATACAAATACATATATACTTTTTTTTTGTAAATACATACATATTATACATAGAAAACACCCAAACTCGGAAACAAATATTTGTAGATCATACAAATATTTGGTACGACGGAATCGAACCCGAGACCTCATGATCAGCAGACGCACATGCCAATCGCGAGACCAAGGAAGCAGTGTATATACATGTATTATACATACAACCCTTCCTCTTGAATCACTCTATCTATTAAAGAGAACCGCATCAAAATCCGTTCCGTAGTTTAAAATATCTAAGCATTTAAAAGACAGACAGCGGAAGCGACATTGTTTTGTAGTGTGTAGTAATTAAATAACACCTTAAAATTGACCTTTATTTTTTCAGTACTACCAGTTTACCGAATTCGCCATGTCCCTGAATGAGCTCGATCGTGATATGAAGGGACAGCTTTGCCCGACTGACAGTCGGCTTAGGCCTGACGTAAGACTGCTGGAACAAGGCGAAATTGACGCTGCAGCAACGGAGAAAACTAGGCTGGAAGAGAAACAGCGCACTGCAAGAAAACTTCTGAAGAAATCTCCTGAGCCTTGGCAGCCTAGGTAAACTTGAACAATTACTTCAGTTTTGAATTGACTTAATACTTATGTTATATTAAAATCATCTGTACTAATATATAAAGCTGATGAGTTTGTTTGTTTCTTCGAACGCGCTAATATCAGGAACTACTGGTCCGATTTGAAAAAAATCTTTCAGTGTTAGATAGTCCATTTATCGAGGAATGCGATAGGCTATATATCATCACGCTTAGACCAATAGGAGCGGAGCACTAATGAAGAATGTTGCGAAAACGGGGGGAAATTATTGCGCTACGGGAAATAGGAGACGTAAACGAAGTTGCGTGGGTCAGCAGCGTGATGAATAAGATTTTTTTTAACCTGGGTAACATATCATACGTAAGTTTATACTTAGTTCTGTTGTGATGTAGAAACCGATAATATAATAATTTTAATCCAATAAAAAGTAGGAACCTTATGTATCGTTAAAGGGCTTTAGGGGCCATGAGGTTTTAAGGTGAAGCCTTAATGGTGAGATAAGGTGATACAATCAGGAGAATTCACAATTTTAATTGTTACACAACAAACTAGGTTTACATGAAATAGAGTAACGCGTACATACAAGACTTGAGATAAGTTCAGGGCGAGGTTCTAGCGAGTATTCCACGAGCGATGTCCCTCCACAATAGAGAAGAGAATTATCTGGCTGACTGCCGCGGGCATAGCACCTAGAAAGGGTCGTCTTCAACGTCCGCGTCCGCGCTGATATACTGTTGCGTCGCGGTGGGGTCTTGAAAGTGTGGGTCGAGAGTTGTCCAACGGTGGGAAGCGGCTGTGTCACGTGACACTAGTAGATATAATTATAAGTTTAATTTTGTTATAAAACTATTGAGAATCTTTAAACAAAACTCTGAATTTTTTGCTTATTTACTCGGCGGAGCCAAGAGGAAGGGCTATAGTTTTGGCAGTCTATGTATGTTTGTATGTTCCACCGTAGCGCCTAAACTACTAAACCTTAATTTTAATTAATTACTCACTACTACTTCTTAACTTGATTTTAAAGAACGAGGTGACAATAGATCCATTATAATATTGACATGAGTTATATAAATTTTATGAAAAAAAAAATACTTAGCCGGGTATAGTTTTTTTCAATTCATACTTGTTTTAATGTACTATTGTACTACGGTTTCTCATTACACCAGTAAATAATAAATAAAAATATTATTATTATATTAAAATATTAATGTTACTTGTCATAAATGAGTATGACCAATTCTAATATGGATACTAATGATTCCAGATGGTTCAGCCAAGGCACAAACCCGTATACGAAGCAGGAAGATTGGCTTTACAACGGAGGCTACTGGGACCGCAATTACCAACATTTAAAAGATGTTGAAATATTTTAATTTAATACACAACTTTACACCTAACTTGGCCCATATTATATACGTATACATACTTACGTTACAAATAGCGAATGACTAGCTAAGTGGATTTTATTGAAACTAGTTCGATAGCTCTAAACTAAATGTTTCTTTTAAACGTCTTAAAAAAAAGGAGGAGGTTTCTCAATTCGACCGTATATATATTTTTTATTTCTTTTAATGTGTGTTCGCGGATAACTTCGTCGTTTATGAACCGATTTTAATGATTATTTTTTTAATGGAAAGGAGATGTCCCGACGGCGGTACCATGATAAGGATATTAACATCTGGTCATGGCATCCAAGAGAAATCGAGTCGAACCTTGAAGTCGGTTTTATTTTTGTTAAAATTGTACTTGTTTTACCTTCTCTCATAGGAACACAAAAAAATAGCTGCTTAATTGACAAAAAAATATTTATTCTACTATTTAAATGAATGAATAAAACATATTTATTAAATTTCAAAGGCTTCATAATTATTTTGTTGAATTCCTTTTATACAATTTTAAGATTGTAAAAAGTACATAAAAGATAGATATAAATAGTTAAAGAATATGTGTTTCACTCTGTTTATGACGAAGGCTTTTCTAAAAAACCGATTAGACTTACATTATTTATACTTATAATAAAAATTTGGAAAATAAAAAGTTCTACTTGTAAAACGTAAAAGACTAAATCGATGGTCCCTATTATTATCTAATTTCGAATCTACAAAAATACTACTTTTCCGTAGAGTAGTTCAAATTTTCACTGATATAAAATCAGTCTGAAAATTTGAACGTCCACAGTTATATTAATGGGGATAAGGAATGAAAATAAAATGTAATACTAACTAATTTTCATTCAAGACAAAGATAATAAGTCTGGGATCCCTGGACCTTTTAGGAGTTATTACTATCAAGCTATTTTTTATGAGTGGCTACGTTTTGATGAGGGCCTTAATTTTCACCTTAATTTTTTTTTCTATTGTGGTCGCTAACAAAGACAAAAGCCTTTTGAACGTAGAACCGGGATAACGTACCACGCAATTTGTAGGATAATGTGGCTGTTAAATTAAGTACCTCAAGCAGAACATATATAACGGAGCATGTTCTAATAAAATAGTAGCCAATGTAAAAATATAAAATGTTTTAAATAACTCAGTAGCATCTGTTTATTTTATGAAATTATATTATACCTGGTCAAGCATATACTATGTATATTTAAAGTTCAAATCTTTTGTACGAAATAATAATTGAATTGCCCCTATCACGATAATTTCTTGACACCCGATTGGTCACTGGGCTTCATTAATGCGTCATTATTTTCTTAACGCGAATGGATTATATATTTTAATTATCTACTTTATATACTTTACTGATCGTTGCTTCTCGATGTATAGAAACAAAGTAAAGTCAATTAGTATTAGTAAATAATATGTTGTGTCAGAATAATATTTTTTATTGAAAAAGGACATTGTGACTATTTTACATGATTATTACCATCTATTTTTGGTGACCGACCGGGGCGGTACTACCCTCACACACAAGATCAAAGTGAAATGACAGCGTTCATGTTGTCGTGTTTCATTGGTGAGTGGTGGTGGTGAGAGACCGGAGCCCGAATGATGCAGAAGCATCGCTAGGCCGCCGTAGTGTGGGTCACCTGCTGCATTGTCTGCATTCGCAATAAGTATGGTGAACACCACACTTGGATTCTGCTTATGCTCTCCATCAGGCAGAGTAGATCAGAGTAGATAGTCATTTTGGCAGGGCCATACATAAAAAAATGTTAAAGAAATAATTTACTGACGGCACAAGATAGTTGAGTTCGAATCTCTTAGAATGTATCAATGATTATCTGATAAAATTCATCTAAATTTTACTCTTCCATAATTTAGCACTGAAATATTTTACTGACACAACATCATACAATAGTTATTTGCGATAAGAGATCTATTAAATTGTAGTAAAATAAACTTAAAATTTATATAAAAATATTTCAGTTAAAAGCAATCTTAAATGTAAAAGCAAATTATGTTGAAGTAGCATAAATGTGAAATCGTAGCGTGATATAACCATATAAATTAGCTTTGGTAAATTGATCTCTTTTGAAGTGTAGGAATTTAGGTATAATTTAGCATAAAATGCTGTACAAATTAAATGTTAAAATGTATATAATATGGAAGCCAAAACTTGGCAGCTTTAAAATATTTATTTTCGAATAAAACGTTAAGATTAGGTTCAAAGTATTTAAAATATAATAAAACATAAAAAAATATGATTTTAATAATTAAGCACCTCCCTTGTGGAATGCAACACAAGTAAAATGTTAATATGAAATATATCAAATTAAATGTATTAATATTTAAGCTATTTTGTATTAATCAAAAACATAATCAATGTTGCTTAGCGTAGTGATTAGTGAAAATTAGAGGTGTGGTATTTTTAAGATTCCTTTCCAAATATCGATAAAAATAACCATCGACAATATGGATGCCCATATCCATAGATAGTTTACATCACTACGGGTATAAGACATGTTCTTTGTAGACAGACTTTTCTTAGACGTCAGTGCACAATATCCCTAAAACATAGAATGTAAACTGTATTTGTCTGTGTGTCCGTTATTATACTTAAATCTTTAAAAAAACCGGATAACTGCTGGTCTTATAACTTACATTCCAGTCCAGCTTTAAAAACCACTTTGTTAAGCAATACAGGGCCGGATTTATCAAGTGTTTATTGTATATATTATTGAGACTGCTTTACTTTCAAATAGTTTCTTAAATATCGTTTAGTAAGTTTTATACCCTTATTATAATTTAAAGATTCTACAATTAGTGAAATATAATGAATAGAAATGCATTAAATTTGTTAAAACGAAATTGTGAAATGTATTTTTGGTAAATACAAACCAAAATCACTATAGATACATCACTAGTATAATTTGTATTTCTAAAATGGTTAAGCCTGATAAGGTTTAAGAAAAGAAATTCAGAAGAAGTTAGTCATCAAACAATAATCATATCTGCAACTGAATTAAGTCTATAATCACCAATTGCACAAGACATAAAATCTTTTTTAAAGCAACTGAATGTGATGAGTGAAATGTTTTTTTATCAAGTCAAACTGTTGGTCTGTGAGTAATTTTGTTCTCATAGAAGACATCTATAAGTAAAACTGCATTGTTAAATACGGTAAATGTACGCCAAATGTCAGTAGGATTTGTGTATGTAGTGGAAATTGTAAATTTTAATAATTAATAATCAAATACAAAGTGGAAATAAATAGGTTAAACAATGAATTTGTAGTTTTCTTTTCTTGTCGATATAATCGATGCTTGTTTATACATGATTTCAGCCAATAATTGTGACTATTTTTCTCGCTCATGTTGCTCTCGGCAAAGCGGTCGTGGTCACGTAGTAGACATCTCTTCGTTAGTGATAAATGCGAACAAATCCCTTTGTACAATTTCCCGCCATCACTCCCTGTCCACAGACTATCGGCCGCTGTCAGATACGCGGCTTCCAATTGAGGATTTCACCCAATCGATCTAACGCCTCGATTCATTATTCTAATAATAATCTGTTTACACACAAAATCATGATTTCACATTAGCTATGACTCTCACCAAGGCTACATGTTTTCTTACGTGTTTCTTTCTCCCTCCTACCAATGGTAAACCCAATCTACAACTATATTGTTGTAATAGTGAAATAAATAAAAATAAATAAATATTTATGGACATTTAACAAACAATACCATCTAGTTCCAAACTAAGCAGAACTTGTATTATGGGTACTAAGTAACTGCTGTGAATACATATGTACATTTTTTGTAAATAAAAACATATTATACTTAGAAAGCACCTGAATTCCAATACAAATATTTGCAGATCATACAATCACTTGGTCCGACTCGAGAATCGAACCCGAGGCCTCATGCACAGCAGTCGCTACTATGTGCCAACGAGGCAGTCAAATAAAAAACATATAAAAAACTGATGTTTTTGGTATTGGACATTAAATTGTATTTGAATCAAGGCCTTGAGGCTACAACGTGCATTCTAAATTCCACCATAAGCGGAATCTTCAAGGCACAAAATATTTAATTGAAATAAAAATCGGATATAATTTCACTCTTTATTCTTTACCCTTGCAAAACACCTTACCACATACAACGTTTTAACGAACAATATCACAACCTTAAACAAAACCTTCATTCATACATTTATTAATATTAATTGTATATTAAAATTGAAAATATTATATGCAATTTGTATAATTTTGTATAAAAAAGTACAAATAATATAGTTTACTTTAAACTTTCATTCTTTTTTTAATCTTACATGCAAATAATAAATACAAATAATTATTACACTATTTACATAATTATCATATAAAAATACAACAAAAATGAAAGTAAAGACTAGCGGATTATGTACAACGTATACACAAGTTGTTTACGGCGTTTCATGTAAAATGGCACTTCAGGGACTATTGGAATTCATATTAGTTTACAAATTTACCAAAATTGTATATTATTAAGTATATGAAAATTTTTGGTCATTCTTTGTAAAATGACTTCTGTGAAATGTAAAAAATACCACTTTTTTACTATTTATATAAATTCTACAGCACTTTGTAGTTCTCATACTCATGTTGTAGAAAAATAAATAACATATAAAAGTACAATACGTATTATACAAACAATAATAATATAGTTAGTAAAAGTTTATCTAGGCAAGAATTTAATTATAATATAAAAACCATTCGTAACTATTGTCTAGGCACTTATATCACATTTATTTGCTATTGTTTGATTGTAAAATCTAAATATTAATCTAAAACGATAACTTTATTTCAGTACCTACATAATGTGTAACATTTTTTCGACACTACATTTAATAAAAGTATCTCTAAACTTCATCCTTAATAATAGTAATGGTAATAAGCTATCTGTTTAGGAGGTTAGTAAAATAAAAAGATAAAATTTTACCAAATAATCGAATATCGAATCATTTTAGTGGACAATATTTTACTTACGTGTGATAAAATCTAGATGGCGTTATAATCGCCATCTGTAATTTTTTTGAAAGTAGTATTCTCTTCTAGATTCTAGATGAAAAGGACACTGTCGCGGCCTGTTATGTGATCAACTTATCATAATTTAAAAAAAGAAACTCCTACATTGTGACAATATGAAGGAATATTTATATTATTATTTATGTTTACATATTATGTACCATCGCTTCACTTTTTACACTACAGTTTAGAATTAGTTTATAATATTTACTAAACGTGTGCTTCGAGTCCTGAATCTAAGAAATCTTTCAAATATAGAGGCACTGCTCTCGGGAAAGCTCTGCAAATCTGAAACAAAAAATAAAGTTTTATTATATTTTAATAAACAAAGTATCTTACTCAGTACCATATATATTGCTTCTATTGGCATTCCCATAAGAAAATCTGAAAATGATTTTACTGAAAGTTTTTCCAATGACATAAAACAATATAATACAAAATTTTAACGAAAAAAACGATTTCAAGAATTGCTTTCAAATAAAAAAAGAATCATCGAAATCGGATGACGTTATGTTGAGTTCTTCGTCAATTTGTCGACACCTACTTAAGCAAATTGAAGACTTCTATGGTTTTTGTCATGGATGACATTGTCAGATTGGGACCAAATTGAAATGGCGAAGCACCAGCTTTCAAATAAAGAATCATGAAAATCGGTTCACCCAGTCGAAAGGGGGAGATATGAGGTAACAAACATAACAAAATACAGTCGAATTGATAACCTCCTTCTTTTTTTAAAGTCGGTTAAAAACCAGACTATGAAAAACTTTTGTTCAAGTAGATATTTATAGCCTTTATCACCCGGGCCATTATTATAAATTTTACCTGAATTTTTGAAATCAATTCAGTAGTTTAGTTGCTACTGTGGAACTTACATATATACATACATACATAGATTGTCAAAACTATTTTGTACTCTTTCTTTTAGCTTCACCATAAATTTTTCTGGTGAAAAATAAAAAAAATGTCAAGCTGCGATCACTTTTATAGAAACCCAATAACAATAAATTAATTTATCTTTCATGTAAACAAAAATGTAAATCTACAAAGTAGTTGGATAAAATATTCATCCCATTCTAAAACGTGAGAGGAAGCGTCAGTAAAGGCCTCTATTCACTTTGATTAGTGCGAGTACAAGTGCAGGTGATCAATCACTGGTAGAAAATACGTGTGGATAGACGAATTCGCGGTCCACACGTATTTTCTACCAATCATCGATAACCTGCATATCCCACCTGCACTCGCACTAATTAAAGAGAACCCGGGCCTCAAGATAATTATGTCTTAACAGCTAAATGCGTCCTTAGAATGAACCAAGGCATACAGGTTATTTTACAATATGCTATCTAGATGAAACGAGATAAACTGGAATTGTTAATATTCTGGTTAAACTAGTTATAAGTAACTCAGAATGTTAGCCATGACCGGTACGAAGTGCAAATGCCTGAGATGGAGCGACAGACAAATGAAAGGTATCGCATAATTATTTTAAGTAGGTGTTAGTTAGTTACGTGTACTAGACAACTGATGTAAAAACATACATAGTTTTTTATAAATACATACGTATTAAACATAGGGAAACACCCAAATTCCGAAACTAATATTTACAGATCAAAAAAACATTTGGACCGACCCGGGAATCAAATCCGAGACCAGAAAGCAGGCGCAATTAAATTAAAAGTAAATTTTACCATGTTGATATAATAAAGTGAGCTCGGTATGGTTATCTCTAAGTAATTCCTCCTCACAGCATCAACGATATTGTCGGCAGCCTCTTGAGGAGTTAGAATCTTCATCAGGGACGGGAATTTGATCTTTGGGTTCTTGCATAGGCCAGTGTCCACGATGTATGGGCAGATTACTGTGAATTTGATCTAGAACAAAAAATAAACAAGGCTAAATGAAATGGGACCACGGAAATCACCAGCTTTCAAATAAAAAGAATCATTAAAATTGGTTCACCCAGTCTAAAATTCTGAAGTAACAAACATAAAAAAACTAGTGATAGTACTGCATCAAGGTAATTCAACGCTTTATTTTTGACTATGAATTGAAAACAATGAAATTTGTACACATTTTTAAATATAATGACGATACTTTCTATGTATTTGTAAATTGTAAATGCACTTGAACCAATTTGACTATGGTATATGAATATGTACTTATGTATCATCAATCAATACTGGTTCTATGAAATTATGAAATCATTTAAGTCGAATCATTTTCTAAGTAATGGAACAAGACTCTTCCACGATAAGAATCCATGTGACGAATAATTTTAAAAAGATCATGTTTATATTTAACAAAGGAATTCTTGCCGTCGTCAAATCGTATAAGTTTTAAACCTTAAATACTTATTTGTCTTTCTCCTGTCAGAAGAAAAATGTCCAAATATGCCTTTACTACTTAAGTACCTGGATGCCTGGATGACCTTTGCTCGGTATGTTTTTTTTGGTTAATTTACTAGAAATACATTCTAGTTAGATCGATTTATCATCCCCGAAACCCTTTGCATCCCAAATTTCACGAAAATCGTTTTAGTCGTTTCCGAGTTTCAGATTATATACATATATATACAAGAATTGCTCGTTAAAAGGTATTAGATAGCTAGATACTTGAATACTTACACCACTGTAATCTTTAGTCTTATCTTCCCTGAGCTCTTCATGCAGGGCCTCCATTAGACCTCTGACTGCAAACTTAGTGGCGCAGTACGGTACTAAGTTTCGAAGACCGACGACTCCAGCCATGGATGACATGGCGACGATGTGGCCATGGTTCTTTTCCATCATGGAGGGTAAGAACGCTTGTAGAAGCTGAAAAATCAATGATGATGTGACCATTACTTTTTTGATTAGCTTTAAAACATTATAAATTGGTCAGCGGTGATAAAAAAAAAGTATCATTATTTATATGTAGTTTTTATTATATAGAATAGAGGGCAAACGAGCAGACGTATCGCCTGATGGTTAGCGATTACCGCCGCCCCTTGACACCCGCAACACCAGAGGCGTCACAAGTGCGTTACCGGCCTTTGGGGAATGGGGAAGGGATGGAGGGAGGGGTTAGGGTATAGGCCTCCGGTATCCTCACTTATATTCAGTGAAAAGCAAACGCTATTTCATACCGATTTAACTGTGAGGCCGTGATATCACTCCGGTCAAGCCGCCCATGCATGCCGAAGCGTGGTTCTTCCACGGTAAAGTGTGTAGTAAACCTAATATTCTCTAGTCTACCTAATATTTTAGTAAAGCAAATTAACTTTATTAACCTTTTTCTAGCAAAGTTTCATGTCAATTTCAAGAAGAATACTGATAAACTTTTATGCATCCATGACAAAGGAAACTACTAGTACCAAAAATTGAAAACATACTGTAACAGAAAGCATTAAATAAATAAATAAAAAGTTGATAACCTAATCATCGTATTAACCGAAAATCATTCACTGTTGGATTATAGCCCTCCCCCAAGGCTCCCCAAAATAACCTATTCCGTGCTGCCCTCATGCAACATTCACCAGGTCGTCGGAACACCTGTACCTGGTCGGCCCCAAGGAACACGGAGAAACACGGAGACGCTCATGGTGTCATGCCACCACCGGTCACCCATCTAGGTACTAACCGCGCCGAGGCGCTCATAGACCAGAAGCGCTCGGTGATTAGAAACAATAACTGAGGGTTAGTAGCGACGGCGCAGTTAGCACCATAATAATAATAAATGAAAATTTAACAGAGAGATTTTCGCCTTCTGAATGGATACTTAGAATTATTTTGGGCCTCCGGTAACCTTCACACGGGTCGGTGATACTTATCTTGTAAGTGACTTCGTGAGTAAACTAATTATGTTTGTATAAACTTACCCATAAATGAGCAATAATGTTGACTTCGAACGATGAACGGATCTCTTTCTCTGATGTTTGCAGGAGCGGCTTGCAAGGCATGATGCCGGCGTTGTTGATGAGCATAGTGACATCTCCTACTTCGATACGGATTTTCTCAGCTAGAGCGTTTATGGCTTCGCGGTCTGTGACGTCACACCTGAAGATTTAAATCAGAATTATGTTTTTTTTATGTATGAGTGAACAAACGAGCTGAAAGGTAAACTGTGCAACATTCTGAAGGAGTTATTTTTTGTAAATTTTAGTCATTTTCTTAAGATTTAATAAAAAAAAACACAGTAATAAATTTTTGACAATCATCAAGTCGTCTTATTAATTAACTTCAAAAAAGGAGGTGGTTATCACTTCGACTGTATTTTTAACCAACTTCAAAAAAAGAACCATATATTGTGTTTATGAACTGATTTTGGTGATTCTTTTTTTAATGGAACGGAGATATTCCAACGGTAGTACCATGACAAGGATACTAAAATCTGATAATGGCATCCAAGAGAAATCAAGCCAAACCTTGAAGTCGATTTTATTTTTGCTTAAATTTTACTTGTATTTTTTATGTTTGTTATGTCATTTAACTTTCGACTGGGTGAACCGATTTTGATAATTCTTTTTTTATTTGAAAGCTGGTGTTTCGCGTGTGATTGAGGTCGGTTGAAGTCGGTTTTTTATTGAGAAAATTTGTGAATATGCCTACTACCTCCATTAACTACCAAAATTGAGAATTATTGTAAGACAGAAAGTTAAGTGTACCAACAAAATTTAGACAAGTTATTCACGAAAAGTTAGTCATAAATGGTAAAAATGGATCCGGGATCCTTGACTATAATATTTTAATCCATACTAATATTATAAATTCTAAAAAAATAACTCTGTCTGTCACGCTTTTGAGGTTAAACTGTAACACCAACTATAATGAAATTTGGAATGGAGATACTTTGTTTCTTGATGAAGGACAGGCTACTTTTTTACCGCGATAAACGAGATAAACGTGGGCGGAGTCGGGGCCTAAACCTAGTATAAAATAAATACTATAATCACCTTGACCTGTATGTCTAAGTAAGTATTTAAAATAATGGAAACTTTCAACATTATTACTCAGTTGTGACGTAAGATTATTTTGAAAATATGCACACGTGAGCCGGGACAATTGAATAACTTTATATCTTTGTCTCAGTGTTGGGTAACATATTCCTAGGGTGTTATTATCTTTCAGCAATGAATGCAACTTTAATGGAAATTATTTGTTGTCTTGTACAGCAGACTCACTGACAAACAAACAGGATAGACTGATTTGTTTTCCACTATTTCATTATAATCACTACTTTTCTTTCTACACACATTGGGTTCTATAGTTTAATAACATTACTAGCTGGGCCCCGCGATGTTACCCGCGGTACAACAGTAACCGCGGGTCACGAGGGGGTGAAGCTAGTCTAAAAGAGTAGCCTAAGTTACTCTTTTTATCATCAGCTATCTGCCACTGCAAGTTCCGTCAAAATGGGACGAACCGTTACAGAGATTAGCCGGAACAAACAGACAGACGGAAAGACAAAAAGTATTTTGGAATATGTACAGATGATACAGTATGCATTTAGTAAAAGGCGGTTATATAATATTACAAACAGACTCGCCAATTTTATTTTATTTGTATAGATAGAGAGATAGGCGATTGTCTCGGTCAATTTGGTCATATGATTTTGCCTATTTAAACAAACAGTTGTTCAAGCTCACCTGAAACGAACCTCTTTGCTTAAAAAATAAATGCGCGATAAAAAGAAGTAAAAAAATAAAACTCATGAAAAGGTGACGATGATGAGTTTGATGATTTTTGTTTACCCAAAAAGTGTTCAACGCGCCTAAAGAATTTTACACTTTAAAAATATCCTTATTCTTGAAGGTACAAAAACGGTGTGACGTGGGTAGAGCATCTAGTTCAGGAATTGTCATTATAGCAAGCATTTACATTACGAATATAATAGCGGGAAACTAAAAAACTAATTTTGTCAGTAATATTAAATTTATCTTTGCATTGTTCGTAATACATACACGGCGCCATTAAACATTCATAAACCAATATTAGTGTACACTTATGTCATCATTACACCGTTTTTTATATATGCTTCCGTGTTTGGAGGTATGTTAGTATGTAAATGGCGTGACCTTGACAGCGTGGTCGAATGATCAAGAATATATCCTGAGTTACGTGAACAAAGGTTTGGGCAAATGGATGTTATTTCCCTACAATGTGAAGAGATCATCTTCTGATCAGGCTACTATCTTCTTAACTAATAACAGTAAGAACTATCATAGCGCGATTTAGGATCAATTGTTAGCTTGTAGTTTTTTCTCGCAGGTATGTTTTAGATTTTTTGCAAAATCACAAATAATAAAAACTTGAGTTCTTTGTGACTTGTTAGCTGTTTATATCCTCTTATGGAACATACTAGTTGGCATTGAGTATCATTTATACTAGTGAGACTGGGTTAAAGTTCCAGTTAGTGGGCACTAAATATGGCTAGTTCCAGACAGTCAGGCTGAAGTACCTGTAAGGGAGTTACGTGTGGTGCTACATTCTCTAGCAAGTCTTGATCTTTGAAAATAGTTAGTAAGCTATCCGTATTAGTTCCGTAAGAATAGAATGCATTCGTATTTTTCTATTTACCGCAATACGGTGACCAATTTCTAACCTAAAAAATTAAACTTAAGTATTCAACTGAGTACTTACTCGTATCGGTAGGCTTTTCCCTTATTGTTTTTTATGATGTCCACAGTTTCCTGGTTGCCGGTGGGATTGATATCCACGCAGACTATGATGCCTCCCAACTTGCCGAACCGCATCGCCGTTTCTCGACCCATGCCGTGGCCCGCTCCAGTTATCTTAAACAAAGAAATCATTCATTATTCAAAAGCCTTGAAGAGTTCACTGCTAGATATACAATAGTCCTTAGAAAGGAGGTTTTAAAATAAATAAACAAAGAACTGAAAATTTTAAGTTAACACTTCATTTGAAATTTTAAGTGAGTTTTTTTTTTAACACATCCTTTTGAAAATGATCATAATTTAAATAAACGCAATTTGAATTCATATATTAACTTCACATTTTGAAGGTCATGAAATATAGATAGGTATATTGTAAAATATTTACTTAATAATATGTAGTACAAAATGAAATCGCATCCGCTGTCTGTCCGTTTACTTTTTTTAAACTACTCAACGGATTGTAATACAGTTTTCAACAATAGATATAATTCAAGAGGAAAGTTTATACATGTAATGTATGTATTTAATAATAGAGAAAATTTCTTAATTTCTTAGGTTGCCGTGCGAAACCGAGCGGGGTTGCTAGTTAAAACATAAATTGATCTCACCAGAATGATCTCCCCGTTAACGCTCTTCGGCTCTGGTGGGATGAAGAACTGGTAGAGGCAATGCAGCCACGTCACTGTCATCTTGACGTACAGCACCAAGATCTCCAAGGCAATCGAAATACCGTTGTATACCTTCATGACTATACCTTGCTCATCAGTCCTGTCAACAAAAAAACAAGATCAGTGTGATGTCAGCATCTCAATAGGCCGCCATAGAGTTGATCACCATGCTGCATGGTTGCATTGTCTGCAGTCGCAATGAGTGTTGTGACTACTACTCTTGGATTCTCCTCATGCTTTCAATCAGGCATTGTAGCAGGCTCATATAATAAAACTGCTGTAACTGTCGTAACATAGAGTTATCATAAAATAAGTTATTTTAATGCTTCAATTTACAATTTAAAACGCAGTCAAAGTGGTAATTAATTAAAGTAATCGAATTTAGGTTATCTAATTTCAAAAACATTTTAATTTTTTTATTTCAAGAGAAGTTTAAAAAAAAATTACTGAAGCCTGTAACGCCATTACGTCTAGCTAAGTGCCTTCACCTAAAAGCAAACAAAATAATACTAAGAACTAAAGAAACTATAATTTTAATCATCTTGTTATTTTTTCACATTTATTATTATAAAAAATAGCTTATTGTTAAAAAAAAACCTCTGACTGTGTGTTAAAAGGACGATTTAAATATTATAACACAAGTTTTAAAATAAAACTTTAATCTTGCTTCTTAAAAAAATTTAATCAAATTTATGTAGCATACAGGGCCATTATAGTGAATTTATTGATATCTCTTTTATTAAAAATCGGTTCCGTACTTTAGGTGCTACGTTGGAAACATACAAACATCGGCGTAGTGGTTAAAAATTTAAAAGTTTAAGCTATAAATGTTTTTGGCAAAAAAAAAAAAATATTATACCAGTAGTGCCCACTACTTCGTACACGTGACATTTGGGTTTTTAATTTATTTTTAATTTCTCACCGTTTCAAACTTACCTGGATTATGACAAACTTCTCAAAACAAAAATCAGCTAAATCGGCCCAGCCGTTCTCGAGTTTTAGCAAGACAAATGAACAGAAATTGATTTTTATATATTATATAAGAAGATATTTAAAAATCAATTGCTGTTCAATCAATCATCAATCAAGAGCATATAAATATATATTCAAAAAGATAGATATTATTATAAGATTCTGAGTACCTACTAACAAAAATAAAACCTATTTATAAATAATAACTTTGGTTTCACTTATTCTTTTTTAATTAAACCAATTTGCCCGTTTTTGACTACCCCATCGGTCCCAACTGCAACACTAAACTGTATCCTAGCACTAAGAATGCACACATGTCTACATTTAGTATCATTACATGTAAAACATATGTAAATTGATATATGTACGCAGATTCACTTAGATATATTTAATAGCGTAGACAAACACAACAAGACTTCAATTATGTGTGTATTTATACGTAAATAAACAATTTGTATAGTTAGAGATAATATCTACATCTATTTACCGCATCTATTACACCTCATTTGTGCTAGAGGTAAACACATAGATGAGTAATTAAGATATGTAGATACTCATTTTCATAAATTATAGTGATGCCATCTATCGCAGATAAACTGACCGTCCTTGCAACTCGCAATCATTTTTTTTACAGTAAATTTGTGTGTGTTTGTGAAGAAAAACACATTTCTTTAAATAGCTTGAGTCTTTTTAATGAAATATTTTAAGCCTGCTGATTTAAATGTCTCGGATTGCAGTAAACAATGGCCTACTCCTGATGTTTCTACTTTCATAAATATAATTTGACCATACCCTACATTTAGATATTATTTACTTCTAAATAGGTTTAAGGGGAAACATTTTCAAATTAAGTTAGAACTAGCTTAAACAGCATTACTTTTAAACATTAATCTTTTAGTACATTAACCAGTATAGTTTAAATGGCCCTTTAAAATTTTGTTCTGGAATTAGTACCTGCGTAGGTTAGATAAAATGAATTAAATTTAAAAAACTTTTAAAAACAAGCTTTTATTGAAATGCCCTAAAAAGAAAAAACAAACGAATCAAACGAGTTCAAACTCGATTGTGTTGCGATGTTTCTTTACAGAGTTCCTATGGCCACCTTTCAGCTCCAGCATCAGATCAGCTCCAATGCATTATTATATTGTATTGTCACGCAGCTGTATACATATGCTAGCAAAATTTGAGCGAAATCGAAAAATTCACTTCACCGTAACATACATACACCGCAAGTTAATAATAATAATAAAAAACACTTGTAAAAAAAAAGCTTGTAAAAACGTATTATTCTGTAACTGTGTACGTAAATAGTTGCACATTACTTAATCATGTTTATTCATTATCCTACTTAATATTATCAACGCGAAAGTTTGTAAGTATGGATAGATGGATGGATGGATGGATATTTGTCACTCTTTCACGCGAAAACTACTGAACGGATTTCGGTGAAACTTTACAGTAATATAGCTTATACATCAGAATAACACATAGGTTACTATTTGTCTCGATAACCGACATTTACGGCGTAAAGCTATTTATTTGAAATAATAAACAGAAACTAATTTTATTTATTTGTATAGTTGAATAAGTTAAACTAAACCTCAGAAAACCAACATAAAAAGGTTTTACACGACATCAACGGCACCAACTCTCAGCTATCAGATTTAGCAATCTGATCGACGCCAAAATATAATTTAGTAATGCTTTTGTAACATTGACGTTTATAAGAATATTTTCATCAGTCAATATACTAAATACCTCTGTATGCAATTACGACAAGATATAAGCATGTATGGATGACATTGAGCGTCGCAATACGCCTCCTATTTCGTAGTAGTTGAGTAAAGTGGTTGCTCCAACTAGCTTAGTTCGATGATTATGCAAAAGACTTCTCGGACATATGTCAAACTTATGTATTGCTTGGACACGGCAGTTAGAAGATAAATGTAAATTTACCATGACACTTTATGGGAAGTATTTTTGATAGAATGCGCACAGTTTGTTTCTGCGAATCGGATACACGAAGCGATTGCTTTTAAGATAATACGTGGCGTACAGCGTTACTTTTGTGTTCATTTGTTAGTAAGTTTTAGTTAACCTAGAAAAGATAACAATAACATTTTTAGTTTAGTTTTGAGAGTTTATGAACAAAATAATTAGCACCAGTGTAGGAGTGGCGGAAAACTTACTTATCTACCTAAGATAATAATATTATTAATCTAATTTTAATTTTTAATACGCTTTTGTTAGCTTCACCTGTTAGTTTCTTTCTTTGTAACCATGTTTTTTAGTTTATTAAACCCTAAATTTCTTTATATTTTAATATAATTAGTTACTGCTGTTGTGCGAAAAACAATATAAACTATGCATAAAAGGAAGGTCACATTAAATAGGTTGTAGCTCTAATTCGTATTTAAACACTAATTTTAATAATATAATTAAGCATTTGTGCGCATAATTATAATATATTTGTTTGTGTTTTACATTTAGATTACAAAATATTAAAATTAATGATATAATAACTCCATAAAGACTGCAGTTACTAAGGAAATAACTGTGTAGAATATCGAGGATAGTGGAATTTCGGCAAGAACATAGTTGTGTAAATGTTATATTACATGAACAGACAGGACACCTGACAGTAAATAAATATTTCAGAAACTTAGACGCTAATAGAAAACCAACAAATGTATAGAAATGACGTCATTCATAGTTAAGCCACGTGATCAAAACAAGGAATAGCCAATAAATTTGCGATTACAGAAAGAGAATTGATGCGAAACTCTTGCATCTTTTATTTTTTAATGTAAAGCGTAAACAGAATCTAATAGCGGTGGTCACCATACTCATTGCGAATGCAGACAATGCAACAATGCAGCATGGTGACCTACACCATGGCGACCTAGTGATGCGTCTGCATCATTACATGCAACTACTAGTCGAATGCACAATGTCGCCCGGTCGAGCCGGCACGTTAATTCTGAAATCAGCGTAGCTCTACTACCTTGCAATCTTAATTGGTAAAAATCAACGAACAAACTTCTTAACAAAGGTTTTCTATGAGGCCGAGCCTGCACCACCGTCAAGCTTAGTTCTGTGATAAGCCCTCAACAAAAATAACCCTCTCTCAGGTCTCCCACAACAGTTTTTTTTTATGTTAGTTGCCAAAACTGACTGCATCGTTGGTCTAGCGGTTGGCGTGTGCGACTGCTGATCATGAGGTCTCGGGTTCGATTCCCGGGTCGAACCAAATGTTTGTACGATCTACAAATATTTGTTTCGGAGTTTGGGTGTTTTCTATGTATAATATGTATGTATTTACAAAAAAAAAGTATATATGTATTCATATCAGTTGTCTAGTACCCATAACACAAGCTCTGCTTAGCTTGGGACTAGATCGCATTGTGTTAGGTGTCTGAAAAAAAATACTGAAAATGAGTCTACTCTGCTTGATGTAAAGAATGAAGTCTTGGTCATAACCTTAATTTTTTTTTTTTTTTTTTTTTATGTTTGACCCTGCCAAAATGACTCTACTCTGCCTGATGGAAAGCATGAGTAGAATCCAAGAGTGGTGGTCACCATACTGCGACTGCATTAATGTGGGCAATACAGCATGGTGACAAAAACTATAGCGGCCTAGTGAAATGTTTTCCTCGTTCCGCTTAAACAACAAGTACAATTCAAAAACAAAAATAAAAGCAACTTCAAGGTTCGACTCGATTTGTCTTGGATGCCATCATCAGATATTAATGTCTTTATCATGGTACCACTGTTGGGACATCTCCTTTCCAATAAAAAAAGAATCATCAAAATCGGTTCATACACGACGAAGTTATCCGCGAACAAACATAAAAAAAAGTAAAAAATAGTATACACTGTCGAATTAAGAAACCTCCTCCTTTTTTTAAAGTCGGTTAAAAAGGGATCATAGTGGATTGGAGTATTTATACAGTATAATATTTTTTCTCAAAACGACATCATAATTTTAAAATGACATACGTACCTAGTAAATTCACAACTGAGTATCTTTATTTTTTAAGAAATAATAATGTTATGCACTAAATTATTGTATACTAGCCATTGCGCGCATCTCCGCCCGCATGTAAGCGTGCAAAGCGTAGCCTATGTCCTTCATCAAGAATCAAAGTATCTCCACGCCAAATTTCATTGAAATCAGTGCAGCGATTTAGCCGTGAAGGCAAGACAGACAGGCAGAGTTACTTTCGCATTTATAATATAAGTATGGAATAAACCAACCATTTTGTAGGTATTTAACAGTATTTTACCTTGTTGTTTGTCAATACTAGTTAATAAGTAGAAATTCTCGTGGGGATTGGATTGGATGGCGTCGTAAGCCGAAATCCACTAGTTTTGCAACGCAGACTGTCTCATGTTCGATTTGTAACTTAACCTAGTTTTAATTCGAATTAATTGTATTTTTTTTGAGTTATGAATGTCATTATAATTATTTCTTATAACTGGAATAAAAAAACTTGTTAACGAGATACAAATTTATTGACAGAGTAATCGCTCGTTTTTATCCACCTCAAAGCCCCGGAAACAAATTAGTTAACCATAAAAAAGCGAATAATAAAAAAGGCAAAAATCCGACACGACTGGTTGTAAATATATAGATAGGAATATACCACTATAATACAAGCATTAATATACAACTAAAACTTATTTACAAATTGACGAATACAATTTCATTACTTATTTGCATATAGAAAGATAGATAGACAATTAAGACTAATTCAACGACTGTTGATGTCGTATAAAGTACAAAACATGACAAAGACATACACATACACGTACGTAAAGTATGCATGCATAAACTTGAAACACAAGTATTCTCCTGAGTTCTGGCGTAAAAATAAACAGGATAACACAATCCGACCGTTCACGTAACCTTCATCGAACCATTGTGGGCTAAGTTGCGTTTGTCATTGGAAACTTTTACTTCACTTCTTCACTTTTTCAAAGCGGGAAGATGACGTGGGTAATGATAAAAAAACTATGGCTGCCTACAACAGAGGTGATTACCTTAATGGGTGATCTATTATGGTATGATACCATGAGCGTACAAACCCACATTAGACAATCGTGGCGGGACGTATGGATTATATTTATAACCCTCTCTTGGGAGGAAACCCGAGCCCAGCAGTGGTACATTATAAGTTGTTGAAAAAGAAGGTTGCCTAGAAAATCACGTGGGCTGAAACTTTTTGAAGAAAAGAAAAAAAATAAAAAAACAATGGGCCATAAATACCAAAAGACATAGATAACATTTGTATTTGGAATTTGTCGTTCTTTATTTGAATCGTTTATTATTACCTCAGAATAATAGTAATAGATATCTATGTCCAAACGTAGTGTGTAGTATAAAAGACTGTTGATGACAATGATGATATGAATATACGTTATCGGCAATACTAGGTATATACAAGTACGTTAGTTACTGCAATATAATTTTCCGTGTTAACAACCATTGTGCAACTACTAGTCGAATACTTCGTGCGAGTTTCTCAAGTTCGAGGTCAACGCGTGACGCGACGTGACACGCAACACGAACTAGTCTAACTTGATTACCACTCGTACTGTGTACTTTGGACATTTTAATTCTCAACATCTATACAAATAAATAAATTTGAAGCCCCTGCTTGTAATTTTAAATAAACAGCTTTTGAAAAAAATATTTGAAAGTATACACGGTAGGTACTTAGATACATCATAAAATCATTTTTTAACATTTTTGTCTGTCTGTTTATTTGTTTCGGCTAATCTCTGGAACGGCTGGATCGATTTTGGCGGGACTTTAACTGACATAGCTGGTGCTATAAGGAATAACTTAGGATTTTGGTTTTTAAGACTAGATTCACTTTGCACGCAATGTTGTTTTAATGGTACAAAAACAAACGTGAGTGAAGCCGCAAGGCTCAGCTTGTTTTGAATAAAAAACCTTTACATAAATATTTTTTAAAGAAAAATTTTTCCCGCTTGAAAAATATATCCTCCTCACGGGGACTTCAAAAACCTACATGAAATGGAACCAAAACACGATCAGAAAACTATTTATGTATCACACATAATGTTGTCCAGTGTGGGGTGGAATTCACAATATTCTAGGTAGTAGGAAGCCACGAAGTGACCACTTAACCACCATCCGTTTAGTCAAATAATGTTACGAATAACTTTACATATTTAAGAACTAATGCTTAATTAAGCTTGATTACAAAGGCAGATTTATGTCAAGTACAGTTTTAGTTTACGTTCAATATTTACCTCGCACCACAGTATTATAATCGGAAATGTTGATATTCATTTTGTATAATGAATAAACATCACTTCAAATAAAAGAGTGATTTGACACAAACAAGCCCAATGGTTACGACACGAGCATCTTTTCTAAAAAGAGACCTATAACCTTGAAACCTTGGATTCCCTGGGGGATCACTTTGAACGAAAATTGCCCCAGGTGTTGTAAGAGGACGGAGCTGAATTGAGGACAATAAAAGGCTATTAACGATGTCTACGATGATTATAAACAAAACAAACAGGGATATTACCTTTAAAAATGAGCGGTAATTAAAAACTTAATACTGTGTATGACAAAGAGTTATTTCCATTAGGAAAAGTTTAAAAAACGTGAATAAGAGACTATTTTAATGTTGGTAGTGTTATTTCTATATGGTTTTACTACCAACTGTGAACGAGAATGTGAAACTTATTTTCTACTAGCTGAACACCGTTACCCGCTGTTATTGTCGTACCGCGGGTGAAGACGCGGGGCGAATCTAGTCTAAAAAAAGTAGCCTATATACGTCGATATCGGTCCAGCCGTTCCAGAGATTACCCGGAACAAACAGACAGACAGACGGACGGACAGACAGACAGACAGACAAAAAAAAAATTTACTACATTTTTGGCATATGTATCGTGTATACATACATATGCATTGATTACAAAGCTGTTATTTTAATATTACAAACAGACACTCCAATTTTATTTATTTGTATAGATTTGAAGTAAAAATAACTGAGGTAGGTATATTAGTAAAAAAAATCATTGTAGAAATATTTAAATTTCTAGTTACCAGGATACCAGGAGGATAAATAAAAAGGCTTTATCATCACATTTAAAAAACATTCATGATATACCTAAATAACGTGTATGTTATTTCTTAACCGATAAATATTACAAATTTTGAAAAAATGCGGTTCTAAAACTTTATTATATTTTTTTATAAATAATCTATTTAAGTAGGTGGTTTTTAGTTTTCTAACATACTTTATATATTTATTTGTGAAATATTATCTTAAATATTAAGTTGTATTTCAGCCTTCTAATGTTTCCATTCTTCGATACATAGTCAAGATAGTGTGACACTTTACTATACTCTTTGCGCTGTAGCATGGTGTGGTATACTAATATATAAAGCTGAAGAGTTTGTTTGTTTGTTTGAACACGCTAATCTCAGGAACTACTGGTCCGATTTGAAAAATTCTTTCAGTGTTAGATAGCCTATTTATCGAGGAAGACTATAGGCTATATATTATCACGCTAAACCCAATAGGAGCGGAGCACTAATGAAGAATGTTGCGAAAACGGGAGAAAATTATTACGCTACGGGCAATAAGAGACGTAAAGGAAGTTGCGTGGGTCAGCTAGTCATTAATAACTGTAGTAAACTAGCCGACCCACGCAACCTCGTTTGCGTCTTCTATTGCCCGTAGCGTGATAACTTTCCCCCGTTTTCGAAACATTTTTCATTGGTGCTCCGCTCCTATTGGTCCTAGCGTGATGATATATAGCCTATAGCCTTCCTCGATAAATGGGCTATCTAACACTGAAAGAATTTTTCAAATCGGACCAGCGGTTCCTGAGATTAGCGTGTTCAAACAAACAAACTCTTCAGCTTTATATATTAGTATAGATTAAATTACACCAACCAGAATTGTCGTATAGGCAACTGTCACCCGCACCATGCTACAGCGCTAACGCTCGCGCATTGACCAATCGGGTGCGACCAGTCTGTAAATGTATTGCTCTTTGTCATAATCAGTAGGAAATTATTTCACTTTCCCTATTTTAATGAATGAGGTATCATAGATTCGTAATAATAGCCCGGCTGACATTAGCTAAAGCTCTATTAATGTTATTTAAAAAGTTCTCACGCAGTCCGCATTTAGTTTTTAAACTTTTTCTTATTTATTTCACACACGGTCTATTAAAGTTTAAATAAGATCCAATGTGTACAAATATCTTGCAGAATAACGTCAAGAAGTGCGGGCGCAGTTTCGCATGAGGCCATATTGCGACATTTGTGATGAAATCATATGTGCGTAGCGCTAACTCAGCGTTGTAATAAATTATAACTGTTTTCGCGGTAAAGAATATGTAGCGACTTCCACATACAGCGCAACAAGAAAACAAACTACAGCGCCATCTAACGGATATACAGCAAATGACGGAGTAACGCACAATGCGAAGAGACTACCAATCCTGCATCGCGCATTAGAAGTTTTTACATCGATTAGCATAAATACAACATTATCGTGATTCAAGATTAGAATCCTTCGCTTGCTCGGTCATCAAAATTGAGCACGCGGTTAAAAAGCAACTTTGTACTCTTGTATAACAAATAACTATTGTAATTAGACGGCATTGACCACAGAACAGAGAATATGGGGCATTGACGCAGTGTTCAGTATTCATTACGAAAAATCAGTGTCACGTTCAAGATCAAACACCATATTTAAATATTCGTTTGTAGTATGGGCCAGTAATTGAAAGTAAATTATCTTGACATATAAACAACACGATATGAAGATAATAATTGAGCTAAATAAACAGTGGTTATCGAGTTTTTCTGATTAAAGAAATACTTTATAACAGCTCGGACTTTGAAAGTTGGGGTCTGAATCCCCGTGCCTCGGAGAGCTCTTAAAACCGTCGGTCCTACGCTTGATCTCTCCCCTGTCGTGTCGGATAACCGTCCCATCGGATAATAAGGGTGAGGGAACAGAGAGTAGACCTGTGTTTGCGCACACATTTGGTCACTATAATATCTCCTGTGTAGTAGGCCGTAATCGTATAACTGCTTTGAACCTACCTTAATTTATATTTACACAGATGTGTAAATAGAAACTTAATTACGTTAATCAGACATTTTTATTGTATAAGAGAGCAAATGGATAAACTGACTGACTGCTTGAAATGTATAGATAAAGTTACGGAACCCTTCCTGCTGGCCGACTGATCTTTCTTTCTATTAATTTGATCATTCATTTTGAAAATAAGGCAATTCTGATAAGAAAAAATGGCGGGCAAACCTTTATTAGATTTATAGGTTAGCTAAATTACTCAGTGGATAAGAAATCGGTTCTCCTTGAATTCAGCAGCCAATTATGGCAGTGATGATACCTATATCACCAATGACAGGATGGTGATGGTTGGTACAAAGATTAACTTGCTCGTGTAAATTGATTATATCCGTTTTAATACTTATACAGTCCGTATATTAGAAGTAGCTAGTAGGCATCATTGGTAATCATTCGTTAGGCTTGCCAAGGTTTTGTGGGTATTGTTGTGAAATACGAATATATTAATTCATACAAGTTAGGCGCTTGCCTAGGTAGTAAAGACAAATTACATGAAAAATAAAAACATCTTATCTTCCTAGTCTTTATTAAAACATTTTCAGTTTTAACGTTAGAAGGGTCAACAAACACAACCATTCGCATTACACTGCTTCGGCGTAAAATGACAAATCATATTTTATTTTTGGGTACGTTGCAGGCGGCTCGGTTTATTTTCCTTTGGCAAAAAGCCAAACGTGTGACGACGGCGCGATCAAAGCGACCGTATCTGAGCGAATGGATTATACGGCCCGCTTGTATTGATTTGCAAATAGAATTAAAACGGAAACGATTTTTGTGCATGGACTAGCGTGATGGATATCGCGGTTTAAAAGTCGTTTGTGTTATGTTAATGTATATGCTATATTACTGTAAAGTTTCATATAACTCTGTTCAGTGAATATTCTGCGTGAAAGATTTGTAAATATCCAGACATCCTCACAAACTTGACGACATAAGAACGCCCATCGTAAATATCTGCGAGCTCGCACAAACGCTTTGCAGCACGAATGCGTATCGTAGCAATTCGCATCGCAAGTTTCTACGATGCGGCGTCGCACCGCATCGCATCGTAGTTATGTGTGGGAGCCCTAGCTTGGAAAATTAGCATTCAATTAGAACATTTCTAACGATTCTTGATTCTGAATAATTGAATAATCTTATTGAAAAGAAATAACATAATAATATTCATCTTATATTATTAAGCGAGCGCTGTGTGATTGTTGGAATTTTATTTAAATTTATTTTTAAATTATGACTGTTTTTAAGTGACCTCGTTCTCACTTTCATGCAATAATTTTGTATATGTTCGTTGTCAACACTCTAAGTTAATAATTATTACTAGCTGCGTCCCGTGGTATACCCCGCGGTCTTTTTTTACCCGAAGTATTGTCGAAAAAAGCCCGAGCAATACTTGGTCATCCAGTCATGACTGCCTCGGTGGCGCAGTGGTAGCGTACGCGACTGTTGTTCTAGAGGTCTCGGGTTCGATTCCCGGGTCGGATCAAATGTTTGTATGATCTGCAAATATTTGTTTCGGAGTTTGGGTGTTTTCTATGTATAATATGTATGTATTTACAAAAAAAGTATATAAGTATTCATATCAGTTGTCTAGTATCCATAATACAAGCTCTGCTTAGTTTGGGACTAGATGGCGTTGCGTAACAAAAAAAAAAGAAAGTTACTTTGTAAGTATTAACTATGAAATGTATTATTATAAAAATAAAACATATCGATATTTTCCAGTTTCCCAGATAAACAAATTTAATCTCATAATAAAGTCTTTTCACTAAGTTTTGTATGATATATTAGTTGTTGCCCGCAGCTTCGCCCGCGTATATGTCGGTTATCGCCGCAAAAAGTAGCCTACGTGATATTCTAATGTCTAAGCTATATTACTGTAAAGTTTCATCCAAGTCAGTTCAGTAGTATCCATCCATACTTACAAACTTTCGCGTTTATAATATTATAATATAGATAAGCATTTTAAAATTTCGCTAAACACACTGAACATATGAGGTACCTAATAGTTATAAAGTCTTCTTTCAAATTTGCACACGGTTCTGTTATTATCCGATCCTAAAATTAGATTTCCGAAAATAAATATTATTTTTTATGATAATACTCTTTATTTCTTATATCAAATAAGTACATTCAATACATGATGGGATTTCTTAACATCTGCGCCAGTAAAGACTGTGTTGCAGGTGTTAGTATCTTCCCCAATATTACAGTGACAATAGCGTTACATCAATTTCAATAGGCAAAACAGTACAAAAAGCAAACAACACAAAACTATATCTAAAATTAACAAAATATTACAGCAATGCATGCATGTGTGCGCGTGTGCTTATGCGTGTCCCTGTGCGTGCGTGTGGGCTTGTGCGTGTGCGTGTGCGTATGCGTCTTATTAAATTAAATGCGGGAACTGGATGCCTGAAGCCTAGGATCGAACTAGGTGGCATAAAATGGAGAGGCCTATGTCCAGCAGTGGACTGCGGTAGGTTTACCGAGTTGCAAACTATATATTATATAAATAACTACTTACTCGAAAAACAATAGATTCTTTTTTCGTCCGTTCTTCCCGACAAACGAGACATCAAACCACATAGCACACTTGTACCAGATATCCGCCGGTCCGTTCACAATAATCACTTAAAAACTAAGCGATTAGGACAGCATAGACACAGATTTTATTTTATAAAATAACTGGCATAGATGAAGTGCACAAGACGTCTTCACTTTCACTAGTATACTAGTTGCATTGCGGGCCAGTTGCATAATAATTAGAGGAAACGTTTCGAAAATCAGCATAATATACAATGAAGGGGCATCCTGCAGGGCATCCTGTGCTTAGTGAAGCAGTACACTAAGGGTGGGGTTACACTGCAGCGCTTATGCGATTTATTTACGACGATTCTGACATTAAATCGTAATGTGCATCGATGTTACGGGCCCGTGGACATTAAATCGATAAGCATAGGAGTTCTTATAGATGACTTGCTTTTGCCGCGCTTGCAGCTTGTATGTCACTTATCGCGATAAAGAGTAGCCTATGTCCGTTCTCAAAATTCAAAGTATCTCCATGCCAAATTTCATTGAAATCGGTGCAGCGGTTTAGTGGTGAAAGCGTAACGAATTGACAGACTAAGTTACTATACCTATACTGTCCCTGTCAATTACTAGCAATAAAGGAATCATAGAATGCAGTATTAGGATTTGATTGGTATGAAAAATGAATGTGATATACTTATATATATAATACGAACTTTTATTTATTGCGTATAGTTTCGGTATAATTTTGTAAATATGCTAACATTTTTACCAAAAATTCAGTGGTAAAATTAGTTTCTTCAATTAGCCTGCAATTCTAAATCCGAAATTTCACGCTTATGTTGAGTTAATTTACACAAGAGCGTAAGTTTAAATAATTTTAGTTTATTAAAGCAAGGATGCTTACGAATAATGAACAAAATGGTAAACAACACACTTTAAAAATTAAATTAAAGATCGATAAAACTCCATGTTATCGATTCAATTCGTGTCTTTCATGAAACAACACCTTAACAGTTCATGGCATGCGTGTTCCACGCTTTGCTTGGTTGTTGGTGCGATTGTTAAAGGTAATAGATTTAACCTTTGTAATTAAAAATATATTAACACAACAAAATCTAAAACGTTTAATTAATTTTATACTTAAATATTTACCATATTATTACAAGTAGGTATCTGTATGACCGAGCTTTACTCCGTCTTTTTTTTGTAAATTTTCTGAAAGTGAAACATGAAAAATTATTTAATGAAAATCATAGGCCAATATTCGAAGATTCCGAGATTTAGATTATACAAGTTGAGCTCCGCGGTGTTACCCGCGGTACAACAACAACAGCGGCACAAAGCTAGTCTAAAAAAAGTAGCCTAAGTCACTCCCTGGATCATCACAGTGAAAGTCCCGTCAAAATCGGTCCAGCCGTTCCAGAGATCACCCGGAACAAACAGACAAACAAAAATTTAAAAAAAAACTGGTATATGTATATATATAGGTACATACATATGCATTTATTAAAAAGCAGTTATTTTAATAATGCAAACAGACACTCCAATTTTATTTATTTGTATAGATATATAAGAATTGCTCGCTTAAAGGTAGGTATTTATTAGATAGATTATACCAACCACTGCACTTTAAGTACTCAATATTCATTAGTTATTGCCATTCACAATGTGTTGTCAGTCTTACAGATGGTAAAATTAACAATAATGTATCATTGTGGACCCTATCGGGCACAGCACTAGCTTATTAGGAGACACGGAAATATCAAACAATATCAACTGTAAAAAGAAAGGATTCGTGTCATTGGTGTTGTTTGTTCTAGCTACTAGATTTCGGAGAAAGAGTTATTGACAAAGTATCTTTTTTTAACACACTACGGCATGTAATAAAAGGCGTCATAAGTATCGATTGAACTCTGATCAGCTGAAACTAGTTTCAAGTTCACATCAAATCTCAAGCACCGCTCTTAAATATCTTATTATAGAATGCGGAAGTTCTATTCAGCTGAAACTAGTCTCAGTAACCAATCTCAACTCAACAGTCTGTTGTTAGCTACGTTTCTGCATTATCGAAATTATTGTTCTGTGTTACGCATCAAATTATATTTAACAAAATATAATTAACAAACATAATTTATATATTATTAGTTTACATATAATACAATACTGGCTAGTGTATCAATGTCAACATAATATAAGAAGCAACTCGCCCTAAATTAAATATTATAAATATTAAAATAAAACTGACTAGATATACCGGAACCGGACCTATAAAGGAACGTTCAAATTGTTATCAATACTTATCATGTCGAATTGTCGAACTATGTTTTTTTCTATTTATATTAATGTTATATTTTTGTCAGAAACCAAAAGTTTGTGGGTGATATTAATTAAAACAAATTGTTGAATGTGTATTTTAAGTGAATTGTATATCAATTTAATGTTAATTCAAGTGATTTAAAATGTGTATAATAAGTAATTCTTTCATAAATAAAGTAAGGTAAAGTAAATCTATCGTTGTTATTCAGAAACAACATCATAAAATACGTTAATTCCCCATAAAACGCCTTAGAAATTGCCACTTGAGACTAGATTGAGCTTGTCTCATGTGAACAGAGATAACATCTGTCAAAAATATATTCCTGAGAGGAGATTTTGACTTAAACATCGTTCTATATAATAAGATACAGACAGAGATTAGTTGATCTTTACTCACTTGATAAACGATCAGTGAATCTTGTCTCAAGAGACGATCAATAATAAAATCTCTTCCTTAAACTAGTTTTAAAACAAGATTCACGACTGAGACGCCTTTTATAATACGGGCCTTAGTTATCTAGTCCCAAACTAAGCAGAGCTTGTAGTAAGGATACCACACAACTCACATAAATACTCGTATACTTTTTTAAATACATATATGTTATACACAGAAAACACCTAAACTCCAAAAACAAATATTTAGAGATCATACAAACATTTTTATTCGACCCGGAAGTCGAGCCCGAGACCTCAAGCACAGTAGTTTTACCACTGTGCCACCGAGGCAGTTATATATCAAAAGCAAGCTTTCAGAAAAAAAAAACAATGAAGTGAGGATTAGCAAAAGGTAGGCACAACTTATAATACCTACAGAATGAGTGCCTAAGGATGGTGACACTGTATTTTTCTACAAAAATATGTAATCTGTAAGTACGTTTTTCTTTTATGTTTAGCCCTGCCAAAATGACTCTACTCTGCCTGATGGATAGCATAAGCAGAATCCAAGAGTGGTGGTCACCATATTGCGAATGCAGACAATGCAACAATGCAGCATGGTGACCCACGCCGTGACAGGCTAGTGATGCTTCTGCATCTTTGGACCTCCGGTCTCGCATTCACCAATCAAACACGACAGCATGATCGCTGTCATTTTACGTTGATTTTCCGTGCGAAGGTAGTACTGTCCCGGTCGAGCCGGCCCGTTCGTGCTGAAATCAGCATGGCTCTACTACCTTGAGTACAATAAGGATGCCGCTAAATATAGTCAGGAAGTATACAGATATTCTTTGCTATGATTTTATAAACATACAAACAAAAAGTTGTTTTAAAGTTAGAGGTCACGTTTTTATGAGGCCTCATTAAGTAGCCTCATCCTTGGTTTTAAATTATATACCTTACACCTTTTTTTGTCTATCGTTATATCTAAATGTATCTAAATGTATGCGTACCTAATGTAATATTAACTACAGATTTTATTTTAAACTAGCTGTGCTTCGCAGTATTACCCGGGTTTTGAATCAAAACAATCATTGGGTGTAAGTCTCGTAAAAATAAATCCAGCCGTTCCAGAGGTTAGACGCTGGCGGTATTTAATGCAAGTATTGTAATGAAATTTATAATAATAATACCAGTGAAATTTATAACAGTGAAATTACAAACATACACATCAATAATCTATACAAATAAATAAAATTGGAGTCTCTGTTTGTAATATTAAAATAACCGATTTTACTAAATGCATATGTATATTTACACGGCACATATACCAAAAAAGTAGTCGTAGTAAAAAAATGTTTGTCTGTCTGTTTGTTCCGGGTAATCTCTGGAACGGCTGGACCGATTTTGTCGGGACTTTCAGTGGCAGGAAGCTAATGATCCAGGGAGTAACTAAGGCTACTTTTTTTAGACTAACTTTGTCCCGCGGCGTTACTTCGCGATACGACGATAACCGCGGGTAACACCGTGATGTGTCTGTTTGTTATTTCCAATCTTCGAAATATAATTATATTTTTTGTATAGATGTGTGAACGTGTAATCACTGGATTTACGGAACCGGTTTTTTTACCGGCTACAGAAAAGTTTTTATTTCATTACTAATTTTTTGTATGAAAAAAGTGTAAATTAATTCGTGCTATTCGCCTGGGTGAGTTATGCTATATAATTTTTATTAAAACTTGTTTACTAGTCGGGTTTTATATTTTCAAACTTGTTTAGATGACTTTTCGATATGATAAATGGGAAGGCCAACCTTTGAAATTTGTAAATGATGGTGTTCTCCTAACCGATTAGGACCTCGGCGATTAATCTCAACAGAGAGATAATGCACGGGTGTGAGCGCATACGCAGGTGCACTCTTAGTTCCCTCACCCTCATAATACGATGGAAGGGCTATCCGACACGACCGGGGAGAGTACAGGAGCATGACCGACTACTTTACGTGTTCTCCGAGGCATAAGAATCAAATCAGTACCTACATAACATGAAAAACGCCATGAAAGAAATTTGAAAATACCCAGATACAGGAGAAAGTGCTACTTGTTCTTCGATAAATTTGGAAGGCTATTCAGTATACCGATCATGGGATGAAAAGAAGCGATGACACAACACGGCGATAACACGATGTTTCTTATCATGAACAACCCATAATGTCCCACTGCTGGGCTCGGCTCTCCTCTCCGTTGGATGCTTATAAGCCGCCACAGGCCTCCAACTTAGCTTCATAACCGTTATCCTAACAACCGGGACCCACTGCTTAACGTGATCTCTGAATCACGGAGACGCTCATGGTATCATGCCACCAGCGATCACCCATCTAGGTACTGACCGCGCCGTCGTTGCATACCCTTGGTAATTATAAATAATAAATTATAAATATTTCAGACATCTAACACACAATGCTATCTAGTCCCAAACTAAGCAGAGCTTGTATTATGGGTACTAGACAACTGATATAAATACTTAAAATCATTTTTTCTATTATACATAGAAAACACCCCAACTCCGAAACAAATATTTGCAGATCATACAAACATTTGGTCCGACCCGTGAATCAAACCCGAGACCTCAAGAACTGCAGTCGCGTAGCTACCACCGTGCGCACCACTGAACTATGAGCGCCTCTATGTTTTCTATAGTTACTTCTATAGTTAAAGTCAACTATAGGAAAAATAATCAAGTAGATATTAGCAGAAAACGGGTATAAATTACAAAAAGTACTTTACATATTTGTATATGGCATTTAAAAATATGGTTAAGGATCATTACTTGGAGACATAATCCTAATCTCAGTGGCTGTACATGACTAAATGCTGTCTATATATGGATATGTATTGTGTATGCGTTTGTGTATATGTGTATTTATGTATGTTTATGTATGTATTTTATAGCTGAACACCATCATAGCTTGAAAACACCTATACTACCCTTTATTCCGTTTATTTCTTTCTACAGTCAATATATCCATCCAAAGGTTGCCTGGAAGAGATTGCTTTTGGCAATAAGGCCGCCCATTGTACACATCTTCTTGAATTTTATAAGTTTAACAATTTGTAATTGGTGTACAATAAAGTATATTCTATTCTATTCTATTCTATGTTGCATTAACATAAGTGTATAATCTCTTAAATGTTTAGGCATATCAGTCAAAAACCCCTGACATTGTGTCACACAGTAATACATATGTAAATGAACCTCTAAAATAGTATGTATGAATGACAATAACCCGTATTGTTAAGCAAAGATGAGGCATAAAAGGCATTTATTATTAATATTATGGTTATGTTAATGGTTACACTTTGTTTATTCTTGTAACTGTTAGTTTATTGAAAAACAAAATTCATATTCAAGTGTTTTTGCGCGTTGTCGTTTTTATATAAAACTAGCTGAACCCCGCGGTGTTACCCGCGGTTATCGTCATACCGCGAGTAACACCGTCCGTCCAATACGTCCAATAGTTATTGCGTGAAGTAACAAACATACACACTCACAAACTTTCGTCTTTATATATTAGTGTGACTACTATTTACCACTCTGGTACACGTTAAGGTGTTTTATATTTAAACTTGACTTATTGCTGATGAGTTTTACAACAATTAGTCGGTATTATTGTATTTAATATTCAATTTGATTTTACAAATGGCGTTCTGGTTTAAGCGGACAGTACGTTTTTACTGAGCTAAGAGTTATAGGGTTAAACCACAAAATTGTTGTTCTGAGGCTGGGTTTTCTTTGTATCTGTTTCATGTATGTTTTTAAAGTCCCCCGCGAAACAGGATTAACTTCTGACATGTTTAAAAAAATGAAAAATATAATGTGTTAAATGCTGTGTAGTTTCAAAGCAGAATTTTTTTTTTAAAAGTATCAAGGTTTGTACACATTAAAAAACGGTTAAGTGATCATAAACATATTAATATACTTATTTATTTATTTTCATTGCAAACATAGTACAAAAATACATGAAAATAAGTTGCAATATAAGAAAATATAACAATTGGCGGTACAACAAATCCTACTAATATCATAAACGCGAAACTTTTTAAGTATGGATGGATGTTTTTTACTCTTTCACGCAAAAAGTATTGAACGGATTTGGATGAAACTTAATAGTAATATAGCTTATACATCAAAATAACGCATAGGCTACTGTTTGCCGCGATAACCGACATACACGCGGGCGGAGCTGCGGGCAACAACGAGTAATCTATACTAATATATAAAGCTGAAGAGTTTGTTTGTTTGTTTGTTTGAACACGCTAATCTCAGGAAGCGCTGGTCCGATTTGAAAAATTCTTTCGGTGTTGGATAGTCCATTTATCGAGGAAGGCTATAGGGTATATATCTTCACACTACTACTAATAGGAGCGGAGCAATAATGAAGAATGTTTCAAAAACGGGGGAAATTTTCACGCTACGAGCAATATAAGGCGCAAACGAGGTTGCGTGGGTCGGCTAGTAAAATATAATATGCCACCAAAAACTCAACGACCTCTCAACGAGTCCACAACTAAGCAGAGCTCTTTCTTACACAATTAAATCACTACGCTTAATATAATTGTTTTCACACATGGCGCAGGTCAACGTACTATTTATATGTGTGTATTATTTTAATGTATTAAATGCTGTATAGTTTTAAACACAAAAAAAAAACAAGTTTCAAAAACCTCATAGCATCTCAATTTGCCGATTGCCCGAATTTAGCCGGACGTCCCGCTTTTTCAATCGGAATTGCGATGTCCTGCTTTTTGAGGATAACTGGCTGGACACCCAAAATGAAGTAAGTTAGCCGTAATGCTGTATCTATACAAATAAATAAAATTGGAAAATAACCGTACATACACCAAAGACGTATTTTAAATTTTTTGGACTGTCTGTCTGTTTGTTCCGGGTACTCTCTGGAACAGCTGGACCGATTTTGACGGGACTTTCACTGCAGCTGCTGGTCCAGGGAGTAACTTAGACTAACTTTGTCCCGCGGCGTTACTCGCGGTACGACGATGACCACAGGTAACACCGCGGGGATCAGCTAGTCTATACAAATAAATAAAATTGGAGTGTCTGTTTGTAATATTAAAATAACCGCTTTTTAATAAATGCAAATGTATGTATACACGGTACATATACCAAAAACGTAGTTAAAAAAAAATTTGTCTGTCTGTCTGTCTGTCTGTTTGTTCCGGGTAAACTCTGGAACGGCTGGACGGATTTTGACGGGACTTTCACTGGCAGGTAGCTGATGATCCGGGGAGTAACTTAGGCTATTTTTTTAGACTAACTTTGTCCAGCGGCGTTACTCGCGGTACAGCAATAGCTGCGGGTAACACCGCGGGGTTCAGCTAGTCGTCAATAAAAGTAAAAGGCAAGGAAATTTTTTAAAAATCCACCATTAGTTACATTACATTACAAATAGGAAATGGCACTAGTTCTTTCACGAATTAGGGATGATGTAGCAGAAAATCAAAAATTTTGCGAATGACCCTTTTGTGGTGTTAAACATCTATTCTATAGGCGAGGGGTAAACCTGATTTTTGGCCTGATGATTCTCGCCTCTTCGCCTTACAGTCATCACTGAATGAAGAAGAAGAAGTCACTGATGAAAAATAATTGAGTTGTCGCGATTTGAAATTAATTTAAACGTTGTGAATTTTTATATTTTGTATTTAATAAATATTAAATATTAATGTAATCAACAATAATTTTATTTTATGAAAAAAGAAGTGAAAAAAGGCACATTTTTTACATTTTTTTATTATATAACTTATACAAAACTATTTCGATGTTTCACATCTGCGAAGCTTCCGTGACGGCACATTTTTTTGGTCACTTTTACTTATTGGTCTTAATTTCTGATTAGATGCAATACGTCCCGCTGATATCTAAAATTGTATGCTGCGCATCGACACAAACGATGTTCCGAGCCGCCACAAAGTTTGGCTCGGACTATACATGCATATTATAGTAGAGGTAATCCGAGAATTTCAAAGACTTTTAAGCGATATATAAAAAACTGATAAAACTTTTACAAGTAAACTTCGGCGTCGTTGTCTCGTCAAAAAACTGTTTTATTGAAAATAATGTACTAAAAGCTAAAAAATAATTCGGTAGGTCCCAGGTTCCGGTCATCACACCCCTTTCCCTCATTAATCTATGGCATTAATCAGACAAAAAAATTAATTCGTTGGGCCCGTGTTTCCATCCAGTCAAATCAGTTACGCCCAACTATTTCTTTTTCCTCATTTTTTAGAAGTTTATCGTTTTTAATTTCATCATCTGTGATTTAATTGTACTGTCAACAAAACTAAAGGTGTGACTGTGTGCCAAATTTTAGATCAGACTGTCAACAGGAAGAGTATCAAATTTCAATTACTAGATTTGAACATAAACAAACAGGATAAGCGAAATAAAACCGTTTAAAAATATAAGTAAAAGTAGGAGTAGCACAGACATACAATGAGGTTTACATTTCCCATCCCTAAAATCGAGTTTCGTGTCCTTGAACACCACCCCATAAACCTGAAAGTCAATGTCACTAGGTGCCACGTATAAAGGTCAATGGTCGATGCGTGATCGAGATGCGCACGCGTCTTGTGTAACAGCGCATGCGCGGACAAATAAATGGCGCTTAGATACGGATTTGAAGGTTTCCTTCCTTTGAACAGGACTAAAGTTGGGTAATAGTCAGTTTACACGTAATATAAGCCTGTACAGAATAATGAAGTACGAAATGGTTGTCCAGTGGTCGAAATTCGTCCGTAATTCATTTACTTGTTACTTTCATTTTTTCATCTTTTTGTACTTCTTTTCCATATATACTTTAACTGTGCAAAATAAATGGGTATAAAGTTAAAGCTTCACATAATAATATAGATAGTTATTTAATAAAACCGTATTATGGGACTAATCCCGCCCACATTCCCACCACTGTAACTCCTGTACACCAGGATCCACAGCAGTGACCCACAAACACTCCGAGTTATGACACTCGGGAAGTCCCAGGAAGAAAATTAAATGTCTTGGAACCCGCAACGAAATTAATCAGAAGAAAAACAGGAGGAGTTGGAAATGATAAATCCACTTCCCTCCTTAGCAAAGCGGGAGACAAAATGAAGTCAAAATAGGCAGACACCTTTTTGAAACCGGGAAGCACCACGGATAAAGTATTAGGGGTCCTAAGTGAGCTATATTTGATTACTATAGTATGTATGGCAGAATCGCCTAAACGCACGGAAATTCACCGCAGTTGACACAAGATCCTCATAGTATACCGCCCCAGATGTCATTTGTAAGCTATTTAGCATTGTGTTACGTTCATTGTACCAAAGACTACACTCCCAGAGTACATGATGAGCCGACTGTTCACAGCTAATATCAGGTGTTGAGCATTGACACAATGGTGAATCGACTAATTTAAATGAGTGTAGTTTGCTCTTAAAGTTACCGTGGCCTGTAAGAAATTGAGCGACACAGTGATCTACCTCGAGCCATGTCCTCGACAACCGTTCGCGAACAGATGGAAAGAACTGGTAGAGGTGGCGCCCCTTAGATGATTCGTCCCATCGTTGTTGCCATTCATCCATTAGATCGTTATAGACATTGGACTGCTGTTGAAACAATCTTATGATTTTATCGCGGTCTCGTACGCCCAAAAAATCGCATTCCATGTTTTGTAATGTGGAATAGTACATGGCTGCACGTCTTTGCACCTCGAGATCGACCGGAAGAACACCCGCCAACACCGGTAAAGCCTCAGTACTAACCGTCCTATATGCTTTGCACAAGAAGATTAATGCAAGTCGTTGTCCTTGTAACAGTTTCCGACGGACAGCACCTACAGTCGCTCTATCGGCCCACACGGGAGCACCATAGCAAATAGAACCCAAATAAGTAGCTCCATATATAATCTTTAATGTATTAAATGAAAGACCCCATGTGGCAGTTGATATCCTCGTCAGAGCAAAGAAACTTTTTTTAGACTTTTCGTTAACTGTTCTAATATGTTCGATGAATGAAAAATTTCTTTCTAAAACTAATCCCAAATAACATACTGAGGTTTTATTTTTTATACTAACATTTTGAAATTTAATACACGGCGGTGATTTGAGGTTACCTTTCAGAAGTAGCTGGAAGGTTTTGTTTGGTGCAAAAGTCAAGCGATTACGTACGCCCCAAAGAGATACTAAGTTCAAACATCTATTAGCCAGACTCTCAAGCCCCGTTCTAGTGTCAGATTCCACCAGTAATAAACCGTCGTCCGCATACGCGTTTAGGGTACATCCGGGTGGTATAGGTATTGAGAGAAAATCGTCGAAGCCTATATTCCATAAGTATGGACCTAGCACCGAGCCCTGAGGGCACCCCATCGTAAGCGCCTTCGACACAGAATGATGCCCAAGTCTTAATTTAGTTGTGCCTTGTGTGAAGTACGAGGAGATAAGGGAATAAATATTTTTAAAGCATCCTCTTGATTTTAACTTTAGCAATAGCAATAGCAAAACCGTATTAATAACAACTGGGACGAGATCCAATTGTTTTTATTTATTTTGTCTTTTTCATTATTGTGAAAGAAATCTTCAGCACTAGAACATGTCCAGGGTCGCGGGTCCACAAATATAAAAAAACACACCTAACACTCAGAAATCACTTTTCCTACTTCCACCTTCGATTTACTTATCTAAATCTATGTCCAATCATAATGAATTATACATCATCGGATAGCCTATTTAATGGACATTCCAATGGTACAAAACTCATATATAGCCGCATGAATTTTTTTTTTGGGAATCCTCATTTTAATGAGAGTAGGTAAATTGATGGCATTAATGCCAAAATGCCGACACACAAATCTCGTCGGACACATGAGCGGATACCTCGTAAGTTCTAAAATGACACTAGTGACAATTGAAACAGAGATAGCTCTATATTTTATGGACCAAAGGGTGTTTTAATTTGAAAAAACACACAAAGCAGTGATGAGGACTGCCGACAGAAGTGAAAACTCAAAACTATAAACAAACAGTTCTTTAAGCTCACCTGTAATTAACCTCTTTGCTATTTAAATAAAATGCGCTATAAAAATAAGTAAAAAAATGCTTATTGTGATGTTATAAAAATATAGGTTAATGCTGGGAATAAAAATATTACCAGTCATGTCATATTAGACAGTCGAGCCATAAGTTGTCATGCAGACTCGCGCAAGTGCCTTCGTCTTACGATCAGGTCACGTGTCCTGATGCGAGTTAACCATTTTTTACCCATCCCACCGCCTCCGCCACCGCCGCTAAAGAAGATTTCACTTCAAAAATAAGAAGAAAATGAAAAAAATGCATACCATAATATGATGTAGGTACAGAACGTAGTACAGTAAGAATTCGAACGGTTTTTATTTCTTTTTTGCGTTAGGTGCCAGTTACCACTGAACGTCGTGTAACTCATTACGCAAATCAAATTTTTTCAAATAAATTTTGAACGCAATTTAAGCCAAGGTTAAAATGTTTGTGTGTAGTAGTGTGGAAAACTCAATTGTGACTCAATGGAACTCAATGGAACTCAATGGAAAACGCAGATCAACATCACTGCAAAGAGAAGGTAAACTTGATACAAACCTTATAATGATCTGGAGTATAGTATAGGCCAAAACTTCCTCGTTAAGAAGAGACCTATATGTTGTGTAGTAAACTTCTTCATATAATTCGCTCAAAGATATTTACTTATCTATACTAATATATAAAGCTGAAGAGTTTGTTTGTTTGTTTGAACACGCTAATCTCAGGAACCGCTGGTCGGATTTGAAAAATTCTTTCAGTGTTAGATAGCCCATTTATTGAGGAAGGCTATAGGCTATATATCATCACGCTAGGACCAATAGGAGCGGAGCACCAATGAAAAATGTTTCGAAAACGGGGGAAAATTATCACGCTACGGGCAATAGAAGACGCAAACGAGGTTGCGTGGGTCGGCTAGTTACATATAAGATTATGAGAGTGAGGGAACAGAGAGTGCACCTGTGTTTGCTGGTCTCCTTTGAGACTGGCCGCCGTGACTTTAATCGGAGGAGAACATCATTATATATAGAGCCTGACAAAATATTTAATTTATTCACTGTAGTCTACCTAAATATGCATAATATTTATTAAATATTCATAATATGTATGAATATAATACATAAATGAATATATATTTATATTTGCAGCTAAGTATTTAAAATGCCCATACAATTTTAAAGTATTTTTGTATTTATTACAAACCGCTTCCATCTAGCAAGCCAGCTTCTGGCTAGCTGAATAAAAGTTTCTCGTCTCTGTGTGGCGACTCCCACATAAAGCGCAACAAGGAAACACACTACAGCGTCATTTACAGAATATACGTCGAACTACGAAGAAACGAAGGAAACGATGAAACTACCAATCCTGAATCGCGCAATAGAAGTTCTCGCGCCGATTAGCGAATCTACAATTTCCCAACATCATCAACCTTTGGGCCGTGGCTCGCCAGGCATGATCACCTCGCTTGGTTGGAGGATCCTCCCTTTGTGTTGGAAGGACATGAAGCCCCGTTCCTACTCAGTTGTGTAAACCATTGGTAGGAGTGCTGGTAGACATTTTGGCGTATGTGTTTGAGAGCGACATTTTAGCGTTCTGTAAATTTGTCAGATGCCTCTGTTTCTGACAAATTTCCAGAATACCTAATGTATAGTTTACACAACTATAAGAAAATTAGCAGAATCCAAGAGTGGTGGTCACCGTACTCATTGCGGATGCAGACAATGCAACAATGCAGCATGGTGACCCACATCATAACGGCCTAGTGATGCTTCTGAATCATTGGGCCTCCGGTCTCGCACTCACCAACGAAACAAGACAGCACGAACGCTGTTATTTTACGTTGATTTTCTATGCCAGGGCAGTACCACCACGGTAGAGCCGGCCCAACCGAGCTGAAATCAACGTGGCTCTACTACCTATAAAATTTACAACTCTTTGTGAGTTGTAATAATTAAAGAGTTAAATTGTACATTATATATGTATAAATATCTTACCAAGGTGCATTTTGCATAACGGTCTGTGTGGCCCCGGCCTTATTAGTATCCATCGCAGTAGTGGCCATCTTGTATCTGTAACAATCAAAGGCGATTTATTAATCATCAAGTTTGCATTTCGATATAGAGATAGATTGGACCTTGGAGAAGGACATAGGCTACTATTTGTCGCGTTAACCTACATACATGCGGGTGGGCAAATGGTTAAAGCTAGTGAGTTTTATAACTTAAATTATATATCCATATCCATACTAATATATAAAGCTGAAGAGTTTGTTTGTTTGAACGCGCTAATCTCAGAAACTACTGGTCCGATTTGAAGAATTATTTCAGTGTTAGATAGCTCATTTATCGAGGAAGGCTATAGGCTATATATCAACACGCTAAGACCTACAGGAGCGAAGCACCAATGAAGAATGTTACAAAAACGGAGGAAATTTATCACGCTACGGGCAATAGGAGCAAGCGAGGTTGCGTGGGTCGACTAGTATATCTATACTAGTATATTTTAAAGCTGAAGAATTTGTTTGTTTCTTTGAACGCGCTAATCTCATAAACTACTGGTCCGATTTGAAGAATTATTTCAGTGTTAGATAGCCCATTTATCGAGAAAGGCTATAGGGTATATATCATCACGCTAAGACTAATAGGAGCAGAGCACCAATGAAAAATGTTTCTAAAACGGGGGAAAATTATCACGCTTGGGCAATAGGAGACGCAAACGAGTTTACATGGCTCTGCTAGTATAAAAATATACAGATAGGTACCTATAGTATATACATTGTATGGTGCTGAAAAGTCAAACCATTGACAGTGCAATGTATATTGGAAAATAAACAATTTTATTCTGCTGGAAATTAGTCAAACAAATAGATCTGCCACCTAGCCAAGTAGCAAGCGTTTTTCTTTTTGCAATTGTTAACGCCTTAATTCCCGTGTGTCATTAGCTAATACTTTGTCTAAGATTAGCCAACGACACACTAGAATTTAGGCGTTAACTAGCTAGGGCTAGGGCTAGCTGGCTAGGGGAGCAGTTTTGTTAGTTTGGTTGAAAGCCTTAACCTCAAAAACTACGGTATTTTTGTAATTTTTTTGTGTGTTTAATAAATAGCCCTTTAATCGAATAAGGCTTTCACTACGGGCTGTAGAAGGCGATTCTATACAAGTATTATAAAGGTAAACAGATTGTTTTGTTGGTTTAACGCGCTAATCTCAGGTAGTCCTAGTCCGATTTGAAAATTTATTTTACTGTTAGATAGCCCTGTTATAAAAGAGTCCTGTAATAAAGGAAGGAATCTTCAAGCTATGACTAAAAGGAGCGGAGTATCAATGAAATATGATGCTAAAATCGTGGAAAATTATGCCTTTTGAGAGCTACCATTGCGTGCGCTTCGACGGTTTTTTATACGGTCATAACATCACGCTACGTGCAACAGGAGACGCAGATGAGATTGCGGGGGTCATTTAGTACCAAATAAAAATATTAAAACCGCGAGAATGTTTAAATTTCTTGAAAACGCAAACAAAAGTAAAAGTTTCAACATTCAAATGAATATATACTATATTTTTTATTAATAACTAGCAGGTAAAATTAATAAATGTTTACTTCACCACATTGAATGATTGAGGAGGAAAACAAAGTAATGTAAGATAATATACATAATAATAACTTCACACATTTAACACGTCAGTCTGATCCCATATAAGGCAGAGCTTGATCTATGTTTACCATACTGTTGATAAGCATATTATCTTATATCTATACTAATACTAGCCGACCCACGCAACCTCGTTTGCGTCTCATAACGCCCGTAGCCAGGGCCGTCTTTACATAAGCTGGGGCCCCTGGGCACATAAGAATTTGGGGCCCTTTTGGAAATTAAAGAAAGTGTATTATGCCAACCTTTTTTCTACTGTGATAATTTTTATTATGAGTAATCGTGTATGCTGTTAGTTTTTTAGTTACATTAACAGTAGTGGTTTCTTTAAGGTTCTATGTTAAACAAAACCATCTATTTATTATTACGTGTTCAGGTTCGACGAATTTGAGATTTAAGCCTTCTGACATGTAAAAGAGTCTTTATTATATAAACACTCTTAAAACCACAGAATAACTCAGGCTAATAGTCCTTAATAACTGCCGAGATAGTTCTGTTAATTACTTATATCACTCAGATATTTGTCTCTCTGTAGCTCAAACTACATACATAGCCTTCTCATACTAGATTACGCTATTACTAGATCATTCGGGAAAGTTCAACAGCCTCCCGAAACGCCCAGTTCAGAAAAAACCCTGTCGAATGTAAACAAGCCAATCAACAACAATCAGTCTATATTCGATGCTATGTTTACTCTCTTAAGTTTTATTATTCTGTGCCTCATCAATCCAACTAGAACTGTGTCGGTTAAATCGATTGACAAGTCTTTTTCTGGAATGTTCATTTTTCGTAAGATCGCATCGCTATTGTTTCCACGCCATATTTAGCCAGGTGGTGGATATGCACTACTTTGAACTCGATTGTAGCTGCATCCTGTGGGTCACTTGGTTAATCCAGTTAATCCCCTTGTACGGACCCTGTGAGTTTTGGGGTTTTTCTATGAATATGTATCGGGCTCTCAGCTAAACTAGTGCACCTTTATCAAAACCGTTTGAGCGCCAGAAGTATCGGGTTTTCTCGTTCCGCTCGCGATGTCAACTGCAATTAGTTTCCGTTTTACAGTTGCTGATTTTTGCACCTGTAGGCTTTTTCACAGCAGCAGCAGTACTCACCGCCGTCACTCCACTAGGGTTTGCGCGCCTATCGGCGGGGCGGGCAAATCGGGGTATACTAGAAGCATAACTAATGTGAGTACGAATAGGAATGACGTCATTTCAAACCTCTTTCACGTTACCAAAATAAAACATTAGTCAACAATACAAGAGAATAGATGATGCATAAACAATTATTTTTCGGACATAGCGAAATTTAGTGCCAAACTAAGCAGAGCTTGTACTATGTGTACTGGACAACTGATATAAATACATAATAACTATTTTTTTTTGTAAATACACATTAATTAAAAAAGAAAACACCAAAGCTCCGAAACGAATATTTGCAGATTTAGTTAATTGATTTAGTAACTAATCAAGGACGGTCAGATCAGAAACTCCTAACTTGCTTTTTAGTTGCTTCTGAATTTCGAAGACTAAATTCAGTCAAATGCTATAAGCGCTTTAGGATTCGCTTAATTGTAGTAGTTGGAAAATCTTAAAATCACTAAATATTCCACGTTGCGATTATGTGCTTTATGTATATAGAATTATGCTATATCACTAATCTAATGTTATTTTTATTAATATTATAAATTGTGTAAGAAAATAACTAAATTAAGTGTTAGTGGGCGAGGCACATTGCTCGTAAAAACGAAAGCCGATGGGGTCATAAAGTTCTTAAGAGATGACCAACCGATGACCAACCAACCAACGCTGCAATAACATGTATAGTACAAGTACCGAACAAAAGTATACGTCTTCACGCACGGACAGTTGCGTGGCGATTGAAGTTAGTAACTAAATGCGATTACACCTGCCTAAATGCGTTTCTAATTAGGTTTCTAAATTATTCAGTCAGTCAGAAACCATCCTAGCTTCTGAAGACGCTAGTTTGCTAACTGCAGATTACATTTGACTAAATTCATTAAAAACTGAACTGAACTAACTGAAATAAGATGACTAAATTCAGGCAAAGAGCTAAAGGCAGAGATAATATAGAATTTAGGATTTAACGATCGTAAAAATGGTGAAAGAGTCACAACTTTGTACGCTTTCATTTTTCAACCGAAAAAAATATATAAATTGAAAGCCTAGTAATTATGTTTATTATTTTTTATTTTAATGTACCTATGAAAATTTATAACGAGAACAATAATATGTCTGAGAAAAAAATGTCGGTTCCTCGGGGCCCCCTTGAGAATGGAGGCCCTGGGCCCGTGCCCCGAGTGCCCTTATGGTAAAGACGGCACTGCCCGTAGCGTGATATTTTTCCCCCGTTTTTGTAACATTTGTTGTAACAAATGTTACAAAAACGGGGGAAATTTTCAAGCTACGGGCAATAGATGAAGAGTTGCAAACAGTTGGAAACACTGAAATTGCCCACAATTTCGGTGGATACGCACCTTAACACACAAACAAAGTTGCCATGAACATTCTGTGAATCTGTTGTCATATACACATGGGCATTTTATACCCATAGATATAGTATGTATTATCTACCACATAAATATTATTATAAAATTGTTTCTTGTTTTATATATAGTATCTAGTTGACTGAGCTTTGGAATTTTTTATATCTAGTTAGATCGATTAGCGCCCCCTACGTAACTGTTAAATTTCATGCAAATTCTTGGAGCGTGTTGTTTTTATTAAACATTATCCTGATCTTGTGAATGCACTATGTTTAAGTGTAAACAAACGTTGGTAAAACTAATAAACAAAAAAAGTAAGAAACTCGAAGGACATACAAGTCTTTGAGTCCGGTAAACGGCAAATTGTGAAAGGATATTGTTGCTTTATCGAGCATGAAGAGTTCAAGGATAAAAAATTCATGATCATTATAATAATAATAATAACATGTATTTATTGTTCACAAGTACCAGTTTACAATAATAATTCACAGTCTTCGTATCACATATAATCACAACTAATGCACTGCTGATACTTACAAAGGAAAACCTGTGCTATAAGTACCAGCAACTATTTATATGGCACAATTAGGTAATACAGCGCATTCATTTTAGGACAGAGTATAAGAGGTAATTCTGTGTCTAACGTAACTGAACAATGTATAATGAAAGTGATCTAATAGTAAAGTAATAATAGTAATCAAGTTAATTTAAAAAAATGATAATACTAAAATAATCACCATACAATTTTTTTATATGATAGGCTAGTAATTTAATGAAATAATTCACATGATACCAACCTTAATCAAATCGAACCTTCTTAGATATAAAAACTAAAACCCAACTACGACAAAAAGCGACGCTTAAAAAGTATGAAACAAGTTTCAAAAGCCGTAGTCACGCGTTGTTAAAGTGTTATGGACTAAGGCACATTACACTACATGGACTACGGCTTTTGAAACTTGTTTCGGCTGAAACGGCTGTAGCGTCTATCTATATATATATATATAAATATATACATTAACAGATATATTCATTTACTATTTGATTTTGATAAGAAGGATGAATTAAAATTATTTTAGTGTTGTTCTTTTAGGAACATCGTGTAGACTATTATATTACATCGTACCACCAATAAGTCGATCGTCAATCAAAAATGTTGTGATAATGTAATAATATTCAAGGTAGTAGAGCCACGCTGATTTCAGCACGAACGGGCCGGCTCGACCGGGGCCGTACTACCCTCGCACAGAAAATCAACGTAAAATGACAGCGATCATGCTGTCGTGTTTCGTTGGTGAGTGCGAGACCGGAGGCCCACTGATGCAGAAGCATCACTAGCCCGCCATGGTGTGGGTCACCATGCTGCATTGTTGCATTGTCTGCATTCGCAGTATGGTGATCACCACTCTTGGATTCTGCTCATGCTTTCCATCAGGCAGAGTAGAGTCATTTTGGTAGGGTCAAACATAAAAAAAAAAAAAAAAACTTATTTCCTTTTAAATATCTAGACGAAGTTATATGTTATGATGACCACATCAGCAGCTTTTAATAGTCCACTGCTGAACATAGGCCTCTCCTTAGCAAGGAGGTTTTATCTGTTTATCTATACTTATAAAATAACATGTCCTGACTGACTGATTCATCATCGTCGAGCGGAAACTATTAAGTTAGGGCTATGAAATTTGGTGAGTATGATCGTTTTATTGAGTAGACACCCACTAATGAAGAAATTTTGAAATTTCTACCCATAAGGGGGTGAAATAGGGGTTAAAAGTTTGTATGGAAGTCCGTCATTTCTTAAGTTAGAAACATGAAACTTTATCTTTGAACTATTGATTGAAAATGAGTAGATGCGTATTTTTGCTTTTCTTGATTCTACCACTAAGTGTTGAAAGATTGTATGAAAGTCCGTCATTTTTTAAGTTATAAAGATAAATACATAAATAATAAATATTTCGGACATCTACCACACAACGCCGTCTAGGCCCAAGCTAAGCAGAGCATTGTGTTATGGGTACTAGACAACCGATATAAATCCATATACTTGAATACTTTTATAAATACATACATATTGTACATAGAAAACACCCTAATTCCCAAACAAATATATGCAGATCATACAAACATTTGATCCGACACGGGAATCGAGCCCGAGACCTCAAGCATAGCATGCGGCTGCTACCACTGCGGCAGTCGAATAAAACTTTATTTTTGGGCTACTGATAGTTGATATGAATATTAAGCGTTTCTGTACATTCTACCCCTAAGAGGGTGAAATAGGTGATGAAAGTTTTTATGGAAGTCAGTCATTTTCAAGTTAGACACATAATACTTTATCTTTGGGCTACCGATTAAAAAAAAGTAGATACGTATTTAAGCGCTTTTCGATATTCTACCCCTAAGTGGTGAAATAATGGTTGAGATTTCGTATATAAGTTATTCTGGATGTCCGTCATTTTTGAAGTTAGTAGCCTGAAACTATGTCTTCAGGCTTTTGATTACAAATAAATGAATACTTATAAAAGCATTTATGGGGATTATACTCCTAAAGGGTTAAATGTATACCTATAATCAACTACCATGCGAGCAAAGCCGCGGGCAACAGCTAGTACTACTATACCACGCTGACCAGATGAGTTGGAATCCACACGTTAAAAAAAAAAAAAAGGGTTTGTGTCTAGTTTCCCTTCTATTTGCAGTGCTGTTGTCCAGCGTAGTTGGCTCAATTACTCCCCTTTTATGATACCCATGGGATGAAAAGGGGTGGGGACATTACGCATTCTTAATGCTTCACCATATGGTCATATATTGCTATCGAATGTTTTGATTTAATTTTAGAATTTGTCGGCCCCGGTTGTCATGAACGTGTATGTCAATCGTAATTGGGAAATAAGTGCCCTTAAATATACTGATAACTACAAGTTCGCTATTCAAATTCAGTTCAGTTCCAGCCAGCCGTTCCGTGGAAAAACTGATATCCAGGTAAAACCGGGGACATGTAGCCCCAAATCAACTTGGAAATAATAAAGGCTAGGAAGATGAGATGATGTATATTTCGTATTTTTGTTTTATTTTAAAAACATTTAATACTTTTTGTAATAGGAATGGTTGCTCAAACTATGATTATCGAAATGTTAAGTTTTTTTACTGAAGTGTTTCAACATAATGTGGTGTAACGTATAAATACGGAATTTTTCTTTCGTCGAGACGCGGTTACTGTGTTTAATTCATAAAATTAATATTATGATAATGCTGATAATAAAATTAATTTTAAGATTTATTGCGTGTCGTCATTTTTTTTATTAGCTCCGGTAAGGTAAGGGCGGTAAGGCTGATTACAGACATGTGTATTTCCAACCTTAGAGGGCCTAGTGTGAGCATTTTTTTATATTATTATTTATTGGCCTGTCAAAATACTCTGCCTGATAGAAAGCATGAGTAGAATCCAAGAGTGTAGAGATCACCATACTCACTGCGAATGCAGACAATGCAGCATGGTGACCCGCGCAATGGCCGCTTATTGAGGCTTTTCTGTATCATTGGGCCTCCGGTCGCGCACTCCCCAACGAAACACGACAGCAGGAATGCTGTCATTATAGGTTGATATTCTGTCGTTATATTACCTACATTTCACTGAAATTTTCACTTTACGCAATACCAAATGTCTAGACTTCGTTGTGAAATAAACTCACACAATGCTCTACGATTCATATCTAATCTTATGTTTTAATAATATTACTTAAGGTTTATTTTATAATCTACGTTTTATTAAAAGTAATTTATATGAAGTAATAACTTGTGAAATACTTAGCTATTGTCAAATCACTTATTAGTACATAATATGAAACTCAACAATTACAAAATCATACGAAACTAAATAACAGATAAGGAATAAATATTGACATAGTCTTATGTCATACTTAATTTGATAAGGAATGAAAAAAATATTTTACTTGTACTGCAGAGATAGCGTAGTGGTTTAAAGGATCGTCATGCCCTTTCTACTTCGCTGATGGTTATGGGTTCAAGCCCCAAATATGACAAAATTTAGTATGATCCACGGAATCGTTGCTCAAAGTCAGGGTGGTCTTTGGGTCCGTTTCATGTATGTTTTTAAAGCCCCACCAACACTGGATTTATTCGTAATGCGAGAGTTGTATATTGTCTGCCTCGTTGGTCTTGCGGTTGGCGTGTGCGACTGCTGATCATGAGGTCTCGGGTTCGATTCCCGGGTCGGACCAAATGTTTGTATGATCTACAAATATTTGTTTCAGAGTTTGGGTGTTTTCTATGTATAATATGTATGTATTTACAAAAAAAAAGTGTAAATGTATTTGTATCAGTTGTCTAGTACCCATAACATAAGCTTTGCTTAGCTTGGGACTAGATGGCGGTGTATTAGATGTCCGAAATATTTATTTATTATTTATTTTATTTAATTAAAGTTACAAGAACGTAACTTAATCAATGTCATTGAGTTTATTTCATTCAATTTCTCCACATTAAATCAAATTCATCATATTCTCAGCCGAAAGACGTCATAATAATATGCTGAACATAGGTCCTGTGCTAATCGAATCTATACCACATACACACACGCAATATTCTTTACATTTTTAAACACAAAACTCTTTATTTTCTAGGCATGGGAGTAAAACGAGTAGACGCGTCAAATGATGGTTTATTTATTAAGAAAATTATTCTAACAAACAGGTTAAAAAATATTTTGATGAAATATATATAGCTATGCCCCTGGGCCCTTATTACAAATTTATTGACACTTATCCATTAAAATCGGTTCATTTTTTTAGGCGCTATGGTGAAATATTCAAATATACATAGATTGCCAAAACTATTACACTTCCGTTTGACTTCCTTTGCCGTAGTCGGGAAAAAATGTCACATTCAAAATGAGCTGGTTCAATGTTATAATCTATACTTAATATATAAAGCTGAAGAGTTTGTTTGTTTGAACACGCTAATCTCAGGAACCGCTGGTACGATTTGAAAAATTATTTCAGTGTTAGATAGCCCATTTATCGAGGAAGGCTATAGACTATATATCATCACGCTAAGACTTACAGGAGCAGAGCACCAATGAAGTATGTTACAAAAACGGGAGGAAAATTATCACGCTACGGGCAATAAGAGACGCAAACGAGGTTGCGTGGGTCGGCTTAATGATACAACTCATTGTAGTGTTCATAATTATTATTGTACGTTACTTACCTTTTAATATTAAAACAGTTGTTGATTTTACAAACTTGAATAAATATTATACTTAAATAAATAAGTAAAACTGTTTCTACGAAAAAAAAATATAAGTGTATTACGTTATTTCCCTGTATGTCGGTAATTTTCCAAGATCCTATCGATTTCTATTACGAAAGTTATCTAAATCGGTGGCTAAGGCGTGAAAGCGTTACAGACAGATAGACAGACAGGGTTACTTCTGATTTTTTTATATTAGTATTGATTTTAACACATCAACACTTCAAAAAAGAAATAGGTTCTCAATTCGACTGTTTTTTTTTATGTTTTTTATCTCAAAACTTTCGACTGGGTGAATCGATTTTGATGATTCTTGTTTTTTGTGTTTGTGATCCCATTTCAATTTAGTTCAGTTCTTGAAGTCGTTCTTTTTTTGTTTTTTAATGAATTTATACATAATACATATACATAATACTAAGCAGAGAAAGGAGAGGCCTATGCCCAACTTTGGTCTGCAATAGGTGAATGATGATACTTAACTATGACACACAAAAACCACATGTAACAGACGAACCGTCTGATCCCAAACTAAGTCTAGCCTGTGCTATGGGAAGCTAGCTGCACTAAAATCTATATCACGCTAATATATAAAGGCGAAAGTTTGTGAGTGTGTATGTTTGTTACTTCTTCACGCAATAACTGCTGGACGGATTTGGTTGAAACTTTACTGTAATATAGCTTATACATCAGAAAACACATAGGCTTGACAATGTTAGATAGCCCTTTTATCGAGAAAGGCTATAGGCTATATATATTATCAGACTAAGACCAAAATCAGTGGAGCAGCAATGAAGAATGTTTTAAAATCGGGGTTTTACTACTACTTATGTTATATAAAGAACCTAAATGCAAAATTTCAGGATTCTAGGTTCAGCGGTTTGGGCTGTGCGTTGATCTCTGGGTATGTCAGTCATTTTTGTCTTTTAAATATATAAATGACTGAATTGTTACCCTTCGAAAGTTCCAAATAAAGGTACGCGTCAGCATTTGTCTATCTTTTAAGATTGATTCACTATAACCTTTTTTATGGGAAAAAAAAGTTTCCGCGGTATTATAACATTACGCTACGGGCAACGGAAGACGCAGCCAGAGCTGCGTGGGTCTGCTAGTTAATTATATATTTGTAGACAGATATTACACACACATTTACAACCAGGTACAAAATCAATGACCGTGGTCATCGCACAAGCATTTGTCTAATGGATATAATCGAACCTACAACCTCCGACTTAGCATTCTGTATCCTAACCACGGCTGTAAAACTACAAAAGAAGATAATAAAATCGCATTTATAATCATGATTCGTCGGATAACTTAATAACTGTTTTGTGCCGTAAATGAATCATTTTTTTCCTGGACCGGTATAGTTTACCTACTCGTTTATATCGACTGTAGATCTGAGAACCAGTTAGCTCTCATTAAATTCATATAAAACGGTCATTAGGAAACGCTATTAAGAAAAAATGTAATATAAAGAATCAATTTAATATAAATGGTTTAATTATTAATCTTTATAAGTAGGTAACCAAATAGGCATACATGGTATTATTTATTGTCAATGGTATTTTTTTTTTCAATTTTGTCAAAGCAACAACACATTATGTCACTATCTAATATAATTTTTGTGTAATTTTTTGACGTGACAACGTCTAATAAATTGATAAACGCCGGCTGTATTCACGAAAATGGATGACTCTTTTTCCAGTTACGCTCATTGTCCCGTTACGCTCATTGTATGAGAGATAGATGCATCTATCTCTCATCATTTCATCAATGTTTTGTTATGACATTGTCACGTTAAACTATCGTCCGTAAACCGACTTTACAGACTACCAATTTTTATACTAAAACTAGCTGACCCGCTCAACTTCGTTTGCGTCTCTCCATAAGAAATATTTTTTCCCATTTCCCCAACATTTTCGGTCGATACCCGGCTCCTATTAATTGTAGAGTGATCTTACATAGCCTAGAACCTTTCTCACTAAATGGGCTATCCAGCAAAAAAAGAATTAGCGAAATTGGTTGAGCCGTTCACGCGTGATGTCATGACCAAGGAAAATAGGGATTCATCTATACTAATATATAAAGCTGAAGAGTTTGTTTGTTTGTTTGTTTGAACACGCTAATCTCAGCAACCGCTGATCCGATTTGAAAAATTCTTTCAGTGTTAGAAAGCCCATTTATCGAGGAAGGCTATAGGCATCACGCTAGGACCTACAGGAGCGGAGCAACAATGAAGAATGTTACGGGGGGAAATTATCACGCTACGGGCAATAAAAGACGCAAACGAGGTTGCGTGGGTCGGCTAGTTTATATATATTATATAGTTGTGTTTTCAATTTTGCTGACGTGCCTAAGATAGAAATAGTTAACATCACGGTAAGACTAGTAGGAGCCGATCATGATTGAAAAGAGACGCAGATGAAGTGCGTAGGTCAGTTAGTGTTTCTATATATTTTTAAAGATATAATGAATAATGAAGATAAAAATTACAATTGAAGCAATTTATCGAAAGTTATACTAAAATATCTAATTAGAAACAATGTAATGGGTGACTTGAAAACAAGGACATAACAGGAATTACTTTATTTTATTTATTTATTTATCTTTATTATATGCATAAAGTAAATTGTACAAAAAAATGGTACAATAAAACCCCTGGTAACACCACATCAATATCCAATCATGAACATAACAACACCAAATTCTAATTTAATCGTTTAGTTTCTGGTTTGATTGCTTTGATAAGCGCATGAAAAAGTAATTGTTTGGGCTATTATGTTATGAGCGATCGCTGTTAATAAATTCACGGCCACCATTTAAATATGGAAAAATAAATTAGGTAATGTATACTATTTCAAACTCAGATTAGGGTATCTATTATAACAACGAAATTAATATATATATATAAAAATGGATATTTTTTAATTATTTTTTGTTTACTTAGTTATAATTGTTGTTATATGTATAGTTGTTTTAAGCATAAAATACAATAAATGTAAAACACATTTTATAATGATTTTATCCAACATTTTAATTGCTTGAGGGTAGAATAAAATGGACCCTAAAGTATTTTCGAACTCAAAAATATTTTAATTTTGTAATAATTACACTTGTATGTATTTATTAAATTATCACTTACCAATTTAAGTAGAAAAAAAACACTTAAAACCACAGACAACAGTCAGATAATTGGCGGGAAACGAAACAATATGGCGGCGGCGTCCGCTCTCGTTTAGATGTCGCGAGTGACTAGTATAGTAGTAACGTTCCGATCAACTATAGCCAAGCTCATTTAAACCGAGTTCACATGATAACATCGATGGTTGATTTTAATACAATTGTTTTTTCTGTAGGTATCAAAAATTTTGACGATGACATCATAATCTATACTACAATATTATAAAGCTGAAGAGTTTGTTTGTTTCTTTGTTTGAACGCGCTAATCTCAGGAACCGCTGGTCGGATTTGAAAAATTCTTTCAGTGTTGGACATTTATCGTGGAAGGCTATAAGCTATACGAGTATATCATCACGCTATGACCAATAGGAGCGGAGCACCAATGAAGAATGTTACAAAAACGGTGGAAAATTTTACGCTACGGGCAATAGGAACTGTAAACAACGTTGCGTGTGTCAGCTAGTATTAATTATTTTTATGGTATTGCGAGACCTTGATTTACATGTTAGTTCTGTCATTTGCTTGACCACAGACCTCATATTAATTAAAAAGATAAAGAAAACCCGTAAAGATAAACATAGATTGTGGTTTCAGACGGATTTAATCCATCGGAAGAAACATTGAAGCAACTGATAGTTTCTAAGCATCAAAGATTGAACACGTTTCGTCAAGTCGAAATGAATACCTTCTGGTCATAGCTCTGTTAACCTAACTCTAGTAGTTAGTCTCTTGTCTAGTAATCGTGGCTGATAAGCGCACATCTCAGTGTGAACCACGAATACGACAAATAATAATGAGGACAAATACCTATACATTTATTTTTGTTTGTAGTAGACTTGTTGTATGTTTTAGTAAGTAGAAATGTGAATGGAAAATTCGAGTATGTAAAGCGTCTCTGCTGTCCCACGAAGACGTCAGAAGTTGGCTGCTGATAGAACGTTAATTCTAAGTTTGTCCATTCAACCCAAATATCATCACTTTATATTAAGAACACCTTTTATTTATGACATTCGAGAATTGACCTTCAGAGAGAATTACAAATGCAGGTATATAATTTATGATTAGGTATAGTGTGTGTGAGTGTATTTATACTGCATGTTTTACGTGTGCTCAAAAGTGTGAAAAATTTAATTTGCTTAAGTAAAGTGAGTGGCCTCATAGTCACCAGTTATTTAGTCGTTGTATGGTTGTTAATAACAGCATTTGGTATGTACTGATCGACATAAGCCTCTCCTTAGCAAGAAGGTTAAGGCCTAGGTACTATACCACGCTATCTAGACGGGTAGGTATCGGGCAATTCCTTATATTCAAGCAATATTATTCTCTTTATTACATTGTTTAAGTACATATCAGTAATATTTTTCAAAATATAAAAAGGACAATAAAAATACACAAGAAAAATATATATACCTATTAATATTAAACGTACATTAAGTTAAGAGTTCTTGGTAATAACAGCAACTCATGTAGTTTTTTGGACATCCAAAAAATGCTTTTAATTGCAGCATCTAAACATAGCAGACAAAGAAACAAATTAAAACAATCAGTAGATCCAAAGAATAGTGTGTTTAAGTATACTTTTATAAGTACCTATTAATAGGTAAATCAGATAGAACGTCATTCTTTATTTTGCGTTACGTTTTTTCTGGTTTTCCTTGAGTAATCTTATGCAAAAAAGACATAGCAACGAATCGGAGCATCAATATAAACGTCAAAAGAAAAACAAAACTGATTATGGACTGTGGAACTTTATTTTAATAGCTATTTTAATTATACTTTTTTTTTTAACATAGAAACTCCCTCGGGCCGTCACCCCACCGAGGTTTGCGGCGGAGTGGTGTGTCGAATCCGAACCAACTAAAACCACACGGTGTGCCATTCTGCGCCTGAGACGGGAGGGATCCGGGAACTGCTGCTATTAACACATCCGGACCCCTCCCAGTTTTTTCTTTTTTTTTTGTATGAATGGGTAAATTAGATAGAACGTCATTCTTTATTTTGCGTTACGTTTTTTCTGGTTTTCCTTAAGTAATCTTATGGAAAAAAGACATAGTATCGAATTGGGACATCAATGGACAAATGGACTGTGGCATTTTATTATAATAGATATTTTAATTATACTAATCTAACCTTAAAAGCCATTCCAAACCAACTCGGCTGCTCACCGCGAGGTAGAAGAAAGAAGTTAATTCTTCTCTTGACTGCAACCTTCCAATATATTAGGAAGTACCTTGTAACGATAAGAAAAAAAAGCATTTAAAAAGAAAATTAACAGTAGCATATTCCCATGTCTAACATTTAACCACTTATATAGACAAAAAGAACACACAGGCGAAAGCAAATTGGATTATGAATAGAATGATCTATTAGAGATATGAAAGAAATATAAAACACAAAATAAGAAAGTGAAAAACTATGGTCAAAATGGAGGATGCCTTTACCCTACAAAGGGAGAACCTCTCAACTTAAAAATAAATATTTATTATATTTATAACAATATAATAATTGAATCATATTGATATTTTTAGTACTAAAAATATTGAAATACATAAATAATATCATTGAAAATGAACACAAATTCGCATGTAAATTACTAGTGATTTTGATTTTTAACATTAGAAATAGGCATTGCTAATGTGAATAAACTATTAAATTATGCATGGGAATGAATATTGTGAACTTGAGAACTTTTTTATTTATTTGTTTAACCTTGAACTTAATCTGCAAACAAGTTTTTAAAATAGAATAAAAATACTATATTACACATCAACAACCTTTAATAGTTCATTACTGGACCTATGTCCATTGAGAGACCTATGTCTCTCCTTGGCATGCAGGTTTCGATCTACTTTACCACACTGCCTAGATGTGATGGTAAAGGGTTTATTTAAAACTTTATCTGAACCCTGCGGTGTTACCCGCGGTTATTGTCGTACCGTGGGTGACGACGCAGGGCGAAGCTAGTCTAAAAAAAGTAGACTGTTACACTCTCTATAATATCATCAGCTATCTATCAGTGAAAGTATCGTCAATATCAGTGCAGCCGTTCAAGAGATTACCCGAAACAAACAGACGAACAAAAACACCGACAGGCAGAATTTAAAAAAAAATGTTATGTTGTACATGTATCGTGTATACATACATACATATGCATTTATTTATAAGCGGTTATTTCGCCTCTTAGGATACCCACGGGATAAGTAAGGCTTGTGAGCTTAGAATTTTTAAGCAGCGTTAGAACAAGAAAATAACACCACTTAATAACAGCTTTGCAAAAATCTGAGCTATATAATTGATAGATTGTAGGTTTGCAGTGGCGGCATGTAAACTCTGTTTGTCAGCGATGCGTTCGCAAATTAGGTCATTTGGCTTATCGCTAATTGAGAACGCAGCTCTATATTTAGGGCTGACAGAAACTCAATTAACTTCACTTCAGCATAGGAATATTATTTCCAACGTATTTCTGTTCGTGTCGAGTTTAATTATGAAAGGCTAGCTGAACCCTGCGGTGTTACCCGCGGTTATTGTTATACCGCGAGTAACGCGGCGGGACAAAGTTAGTCTAAAAATGTAGCCTAAGTTACTCCCTGAATCATCAGCTACCTGCCAATGAAAGTCCCGTCAAAATCGGTCCAGCGGTTCCAGAGATTACCCGGAACAAACAGGCAGACAGACAGACAGACAAAAAAAAATTTAACTACATTTTTGGCAAATGTACCTTTATTTTTAATCTCATTCATTGTAATATTTTTCGTTCGTAATCTCATCTATACAAATAAATAAATACTAAATGTATATATATACATTTAGTAAAAAGCGGTTATTTTAATATTACAAACAGACACTCCAATTTTATTTATTTGTATAAATGAGATTACGAACGAAAAATATTACAATGAATGAGATTAAAAATTATTTTCATCCAAATCCTGTTCTTGATAGGTTAAAATAAAAGGTAGTAGAAAAAGAAAGGAAAATACACGAAATTCACTTCTCATAAAAAAACGAAACAATTATTTTTTTTTTGATGAGAAGTGTATTGCATGAGCAAGAATAAAATTGACAAATGTGGAGGAACATGTCAATGGATTACTAGGATCCCTTAGTAGGTGACTGAGGCAATACAAAGTAAATCCTCTTTGATAACAGGTCCTATTCAATTATTTAGCTAATAACGTGTCTTATACGATAAATATTTTATGTACCATAAAATGTTTTATTGTTAAAGACCAAAGGTTGATTCTTAAGTACTGGAACTAGTCGATTTTATTAATAAAAGACATAAAAGAACTATGATCGTAGATCTTGACACATTTACATTATTATAACATCATCTGTGTGGTTACAAATTTAAAATCCAAAGCGTCACAATATTCTTCCCGGGGGTGCTGTGCGCCGTCTGAGGGATCAAATTCTGTAACATAACAGCACTGCCTAGAGAAAGAAACCCTAAAACAAACTCTATACCAACCCGTCTGGCCCATGCGGTACAGTAGGCCAAAAACTCCTTCCAGACCAGACCAGCCTGTTGATGATGATAAACATTTCAGCAGTTAATAGATAGATACGAAACTCTTGATTTGCACACTATATTACAGAGATACAAGAGAGTGTATAAAATGAAAGATGTAGTGTACTAATGGTGGCCTTATTGCCAAAAGCAATATCTTCCTGGCAACCTTAAATGTTTAATTAAACTCACACACACACACACACACACACACACACTTGACTTGTTTTTAGTACCTTGTGTGCACGTACTCTGATATCGCTATGAGACTTGAATTTGAAAACTCTTTCCTAAGATACAGACTGGTTCCCACCTGCCTAGTCTGGGATGGGGTGTCTAATTACCTCATTATAAAATGTCTTAGTGTATTAAGTCATCCATGTGTGCCTTGTACAAATACTTTTTGAGCCATATTATTATTAAATTATTTTGTAATAATGTGCTAAGTATTTAATATGTTATACTTCCAGCAAAAATTGGCAACCCTAATTTGTGTCAATACGTACGTACGTCATTATCAGAGACGTTCGTACGTCGTACGTGATAATGACTGCATTTTGTGGTGACTTCTAATATGAATAGGCTGTGGAAAACAAATGAATAATTGTAACTACCGCATGAGTAGAGAATTATACCTCATTCATAGCAGAAAAAAATTTACCGCCAAGCAAAGCTTCGAACTCGAAAACAAGGGTTCAAAAGTTAAATATAAATACAAATATATATAAATATTTCTGACATCCAACACACAACGCTATCTAGTCCCAAGCTAAGCAGAGCTTGTGTTATGGGTACTAGACAATCTATCTTCATGAAGGTACTCGTCATGTAGGTTTGACTGTGTCTTTGATCACGACAATATATCATAATCTACTCATTCTAGTTAGGCATATTGCTCTCACTAGATGCAACACTGAATAATGTTCTCGTATATACCATGTAGATGTTTATGATATTAATATATGTATGGTGTTGTAAGGATTGCAAATAATTCGCTCAAAACAACAGCGGTTGAGTAGCCACGCGGGTCAATGAGACGGTGGTGACCTTCACGGAGAATGTGCACAATTGCCTAAAGATGTAAGGCGGGGTACACATGCGCGATGTATAACATTGACTGGTACATGTCATCTAAATGTTTTAAATAAGCTTCACAGTACAAGAAATTCATTTGTGTCAGGTACCAATTCCTATCAAATACGAAAGTAAATTTGACACATTTTATTGACACTTGCTGTAGAGATTTGACATTTGCTTTGATTTTTGCAGAATATAGGGTTTTTCTAGCCTGGTAAGAAAGTAGCCTATACATATAACACGATAACCGACATATGTATACGCAGGCGGTACTACAAACAGAAATTAATCTATACAAATAAATAAAATTCGAGTGTCTGTTTGTAATCACATCACACTAATATTAATGTAATGGATGTAATCACATCGCATCACGGGTAAAGATACGAAACGCTACGAAAACAACCGTGAGTGTTTCCCGCGGTCGTTTTCCTACCGCGGGTAGGAACGGACGAAGCTAGTTTAAAAAAGTAGCCTAAGTCACTCCTTATATCATCTGCTACCTATCCGGGGAAACTCCGGTCAAAATTGGTCCATCCGTTCCAGAGATTTGCCTGAACAAACAAACGACAGACGAACAGACAGACAGACAAAAATTGTAAAAATACTATATGTACCGTGCATACATACATATGCATTTAGTAAAAAGCGATTATTTTAATACGAGTTGTTGCCCGCGTCTCCACCCGCGTGTATGTCGGTTATCGGGGCAAATAATAGCCTACGTGTAATTCTGATGTATAAGCTATATCATTGGAAAGTTTCGTCCAAATCCGTTCAGTAGTTTTTGCGTGAAGAAGTAACTAACATACACACTCACAAACTTTCTCCTTTGTATACCAGTGTGATGTGATATAGATTCAACGGTTTTTTTTCAGGTATTAATATGTTAAGGTCTAAAAAATTTGATAATGATGAAATTTCGGCCATCTTAACTGAGAACAATAATACTTTTCTGGACCAGAAAAAGGCCATAACAGCAAGACTAATAGACGACCGATGGCTTCGTTTTGTATATAAAATACAATTGAACAGAAGAAAATTAATGAAGCGACTCAACACAGATTTGGTCATCCCTTGTAAAAATATAAAAAATCTGTGTGTGGTGAGTACAAGGTTGATATGTATGTAGGCTGAAATTAAATTGATTGTTTCATTACTTTTATTTTAACGTTTGCTCTAAGAATCATAAATAAGCGATAGACGAACACCGATAGTAATTTATATGTGTACGCCTATATTTATATATTAAGACTTTGTGTACCTCCAAAATGTATTAGGCTTGTAGGGTTAATAACATTGATTTGAAATGTAAATGTGTAAATTATTCAATTTCCCGTGCACACTCACCTTTACTCAGGCCGCCGAAACATACACGCGCTTTCTAGTCCAAGGTCCGTGAATATTTGTTCACGATTATACTAACAGCGCGCTGTGAAATGGCGCTCAGTGTGAAAGAAACACTGATTGGAGATTCGACAATATACCATCTTAAGCAATATTATCTGTTTATAACTATTACTATATAGCGACCCGGTCCGACTCCGCAAGGAAGTCTTCGAAATTGTCGGATTTCCTTTTTTTCATGGAATAGATGGCAAACGAGCAGACGTAACGCCTTATGGTAAGCGATTACCGCCGCCCATCGACACCCGCAACACCAAAGGCGTCACAAGTGCGTTGCCGGCGTCTTTTTTTTTAAAGAATAATAATAATAATAAATAAATTTAAATATTTCTGACATCTAACACACAACGCCATCTAGTCCAAGGCTAAGCAGAGCTTGTGTTGTGGGTACTAGACAACTGATACAAATACATAAGTACAAGTATATAGTTTTTTTTGTAAATACATACATATTATACTTTGGGGGATAGGGAGGGGAATTGTAATATATTGCTCAATTGAGTAGTCTAAAACAGTGACGTCACATGTCAGTTCTTAGTACATTTTTTATAAAAAGTTATCGTTTTGACAGATGATAAAAAGTAACTAATTTGCTAACCTGTCAACTATCTATCCTATTCGCGATAAAATTATTTCCAAGGTTACGATAACTTCTATATCCCGACGTTTCGAACGGGTTATACCGCTCCTGTTCATGGGTAGACTCTTTTTAACCGCCTTCAAAAAAGGGAGGAGGTTCTCAGTTCGATTGTATTTTTTATTTTTATTAAACGGTTTTATTTAGCTTGTCCTGTTTTTTTTGTTTAGGTCAAATCTAGTAATTGAAATTGATTTGAAATTTGGTACACGTCTTTAGTTCTGGTGACAATACAATACAACAACACAATTATGTTTCGTTGTAAATCTAAGATCGGAGCGGTCGCCGCTTCAAAATGGCGGTTTACAAATTTTGTCACGACTAAATCAATATGCTTGACTAGAAGAACACAGTTCACTATGAAAAATTGAAAACTTGAAATAACTGATATATTTTTTTAAATTTAAACGGTTTTATTGAAAATAATGTACTTAAAGCTAAAAAGTAATTCGGTAAGTCCCAGGTTGCAGTCATCACATCCCCTCTCCTTCATCAATCTAATGCATTGATCAGACAAAAAAATTTAATCGTTAGGCCCGTGCTTACATCCAGTCAACTCAGTTTACGCTATATACTACGCTTTATTCCAATAAGCATGCATGATATGTGTGTGCATATTATAATAATCATAATAATCGTGGTTCGCGGTGATACCCGCGGTTATTGTTGTACCGCGAGTAACGCCGCGCGACAAAGTTAGTCTTAAAAAAAGTAGCCTAAGTTACTCCCCGGATCATCAGCTACCTGCCAGTGAAAGTCCCGTCAAAATCCGTCCAGGCGTTCCAGAGATTACCCGGAACAAACAAACAGACAGACAGACAAAAAAAATTTTAACTACATTTTTGGTATATGTATCGTGTATACATACATATGCATTAAGTAAAAAGCGGTTATTTTAACATTACAAACAGACACTCCAATTTTATTTATTTGTATAGATATATTTGAACATGCAATAAAGACACATTGACGCAGTGGTTGATATCTTACATCTAAATCACAACTGAATGTCAACATAGTATAGTAAAGTTTGGTTTCAACCATCGCATGGCTATCTCGGTGGCCCATAGTGTGGAAGAGTCACTAGGAGATTGTGAGACAGCGATTTTGGAAAATATAATTATCGCAGCTTTTCATTTCTATTACAAATTTTAATTAAATAAACATGGAAATAAATTCCTCAATCGAGTAATCTAAAATAGTGACGTCTCAAGTTTATCGTTTTGACAGGTATCATATTCTTACGTGTTCTACAGAAATTCTACGAGTTTAACGTAAGTACTTGGGTCGTGGAGGCTGATGACAGTTGCTTCGCGTATCCTAGTACGATACGACTGAACTTCTTTTCCCTCGAACTTTTACGATGCGTCTTCAAGCCGGTCTCATCCCAGCTTGGGAATGAGACTCGGAAGAAGATTGTTATTATAAATGATAAATACTGATTGCATAAGTAGACAATCAAGGTAAAGCTAACAGGAATCGCAAACACCATACAACTATTTCAATAAGTAGGTATTGTGTATTATGCATATTCGATCTGTAAATATTTAACATCGATAAAATGAATCGTAGTTCGAAAAGCAGTGATTTAATAAAAAAAGTACTTACCTATTTATATTTTACCGAAATCTATTAAACTAAGTGCAAGTTTAACGACAAATATTAGAGCTCACTTATTAAATTGTGTTTCATCAATAGCTGACACATCCAACAGACATTGTTGTGATGAAGTAAAAGGATATGTTTCGTATTTTTTTTTATTTAGTAGAAATCTTAACACTAAATAATACCCTTTTTAACTAGAAAGCAAATCAACGAACAGCTTTATAATTTAGTAACAGGTAACACGCATGAATGTAGTTTGCTATTAATCTTTATTAAGGCGAAATCGTCTTTATTGCTGCCCTCTTCCATTGAATTATTATACAAAATTAACAGTGCAATGAGGCTAATTTTGTTACACTTTATTTTAAAAGGAAGTAATTAGAACAAGGTTATTTGAAGGTTAAACGTTTTTTAAATACTTACAAATTTACAAAATTGAAACTTTTTATCAGTAGGTACGTGGCTTTAGTATAAATACATAGCTTGTTCTCCCAAAACTATAATGTTGGATCAAAGTAATTTTACTTTATTTAAGCCTCACCCTTTTATTACATAACCTGATTTCAATCCAATCGATTCCAGCCTTATGTGATTAAGAATGGCTCTCACACGGTACATATCTACTGACAGAATCCACGGAACAAGAAAACATAAAAGTCAGCCAATGTATTTCTGTGATTCATATGCTAGTACATCTAGCTGCGAATACATCTATTTAGATAAAAATGAATCACCAAAATGTATGAGTTAAGCGCGTAGCTTAACTTTCGATTGGCTGCACCAAATTTAAAAAATCTTTTTTTGGTGTGTTTGTTATAGTCAGGACAAGGTTAGTACAGAAGAAAAATAAAAGAAAACCAGAAGTTTTAAATGATTTGAGTCCAGGACTTTACACTACCCATAGAACTACTAAAACAAGTTATACGTAAATTTAAAAATATTCACGAATAATGGCGGTAAATGGCGAAAAATGGTGATGCAAAGTTCACTGGGTCAGCTAGTACCTAATATTAAGTGCCTCAGGCGCCGTGGTAATGAATGCGAATGTTGTTTTGCAGTTTTGCTTCGACCAACTCTGCACGATCTGTAAATATTTTGGTGTTTTATGACAACTTCTTTTTCTTTTGATGAAATGGCAACCAGCCGGTTCTCTTAGATCAAATATTTCTACGCCAATGTCAAGTGTTTATACTCTTTAAATCATAAGTCTTCAAGTCTCTTCGTCGTAATGAAATTAATGTTAAAAGATATGTAAAACTAGCTGACGCGTACCGTGAGTAACGCCGCGCGACAAAGTTAGTCTACAAAAAAAAAAAAACCTAACTTACTCCCTGGATCATCAGCTACCTTCCAGTGAAAGTCCCGTCAAAATCCGTCCAGCCGTTCCAGAGATTACCCGGAACAAACAGACAGACAGACAAAAATTTTTTTAGGTACATTTTACCGTGTATACATACATACAAAAAGACACTCCAATTTTATTTATTTGTATAGATGTATAGATATGAATGAGATAAATGGGGGCCGTCTTTCGAAAAAACGATCTCCTTTTAATGACAACAAGCAAGCAACAGACTTGACACCCTGGTTGCGTCACGCAATGACAGTTTTAGTGAAGGCAGGGAAAATGTTTGTTATTTAGAGTGTGACCTACATACATTTATATTTTGTTCCTAATATTATACCCAAGTTTAATGTTACTAACATACCTATTGAGCCTCTTTTTTTGTTTTTGTTTACTGGTTGGAAAAATCCCTTCGCTACGGTTCCTTGGGGAATGAGAAGGCAAGGTATATAGTGATTCCACAAAAACCACCCCGGCGGCCCGTCTCAGCCGCCCTGCTCTGCTGAGGACCCGGACATTATATTTAGGGCCAACATAATGAGCCTAATTGCTAGCTATAAACATATATTATTCAACAGGACAAAAGAGCGATTGAAGTTCCTTAATGACACACATGAGAAATGTCTAAGGTCATCTGAGAATTTGAGACTGGAGATTCCTCTACATTCCACAAAATTCTATGGGGTGTCATTTACGGTTGAAGCTGTACGTTTGTGGAATGCGTTGCCGATTAATATCAGGAAAGCCAAAACAGTAAACTGTTTTAAAACAATGGTTCAAGAATTTTCTAGGTCGTAACTGATTCAGTCACGCCATAGCTTATTCAGTCGCAGATGAGGGTGTGACGTATAGGTTTTTCATCTTCATATGTGATTTAATTAAATGATTGTGGTAATTAGTGTATATTGCATATGTGTATGTATGTGTGTTTGTATATATAAGGTTAGAATTATTTATTCCTCAAAGATTACCAATCACTTAACATAAGAAATAAACATAATTAAAAAAGGAGGTACATGGTTCAGAGCTCGTTTACAATAATAAAATGTATTGTAGGTAGGCGACAAAAATTGAGGCACAGAACGCGCCACTCCAATTAGGGACTATTCACACTCATTGAATTTCATTATTTATTTATAACATTTTTTACTTTTTATAGTCTTTCAAGATGTGACATTTTAAATATTTTTTAAATAAACTTAAAGATTCTGTGTCCTTAATGTTCCTAGGTAGTGAATTATAAATTTGTGCTCCTTCATATCTAATATTTCTTTTTCCGTAGTTGGTTCCGGGCTTTGGAAGAACAAGATGATGGGCTCGTCTTGTATTACGATTTTGTGTTTCCGATTTTTTCGTGGATGTTAATTGTGTGTGTACGTCACCAGATAGAATTTTACGAATTAGAACACACATCTTAAATTGATAAATTTGTGTAATATTAAATAATTTTGTGTCCTGATATATTTTTTGTGTCGGTGTTAAATAATTAAAATGGAAAAGAACCTTAACAATTTTATTTTGCGCAATTTGTAGTTTAATGAGATTTGTTTTAGTTGCGGATCCCCACACTTCTATGAGATACTCAAGGTGAGGTTTTACAAGCGAATTGTAAATTGTATGACGTACTTTTAAAGGCAAACATCTAACTATTCCTCGCAATGCTCCTGTAAGACTCGAAATTTTGTTACAAACTTTTTTGATATGCGCCTCCCAGGTCAGTCGGCTGTCCAATATCAGTCCTAGGTATGTTTCATTACTTACTTGCCTTAGAGTATCGCCATCGATAGTAAGAGGCTTATGGTTATGTATCTCTGTGTATAAGTGAATAAATGGATTATATTGATATCAACTTAAATAACTCTTATAATTAATTTCACCGTCAACTGCTACTGTCTCTCCTATACATGTTGATCCATCCTAAGGTTGCCTGGAAGAGATTGCTCTTGGCAATAAGGCCGCCCTTTGTACATTACATTATATATTATTACATCTTATGTACTCTCTTGTAAATATGTAAAACGGTGTACAAATAAAGAGTTTTCTATCTATCTATCTATTATTATAATATTTATATATTTAACTGTGCTTAGTTTAAAACTAGATGGCGTTATGTAAATGTGCTATAATATAATAAATAATACATGTCTAGGTAATTGGAAATATCCAATACAAGACTTATTATGTACCATAAAATGAACTATCGTCTATTATTATAGTGTTTATTAGAGCCTTGATTCTAAAATAGAATGTATATTAAATAATTACTACGTCATAAAGCCTTTAGAAGTCAAATTAAATATGCACCATCAATAATGTCCTCGTATGTTATAGCCTTAACGTGCCTATAAAATTTTTAATAAGTTTTTAAATACTTACTAAAAATATTCAGATAAATGCCTCGTTGGTCTAGCGATTAGCGTAATTGACAGGCGATTAAGAGGTAATGGCTTCGATCTTTGGCCTTGGAGAGCACATAAAGCCGTCGCAACTGATCTCTCCCCGGTCGTATCATTTAGCCGTCGTATTGCATTATGAAAATCAGGGAACAGAATGTTCACCTGTGTTTGAGCACACACTTGTGCACTATAATACCTCTTGTGTGGTCAGGCTGGTCCAGGCAGAGTTTATCATCAGCATCATTCATTAGTATTTTATTTACTTATCACACAATTAATCTCTATCTCCTTATTTTGTACTCTTAGAGATTTTCGGAGATCTGCGGCAACAAAAATTAAATAAAATGCAGCTGAAACAAGGTACCTCCTCTTGTTTTTGAAGTCACACAAAAATGTTATATTAACAAGATGTTGTTGAAGGCTGTTGAAGGTGGTTGATGATGATCAACCACCTTCAACAGCCTCCTGATTGACATAGGCTCAAGAATATCGCTCTTTCAAAATTTTAAAAATAATTAAATCCTAGTTACGAAGCCTTTTTCCAGAAATCCTTACAATGGAATATTTTTTTTACGACTTGTTAACAAACGTTGGAAAATATACGTAACTGGCGTTTACTACTCGTAACTGTGTGAACGGACCCTAAATAAAAACATTGTTTGTATTTTTAGTGTGGATCCCCCTCTGTCATATGTAGGACTAGAATCGACTAAAAACCGTCGCCCTCTCGGGTACCAGCAACCGATGTACCAGGTGTAACCTAGAAATGAAATCCCTGGTATCTCTCCCTCGGGGTATCTATGGCTAATAGAAAACCCCCCTCTCCTGTGTGGAAACCTCCGAAGTACTCTTTCTCTGTTATACGTTGACCCAAAAACCTTGGCCTGTTTCTGCTAGGTTGTAAATTGCCACACCCGTATCTTTTAGGTCTGCGTTTATAGACCGGAGGTTCAGGCTTTTATTTTATTGAATAAGCCAACCCATCATCTTAAAAAGTCACTACCTTTTTAGAAAACTTAGCGACGAGTACTACTAGTTTGACTTTTCAAAATCTATTTAAATAAAAATGAATCGCCGAAATGTATGTATGCGCATAACTTCCGATCGACTGCACCAAATTGGGTTAATTATTTTTTTACGTGTTCATTGTTTCTCAGGACAAGGTTTGAATAGAAGATAATTTACAGCTAACCTTTTTTTTTACCTTTATCTATGCCTTTATATTACCTGTGGGAAGCTGAGGCGAGCATAATACCTAAAACAAGTTTTTTAAAAAGAAAATTATGGTGGTACGAAGTTCGCCGTGTCAGCTAGTTATTACATAAAGGCTACGGGAGACTACTATTACATAAACAATGGAAATCATTATGGCTCCCGTACCGTAATGATTTCCATTGTTTATTTCAACATAAAAATTATAAACAGGTCTAACAATAGGAGTTATTAATTAATAAAACTTGACCCTAGAGTCGATGTTGTTAGGAAAATAGTATCATCTAACCCCGCTTGTCCTTTAACTGTCATATAGTGGTTGTTGCACATGATCTACAGACATAATCCAAAAGTATAATAATTATTTATACAACAATATATACAATTATTGAGTTTCCTCCATAGGCTTATGGAGGAAACTCATGTCATGCCAAATCTTTGCGAACTTATATAAATCCGGTCAGTACAATAATGCGGTAATTTATATATCTATGCAAAAATATAAAACAAGTACAATTTTAACAAAAATTAAACCGACTTCAAGGTTCCACTCGATTTCTCTTGCCATCATCAGATATGGATGCCCTTATCATGGTACTACCGTTAGGACATCTCCTTTCCATTGAAAATAGAATCATCAAAATCGGTTCTTAAACGACGAAGTTATCCGCGAACACACATAAAAAAAAAATATATATATATACGGTTGAATTGAGAAACCTCCTCCTTTTTTTGAAGTCGGTTAAAAACTCATTTTGGCCAAGCTCATATGTACGTAATAAGTTACCCTTGAAACTTCAACAAAATGTTTAAACATGACATTCAGTTGCATAATTAATAATATCATTTTCTACAAAATGAAGATTTTTTACATCCAACCTTTGATTACAAAATGCAGAGTAAGTCAAGTTCATAAAATCTGTGTCGGTAAGTGAACGACTTCAGGCAAAACAAATTTTAATCACAGACCTTTTCGCTCTCATCAAGACATATACGTAATGTTAACGATTGTGGTAATTATTGTTGATGTTATGTCACCATATATGGTAACTGTTGTTGTTGGTATTAAATTATAAAAATCAATACAACTTATTGATATATAACTATAACCGTGAAAATTCTCACGTTATGCAAAAATTATTTTTTGCATAACGTGAGAATTCCGCAGAGGAATTGATCTATATATATATCTATACATAAATCGCTGAAATGTATGTACGCGTATAACTTTCGATAGACTGCACCAAATTGGATAATTCTTTTTTTGTGTCTGTTATTGTCAGGACAAGGTGTGTACAGAAAAAATACAAGAAACCGGAGGTGTTAAATTTTCTTAATCCCCTTAGTCGTATACACTGCTGCTCCGCGGGAAGTTAACACGGGCCTACTAAAATAAGATTTTTTGGTAATTCAGAAAATTTTCACGAGATTGAATATGGCGTTACGAAATTCGCCGGGTCAGCTAGTTTATAAAATAAACTAGCTTTTGGACTGCCTCGTTGGTCTAGTGTTTAGCAAATGTGACTGCAGATCAAGAGGTCTCGGGTTTGATTCCTGGGTCGGACTGCTGTTGGGTTTTTCTTACATGAAATTCTTAATAGCAGCCCGTACTATGGAAGATGGTGGTGTTTCCGCCCGTGCCTCGGAGAGCACGTTAAGCCGTCGGTACCAGTTGACATGAACATCTATGGCCATCGTTATTGGGAAGTTAGTGCCCCTAAATATTCTGACAACTAGTTCAGCCTTCGAATTTTGTTCACCCTCAGGGTTGCGAAGGTCCGATGCCAGTCGCTCCGTGTAAAAACTGATATTCCGGTAAAACCGGCTGAACTAGTAGCCGACCCCAAATCTTGGGAATAATAAAGTCTAGGAAGATGAAACTAACTTGTGGTCACAGCTCCACCCGAGTATGTTGGTGGTCGCAGTAAAGAGACTATGTCCTTCCTCAAAAATCAAAGTATCTCTTTAACAAATTATATTGAAGTTAGTGCAGCGATTAGTCATAAAACCGTAACAGAGAGAGTTATTATCGAATTTATAATATTAGTATAAAGTACCTTTAATTAGTATAAGCATATGGATGTTATGTCTTTCGCAGTAACTTTTGTACACAGATTTTTTTAAATAACGAAAAGTCTAGTAAAAGTCATACTGGAGGCGAGTTGCGTTCTAAAAGATCCATTCTGAACCATAGCATAAGAAGACATTAAATTACTTTATTAACATTTTAGGGTATTAAACTATCATCAATTTTTAATTCATTTACTTTAATTGGGCATCAAAATATTCACTTTTGTGTTAAGACTTTACATTGTCATATTATCAATTACTATTGTGGCATTAAACATTTTTTTTACGTGCCCCTGTGATTTAATTGAGAATTTATAAAAGGCAAACGGTTTCTTTATAAGGCGAGGCTAATTTCAATGTCCACTGTTAATGGCTGTAATGATCTCTAAAGAATGAAACGGTTTGGAAGTTTCGAATCCAAGCGAGGCTGGCTCCCTTCCAGGAGAGAATCGTCCTACCTGTACCTGTACCTACCACGACAGTGTAAATGTAAAAATCTTTGAAAGAGAATTATGGTGACTTCCAGATACAGCGCAACAAGAAAACACACCAAATGACAAAGTAAAGTATAATACGAAGAAACTAACAATCCTGCATCGTACAGTAGAAGTTCTCGCGCCAATTAGCATAAATACAACATTGCAACATCAACCGTTGGGCTGCGGCCACCGTTGGGTCGGAGGATCCTTCCTTTGTGTTCTAGTAAATGACACCCGTTCCTCCACAGAATAATACTATTGACTGACCAAGAGAGGTCAATCATACAGATGGCATTCAATAGGTGCGCCGTGTGCACTTATGCTGATGGCTGGACATTTAAGGGCCAAAGAACCGCAGCGTACTTAATATTTATAATTTTAAATATCGAAGCCCAATTTGTTTCTTGAAAAAAAAATTCTTAAAAGTTCTTTACTTGATTCTTTTTAACGAAAAAAGGCGGGAATTGAAAACTTTTACTTAAAATATTGTTTGTTATTGGGATTTTTTATAATTACGTGCTAGTTAGAAAAAACAAGAGTTCTTCAAGTGATGAGGATATGCAGCTTGCTTTCCCAATTCAATCAACAAATAAAATGTTTCATTCTTGTAATGTCGGTTTTTGTCTACTTACCTCACAATCGAGATGTAAGGCAGAATAGTTAGCTCGAAAATATCTCGGGCTGCAATTGATGCCTTACAGCCCTTGGCTACTAATCTACTTATAAGTAAAAAAATTAAATCTGGTAACATCTTTAAAGGACTGATTTGTACTGTACGTTCATGTGTACATTGGTTTACAAAACAAACACGATTATCTACACCTTATCTAGGTGTAATTAAACACGATGCACTGGAAACTACGCTTAAATGGTTTATACTTCAGTCGCATTTGTTATCTCGCGGCGTTGGCATCTCTGGCAGCCAAGTTATCGTAAAGTATCTCGTAACAACTTGTTAGGTATGAATGGGACTTTATCGTGATTAAGTTCTAAGCCCTTATAACGAATCAATCAATCACGATCAGTGTTCAAGAACCGAAAACATGATTCACGTGGTTCCTTAAATCAGTTCGACATATGGCCACTAGATGGCGGTGTAGCGGTGTTTTGTATCGCACTAGTGTTTTGTTATCGAAGTCATAAGCTGGTGAATGACCTCACATATAATTATAGAACATAGTGGTCTTTTTATTTAATCTCAAGTGTTCTTATAATCCTTTAATTCATGCAATTAAAAATTTGAATTTAAGAAAACTTTTTGTAAAATACAGTATTAACGTACCTACTATAGTCTCTATTCATACCTATAGTACTTGTTCAACATGTGTAAATAAAATAAGAAGCTAAGTTTTAGTGGCGTGACTAGTGATATTTGAGTCCAGTGTGGAAATTTAAAATATTTTTTCCATTAACCGTACACAACTATAACACAAAAATTACCAACAAATTATTTTAGGAAAAAGTACCAACATTTTATCGTAGTTTAGTCTAAAATACCCCTTTATGTATGTTCAAGGTCAGGATTAGAAAACAAGGATGTCTGTAAAACTCTTTAACTTCAACAACACTACTAAACCTTGTATAGGTACTTTTTATTCTTTCTTTCACACTATGTATGTGTCGCTAAAGCTCCATAGGGCAAAGTGATAACACTGATAACCCTACAGGCCCACACTATCACCACGGTTTTAAACTTCATATATTTCACTTTGTAACTATATTTGTAGCTAAAAAATTAATCTATCTCAAACACTGGTAGAAAATATATATAACTAGCCGACCCACGCAACCTTGTTTGCGCCTTATATTGCCCGTAGCGTGAAAATTTCCCCCGTTTTTGAAACATTCTTCATTGTTGCTCCGCTCCCATTAGTAGTAGCGTGATGATATATACCCTATAGCCTTCCTCGATAAATGGACTATCCAACACCGAAAGAATTTTTCAAATCGGACCAGTGGTTCCTGAGATTAGCGTGTTCAAACAAACAAACAAACAAACAAACAAACAAACAAACAAACAAACTCTTCAGCTTTATATATTAGTATAGATACTAGCTGACCCACGCAACCTCGTTTGCGCCTTATATTGCCCGTAGCGTGAAATTTCCCCCGTGTTTGAAACATTCTTCATTGTTGCTCCGCTACTGTAGGTCTTAGCGTGATGATGTATAGGCTATAGCCTTCCTCGATCAATGGGCTATTTAACAGTGAAAGAATTTTTTAAATCGGACCAGCGGCTCCTGAGATTAGCGTGTTCAAACAAACAAACAAACAAACAAACAAACAAACAAACTCTTCAGCTTTATATATTAGTATAGATTCTTCTGTGAGTGTGTATGTCACTGAACTACTCTCAAACGACTGGACCGATTTTGATGAAATTTTTTGTGTGTGTTCAAGGGGATCTGGGAATGGTTTAGATTCACAATTTTGTCCGCTGGACAATGTTTTTTTAAATAATTTTTAATTTATTAGTAGTTATGGCAAAACGACGTTTGCCGGGACAGCTAGTACTAATATATAAAGCTGAAGAGTTTGTTTGCTTGTTTGTTTGTTTGTTTGAACACGCTAATCTCAGAAACCGCTGGTCCGATTTGAAAAATTATTTCACTGTTAGATAGCCCATTTATCGAGGAAGGCTATAGGCTATATATCATCACGCGAAGACCTACAGGAGCGGAGCAACAATGAATTATGTTACAAAATCGGGGGGAAATTATCACGCTATGGGCAATAGGAATCGCAAACGAGGTTGCGTGGGTCGGCTAGTATAATATAGCCTCGAATCTGAAAATACTTTTCGAAGATGGGAGTTAGCGGCTATATGAATGGTTAACGGATAAACGTCTTCTTAAACACCATTCCGGGTCTATTTTTATCATTTATTACTATCAAGCAAATTTTGCATATATTTAAAAATAATAATACCTTACTAAATCAAACACACGACCTGTGGATCCGAAAGGCGTTTCAAATAATCGAATGACGTCTACGGCATCATTACCTTACAATTTATTATTTTCTTTGCCAGTCTCAACGGAGACCAGCCAACTACGCATGAGATATTTTAATACAGAAGTGTGTGCGCAAACACAGGTGCAATTTCTGTTCCCTCTCTCTCAGAATTCGATGGGACGGTTAACCGACACGATCGGAGAGAGATCAGGCGCAAGACCTGACAGCTTTACGTGCTCTCCGAGGTACGGGGGTTCAGACCTCAACTTCCAAACTCTGAGCTGTTATTAAGTATTTCTATAATCAGAAAGAGAAACTCAATAACACTTTTGGCCCTACCCGAAATTCAAACTCGAGTCCTCTTGATCGGCAGTCGCACAGTCATAATGGACTTGTACCTTCATATTACCAAGGCTACAAAACTGAAAATGTTACATGTAATTTTCCTAATGATATCCAAAATCGGTTCAAATCGATAACGCTGTGCACATTGTACTTTGAATATCCGTATCATAATGTAAGAAAGTAAATAAGTTCATTCCAGACGGACTCGATATCAATAGTCGACCAATCTGAACTGAAATATACTTTATCAGTCCTTATCACTAACGCTAGAGTCACTTTTTATTCAGTAGCGCTACAAGACAAGACAAGAGAACATGTAAGTACAATTTCATTTCATTATTCACACTTTAAAATGCTCAAATTAAATAGACTTTCTTCGACTTTTTACTCTGTACATCTATAAAAAAAGTAAGCGTGTGTTAACGCACTCTAGCATACGAATAAACGTGCTTTTGAACATTTATTTGTTTTGCAAATACATATAAACTACATTTAAATTCAACCAGGCTAATATAAATATACTTTTTCGTATATAAAGTGTACTGAGTAGGAATTAAACCCGCTAAAATAATATTACTGCCTCCAAGTTGTTGACCTGGTATCTTGAAGTATCTAATCACGTTATGTGCAGTCAACAAATTTATCAAATTAATTAATGTATTAGTACATTGTACATTAATTTGTACATTCTTTAAGAACGGTACAGATCAGGCCGTACAGTAACACATCATCAGAAAGCAAATATTTCAGCATAAAATGAAATAAGGCGGCTAGACCGGTATTCATTTATTCATCAATTCTTTTTCACCAAGTGTGTTGGGTTTTAGGAGTTCGAAAACCCCACTGATTCTGTCCCCTCATTCAGGGCTTAGAGGACACTAAAAGGGCAGCACTTGTGACTCAGGTGTTTGTTTCCATAGGCTGAAGCACTACACTATCAGTCGACGTCCTCTTTTACCCTCCAATACTTCATAAGAAAACGATCTTATGAACTTTTGCTTTACGGTAACGAACTTAGAAGTTAGAGGTTCGATAGCATTTTGACTCAGATTTATATAGTTCTGAACATCAGTCAGGGAATGTTCAATAATTATGGATTTTTAATATTCATTACTTTTAATCTTAATACTTCTTTGTTATTTTTTTTCATCTCGTTGATCTTAATGGAGTTCATATTTGTAAAAGACAAATTAATGTTACCTCCATTCTAAAGACAGAACCATCTAGTATTTTAAATTTTTATTAGACATACACAGTCCCTTCGATGATAGGCTATTGCTTAAATTTTTTTTAAATCGTTTTAGAAGCCCCTATGATTAGCGCATTCGACCAAACAATAAGCTATTCAATTTCATGATAGGTATCAGAACAATATACATTTTCTGAAAATCTATGGTATCTTTGTAGAGACACAAGAATATTCCTATGGGGGAGAAGTCTTTAAAAGACGGTCAGGTTTTGTTTTTATTGAATCTCTGGATTGAAAATCTGGATACAAATAAATAAAATTGAAGTGTTAGTTTGTGATTTCCAATTACATTTGAAAATATATACGGAACTCACATCAAAATCATTTTTGTCAGCCTGTCGGTTTGTTCCGAATAATCTCTGGTACGACATGACCGATTTTAACGAGATTATCACTACTAGATTGCTGATTTATAAGGAGTAAATTTGGCTACTTGTATTTTAGACTAGCTGCGCTCTGCGTTGTTATCTACGGTTCTTGTTGTAAAGGTGCCACCAAAACCGCGGGTAAGACCGCAGGGCACAGCTAATACTTACATAAAGTATGGACTAAAGTCCCTTAATTAAGAATTCTTAGATCTACTATGGAACCCTAAAAAACTCAACTCTAAAATAGCAAGGACAAACGTCCATTAAGCCTATCGGGTTATTAAATAAACTAGTTTATAGCATAACTTTTAGCAATGACCGACATTGCTATTAGAATTCTAATTTACATTGAGTCTAGAATAAATCTAATTTACTTGCTGATCTTGTGTCAACAACATTTTTAAGACCTTGTTCAGATAAACGGCACAAGCCGCGCGTTTAGGCGCGAGAAACAAAACATAACCAGATTTTTAGTCTAGAAACAGTCAACGGTTTTACTCATCTAGGTATAAAATTACTATGGTAAACGAACAAGGAGATATGTAGTACCATTTTTATTAAATGAATTGCCTTCAGATCTAATAAAAAGGGTACATTCAAAACATTCAAAAAATTACTTTAAAAATGAATTTCACAAATATTACCTTTCGTTATATCCCTAACTAATGGGTGATATTCTCTCTTTAACGGGTAAAAAGTAAATACTTTTTACCCGTTACTGGCTTTGTAAACATGGTTAACCAATGTTCTTGGTACAGTTTTTTAAATTAAAACCAATTTTGTATCTCAATACACTATATTATGTATATTTAAGCGAGAACTTCTGCCGACAAACTGTCTTACAGTTTGGCAGACTTGAGCATGTAGAATGTGTATATGATTTTGAAAAAATAAATTTAAAAAAAAAATATTTAGAGGATAGATAATGATGACGATATATTTAGAAGATGTCCCGACTATTTTGTGACCTGGCTGGGGATGTTCATTAGTGGAATATTAAAAGCTGTTGACTATAATGATGGGTCAAGTTGTACTTTACGAATAAACTGCGTATATCTCACGTGCGTTAATGCATGTTACCAAAACGCGCGGTTATCGTCCGTTGTCTGGACATGCTCTAATTTTGTATCAAGGTTGACAAGTGAAGCTGGTAATATTATAAAGGTTTCTTCATACACTATTGATTGTATATATTTTAATTATTATTTTTTTAAGTTCTTCCTTGTATAGGTACCTATAGGTATAACATGTTGGTATTCTAGGAAGCGTAATTAATGTTGATTGACGTATCTAAGCGTTGTTATAATAGTTGTTATTAAATAAACTTTACACATATAGTGTTCGTTTAATTGTACCAAGTTGAGTTTTCTAGATTTTTTTTTCTTTATATAAGACAATTCTCGTGTTGGGAATATACGTATTGTGTCGTGGGGGTCTTCGGTCTGGCGGTCTTCGGTTGAGGCCGTGGTATCACTCCGGTCGAGCCGGCCCATTCATGCCGAAGCGGGGCTCTCCCACGGTAAACATTATTCTCAAACTTACCATCAACCGGAGTGGAGTCTTTTGGCAGCTAATGACGCATCGTGTTCTGGTTATTTGTTTATGTTCATAATTAAAAACATTGTTTCTATCTCCGAAATCATCCCTTAAGGCACTAAAATATTACAAATGCAAAGTAAATTAGGACATAGGCTATTTTTTATCGCGAAAACCATGTCGCGGCTGCAGCCAAAAGTCAGTGAATATTTTTATTTTAAATAGGTGTGATAGTAATTGTAATATTTATCTATACATTGTATGTATGTCATACAATATATTTATCGATGTTATGAAATTGTTATAAAAAATTTACAGTACCTAATCATGATTAATCAAATATTTATCGTTGTAGGTAAATCTATTTAAAATCGGCGTTGAATTGTTGCTTTCAGTACAAAGTACAAATGAATGAATTACATCATTCAAAACCATTGACAGACCTTAACAGTTCACTGCTAGACGTACGTTTCTCCTCAGAAAGAAGGTGCTGGTCTAATATATAGTCCATTCGTTTGGATAGTGTCGGTGCACCCGCACGCAATTGTGGTTGTTGTTGTGAAATGCGAATATATTAATTCAGACAACAGCGCAAACTGACAAATCATTATTGCTTGTGGGTGACCGTGACCGTATCTAAGCGAATGGACGAAAAATTTACTTCAAGAACTAGATCAAATTGAAACGGGAACGGGAGACGCTAGCTTTCAAATAAAAAAAGAATCATCAAAATCGGTTTCCTCGATCGAAAGTTTTAAGGTAACAAACAAAAAACATACAGTCGAATTGAAAACCTTCTCCTCTTTTGAAGTCGGTTAAAAGTAGTTAGTGTTGGCGCCCTCCGGCCAGATGGCGGGACGACTTGTGTAAGAGGGCCGGAGGAGCCGAAGGCCGGCCGAGGAAGCGAGTGTTGAATACATAAGAAACCTAAGTATCCTACTTTAAAATTATATTAATTCAATTGAAATACGAAAATAATTAATTTAGTATTCTAATTAATTTAATTAACATACCAAATTTGGTGAATGTAATTATTGTTTCTTGTGCAATATTGTGTTTATAATAATTTTACACTTTCTTGTTGTTATTTTGTTAGGTACGTTTTAATTACTTTAATCCCTTTTCTCTGAGATAACCCAAAAGTTAGGTAGGTATACCCAAAAATAATTAGGTATTTGTCAGTAGAACTTTAATCAAAGTATGTAGTATATTTTTTTGTACATCCGTTTATGTTAAACTCTGGGGTACGGCTGGTACTTTAACGAATCCTATTTAATGATAAACATTAGTTTACATGACTGTAACCTTATTTTACAGCCACTGAATATAGATGATATAATCTGGACTCCACATCAGTTTCATATCTTTCCTTAATTTAATTTGGTTGTTTACATGTTGTGGTTATTTACAGAGAAACACATATTCGGAAATGCCTATAACAAAGCATTCACACTCATGATCTTTTGACTTATAGAATGTACTAGCTGAACCCCGCGGTGTTACCCGCGGTTATTGTTGTACCGCGAGTAACGCCGCGGGACAAAGTTAGTCTAAAAAAAAAATTGGTTGCCTGTAAAGTCGGTATACGGGCGAAAGTTTTACGTGACAACGACTTTGAGTGGTAAAGTGGACGCGTGCCTTTCACTTTTTATGTCTGTCTCTCTCGCTCTTAGGCGGGCTAACCATGCCCGAGTGGAAGGGACGCGTGCCTCTCACTCGCTCTCATTGTGAGCGCATAACGTGAGCGGAGCGTAACGCAGTTTCTTGAAGTGTCACCCGGCAAACCAATTTATAAGACGTTGTCACGTCAAAAGGTAGCCTAAGTTACTCCCTGGATCATCAGCTAGCTGCCAGTGAAAGTCCCGTCAAAATCCGTCCAGCCGTTCCAGAGATTACCCGGAACAAACAGACAGACAGACAGACAAAAATTTTTATAACTACTTTTTTGGTATATGTAGCGAGTATAGACACATATGCATTCAGTAAAAACCGGTTATTTTAATATTACAAACAGACACTCCAATTTTATTTATTTGTATAGATTTTGCAACACTGTTTAACTTAGTTTATATTTTGCAAAAATGTTACGCGTCATTATTGTATCTCGCTTAAAATGTAAGAATATGCAATTCTTTACATGAAGTTTCGTAACCCAGGTTATAATCAGTGTGTCCTATTGAGCGCTAACTACTCAATAGGACACAAAACACATATTAGTAGCAACTTAAAGCTCTACGTGTTTCCTTCGTATATACTTACCGGGCGGTACAACCAACAATCCGCCTACCTAGGGCGGAAGGTTGTCCTAAATTGTATTTTGGTAACCTCAGGGAGAGTATAACGTGCTTTGACTGTTGTCTAACTGAAAGTAGACTAAGCTTTAACTAAAAACAACTTATGGTTCTATTTTTTTATTGCGTCACGAAACTAAAATTTCTTTAAAATAATCTGATATTCTTTTATTTTAGTGAAACGATTTCTAAAATGTTATTTTTGTATGTATCTAATTTGATCACGTATATTTTTAGTGTGACATCGATTATCCGAACTGAACTTATTTTTAGCGATTTGAAGTTTAATTTAGAGAGTATTCTAACAGAATTAGCACCAATATCAGTAGTTTTCTGAATTTTGGGCATGATAGTTTTTTTTATTCGTCGCCATCAACCACTGCTAAAAATATAATAATGCTGAAATTGAATTCAAAAGTAAAGTTTTAATTAATAAGTTAGTGTTCGAAACAGTCTGCACATACCTTTATTCATGTTCTTAAATCGCGAATAACAAAATCTGTGTTCACTTTAAGATTTCATTGACGTTGGCCGTGTGCCAATTCCAATTTTAAAACTTATCAGTTTATTTTTAATTTTACTTTTTAAAGTGCAATATGCGTTTTTTTAGGGCCGATGAACCACAGATTATATACGCGATCAGAGTGTTCTTCGAAGTGATATGGATGATCGTGAAAGTGAACTATGAAGTACTGAAGTCAACGTTTAGAATGGTGGTACCACCAGATCCTAAGGATGTCAGTGACGAAATTATTCTGGTAAGTGTCTTGAAACATTTTATTTTAACACTAGCTGAACCCCACGGTGTTACCCGAATGTTGCACCGCGAGTAACGCCGCGGGACAAAGTTAGTCTAAAAAAAGTAGCCTAAGTTACTCCCCGGATCATCAGCTACCTGCCAGGGAAAGTCCCGTCAAAATCCGTCCAGCCGTTCCAGAGATTACCCGGAACAAACAGACAGACAGACAGACTGACCGATAGACAGACAGACAGACAAAAATTTTCTTAGCTACATTTTTGGTATATGTACCGTGTATACATACATGTGCACTCAGTAAAAAGTGGTTATTTTAATATTACAAACAGACACTCCAATTTTATTTATTTGTATAGATTATGTTGATAGTGTCAATTGTAGGTTTGAAGTTTATATAATCGTATGTGGATTGTAGGTAATATTTTTTACCACGCTTTTATTATCTTCACCTGTATGTTTGTTTGTTTGTTTGTTTGTATATAACCGACTTTTGTGTGTGTGTGTCACTTTTAGTTATATTATACACTAAATAACTTTAAAAAGTTTAAATGAAAACCAAGCATGACTAAAAAGAGACGCAAACTAAGTTGCTTGGGTTCTAGTATATAATTTACTTTGGTTATCTAGATTTAGCAAGCAACAAGAACGACCTAATATAATTTGGACCTAAAATTTAAATAAGTTTTAACCGTTATTTATAAGTAAATATACACTCTGAAATAAAACAAATGATTTTGCAAAAAAAGGATTTATTTTATTTCTGGGAATCGAACTCACGGCCTCTGGCTTAGCTGTCAAAAAATCAGCCAACACACTTTGAAGTTACGATAGTCTCTTTGGATTTGTCTTAGAGCCACTGCAAACCACAGACTTTCGACCGGCCGATTGTTTTGGTTGGTTTCTTAATCAGTATGAAGATGTACGGGAGTGTGCACATTACGAGTATTTAACGATTCGGTATCGGCCGACAAATAAGCCAACCCGTTCCAACTATCGACAGATTAAAAAGTTTGTTACCTGCAGGGACTCTTAAAGGTACCAAATAACGTTTTAAACTATTCAACACAAACAACTTTTTGTATACGTAACACGTAACTCACAAAATAACAATACCCTTTTCCATAAAACCATAGAATTATCAAGCCATTTTAATTGTATCGCAAAATATCTTATTCATTGCAACTAAAATATTTTTTTAAGTTCTTCTTAAAAACGAAGCAAACAAACAAAGTAATAAAAGCAATAAAGTCGCGCAGTTCAGTCTTCAACCAGTGTTGTGACTTTTCAAATTCATTTTTATACCAATAACCCTTAAAATGTACGAATAAGTAATCGAGTTATTATAATTAGTCCTTTTCAATCCTAACATTATTTACCTATACTTATATGTAAGTAGCTGAACCCCGCGGTGTTACCCGCGTTTATTGTAGTACCGCGGGTGACACCGCGGCACAAAGTAGTCTAAAAGTAGCATAAGTTACTCCCTGGATCATCAGCCACCTGCCAGTGAAAGTCCCGTCAAAATCGGTCCAGCCGTTCCAGACATTACCCGGAACAAACAGATAGACAGACAAACAGAAAAAAAATGTTTTAACTACATTTTTGGTATATGTACCGTGTATACATACATATGCATTTAGTAAAAAGTGGTTATTTTAATATTACAAACAGACACTCCAATTATATTTATTTGTATAGATGAATCGCCAAATGCGCTGCTAAGCGCAAAACTCGGGAACCACTCAACAATTTGGTTATTTTTTTTCTTAATATGTTCTTTAGGATACAAGGAAGGTTCTTATGGAGAGAGAAACGTAAAATTGCGAGTAAAATAGTTAAAACAATACTGTTCTTTACCCATACAAACCATAGAGTAAATTAAAACAGCTGTCGATAACGTCAACAGAACAAACTCATAGGTGAAGCTAGATAAAAGACATCCGACATCACTACATAGTATAAAACAAAGTCGGTTCCGCTTTCTGTCTGTCCCTATAAACGCTCAGATCTTTAAAACTGCGCAAGGGATTATGAGGCGGTTTTCTTTACTAGATAGAGTGATTCAAGAGGAAGACTTATATGTCTAAAACATGCATAATATAGTAGAGAAACACTGATAGTTTTAGAGGTTTCTAATGTGATGTCATAAATAAACTCATTTTTTTGCGATTACATTTCAAAAGCTGGCTGAAGCCTATGAGATAGATCAAAATAATGTACTACAGTGTTATATATCTTAAAAAGGTCTACAAAAGACTCCGCAATGTCAGTGCCATGCCAGTGATGTCAGTTTATGGCAATTTATCACAACGTTGGTGCATACAATATTTTTTACGTTAAACTTAATTAGGGTTTATAAGAAATAGAATCACTGTTTAGGGTTCCGTACCTAAAAAGGAAAAAAAATAAAACACTTTATTCTCCGTCTGTCTGTCTATCAAAACCCTTTGTCTCAGGAACGCGTAGAAGTATCAAACTGAAATTCATATCAAATACCTAGGTCTACTGTAGCTCAGAGCTGTGAAAAAAATAAGTATCTAAGCCAACGCAATCAAAAGATACAGCCGTTTTATATACTGCAAATTTTCGACACTCACAAATGAATCAAAAACTACAGGGCACTTCCCATGAACGTCTTATAGTACAGATAAAGTAAAAATTTGCGAAAAGCATAAAATTTAAGTAACATTATATAATATACCTACAGGTTTGTATGGAACCCTCTGTGCGCTAGACCGACTCGCCGTTTGCCGTTTTTTTTAATGAAGATCTGTTGAATTCGGATCCACTGGATCGTAATCCCAAATATCACTTTTAGAAACCCGGTTGGAAATGAATCACAAAAGGGAAATGGTTTATAAATGAGCTATTACATTGTATAGAATAGTTGATTGTATAAATCAGCTAATATAGAATTTATTAGCAGATTTATTCAATCAATCATCTGCAGGCTGCAGTCATCTTCCGTCAGGTGACACGTCTGTAGCCCTCCTGTATCATAAAAAAAAAGAAAAATACTAATAGATTTAGAATAATTATCAGCTCCGGGTCGTTACATGCAGTGTACGTATGGTAATGATAGCCTAATAAATCCACTCATTATTTACGCGACATATCTTATCATGATTAATGACTAATACTTAGTTGTTGGGCAAGAGAATAAAAAATCGCTACACGAATTGTAGGTAGGACCGTCTTAAATCTTTACAAAACAGAACCTTACTTAGTTCCTCAGTTTACTGTTTAATTCTTAACTGTTTCATTACATTTTACATTTACGTTACATTACCTACTATTACATTTTGACTTGGCACCGACTTCAATCAGATTTTAGGTACCTAGCACACATAATAATAATACTATTTAAATGAATAAAGAGTTAGGTATAGACAAGAATTGGCACATTGCAATTTATGAAGAGCCAGTTTATTTTGAGCTTTTTAGTGTTTTTTGGAAGTCGGTTTTTTTTTTTTTATAAAATGTTTTTATTTTTACATTTTTAGTGTAAATAATCATAGGTAAGTAGTGAGTTAAACTAATTATTTAATACAAATCGCGTGAGCCAACCTACGTAAGTGACCACCTACAAACGTTACTCCCGCTGATGCGAATAACTGTAGGAGTTGGAAGCACGTATTAAAACTGAGCTTAAGCAACAAGCCAACAACTCATATTGAGATGAACAATTTATGTTATCAAGAGCGTGATCTACGAGGCAATGGGAATCGTGTCAAAGTTAAAATGACCTGCACCTTGCCGTGATCGAATAGGAGCAAGCACTATATATGCACGTATGACATTGAAATCATCCTCTAATCCCTTATTGTTAAGGAGTTTTATCTTTGACTAGTTCTTGCCCACGTTCCGCCCGCGTGGATGTATAAGCTATATATACTGTAAAGTTTCTTCCAAATCCGTAGTATCCACACCAGTAGTTTTTGCGTGAAGAAGTAACAAACATACACATTCACAAACTTTCGCCTTTATATATTAGTGTGATTATATTTGCAATTGCTAAGTGAAATTATGAGATAATCTGATACTATTATTTTCATAGTACTTGAAGGTACAATAGAGTAACAAATTTTAACGATTCATAGAATACTAAAAACTGCCTCGGTGGCGTAGTGGTAACGTTTGCTGCTGTGCTTAAGGTCTCCGGTTCGATTCCCGGGTCGGCCCAAATATTTGTATGATCTGTAAATAGTTGTTTCGTTCATCAGCTCATCTGAATAGCTTGAAAGTGTACAACTACAGGTTTATACATACCTATGAAATTGAAAGAATTATCCTCTAACCCCTAACCATTGAGGAATTGTACCTTCCATTATCAGCTCACCTAAATAAATTAAAAGAATACGACTACCACGCAATAATATAGGTAACACGCAAACATTTGATATTTAAAGAATTATTCTCCAACTTCTAACTGTTAAGGAAATGTATCTTCCATCATCGGCTCATCATCATGAAATGATGACAAACATATGCAAATATTGAAATACCTTTGAAAATATGTGATAAACATTATGTTTTCATCAATATAATTGAATAAAGTCGAAACACAATGTGGCTACTCTAAATCGTTGAGAAGTTCCCTTAACTGTTCTTCGTCTTCATTATTAGACCGCTAATGATAGTTACAACTATTCTAGGTGTGAAGTTCTCATCAATACAAATTAAACAAGCCCAAACACAAGGCAACTGCTATAAATCGTAGAGGAGTTCCCTGGACTATCTTTCGGCTCCATCATCAGATCGACTCCAGACCTCCATTAAATTGTAGTGCTTTCAAATACTTTGTTAAAAAAATTACAAATGCACTAGTCGCCCCTACAAATTTCGAAGGTTCCCCTCGATTTCTCTGGGATGCCATCATCAGATCCTAGTTTCCTTATCATGGTACCACCGTCGGGACATCTCCTTTCCAACAAAAGAAAAATCATCAAAATCGGTTCATAAACGACGAAGTTATGCGCGAACACACATAAAAAAAAAAAAAAAATGTATACGGTCGAATTGGGAAACCTCCTCCTTTTTTTGAAGTCGGTTAAAAAGGTTTACGATGTTTTCAAAAACTTATCATTAACCATTTAAAAAAACTTGTAACTAAACAAATGTAGGTATAATTTTGAATTTACATATCAATGTGAGTGAAGTCAATGTACTTAGTTAAAAGAAAAACATCAAGGTTAATACAAACATGTTTATAATTTCACGACGTTATCAATATTTTTTTTATTGTTTTCACACAATTTTTTTTTTTCAATGTCATTATTTAGGTACACACATAATAAAAAGAGCTACCTGGACCCAAATTGAGCATAGTATCTAATTATAATCGAATCCAAAAAAATGATAAACAAAATCGTGTCATCATCATTACAATCATCAGCCTATTGTAGTCCACTGCTTGACATAACCCTTTCCCATAAAATAATAAAATAAAATGGTATAAATATGTATAACTAGCCGACCCACGCAACGTCGTTTACGTCTCCTATTGCCCGTAGCATGATAATTTTTCCCCGTTTTTGTAACATTCTTCATTGTTGCTCGTCTTCTGTAGGTCTAAGCGTGATGATATATAGCCTATAGCCTTCCTCACTAATGGGCTTTCTAAAACTGAAAGAATTTTTCAAATCGGACCAGCGGTTTCTGAGATTAGCGTGTTCAAACAAACAAACAAACTCTTCAGCTTTATATATTAGTATAGATTTATTTCAGAATTTAAACCTTCTAAACGAGTACACCCAAATCACATTTGTAATAACACACAAAATTACGCACACATTTGTTTGCACTGAACGCAAATAAAACAAATTACCCACAAGACCATAACAATCGTGTCCCAAGATATTATTTAAATAATTGCGAAAACTGAGGTTAGTGTCAGAAAAAGATTGTCCTATTGTCTATATATATATACTTATAATAAAACTGTAGAGAGGTCAATTCTGTACATTGAATATATATTAAAAATTATTATTGGGGGATGAATGGTTATCGATACTGATGCCAAAAATGTAATCAGTAAGTTTTTTGTCTGTCAGTCTGTCTGTCTGTCTGTTTGTCTGTCTGTATGTGCACGCATGGATCAAAAACTACTGAAGGGATTTTAACCAAACTTGGTACGATTATAGTCCATACTCCTGGGCAGGTTATAGGTTATATAACATAACGCTAAGATGCATAGGAGCTGAGCAGTAACGATAAATTTGAAGCAAGTCGGATGAAAATTTTCGCTTTCGAGCTCTTATCCTCGCATACGTTGATCATACACCAAAAATATGTATTACAAAGATGATGGTCTTCAAAAGATCTACAAAAGAGTCCTCAATAGTATATTTCTATCTTTTATAAATTAGCCACAATAACGTGTTTAAGCGTTAGGCATTTCTTCAAGGTGTATTAAATACTTAAATATATTGTATTTCACATGGATATATCCTTATCACTATACACTTTAATATCTTTTTTAATAAAATATAGAATTATAAAATTATAATTAATAAACACACAAGATATAGATGAAATAAAACTGCCAAATCTCGCCGCACCAGTATACGTACGACATTACGGTTGATTTTTCTTTAACACGCGAAACGGCCATCCGCTGGATCTACAAAAAGGCGGGAGCGCTCACGCCGCTCACGCGCTGACTTCACTCGAATTGTCACTGTTAATGCGAACGAACGTGGTTCTTATTGACTGGGAATAAGCGCGTTTTAGATTTAAAAAATACATAAGACGTAGTTTTTAGATATCACTTTAAAGTAGGTATTAGATAGTAATATAATTAGTTTGTTTAGTGTTTTTGTTTGTTTCTCCTTCTTTTCTTTATATTTATAGTTGTAAAATTAATAAGTATAATTTCAAATAAGTAAATTTATGCAATGGCAATCAATGAATCTCATCGTCAGACTTTCCGTGTTGCTGGAGTAGATCTTAGTCTCAGGTGTTTTTCAAATGGGCAGTTGTACGTCGCTTTTTCCTGGGTCAGTAGTTCCACAAATCTTTATGCATACGTACCGGAAGCGTCCACTTTGAAAAAATGTAAACAAGTATAGTGACGATGCAAAACAAAAATTACTCTTCGGTCTTAAATAGATTTTTAAAAGGCAGCGTCATATTTATTTATTAAATTGTAGTTTAATAGTCTATAGTTAAAAAAAAACATTATTGTAGGAGAGGAGATCCACGCGGATGAAGTCGCGGGCACAGCTTTAAACAATAAGATATTATGTCGCATGCCTGCCTGGTCAAAGTACAGAATATTGCTTCATTGGGTGGTGAAACGACTACTTACCGAATCAAATTTTTTGCAGAATTTCTACTGTGTTATCATTAATTATGAATTTAAATTTAAGATAAAGTTCAAGCTTGACAACCAAAAACGATATTTCTGTAATGGCGCTGGTCACATGAGACGCGTGACGTCACACTCTAGCCACAACAAAACAAAACAGCGCGGTTTAAGTTAATTTTATCAGTTTTCTCCAATTTTATATTAATTAAAATGTCGAATAAATGGTTTGTAGTGCCACAGTGAACAAATTTATACATCTATAGGTACAAATAAATAAAAGTGTCTCTTTGTAATATCAAAATAACCGCTTTTTACTAAATGCATATGTATGTATACACGGTACATATACCAAAAATGTAGTTAAGAAATTTTTTGTCAGTCTGTCTGTCTATTTGTCTGTTTGTTACGGGTATTCTTTGGAACGGCTGGACCGATTTTGACGGGACTTTCACTGGCAGGTAGCTGATGATCCAGGGAGTAACTTAGGCCACTTTATTTAGACTAACTTTGTCCCGCGGCGTTACGCCGAAATGTATGTATGCGCGTAACTTTCGATCGGCTACACCAAATTATATATTTTTTTTATGTGTTAGTTATTCTTAGGACAAGGTTTGTGTACAAGAAAAAATAAAAAATAAAGGAAAAAGTTTTTTTGTCCATGACTACACCCTACTCATGGGTAGCTGGTAACGAAAGAAAAATATGGTGGTACGAAGTTCGTCGGGTCAGATAACATCTTTAAATACCACGCTTTGTACTATTTCAAAATGTAACAAAGCATTGAGATATGCCTACCTACATAAAGTAAATTAGATTTTACAAAAATAATGAATGAATTTTTTCCAGAGGTACAGAACAATTTTTACAGAAACAATTTTTATGTTGTACTTATGCAAGTGCAACATAGCTGCTTTTACATTTTTCAGTTCTGCAGCATAGTTATCAATGTTATTATTATGTACTAGCTGAACCCCGCGGTGTTACCCGCAGTTATTGTTGTGCCACGAGTAACGCCGCGGGACAAAGTTAGTCTAAAAAAAGTAGCCTACGTTACTTCCTGGATCATCAGCTACCTGCCAGTGAAAGTTCCGTCAAAATCCGTCCAGCCGTTCCACAGATTACCCGGAAGAAACAAACAGACAGACAAAAACATTTTTAACTACATTTTTGGTATATGTACCGTGTATATATATACATAGGCACTTAGTAAAAAGCGGTTATTTTAATGTTCAAACACACTCCAATTTTATTTATTTGTATAGATAGAAAAGTGCAACCATAAAAGCGTCTATCTTATGTAGGTTGCTGTTATCGGCACGCACAAAATTTGGTTCCTTTTTGTTTCGAACCACTTATTAAATAGTTTATTAAAAAAAGTCCTGCAGAAATAGCTCACAGATCGATTATTGCCACTTCGAAAACATAAAACGCAAACAATATTCAATAGAGGAATCTTTCGTTCATTAGCATGTGACGTCACCAGAGTTGCAACCAATCACAAGACGTTTATGTCGAAGACAAAATTTCAAAAAAATTGTTAGTTTTATTTCGTGCAATCTGCGAGAAACTTAAATTATTTTGTTTGATTTATAGTGAAATATGTCTTTTTAGACTATTATCTTAAAGGATGACCCCAATCCATAGTTTATTTCCCTTTCCTCTTTAAACGCGTGCAGTTTTTGGTGAGTCTGTGAGTCTATGCTTTGCGATGACGATAAACAAGACATAAGGTCAGACGTTGCGCACCGCAGGCATAGACGAACTGTTTCAGCAACGGAAAGCTCTATGTGGCTCTGTCGAGGGTGAGCGACCATGCTAATATGTTCGTATATTGGTCCAATGGCATTACACATAACATAGTATACAGCGAAGCTCTTTAAATAAAGGTAACACTGTCACAATATGTGGACATATCAGTGAAATTGCACGCAAAAACTACTGAACGGATTTGAATGACAGTACAGGAATTATACATCAAAATAACACATAGACTACTATTTGTCACGATAACCGACATACACGCGGGCGGAGCCGCGGGCAGCAGCTAGTTAATCATAACTTTTATTTATTCAGATAACTGGTGCCGGTCATGGCATGGGTCGAGAGATGGCCCTGCGGTTCGCCCGCCTCGGCGCCAAAATCGTGTGCGTGGACATCAACCCCAAAGGAAATGAAGAGACTGTCAAACTCATCAAGCAAGAGAAAGGAGAAGCATACAATTATGAGTAAGTATACCTTTGAATGTCAAGGGACCTAGCTGTGTCAAAAATGATTGTGCTTTCAACCTTTTAATATGTAATCGTCTGACTTAGAAAGGATCGTTTGTAATTTACAATTTGCAAGTTTTTTTTAAGTACAGTTAAATTAAATACATAACAGAATCCACTTAAATTAATATCAATAGTCAAAACCACATACCTACCGCCGAAATAGACTTTCTGTTGTGTATTTGCATTTATTGCAGCATTGATTAAAATATGTGATTAGTTAAGTAATAAGTTTGGAATGAAATTGATATAAATTTGGGGTTTCATAATATTAAAATAATTTTGAGATTACAATTTCAATGGTTTATTAAAATTGAATAGAATAGCAGACGTTTTACACTAGAATTATAAAGATTGTATAAATTGTTTTGTTGTATTGATAGAAGCCATAAATTGTGTTACATTTATCGATTATTTATCTTTTAGCAAAACTTCTTTCGAGGAGTCACATATTAGATGAGCCTAACTGAAACAAATACAACTTCTTCCAGATGTGACGTCACAAACCGCGCTTCCGTCATGGCGCTAGCAGAGAAAGTAAGCGTTCAAGTTGGAGAAGTAAATATCCTGATCAACAACGCCGGCATCATGCCCTGCAAGCCAGTTCTGAGGCACTCCGAGAAGGAAATCAGAACAATGATGGATATAAACGTGAATGGAATCCTCTGGGTAAGTGAGAAATTGTACAGCTACCCTTAACTAGACGATTAGAGCCATTGTTTTTCTTCGAAAGATGCTGATGCAACGATGCTGCCAATATTTTTTTGTTTAAAGTTATTTATTATTTATTGGGGACCTCCAACAAAACATATACGCAATGGAATCACTTTAAGAAACAATGAGTTTTTATCCAGTAAAGGAGTATAAGTTACTCGCGGTACAACACTAACCGCGGGGTTCAGCTAGTCGTGTAATATTTTTTTTGATTTCTCAGACGTCTCGTTTTTCAGATGATTCAAGCCTTTCTGCCAGCGATGTTAGAGCGTAACTATGGCCACATAGTGTCTATGTCATCCATGGCTGGTAAGATGGGACTACGAAACTTGGTACCGTATTGTGGCAGCAAATATGGAGTGAGGGGCATCATGGAATCACTTGCTGTTGAACTGCATGAAGACCCTAGGGATACTAACGGAGTACGTACCATTTAACTAAAGATTTCTATATATATTGAAGATAAACATATTTGTATTCATCATATAAGTAGTTAGTTTCCTATACCATCAATATAAGTGTAGCCTTAATGAACTACTTTAGAAGACAAAGATACATCTTGAATCTGAGAGGCAGAGACATGATAACACCCTGTCCTCCACAATAAACAACACAATAAATGGTTATAATGAGGTTGTCATATCCGAAAGGATTAATTAATAAAGGCAAAAAAGAAAAATCACAATAAATATATTAGTATTTCAAATATCTTGAGTATTAATTCTATTTTTGCCTGATTTGACAGCGTTCCAACTACATAAAAATGTTTTTTTTTAAGTACATGCACGTGTGAAAAGTCTAGTAGGAGAAGATTGTCAATTAGTTAATTTTAATTACTTAAATGCATTTTGTTTTCAGATTAAATTTACAACAGTATGTCCATACATCGTGAACACAGGCTTATGTCATAACCCTCGAATTCGTTTCCAAGATCTGATGAAGACTGTGGAACCAGGCGAGGCTGCCGACAAGATTGTGGACGCCATCAGAAGAGAATACCACGAGATTACCATCCCCAGTGATATGTATTATACTAATAAGGTTAGAATATTAAACCAACTTAAGAATTAATGGACATACGTATATCCGTTCACATGTGGAGCTATACTATCGTAGTTATGGGCATGGTCTAAGAAAACAAGGTCTCGCATTCCGAGAGTTACACAAGCTGACGTCACTATCCAGTGACCACTTTGTAGCAATATAACACGAAATGAACCAACCAGAACCAGCGATAGCGGTGATGACGTCAGCTTGTACTGTGCTCGGAATGTTACGGGTAGACAGGATAGGTTTTAATAGATACAATAAATGTAGACAAGTAATAGAAATTATTATTTTGGGATATTAGCCCTCTTATTCTTAAAAATATCATCAACAGCCTTTATCAGTCCACTGCTGGATATAGGCCTCTTTAGAAAAATTTTGGGCTACTGTAGTCTATACCTTCTTCTTTCTTTTCTTTTTTAACTGCCTCGGTGGCGCAGTAGTGTAGTATGCGACCGCTGTGCTTGAGGTCTCGGGTTCGATTCAAATGTTTGTATGATCTCCAAATATTTGATTCAAAGTTTGGGTGTTTTCTATGTATAATATGTATGTACAAAACAAAAGTATAAATGTATTTATATCAGTTGTCTAGTATAATACCTATTATACCAAGCTCTGCTTAGTTTGGTACTAGACGGCTTCGGTTCGATGTGCGAAAAAAAACTCTCTAGCTAGCCAGACGGGTTCGTATAGTTGGTTTCAAGTTTTCCTTTTCTTTGTTTATTTTGTCCGTTATCCGTCACTTACTTTACGTATCTGTCAGATTTATATTACTCTTTATATTGGATTGAGTATATCCCAAATAATGGGAATATTTTTAGTGTACATAAACGCAAATGTTAATTTAAAACAGTCAGATCGTCCGATTCAACTTAGAATAAAATTAACATGTTCTGTCGACTTAGAGTGACTTACAATTAGAAAAGAGGATAGAGTCTTGGATAACCTCTCTCGTTTTGTGATAAGCAATGAAAAAATCACTTCGTCCGAGCTGCCCTTTTTCCAAAGCAATCCTATCTCCTTTGAGGGGCAATTGTGGAGGAATTCTACTTCCTATATGAATAAAGTTCTAATATTATTTTATTGCTCACCTTGTTTTACTGTTGAGTCACTGACTGATGTCATGCTCATTGATTACTGATTGTTTGTGGTGGAAAAACTAATGACATTTAAGATAAGAATATCAATATCAAAATTTTTTCTCATTTCACCAAAAATTATCGCTGAAGTATTATTTCTTCTTAGTCTTTATTATTCCCAAGATTATATTGGGACAGCTTTTAGTTCAACCTACATACATACGCTAACTTAAAATTCTAATCCTTTGCTTTCAGATTTTCGGCCTATTGCCCCCTGCCGCTGGCAAGATCATGACAGACTTCATTGGAACTGGATTAGACCCACACGACTAAACATATTTTTTTAGTAATAGTTATACAAAAAGTATGTAGTTTTTTATAAAACATTGTTGGCTATTATTTATTTTATTTTAAACCCCTATTCAGATTCTAATATTAAGTAGAAGTTACCTCGGGTACCTATATTAGGGCCTTGATATTGATCAGCCAACACGTATACATTACAAGTAAGATATTTAATGTCATAACTTCATTTATTTCATAAAATAAAAACTAAATAACAAAAGATTTGTTATCTAAACAAATTAATTACTACACTTAACTTAGTTGTCAATTTAAAACATAATTATTGATTATACTATGTTATCATATATTATAATTTCTCTTATCTGTCAAATAATTTGTACATTCAGGTTTCTTCTTTACCTAGGTATACCTAAAAACTAATACCTAACTTCAAAAGATTATGCATACAATAAATGATGAGCTATTCAAACGAAATGAACAAATAAAACATCTGCATTACTTTAAAATAAATGATCGGATAGAAGTCATAATTTTAGAGCACTGTGGCTTTAAATTTCAGTTTAAAAATTAAAAAAAAATCAGTAAGTACGTTACTCAAGTTTGCGATGACGTTTTTATAAATTATACAAATATCAGAAGACACACAGAACGAAAAGGAAAAGAAGATTTAATATAATACTAGCCGACCCACGCAACCTCGCGTCTGGGTTTGCGTCTCCTATTGCCCGTAGCGTGATAATTTTCCCCCGTTTTTATAACATTCTTCATTGGTGCTCCGCTCCTGTAGATGTTAGCGTGATGATATATACCCTATAGCCTTCCTCGATAAATGGACTATCCAACACTGGAAGAATTTTTCAAATCGGACCAGTGGTTCCTGAGATTAGCGAGTTCAAACAAACAAACAAACAAACTCTTCAGCTTTATATCTATACTAATATATAAAGCTGAAGAGTTTGTTTGTTTGTTTGTTTGTTTGAACACGCTAATCTCAGGAACCGCTGGTCCGATTTGAAAAATTCTTTCGGTGTTCAATAGTCCATTTATCGAGGAAGGCTATAGGGTATATATCATCACGCTACTACTAATAGGAGCGGAGCAACAATTGAAAATGTTTCAAAAACAGGGGAAATTTTCACGCTACGGGCAATATAAGGCGCAAACGACGTTGCGTGGGTCAGCTAGTATTAGTATAGATATATAAAGCTGAAGAGTTTGTTTGTTTGTTTGAACTCGCTAATCTCAGGAACCACTGGTCCGATTTGAAAAATTCTTCCAGTGTTGGATAGTCCATTTATCGAGGAAGGCTATAGGGTATATATCATCACGCTACTACTAATAGGAGCGTAGCAACAATGAAGAATGTTTCAAAAACGGGGGAAATTATCACGCTACGGGCATTATGAGACGCAAACGAGGTTGCGTGGGTCGGCTAGTTAAGTATAGATTAGAGTTAAGGATTAACTTTGACTTAACAATTACATAATGACGCGACACTAATACTTTTATGGATTACGTCTTGTTAGTGAGGGTCTTAAGGAAAGTCAGTGCATGCCTCTTTGTTGGTAGACATTGTCCAAATGCTTCAAGAAGAAGAGGTTCTTGTTCTACAGCTTGTCTGAAAGAAAAAAACAGTCGCTTTTTGACAAACAAGTTATTGTAGTTTCGTTTTCGGCAGGGAAATAATTTTCTCTGTCTGTTATGAAAAAGGAAAAAAGAATAAGGATATGTGAAATTTTCATACCTTTTTTTTATGAGTGCTCTGCCAAAATGACTTTACTCTACCTGATGGAAAGCATAAGCATACTCATTGCAAATGCAGACAATGCAATGCAACAATTCAGCAAGGCGACCCACACCATGGCGGCCTAGTGATGCTTCTGCATCTCGCACTCACCGATGAAACACGACAGCAAACGCTGTCACTTTACGTTGATTTTCTATGCGAGCGTAGTACCGCCACGGTAATTATGTTTCAACTATTTAAATCGCAAAACATTTGTAAAACAGTCATATATCTTTATATATATAATTCTTCTGTGAGTGTGTATGTCACTGAACTACTCTCAAACGACTGGACCGATTTTGATGAATTTTTTTGTGTGTGTTCAAGGGGATCTGGGAATGGTTTAGATTCACAATTTTGTCCGCTGGACAATGTTTTTTTAATTAATTTTTAATTTATTAGTAGTTATGGCAAAACGACGTTTGCCGGGACAGCTAGTACTCTATAATACATTTGCAAATAAATAAAATTAGAGTGTCTGTTTGTAATATTAAATAACCGTTTTTTACTAAATGCAAATGTATGTATGTATACATGGTACATATATTACATACATACAAAATATTTTTTTTACAATTTTTGTCTGTCTGTCTGTCTGTTAGTTGCGGCTAATCGCAGGAACGGCTTTACCAAATTTGATGGGACTTTCACTGATAGGTAGATAATGATATAAGGCGTAACCTACTACGTTTTTAGACTAGCTTCGCCCCGCGGCGTTACCCGCGTTACGACAATAACCGCGGGTAACACCGCGGGATTCAGCTAGTTTTAATTATACCTACTTGAAAATTAAATAGCATTCTAAGTGATATGTACCGACGCCAGATATAAAAAAAAAACAGTATGAATGAAGAACTCTCCTAGTTAAATTGTCATTTTTACAAACGTAAAAGTTATTAAAAAACAATAATACAAGAGAACCAAGGCGTTAGCGACTGTAGAAAGAGATTAGACATAAAATACTTGTGTTTTAAATGAGGGAGCAGAATATCTTGTCTGTTGTTTTGGAAGCTGGTTTATAATTTGATTTTGAAAAAGCGACTGACTAAGTACTAAATACTACCCATGTATTTAGTACTTAGTCAGTCAAATACTACCCAAACAAACAAAAAAAAAGTGATCTATCACTGGACGCCCGGCAGATGTAACATCGAAATTGTGTTATTTGTTCCATAGAATATAATGACTGTTTATTATATTAATATTCGTTTTTATTAAATGCAAAATACAAAAATTTATTTGAAAACGCGACAACTCAATTATTTTCATCAGTGACTTCGGTAAGGCGAAGCGTCGCCACGGCACATCTCGCCACGCCAAAAATCAGGTTTACCCGCACCTATAGATGTTTCACATCAAAAATGTGGTAGGTAGAAAAAGATCAGCGTAAAATGACAGCGATCATGCTGTCGTGTTTCGTTGTTAAGTGTGAGACCGGAGGCCCAATGATGTAGAAGCATCACTAGGCCACCATAGTGTGGGTCACCATGCTGCATTGTTGCATTGTCTGTACGAGTAATTAGTATGGTGACCACCACTCTTGGACTCTGCTTATGCTTTCCATCAGACAGAGTAGTGTAGAGTGTAAAATCAAATCACGCGACTACTATTTAATTATCGACTTACCTATAGTCATCAACAGATACCACACCGTCTTTATCGACGTCCAACTTTCTAAGAACTAATTCTACCAAATCTCTAACTCCTTCATCAGGGTCCTCGTCGCCTGGTTGCTTTAGTAAAGCGTTCCTAAAATAAACAATACATGATGGTTTTTGAAGAATTGAAAGTGTTACGAAGAATCAAATTATTTAGTTCTTATTTAAAACGACATCACGCGTGAACGACTGAACCGATTTTGCTAATTCTGTTTTTGTTGAATAGCCCATTTAGCGAGGAAGATTTTAGGCTATGTTATATCACTCTACGACCAATATGAGCCGGGTATCGACCGAAAATGTCTAGTTTGAGCATTGTACGAGGAAGGACAAGCTGTAAATAAGTTAAATACATAGGCTCCGTAATTGTTATTAAATTAAACTTTTGTAAGTAATAAGTTAAGATGTAACTTTTAATAGAGTGGCCATGAGTTTCTTTGCCAGTATTCTTCTCATAAGGCCCTACGCATTTTGGAAACTGGAAGTTATGGATCGACACGAACGGGCAGTGGATTTTAGTGTTTTTACTTTATTCATCTTGACCATGTTATGCCGATCTATGATTTTAACTGTAGCTTCAATTTAACGTTAAATAAATAGATGATTCTAGTTTGAACCTGAGTTGTGTTGTTTTAATAAATCCTAGTGAACCGACGGGTTGGTAATATATTGATTGAGAACGATCTCTATTGCCCATAAATCATGTGAGTGATATTAATGAGTTAAGGAGTGACGTCAGCGAAGCTGAAGTCACCTTTTCTAAACATCATATCTCCCTTTAAAATCTGATGAAATAGGAAAAAAAAATCTTATGGAAAGACGCAAACGAAGTTGAGCGGGTCAGCTAGTCATAAATCCTGTCATAGGCGACTTTACAAACATAAATGAAACGGGCATCTATACAAATAACTAAAATTAAAGAAAGTATGTACGAGACCATATAAGTTTCATATAATTTCATTTGCATTTAGCAAACAGACACAAAAAAATAATAATAATTATGTGTTTGTTTGTTCCAGCTAATCTCTGGAACGGCTATACCAATTTTGACGGGACCTTTACTGTCGAATAGCTGATAATAGTGATAATATAAGGAGTAATTAATGCTACTTTTTTAGACTAGCAACGCAGCGGGGCTCCGCTCCCTCCTCTTTATTCACCTCCTTTTTAGGAAGATTAGAAAGGATTATGTCCAGCAGTGGACTGTTAAAGGACTTTTGAAAATGAAACGTATACAAAGAACACCCAGACTCAGAACAACAATTTGTGGACCACACAAAATGTTGTCCCAAGTGGGGTTTAAGTTTTGTACTCAGCGCAATCGAAAACGGCATGGCAACTTCTTAATCCACTCATCATCCGTGCAGTCACTTGATCATTACCATCATCATTCTGTCATCATCCACTGCACCACGAAGGCCTTTCTAAGAATCGGTAACTATCCCGGTTTTGGGCAGTTCACATGCCTCTCTAGCGGGCCTCTTTAATTTCATACGGATCCCAATAAACCTTATCCAATTAAAGGTCAGTTTTAATAACCTATCTACAGTTCTAACTAGACATAGGTAAATGAAAACATTCTGAATAAAAGGGTTTGTTCTTTTTTTAACCGACTTCAAAAACCGTTTTTTATTGTGTTCAACAACTGAACTTGTCAAAAAAGGGAATAAAATACTGCATATCAATGGAAGTATTAAATCCTACTAACTTTATAAATGCGAAAGTTTGTAAGGATGGATGGATGTTTGGATGGATGTTTGTTACTCTTTCACGCAAAAACTACTAAACGGATTTGGATGAAACTTTACAGTAATATAGCTTATACATCAGAATAACACATAGGCTACTATTTGCCGCGATAACCGACATATACGCGGGCGGAGCCGCGGGCAACAACTAGTCAGTTATATAGGAAAACAAAATTGTATTAAGTAAATAAATCGTGCCGTGAAAAAAATGTGACATGTTTTTCATAGTTATTTTTTTCCATAAAATAGACTGTTTATTACATTAATATTCATTTTTATTAAATACAAAAATTCAATTTCTTTAAATTTATCTGAAAGCGCGAGTACTCAATTGTTTTCATCAGTGACATGAGAAAGGCGAAGCGAGCGTCGCCACGTCAATTCTCGCCACGCCTAAAACGTGGTTCACCCGTGCCTATAGATGTTTCACATCAAAATATCTCCGGTTTCAACAAGAAATAGGTTAAAGAAATGATAACCCTTACCTAAGCAACGAAAACATCTCATCTTTCGTGATAAACCCATCATTGTTCAAATCATACACCTTAAAGCAGTACATTCTTCTTTCTTCCATGTTACCCCTCAACAGCACACTCAGTCCTCTGACCCAGGACTCGAACCTCAAAGACCCTTCACCACCAGCCGCTCCACGCTCCCAGGTCATCCACATACGTTCAAGAATAGCTTCCTCAGTGACTAAATCGAATGTGTTATGCATTACATCACGGAAGGTGCTCTGGTCAATGCCCTGAAAATTTTAGATTTGGTATTAGAAATATTTATTTACCACTTTACACTTTAGCCCGAGCTTAGCCCGAATGCATTTCGGATAACAGGGTTATTATTTTTTGGGATTATAAATAGCCTAGGACACTCACAAATCATTTGGCTTACTATTAGAAAAATAATGTTCAAAATTGGTTCAGTAGATCCGTAGTTTACCCCCTTCAGTCTCTAAAACTTTACTAATCAATACTTCTTTATACTAATATATAAAGCTGAACAGTTTTTTTGTTTGTTTGTACGCGCTAATCCCAGAAACTACTGGTCCGATTTCAAAAATTCTTTCAGTGTTAGATAGCCCATTTATCGAGGAAGGTTATAGGCTATATATCATCACGCTAAGACCTACAGGAGCGGAGTACCAATGAAGAATATTAAAAAAAACGGGGGAAAATTATCACGCTACAGGCAATAGGAGACGCAACGAGGTTGCGTGGGTCTGCTAGTAAAAGATAAAAAGATTGTACTGTAAAAGCCACTTGGTCTAATAGCTAAAGTTATGCGACGCAGGATATCTTGAGCTTTAGTTTGCCATTTTTAATGGTACCGGAGGCAAACGAGCTCTTGCGTCTGGGTAATCATCATACCATACACACAGCCATACAGTACAGCCATACAGTACAGCCATACATACAGCCATATATAAATACAGCCATGCATACATACAGCCTTTAACAGTCGACTGCTGAACATAGACCTCTCCTTAGAAAAGAGACTTTGACCTAGTACATAGGACTTTTTCAAGTTTTCCTTTCTCTTGGCAGATGTTGTCCTGCGTAGTATAGAAGCGTTAGGGACACTTGATGGTAATTAATAACAATAAATCGCTTTATTGTACACCAGATAACTATGTACATAACTTAAAGATAGGTAGGTCGATTGTAAAACTGGCGGCCTTATTGCTCAACGGCAATAACCACGGTTCTCTTCCAGGGAACCATGGGATGAAAATAAATTAACGTTATTGGCCCGACGTAAGGTGTAGTGTCTGGTGCATTTGGGAGTAGTTTGGAAAAGGTAAATAAAGCAGTATCAATATATATTAATGTCAATATTATATGAAATACTGAGAGAAATTAAGCTAAAGAGTTGAGCAACAAAAACACTTTTTTTTATTAAATCGCATGTACTTAAAAATAAATTGGTAGAATAGTTTGAAAAATGTCGGTATTGGCAAACGACAACCGTTATTGTTTACTGGCAATACCTTCACGGGGCTCAGGGTCACATCAGAGGGCATACGACATAGAAGTAATTCTTTGAATGTTGCTTGTAGCGAATTGCGTGCGTTCATATGATGATGAGGTATACAGGTCCGCATTTGAAGTAACAGCAATATTTTTCGTTTTATTCATACACGTTTTATTACTTAAATGTAGGTTTTAAACAGTAAACTACACTTATTTAAATTAGTCGTTTCACCAGTGTGTCAATGCTCAACACCTGTAGTCTTTGGTACAATGAACGTAACACAATGCTAAATAGCTTACAAATGACATCTGAGGTGGTATACTATGGGGATCTTTAGTCAACTGCGATGAATTTCCGTGCGTTTAGGTAATTCTGCCATACATACTATAGTAATCAAATATAGCTCACTTAGGACCCATAACATTTTATCCGTGGTTTTTCCGGTTTAAAAAAAAGGGCTGCCTACTTTGACTTCTTTTTTTCTCCCGCTTTGCTAAGGAGGGAAGTGGACTTGTCATATTTCCAACTCCTCCTGTTTTTTCTTATGATTAATTTCGATGCGGGTTCCAAGACCGTTATTTTTTTCTTGGGACTTCCCGAGTGTCATAACTCGGTGTGTTCGTGGATCACTGTTGTTGATCCTGGTGTACAGGACTTACACTGGTGGGCGTGTGGACGGCATTAGTCCCAATATAAGTACCTAGTACGAGTAGTACGTTACGTATACAAGGGTATATGCTTGTTAAAACGTTTTTACTTTGTTACTAAAGGTGTTATCTTTATTACTTATTTTAATATTCACCTAATCGACAGCAAGTGTGAAACCTAGACTTTTACTGTAAATCTAGCGGTGCTTAACGAAATATGAACACTCGGGTCACACGACAAGATTCAATTTCGCTTGTCAAGTGAGAGAGTTGAAATATTTTTATGCTTAACATTGACTTTTGTTTGAGAGTGGAACTTCTGTACGTAAGTATTATTAGTTATTCTGAGCTATAACATTCAAATTGATTTAAGATCTTTTTATAATAAATTTTATTTATTATGGATATCATAATATCAAGCTGCAAACTTTATTATGCCTACACATAAATAAACTATTTGCGGCTAAAATCACACAAAGGAGCTCTCTACTTTGACCTTCAACTAACTTAATTAAACCGTTAATGTATTTACAAGGACTCTGCAGCTAAAAGAAAACCGTTCCAAAACAAAGTTAGACTTCGAATAATACGATTTAAATTATTTTAGGTAAACGCTAAAATTATGCTTTATTTGCTTTAGTATGGGTAATTTTACTATTCAATCCATTAGAATTTTACGTTGGAAACATGCCAATGGTTAATTTGTTTCGGTATATTAGAGAAACAAGGGTTTTTGTTACTATTGAGAAAGAAATAGAAAACTGTGCATTGTAACGTGCACAACTGTAATACACAATTTTAATATCATGGTATAGAGGTGAATCTTCATTTCCCTCCTAGCTATACTAATATATAAAGCTGAAGTGTTTGTTTGTTTGTTTGAACACGCTAATATCAGGAACCGCTGGTCTGATTTGAAAACTTCTTTCAGTGTAAGATAGCCCATTTATCGAGGAAGGCTATAGGTTATATATCATCACGCTAAGACCTACAGGTGCGTTTTTGAAACATTCTTCATTCTTCAAAAACGGGGTAAAATAATCACGCTACGGGCAATAGAAGACGCAAACGAGGTTGCGTGGGTCTGCTAGTGTCATATAAAATATTAGGTAACCGATTGGTTATACGTTAGTTACAGCTGGTATCTATATGTCACTGTTACATTGTAATCTATCTCGCTAGATTGCAAACAGTCGAAAGATTGTGAAATGGTATGCAACGAATCGCAAGCCGCGCCGTGATTCGTTGAACAACATATCTCCCGCGTCGCCATATTTGTTTGTTATTTCGTTTGTTGCTTATTGTAAAGTATTTTTGTGATTTTAAATTGATTTCATGTTGAAAATACCTCACAGCTTTAGAATTAGTTATATGAAATTGTTGTTAGTTATATAAAATGAATTTGTGATTAATCAAAGAAGTTTTAACCTAACCTAACGCCATTAAACTACCTATTGCATAACCCACCAATCAGGGACAGTTGACAATTGGACGCGTCAAAGCAGTATATCACAGTTGACAATTATCGCAAGTTTACAATATCGCTAGGTAGATTATAACCTAACTAACGGTCTTTACAATGTTACGGTGACATATATATATATGTCGGAGAACGAGTAGTTTTCTTAAGTTTTAATTTGAATTCGTGTTTATTTCAATCGATTATTCGAAACGTCAAACTGTGCATCGAGAAACATGGCAGTTTGGGTGGAATCTGTGGACGGTGTATGTAAAGGAAGAAACTGATTATTTGTTGTTAACGATGTGATTATTACGTCTTAGTTTACTTACAGCTTGATTTAATAATGTGGTTTTAGTTTTAGTCGATTCTGTAAGCGATATTAAATTAAATGTTACTAAAATGTGTGCGGGTAACACCGAATACAGTGGTAGGTGTCACCACTAGTTAAAGCAAACAGCCGGTATAAAAGAGAGCGGCCGCACAAGTTGCGGGACTACTAACTTATTGGCTCTTCAACTAACTACCCACCGTTTCGTATTGAAGTAAAATAGAATCAACAGATCAGTTTAGTTCGAGCATTGTACCAGGAAGGACAAGCTGTAAATAAGCTAAGTAAATAGGTTTCTTAATTGTTGTAATTGACTATTGATAGTTTGTAAGTAATAAGTTAAGATGTAACTTTCAAAAGAGTGGCCATGAGTTTCTTTGCCGGTTTCTTCTCATAAGGCCCTACGCATTTGGAAACTGGAGGTTATGGGTCGTCACGGACGTTCAGTGGATTTTGGTGTTCTCACCTAATTCACTTTGATAGTGTTGTGGCGATCTATGATTTTAACTGTAGCTTCATTGATTCAATAAACTATTGGAATTCAATATTGTCTTTGGCTGTGCAAATAAACCCTACCTACCAACGTGTGTAATAATGAAGATTGATTACTAGACTAGACTAGACTTGATTAAGAGCGATTTCTGTTGCTTTGGATCATGAGTGCCACTTGACAAAATATGCAAGTGACGTCGGCGAAGCTGACGTCACCATTTCATAAAAACCGCTTCGACCGATCGATCCCCACACTGTGACTCCGACATCAGAAGTGGGATTACCTGTGATACCCCTAGAGATTACCTATGGATACCCCTATGGATTACCTGTGAACTACCCCTAGAGATTACCTGTGATACCCCTAGAGATTACCTGTGGATTACCTGTGAATTACCCCTGTGGACTACCCCTAGAGATTACCTGTGAATTACCCCTGTGGACTACCCCTAGAGATTACCTGAGGATTACTCCTATGTACTACCCCTATGGATTACCCATATGGGTTACCCATAACAGATCAGGCACAAAATACAGGGCAGATTGTTATTATTTTATTTTACGTTTACCCTACGTTAAAAAATCTTTTCGATACGGAATTAATTTGTGCTATACGAGAACCGCCAACTAGTGAGAACTACTCAGACTGTAAAAGTGAAAAATACAAGCGCTCAGTTATGGCAAAATTAAAAGGTTACGTTATCCAGTAAAGATTAGGACAATTTTAGTCGTGACAATATTGCTAACACATAATCTGAGATTTCAGATACTACCTCGCCTGACAGTCAAATGAAACCAAAGCGCAGAAGACGATTACTTGAACCTTATTCAAGTGTGGTGTCATAGATGCCGTTCTAATTTGAATGCCAAGACAAACTATTTGCAAACCGAGTAACCAGTGAATGTCAGCTCCATCCAGCCAGCTCTAGTTCAGCTCCAAGAAAGATTTGGTGAGAAGTTTTCATTTTGTTTCAAAAGCTCTTTAATAAGACAAATTCTGTCAGATAGATTTCTGGGCCAACGACAATATAGTGCAGTAATATTATTGAGGGTAGGTAACGCCCGCCCTTATTGTAACATAGTATTGTGTATTGTGTGGTCCACGAATTGTTGCTCTGAGTCTGGGTGATCTTTGTGTACGTTAGTAAGGTCCCCCGTGACACAGGATGTTAATTCCTAATGGGAGGGTTGTCTTTTAATAAAACAAGAAATTCGGTCAAGAAATGCACTGAATAGTATTTCCTGTAGTAGGTACACGATTACTGTATTTCAAACGACATAATTATTTAAAGAAAAGAATGAAAATCTGCTTTCATTAGGCTTCTTTTCAGTTGTAATTTTCGAAAAGTTCTTAAAAATAATAAGGTCGTTTCTATTGATGCCTACGTTCTCTTATAAAACGAGGATCGCAATCAAATTAAATTAAACCCACAGTTTAAAGGTCCTTACGTGGTCGCCGATATACTAGAGGGAGACCGCGAATTTGCTGCCCACACGTATTTTCTACCAACCACTGATCATCTACACTCGCAGTAATCAGTGAATACAGACCGTCAGATACCCACTAGTGAAGTCCCTATTGATTTGTCCAATGAACATGATGTAGAAAACAATGATCCTTGAATAGTTTATTAAATTAATCGAAGTCTTTATTTTGTTCGTGAACAATTATTTGGAATGTATTTTGTGACGTTTTAAGTTTATTTTAATTAATAAACAAAGTTATTTAGTTACAAGGGATGTAGTGTTGGTAACCTGGTGTCACTACCTCCTTAGGTCTCGCTGGTCATTTGTAGCCGTAGCTCGTGCAGTACTTATCTGTAGAGAGTGCGCGGTGCGCATCTGGCTATGCGAATGTTAGTCGCTGGTTAAGTGACAATAAAAAGATCTCGATCTCTGGTTAAGAGTTGAGCAAAAAGCCGCTGGTGAAGTGGTGATACGCAGTTGCTGGTTAAGCGACTAAGTCAAAACGTCTTAACACTGTTACTGGCGATTTAAACAGAGGTGCTGAACCTATGTTAACAATCATTATTGTTTGTACTAAGATTTATGTGATTATGCTGGTAGAGATATAAATGAGCATGGTCAGAACCTTATCGTGATACTGACGTGAATAGAAAAATCAAATTTAAAATCATGAAGGCAAAATAATTTCTTATAATTGAAATTGGTTTCTATGAATCTTTAATTTGGTCAGGAATAGCCGAGAGGACGGATTCACTGTCCAGATGATTCCTCAGTTAACAAACACGTAGACGTGTAAGTCCATCAGAATGCCTGTCTGCAAGGCAATACCGGCCGAATAAATTGAGCTACTGTGGTTGCTTTTTTCTTTGTTTACAGATGACCCACACGAGGACGTGTGATGCATCAGGACGGCCGTGTCGGAGAACGAGTAGTTTTCTTAAGTTTTAATTTGAATTCGTGTTTATTTCAATCGATTATTCGAAACGTCAAACTGTGCATCGAGAAACATGGCAGTTTGGGTGGAATCTGTGGACGGTGTATGTAAAGGAAGAAACTGATTATTTGTTGTTAACGATGTGATTATTACGTCTTAGTTTACTTACAGCTTGATTTAATAATGTGGTTTTAGTTTTAGTCGATTCTGTAAGCGATATTAAATTAAATGTTACTAAAATGTGTGCGGGTAACACCGAATACAGTGGTAGGTGTCACCACTAGTTAAAGCAAACAGCCGGTATAAAAGAGAGCGGCCGCACAAGTTGCGGGACTACTAACTTATTGGCTCTTCAACTAACTACCCACCGTTTCGTATTGAAGTAAAATAGAATCAACAGATCAGTTTAGTTCGAGCATTGTACCAGGAAGGACAAGCTGTAAATAAGCTAAGTAAATAGGTTTCTTAATTGTTGTAATTGACTATTGATAGTTTGTAAGTAATAAGTTAAGATGTAACTTTCAAAAGAGTGGCCATGAGTTTCTTTGCCGGTTTCTTCTCATAAGGCCCTACGCATTTGGAAACTGGAGGTTATGGGTCGTCACGGACGTTCAGTGGATTTTGGTGTTCTCACCTAATTCACTTTGATAGTGTTGTGGCGATCTATGATTTTAACTGTAGCTTCATTGATTCAATAAACTATTGGAATTCAATATTGTCTTTGGCTGTGCAAATAAACCCTACCTACCAACGTGTGTAATAATGAAGATTGATTACTAGACTAGACTAGACTTGATTAAGAGCGATTTCTGTTGCTTTGGATCATGAGTGCCACTTGACAAAATATGCAAGTGACGTCGGCGAAGCTGACGTCACCATTTCATAAAAACCGCTTCGACCGATCGATCCCCACACTGTGACTCCGACATATATATATATATATAAGTACTAGCTGACCCACGCAACCTCGTTTGCGTCTTCTATTGCCCGTTGCGTGATAATTTTCCCCCGTTTTCGAAAAATTTTTCATTGGTGCTCCTCTCGTATTGGTCTTAGCGTGATGATATATAGCCTTATAGCCTTCCTCGATAAATGGGCTATCTAACACTGAAAGAATTTTTCAAATCGGACCAGTAGTTCCTGAGATTAGCGTGTTCAAACAAACAAACAAACAAACAAACTCTTCAGCTTTATATATTAGTATAGATTAGTATAGATTGAATAGTCATGTTGACGCAATCTCTGATATGAAGAAATAATGGACTCATTTTATTATTTTGACTTAAATTTACAAGACTACTATTAAATATTCATGTCTAAAAAAAGTAAAAAAAAGTCAATAAATCATGTTACGAAATATTGCAAAAGTTCAAGAAAAAAATATTGACAGTCATAAACACTGCCGATAAAAGTAAAAACTTATAACTTAGAATGTTATTTATAATATTAATGTGTAAAATTAGAAATTTCATAGTGTTTAAATGAAATCACCATGTCGGTGACGCGGTGACGTGAACTGATAATGTTTTCCCCTACTAAAAAGTGCTTAATGCGGCCAAAGAAGTTTTGTGATGTCAGCATGTCGGAGACGCGGTGACGCGAACTCATAAGATTTTCTCCTACCAAAGTGCTCAACGCGGCTAAAGTAGTTTTCATTTCGATAAAAAATATTAAAAAGAAATTGAAGCTAACACTAACTAACCTAACAATTCGCTAGTAAAACGAATTATTTGTAGAAATAGTTTTTCCTACATAATATAAGTCAAAAAATATTATAGGATAATTTGAAATAACGCTAAGTTTGTCCCTGTTGTACCTTTGCCTACGTTTATTACACACTATCGCGGTTACGCGAACTGAACTTTTTCTAATACGCAATATTTTATAGCTGTGTCGTCTAGTCGACATAATTTATGGTATTTGACGAGATACGACAAAGGAACATTTTGTTGGAAGCTAATTTGCAATGGTTGGAGTAAGTTATTTGCGTAAAAATACCTGTAAACGCGGCGCTGTTTCGTCGCGTTAAATAGCATTATGACCCGGTAATAGAATTTCTCACGGAAACTTAAATTGTGGTTTAACTTATTTGCACATAAAAAGAACTAGTTATTTATTAATTGGGTATTTTACTCTTTATGAGTAAGATCTAAAAATATGTAATTTGGAAAGTTTTTTGGAAAAAACAGTTCAAAATTTTTTATACCTGTTTTTAAGGTTCCGTAGTTCATGTCTTGGAACCCATAAAGTTTCGTTATGTCCGTCTGTCTGTACTCGCCTTACTTTAAAAAAAGTTAGTGCTAGAAAGTTTAATCTTTGCATGTATATTTTCATCGTCAATAAAGTGACAAAATAAACTGACTTTGACACAATTTTTATTTTAGCTAAATTCATTGTTAGACCTGCCTTGTCACTTTCGTCGGCTAGTTGTTGCAACATCAATTCCAATGGTTTTGGGCTCTCAGAGAAAATGATTAAGTCGTCTGCAAAAATAACTGGCTCAGATTTTGGCCGTTTATATTTAATCCTTTATACCTCTATATAACTTATACTCTCGATTGTCGGCACTTGATGGAACTTGTTGTAATACATTCTAGAAATAAACTCACTTGTACTTTTTCCACTATTTTAATTCAATTTACATCTGATCGGTTTCGCCTTGTGGCGCCTATATTCCTGCAATCTAAGTTCCTAAATATGATTTCTAAGACGACTGAGAATAATTTATTAGAAACACTATTGTTTATAAATTAAAGAAGAAATAGTAAATTGTTAAGATTTATTAAAACTAGCGGGCCGGCCGGCTTGACACGGAAGTATTTGAATTTCTCTGATTTCCTCTACAATAATATACATGTATTACACATATTAACCTTCCTCGTGAATCATTCTATCTATTTCTGAATACTGCATTAAAATTCGTAAATTAGTTTCAAATATCTAACTGAACACAGACAGCAAATTTTTTTCACAGACAAAATTATTTTCACGATTTGTATGAAATGCGGGCGCTAGCACTTACATCGATCTTCGGGGAGTGTCCAATGGCTGTGGCTGGTGCAGCTGCTTGAGCGGTGCTCACCAATCTCTTGTACATCGAGTATAGGGCTTCCAACTCTGGCCTGTGAATAAAATAACATTAAAGAAGAAGTCAATATTACTCAAATTTAAATGTGATACTAGGGGCCGATTAAAGGTGGGTTAAAATAATATCCTGATGCATCTCACATCTTGCCTGATCTGTCTTATTCTAAACTAACTAAAACCTCTGCTATAATACCCAGACTACTGATGAAACTACTTATACATTTCTACATTATTTTTTGTTTTTTTTTTTATACACAGCAGCCAAAATGACTCAGCTCTGCCTGATGGAAAGCATGAGCAGAATCCAAGAGTGGTGGTCAACATCCTCATTGTGAATAAGCACATAGCAGCATGGTGACCCGCACTATGGCGACATAAAACATATCTATCTATACAAATAAATAAAATTGGAGTGTCTGTTTCTAATATTAAAATAACCGCTTTTTACTAAATGCATATGTATGTATACACGGTACATATACCAACAACGTAGTTAAAAAAAAATTTGTCTGTCTGTCTGTCTGTCTGTTTGTTCCGGGTAATCTCTGGAGCGGCTGGTCCGATTTTGACGTGACTTTCACTGGCAGTTAGCTGATGATCCAGGGAGTAACTTAGGGTACTTTGTTTTAGACTAGCTTTGTCCCGCGGCATTACTCGCGGTACAACAATAAACGCGGGGTTCAGCTAGTCATCAATATAAATAAAATGAATCACCGAAATGTAATGTACGCCTAGAACTACTGATTGGCAGATTGGCCCCACTAAATTAGATAATTATTTTTATAATGCAATGGTTATTGTCTCAGGACAAGGTTTGTATGGAAGAAAATCAAAAGAAAACCGAAAGTGTTATATTTTCTTAGTCCGCGACTGTACACTACCTGTGGGAAATTTTGGCGTAAATACTGAAGTTATTCGGTAATTTAGAAACTATTCACGAAAAAAATATGGCGGTTCGTCGGGTCAATTGGGTCCATTAGTTACAGATAAATTACACACAGAACGAATTTTAATGATTGTGTTAATTACACAAAGATTTATTCTGAGTGGGTATCGAACCCCCGACCCCTGCATTAGCAGTCAGATCCATCAGGCTTGTCGTGTCAGTTAAAAGTTACAAGCATGGAAATAGACGGAACTTCAGTCGTGTTTTATTTTACTAGCAATAGATCAATAGATTGCGTTAGAAATAGTTATGAGGACAATGAAATAAGAATATGAATAATTTAGTATTGTAAAGGGGATAAACGACCAGAGGGATCACCTGACGGTAAGTGACGACCTCCACCTAAGGGTACCTGCATCTCAAGAAACACAAGTGACTTGACCATTAATGGCAATGCAATGCATGTGTATATGTGTGTATGTAAATTCCATGTATAAAAATTTTAACAAAAATAAAACCGACTTCAAGGTTTGACTCAATTCCTCTTGGATGCCATCATCAGATCTTAGTGTCCTTATCATGGTACCACCGTTGGGATATCTCCTTTCCATTAAAAAAAGAATCATCAAAATCGGTTCATAAACGACGAAGTTATCCGCGAAAACACATAAAAAAAAATATGTAAACGGTCGAATTGAGAAACCTCCTACTTTTTTTGAAGTCTGTTAAAAAATACGTTAAATAATATTTAACACCTTACTAGAATAAAATGTACAATGAGTACATTTTAATCAATCTTAACGTACCAGCACCTCGTTATTTTTACATGATCACCGAATTACAATTTGCCATACAAGAGAATCAAATCAACTACAAACACGATTTGATGCCTCAAGATCACTAAGGCAGTAGACTCCAATTTAAATTGTCTCACCCCAATATCTATACTCTATACAAATAAATCAAATTGGAGTGTCTGTTTGTAATATTAAAATAACCGCTTTTTACTAAATGTATATGTATGTATACACGGTACATATATCAAAAATGTAGTTAAAAAAAAATTGTCTTTCTCTGTGTTTATTCCGGGTAATCTCTGGAAGTTTGGTCTGGTCTGGAGTTTCACTGATATGTAGCTGATGATATCAGAAGTAACTGAGGCTACTTTTTCTTAGACTGCAGTGAGAATCTGGCCGAGTTTAACGTCAAGAAAACACAGGTGTGCGCACTATCTACCAAAAAGTCTCCTTTCCTTCCCCTCTCCACTTTTTGGGACACTCAACTGCACCTACAAGACAAGCAATCTTGGGTATGGATAACTGCCACGACCTCAACGTGCGTAAGTACATCGAGAGCGTCATTTGAGCGACCTCGCGGAAGTTAGGTGTACTTAACAGGGTGAGACGGTTCTTCTCGTCCGGGCATCTGTGTTTTCTTTACAAGACCCAGGTTCGCTCGTGCGTGGAGTTCTGTTCTCACCTATGCGATGGTGCCGCACAGTATCTGTTTGACGCTCCCGATCGTTTACAGCGGCGAGCAGACCGCATCATCGGTAGTCCCGAATCGGTAGGCGAAGAGATATCGCATCTATGGCAGTCCCCTATCGCCTGTATTATGGGGAGTGTTCTGAAGTGCTTTTCCAACTGGCCTTCGCAGTCCCCTTTTAGAGTGGAAGACATACGCTCTCAAACGCAACGTTTCGGTTCTTCCTTTTTGTACCGAGCGATTAAAACATGGAACTCACTACCACCGCACGTGTTCCCATCCCATTATGATCCCGGGTCCTTTAAGCGGGGCGTGAAAAAACATCTCACTAGTCCGCCATTGTATGGATCACTATGCTGCTCTGTCCACGTTCACATTAAGGATAGTGACCACCACTTTTGAATTCTACTTATGCTTTCCATCAGGTAGAGTAGAGTCATTTTGGTAGCTTGATCATGCTTCGCCCCGCGACGTTGCCCTCTGTTATTGTCGTACCACGGGTAATACTACGGGGTTCAGCTAGTCTAATATAAATGTGGTACCTACCTGGATGGTATTGTTTTAGGTAAATTGTTTAAAAAATAATCCTAGCTAGATCGATCGACCCTAAAACCCGCTATACAGCGGGTTTTAGGGTCTTACTTAATTTAACTTAATACGTAAATCAAAAACTTTGTACCGTTTTTAACAAAATTATGCTAAAAAAATGGCACAGGTTAAGTTTATATGATGGAGGAGTGCAGATAGGTTAAAAAAACTAAAAAAATGTTAAATTAAATATGGTCGAATTTCGACCACTGCGCGACCACAAGTAACTAGTACCTAAGTATGTATAATGTATAATAGGCATGATGACAGTAACCGAGAAACACTAACATAATATATTGTTTTAAACTTTCATGGTCAGTAACATTAAACTAGAAATCTACGGGATTGCTACCATGTACCTTCTTGTTTGTTTGTAAGTATTCGATATTTCGGCGCTGTTGCAAGCGCCATGATCACGGAGTAACTGATCGGATACTCACAAACAAAAAGGTACATGGTAGCAATCCCGTAGATTTCTATTTTAACACTCACGTCTAACATAATGTTTTTATTATATTATAATTTAATATATATAATTAGATTATAAAAATCGTATTTATTTTCAATTTAGAGCGGGATTAATAAAATAAATACGGGAAAAATTATCACGTTACGGGCAACAGGAGACGCAAACGTAATTGCATGGGTCAGCTAGTATACGATATGCAGAAAGCTCTAACAATAAAGTATTGCAAATTTTCAGAATTAAATTCTTTATATGCTTACATTTAACAATATAATAAAAGTCCTGATTTCCAAACTAGCGTGAGCTTCTAACAGACATGTTAGAAGCCAGTATCTTTCCAAGTGTAAATTACAAGCAAAATGGTCCAATCGTACATTAGATCTAGATTAACAACTATAACAACATAGCACTTGTACTTCTGAGTGAGTGATATGTTGATTATCATGTACTGTTTAATTATATGAGCCTATGTCTAGCACTGGTCTGTTAAAGGCTGTTGAAGTAATCTATACTAATATATAAAGCTGAAGAGTTTGTTTGTTTGTTTGTTTGAACACGCTAATCTCAGGAACTACTGGTCCGATTTGAAAAATTCTTTCAGGGTTAGATGGCCCATTTATCGAGGAAGGCTATAGGCTATATATCATCACGCTAAGACCAATAGGAGAGGAGCACCAATGAAAAATGTTTCAAAAACGGGGGAAAATTATCACGCGACGGGCAATAGGAGACGCAAACGAGGTTGCGTGGGTCGGCTAGTGTACTCATAAAACTGTCATGTGAGTTTGAATAAATATTTTTACCTACTATAGTCCAAAAGTCCATTTAATGACAGTCCAAGTTATACTGTCTATTACAAGTTTATAATTCAACTGCCAAGATATCCTCAGTAAAAACAAAAGGGTAGAGTACAAGTAAGAATTTAAGAATAATACTCACAAAGCAATGTCTTAAATTAAAGTTAGTTATCATTATTTAATTTTCAATTTAACAACTTGTTTCGTTTCTTTGATACTGAAACTCTATTCTTATAGAAACAAATAACACTTTTGATGTTAAACTCATACAAACACAATCTTATAAAGATAAATGAATAATATTATTAAATTAAAACTCACTTCGTAAAATGTGTAAGTCTATAAAGCGTATCAAGATGCTTCTCTTTAAGTTTTTTATTAGTCATGGTGCGCACGTGTGTCGGAGGCGACCTCTAACGCCGCGTGTAAGCTCTCTACTGAACTTCGGTTCAGGAAAACTATGTTGAAGAAATTATAGCGATTGGTAGTCTAAGTTTATGATTTTCGATTGAATGGTTTCATTCGAAATTAGATTTGGATGGAAAACTTTTTTCGTGTGCTTTTAAAGGGTTCGTTTTATTTTCTTTTAGGAGATTTTCATTGGTGGAATATGATTGCTATTATAACTTAAAGTGTTTGTAAGTACATATTTGGAAGTAAAAGATGTACATTATTGTTTAACAACAATTGTAATAGAAGACAAAATAGTTAATGTATACAATCTATACTAATATATTAAGCTGAAGAGTTTGTTTGTTTGTTTGTTTGTTTGAACACGCTAATCTCAGGAACCACTAGTCCGATTTGAAAAATTATTTTGGTGTTGGATAGTCCATTTATCGAGGAAGGCTATAGGGCTCATCACGCTACTACTAATAGGAGCGGAGCAACAATGAAGAATGTTTCAAAAACGTTTATTTCGGCTAAAGTCTGGAATGCCTGAACCGATTTTAACTTGACGTTCACTGGCAGATAGTTGATGAAATAAGGAGTAACTAAGGTTACCTTTTTGAGACTAGCTTCGCCTCGCTATGTCGCCTTGTGGTTGTTGTTTTAGAGGTACAACAATAATTGCAGTCGCATCGGAGTCCAGTTAGTGGATCATACATATGTGTAAGCGACAAAACACTATTTGCCACAACCCTGACATACATTCGCGCCTCTTTTACTTTTCAGGGCTTTCACACACTTGCTACTTACGACCAAGAGTACTTTTATGCACAATTTAACTGCAGGTAACCAGTATACAATGTTATAACACCTTTTTATTACTAAAACTAAATCTTTTGAAAGAATATACTGTACTACGCGCACTGGAATAGCTATTTCTTACGCATACTGTGTTTAAAGTTTAGTGCAACGTCCTTCATGTGTCTTTTAAGTGATTACTTAAAAGACACACACATTCAAAATTAAATTAAATGTTATACATTTTGTATTGTATGCACTTTCTCTTTCCATAATGCAAAGGCGATTTAAACACGCATACTTATCCAACTATTTAGGCCTTCTCTCGTAAAATGTTTAAGTTTACCGGGCAATTTGAAAATTTTGTATGGGTAGGAAAGGATGGTCCGTTATATATATAAATATTATCAGAAGGTTACGCCGCCCAAGAGTCACAGAGTGCAATGTCCCTGTTGCTCTGCTAATCTGCTTTTAACAAAATTGGAGCGCCGATGTGTGCGTGATACAGGTCTTGGTATATTTTGTAGCTACATTAAAAACCGCTGCCAACACTTTTGAAATTGGGAAATGATTAGTGATAGGGCTGATATAAAGTTTTTTTTTATTGGAATAAAGGGCAAATGAGCAGATATAACTCCTCATGGTAAACGATTTACGATTACCCATGTACACCCGCAATATCAGAGGCGTCACAAGTGTTTTTGGGCAGCCTTTGGGGGATGGGGAGGGGGATGGGGGAGGGGTAGGGTTATAGGCCTCCGGTATTCTCACTTACTCGGTGAAACACAGCGCAAGCGCTCTCTCACACCGGTTTTCTGTGAGGCCGTGGTATCATTCCCGTCGAGCCGGCTCATTCGTGCCGAAGCGTGGCTCTCCCACGGATGTGCGGTGTGCCCCAAGGCAGCATATTGGGTCCAACCCTATTCCTTGTGTTCATAAACGATCTTAGCTCACTTACTCTTAAAAATTGTTCCGTGTATAACTATGACACGGAATTTTTTTTATCTTTATTAATACACGGAAAAGACTGACAAGAAACTGAACAATTCGCTCAATTGGCACTAGATGAAGTAATTAATGAGTTGGCTTTAGCCAAAAACTTATTAACGCAAACACAGAAAAATCTAAAATCCATTTTTTTTCGATTAGCTAAGAAACCCAAAACAAAAACAATATTTCTATCAAAGATCAAATAAATCAATTGATTATGGAGGAACACTGGCTCCCAAGTCACATGTGATAAACCTAGCTCGGGTGCCAAGTACTAACATATTTTGTTTGCATACGAACTGATTGATATTATTTTTAATTCGTTAGTAACAATGTCAAATATTATCTGTAAGCAATGTGTATTGAGAGTATTTTGTGTCAATAAATTATTATTATTATAAAAAACATTATCTCAGCTAAAACAGGTAAATGTGAACTTCACACTTAATGTCACCCCTTAAATCCCCTCAAATAGGGTAGTAAGTAGGGGTTTTAGATTCGGGTAGCCAGCTTTTTTTCCCCGAACGTAATTCCCCTCGGAAACCACCTCCTGGTGGCATGTCGGACTCGAACCGAATAAAACCGCACGCCGCCTCTGGTACTAGGAGCCAGGGAAAGAATATAAAACATCAGGTGGCTTACTCCGAGGCCCGGCCCGGCCGAATAGAAAGAAAGTACAAAGCCTACTCACCCTCAAAATTTCAACTTTTTTTTTATTACTAAAAGACTTACTTGTTGAACTTAGTTGTCTTCAAGAGCTGCTCGATCACCTTTGGCGAGAGTTTGTTGCTTACGACCGGTTGTTTCGGCTTCCTTTTCGGTCGTGGAACTGGTTGAGCAGCATCGGGTACTGATTTTTCTGCAGCATTTTTACCAGCACTAAGGAAAAGGTGAACCCCGCGAAGCGCAATCGCCGTTGCCGCAACACTTATCTGTTTGCTTTCTGCAGCCATTTTCTATAATACCTAAAATTAAATAGGATGGTTTAACTTTGGAATCCAACCCTCATCTTTGATGAATTACTATAATTCGTACAAGACATTGAAAAACAATAATAGGTTTTTAATGAAACCATACAAAAACTTATTAACGGTGCTACAAGTGGGTTGTACAAGTTGACAAAGTAGTAGATACAACACAAATCTCTAGTATTTGCAATTTGCAGTTTAGCAACGGTTTATCAACAGTGATAAAAGTGTAATTAGTGTGGGACCATTGCATCTCATTTAATATATTTTATCCTATCAATCATACATTTGAAGAGTGCCACTATCCTTATTGAGATCCTTGACCACAACAGCCACTCACCACATCAACTCTTAAGTCCACCTTAACATAATGAAATGATAAGAAAATGATTATGAATGTAGCAGAAAAATCTCAATAGGACTTCATAGTGTGAGTATCCATGCTGCATTGTTGCATTGTCTGCATCCACAATGAGTATGGTGACCACTACTCTTGGATACTGTTCATACTTTCCATCAGGCACAGTAGACACTTTGGCAGACTCATACATAAAAGTTAAAAAAAATGCATATTGCAATCTTAACAATGGTACATCGAAGGCTGTAACTTTGCCATTAATAGAATACCTACAGCCTATTCTCAACGCTTACAAGGCATTTAACCCACATGCAGCACGTACATCGGCGTCGGTATCCGTACCTCGCACCGCCTTGTGATTACAAGGAAGATACAGCACCAATTACTAAGTTTGTTAGACGTTTGTGGGTTAAGCGTGTACTCGTAGTTAAGATCGTGCTCTTACAGATAACCATAGAGTCTATAATAACTTAGTAATAAGTACAGGTCTCAATTTTTTTTTTAAATTTGGAATATAGCTTTTTTTTCACTTCCTTTTATCGCGCATTTTATTTAAAGACCAAAGAGGTTCATTTCACTTGAGCTTAAAACAACTGTTTGTTTGTAGTTTAGAGTTTTCACTTTTTTCAGCAGTCCTGATGACTGCTTTGTTTTACGGCCTCGGAGGTGCAATGGGAGTATGTGACTGCTGTACTTAAGCTCTCAGGACCGAATTTCAAATGTTTGTATGATCTGCAAACATTTGTTTGTTTGCAAACACAGTTTGAGTGTTTTCTATGTAATTTTTGGAACGAAGTTCCTTATCTTCTTCCGTTGCGGAGGGGTATTTAAATTTACAAAAAATCGTCAATCTAGCTGTCATATTATAAGTGCATAGTTTGAAACAAGATGGCGTAGTGTGTCCGATGTCCGATATATTTATTTATTTACGTAAAGAGCCTGTTGATCATTCAGTCTATGGTTAGTGATATATGTTGATGATATATGTTGATGATGATACTAGTTGGTAAGCTAGAGGGTTCCCTTTTTACCTATGAGAAGGGATTCGTCATGCTCAGAAAAGGGAATATTTTATTTATAATAATATATAAGAAACTAGTGATCGTTTAATGGTCGAAATTCAACCATAATTTATTTTCTTTATTTTTCCTCCTTTTCGTGAAGTTCGGGATACACAATTTTAGCTTCACGTATTAATATGCATTCTATTTGAGGTTTTTTTCTTTTCTTAACAATTATCAAACTTTTGCCAACAATGAAATCGAAACCGCTGAATAGAGAATAGTGAGTGTTACCAAGACCTTTTTCAATATTAAAAGAAATATTCTTTTGCTTATGGTTTAGCCAACTTTTAGATAATATCTCTGAACGTATGGACTAAATGCATGATCATATTTGCATTAGAATTCAAATTGAGGGTTAATAGCACGCGATGTCTCCATATGTTATCAGATGAAATGTTTTTGGCATTGATTTATGAATCTAAGGATTATGTATTCTAGGTGCTGTCTAGATTAAAGATGAATTGACTTTGGAATAAGATAGGTATGTCGATAAAACAGGATGGAGAGATCAAGTTGGTACAGATGATAAATTGGAATTTAAATATAACTCATTCTTTTTAATGATTAAATAAGTACATAATAATGTTATTGTTCTTTTTTTCACTATAAAAATTGTTATTCAGACACATTTGTAATAATTAACTAAATATATTGTTAATGAAAAGCAAATAAATTAAAGATCCACGATTATGTTGATATGTATGTATGATAACATTATTACTGCATAGCAGAACCACGGGCAGAACCTATTAAAAATAATACTAATTTCAACATTGACATGTTGCATCTAGACAAAGGATGTTTGATCTTATCAAACTAAATATTCGATAGGGTAGTTAAAACCTTAGTCATCAGTTACTTTTTATCATCTGTCAAAATGATAACTTTGTATGAAAGATGTACTAAGAACTGGTTTGTGACGTCACTATTTTAGACTACTCAATTGAGCAATATATTACAATGTTTATTAAAATTTGTAATAGAAATGAAAAGCTGTAATAATTAAATTTTTCGAGACGTTTTGTAATATTTGTTTTAATAAAGGAGACATCAGTATTCAATTACGATACAGTCAAATACACTATTAAAAAATAATGCACCTGCTAGTGCTATTCGTGAAAATTATGAACACATTAGTAATGAACCTAATTATTGTCATGTAATTTAGATATAACTGTTATTTAAAAGGTTTAGTACCTGAATGACTGAGCTCCGCTCGGATTTTTTTTGTTAAATTCTTAATGAAACCTAAGTAGATCGTTTTTCCGCGCCCGAAACCCCCTGCACATGGGCGTACCCAGGGTAGGGCAGGGGGGGGCAGCTGCCCCCCCCTAGGTTTTAGTTACGTCCATCCATATTAACTATCTACTTGTCAATAAAAATAAAATAAGTTTTTGGCAGTGGCAATACAATACACAGTTTTTAAATAAATAATCGTGCGGTACGCACTTTATACCAACTCGCTAGCAAAAATGCCGCGCTCGGGTGTCCTCGGCTCTGCACGAATCTAAAAGCAGTCACAGACGATCGAACTTGGTGCGGAGCGCACCACGAACTTGGTGTGCTCCGCACCAAATACGATCGTGTGGCGCACGGTTCGGCGGACATTATTATTATTAATATCGGTACGGCTGGTTCGGAGCGCTTGCACATCGAACGCGGTGCGTACCGCACCGATTCGATCGTGTGGACGGCACACCGAACCACATGTCGGTTTAGTCGCTATTGTGCTATCGTACGCGCAACACGTCGCTGCGCGTTCACAAAAATGGAGTCGGAGCGACGTCAAGACCGAATGACGATATACTAGTGCTGAATTTAAGTTCTCTGAATTCTCTACCTGACGCTAGAAATTTTAAAGTAGCCACCAATCTCTCTTCAGCACTCACAGCTTGTCGCATAACTGTATCGGATTTAGTTATATGCGATTTCACAAGATCCAACAATTCAATAAATGCTTAGGAACTCATTCGAAGATATATACGAAAATCTTTATCATCGAGATCTTTAATGAGATTCATATGACTACCGTTGTCTGTTTCTGAGATAAAATTTTGCCCATTCTTTTCTTCTTTTTCGTTGGTTATATAACGGCGATGTAGTAACGATAGCTGCCGCAACTAAAGCAATTTTGGCTTGTTTTGATAGAATGGGCGGCATTTCGAGGAGACGTGTTCACGCAACGCTAGCACGATACGACTGGACGGTTCGAAGTCTGGTGCGATCGTCTGTTGTGTAGATCGCACCGTGCGGTTCGTGGTGCGCTCCGCACCAAGTTCGATCGTCTGTGACTGCTTTAACCGAGCCACATCGTGTGCCGCGCGCGAATAACACGAAGAAAGATGGGAGAGTACGAGCGAGCGAATTGCATTTATGAGACATATTGTTATTGTTTTGAAAGAACATAATTGTTAAATCATTACCAATTTGGTTGTAGAGCAACAAGGTTCCGGGAAGAGGGAGAGTGAGGATTAAATTAAGTCAGCTGAAGAAATTGCTAAAGCTTTGAGCTGCGTTTACCTAGAACAGCAAGCCGCCAACAACATAGAGCAAATCAACCAGCTCCTTCTCTTAGCGAATATCATCTTCGTTAGATGCGAGATTCAGCAAAGACCATTCACCAGCATTTACTCTGTCATTATTAAAATTACTGTTCCGAAATTGCAAAAATTGAAGGAAGTATCTCAATTTTATGAAATAGAAGGAATCATATCTGAAACTGAACTATGGCGCACTCTGTGGATAAATAAGCAACAACAAGACTTTGATAGTATAAAAATAACGGAATTAATTCCAATAGCAGAATATTTTTGCCCAAAGGTGAAGACTGCCCTTTAAATTTTACTGACAATGCCATATTCCACAGCTACGATCGAAAGATCATTCAGCACATTCAGACGTGTTAAAACATGGCTGAGATCGACTATGATCGAAGATAGGTTAAACGAACTTTGTATGCTCAGTATACATAGAAAATTTGTAAACGATGTGGGCAATTTTTTCACGGAAGACGTTATAAATCGTTTTGATGAAGAGTTACTTCGCAAGTTACTTTTTAAATAGATAGTGTAATAATAAAGGATTCCTAAAAAATACATATTTTATTTTATCTTTATTTATTCTACTAGGCGCTGATAAAAAGTCTGATCTGCCCCCCCCTGGCCCAGAACCTGGGTACGCCCATGCCCCTGCATACTACATTTCATCAAAATCATTAGAGCCGTTTCCGAGATACCGATTATATATACATATACAGAATGCTCGTTTAAAGGTATTAGATAAATAGACAAATTAAAGAAACTAAGCAAACAAACATTTACAACGCGTAACATAGAGTGCCTATTGTTTTATCAATATTAATGTTTTCATGTAGGTACGACACTTAAACTTTTAATACCATTCTCTACAGACGAAATTCCCTACATGACTAGAAAAACAACAAGTAACTTACTATAAAACCCTTCTATCTATGTACATTTACAAAAAACCCTGTTCTATAAGGTTCCATAATGTGGTAAAACGGCGAACAAATTACCCCACGTTCTATGAAACTACACAGTCATTATAAATATAACTACACAGTTTATATATAGCTACTGACCTGTGATTTATGACTCTATATCTCCCTTGACAACAGTAGGTACATACACATATATATAAAACATGTGATTTATAATGCTTGTTGTGCGTTACGCTTAGGAACCCATTGACTATGAAGTTTCACGTTGCTAAGAGACAATTTCGGGGCTTGCACGCCGTTTTTGGGTGTCATTGATTTTTATGTAGGTAGCGAAAAACTTGATATCTACACTGTATGAGTACTCAAGCTGAAGGTATTTTCTATCAGTTAACATTTGTATAATACAGAGATTTTTATGGTGGGTAGTTGTGCTTGTAACATTCTGAATCGTATTTTTGAAAAATAAAGAACTAGGTACTAATATTGTAAATTACAAAATAACTATCTATTTATTAGGCTTTCACGGTTAACCTGCTACGCCGATTTCAATGGAATTTGAAATAGAGATACTTTAATTTTCGAGGAAGGACTTAGGTTACTCTTTATCGCGGTTACCGACTACACGCTGGCAGATCCGCGGGCAAGATGATTTTAGATCTTTTAAACTAATTAACGTATTTTAATATAGTTTTCAGTAATAGATGGAGTGATTCAAGAGGAAGGTTAAATCCACTATATTATAAAATACCTTTTTTTTTTCTTTTATTTATTATTTATAAAGAAAAGTATACAATGTCTTACATACTAATAGCATCCAAAAACCACCAAGGTTTATACTTGTGCTATCATGAGTCTGTCTTGTTGTAATACAATACTAGTATACTATAGCGGAAGAAGTCCGAGAATTTTAAAGACTTGCGCCGCGGGCCGCTAGAATCATTATCATCATCAGCCTATCGCAGTCCACTTCTGGACATAGGCCTCTCCAACTGCACGGCACTTGGTTCGATAATCGGCTTCTCGCATCCAGCTCCTGCCAGCCACCTTGCACTAATCATTACTCTATCTGGCCTGTGGACATCCTTTTTTATATTATATGCCCCGTGTGGGCAAACGAGCACACGTATCACCAGATGGTAAACGATGACCGCCGCCAATGGACACCCGCAACAACAGAGGAATCACAAGTGCGTTGCCGACCTTTGTGAGGGATATGGTTTTTCACCGGTTTTCTGTGAGACCGTGGTATCACTCCGGTCGAGCCGGCCCTTTCATGCCGATGCGTGGCTCGCCCACGGTCCTACATTACGTTACAATAATATATGGTAACTTTAGTATATAGTTATTCATACAAATACAATATCAAAGTATTATACAGTTCATTTCGTTTATAAGTTGGTGTAGAGCGATATAATAATTTTCATATGTAGGTATAATTAGCTACAGGTACCCAATAACCTGACGAATGGTTATTATTTCTAGTTTGCTTCTTAGTTTTCTTTTTATTTTACTTAATAACGCTCAATGCCGTGACATTTCAGTATTAGTTGTACGAATAAGGGATTATATTTGTCATTACTCAATTTAACTAAAATCCTATTCAATTATTTTTCCAAAACTATTTTCTTGTAAATGTGAACGTAATACTTAACTAAGATGACCGACTTAGCTGTAAGTTAGCAGGATGAAGTGGCAATGAGCTGGTCATATATGTCGCAGAACTCAGAACCGATAACAAAAACGATAACCGATGCAGGAGTAAGCGTGTTCTGGTGTTGAGACCTCGTCTTGGCAAATAAATTTAGTGTATTGCGCCCTCTGGCTAGTTGGCAGGACGACTTGCTTACTTTTAGAGGGCCGGCGGCGACTTAATACGAAAAGCATCTCTGTGGTATGACTCTCCGGCTTATATTAAGCGGACTGCGACGACTGATGATAATGAAATTTTAAACAAGTACTTCGTTTCTTTCAACTTATTTTCTTGTAATAAAGACGGTTGTAATGCTTCTTATGGTATGCTCTGCTGCTGCGCCGTGTGCGCAGGCTTATAATACGTACCTATTTATCTTAATGCTATTAGTAAGATAAATAGGTACGTATTATAAGTCTCATTGTTGAATTAATCTAAATTAGCAATAGTTATTCATCGTACTTTTTGATATCTGAGTCTGTGAGAGCTGATGGAAAGCATGCGAAGAATCCAACAGTAGTGGTGGCAGTCGTGGAGCATGGAGACCCACACAACGGCGGCCCAGTTGATTTAATACCATCAATAAAATTGTTCTATAACTACACAAATCCCATAATGTTTCAATCTATACAAATAAATGAAATTGGAGTCTCTGTTTGTAATATCAAAATAACATTTTTTTTTAATTTTGTCTGTCTATTTGTTCCGGGTAATCTCTGAAACGGCTGGTCCAATTTTGACAGGACTTTCACTGGCAGGTAGCTGATGATCCAGGGAGTAGCTTAGGCTATTTTTTAGGCTAGCTTTGTCCCGCAGCGTTACTCGCGGTACGACAATAACCGCTGGTGGGGCACCGCGGGATTCAGGTAGTTGATAATATATTTATTCTATTTGAACTTTGATTTACGAGTTGATCTGCGAGTTTCAGTTTTATATTACGCGCGGAGTTAAGATACGAAATTGTATGAATTAAAAAATGCATTGCAAATAAATATAGTAAATTCATGTAAGTTTATATATGTACAGCTATAAGAAAATAAAAAAAATAAAAACATTATTATTATTATATGTATTGGACTGCAATCAAACCGGAGACAATACTGTACGCAAAATCTTGTAGCAACTTTGGCTAATGACAGCTTAACAAAATTCAATAGGTGCAAATAAGTGAACATACAACAAGTCATATATCAAGTACTATTTAATTTTATTAGAGGTAGACTCGATTATAGTCCATCTAATCTAAAATGTACCGTATGACGTTTCATACTTTTCTACACGAAATAACTTTTTTCAGGCGTAATTCACAAAATTTCTATCTCACGATCTCTACCTTTTCTGTAAAATTATAAAAATAATGAAGTTATTATGTAACAATATGTGCAATTAGTTTTAACTGAATTTTATCTTTATATTTTTGGAACGTATTTCCTTATGGGGCGTTGCGGAGAGGTACCCTAGCCGGCAAAAAGCGTCCGTAACGTAAGATTACTGCCTCGTTGTCACAATGGTAGCGTATGCGAATCCTGTGTTTAAGGTCTCGGGTTCAAATCCCGGGTCAGATAAAATGTTTGTATGACCTGCAAATATTTGTATTTTCGGAGTTTGGTTGTTGTCTATGTCTAATATAGACAAAATCCAAACTAAATAATATCTATGTATTTACAAAAAAATAAAATCAATAACAATTACCTTTTCTCTCACCCTTTTTAATTAAATTTTAATTATTTTATGAGCGAAAAATAATATAACGCCATCTGTTTTTATGATATGGAACTTCGTTCCTATCTGGTGTCCCACGACCCCACACGACATTTTTAATCTATCAGGACTGTCATACGGTACTTCTTAGATTAGATGGACTATACTTCTTTGAACCGAGTGCAGTAAGGTAATTCCCAAAGCTGCCGTCCACGAAAATAATTTCCGCCGATCGAAAAATTCCTGTGATTCTATCCGCTTAAAAATATCCCCGCTGTTTTCAAGAACTCTAACCTATGTTGCTCTTTTCCCAACAGAAACGACGTCGGTTCTCTTCTCTCTGAGCATGAGTTTTCTTTGAGTTGGTTAATGTGGATTTCTTTAAAGTCACAAGAGATTTAATAGACAGTGTTTAATAAAAAACCAAAAGTAAATTTTATGCTACTTATTAGCTTAAGGAAATACATTTTAATGTACTTACCTACTCAGATAAAAACTTAGGTAAGTGTAGTTTGATTTAACAAAGCTATAATTTTCTCGAGGTGGAGAATGGTGATCTGAATGATCAGATGAGAAGGGTCGTGGATGGAGAAACTCCAGTATTTCTAACAGTACCATGGTCTATGGTGTTAATTTGTTTCGCTTATAAAGCTTGTATTCTGTTATGTTAAACTATAAACTATGGTCAAGTGCTCTATATTTAATAAATGTACCACCTACCGTGTTTAAGTGGAGTTAAGGCATTATAGGTCGGCCGGATTATTGTAGTTAGAAAAGTTTGAAATGCACCTCGCTAGATGGTACTAACCATCTAGCGGGTTGCATTTCAAACTTTTTACAATCACCCAAAACATTTGCATATAGTTTTTTGATGATTGGGTGAGTTGTCATATTTTATTAGCTTAATTTTGATGAACAAAATAATTGAAAAAGACAGTTAGCATTTTCAGTTGTCACAAAAAAAATTGCTAACTGTTTAGTGAAGAGGGCTCTGTAAAGTCCTGTTTTACCGACACGACACCAAGTAAAGTCAAGTTTACATCTGTCATCACAAACAATAAATCTGTCATGTATGTCAGTTAATGACATATCGAATCAACAAAGCCCACAAAGCCAGACAGTGGTTTTACGTCGGTTTTATTGCAGTTTGAAATAATTGAATATTGAATGAAATAAACAGTATATCTTGAAAATAATAAAGTGCTGGAGTTCTGTGAAAGTTTAGTGTATGAATTGTGTATGACCTGTGCGTTTTTAAATAAGGAAAGCGACGCGGTGCAACGGTAAGAATTTGTTTTTTTTTTATTTGTTTCTAATAGTTTGCGTCTGGTTGTTTTCTTCCGAACGGTTTTTTTTTGTAATGTGTAAATATAATACGACAAAGTATCTATGCGTTGCAATTCAAGTAACTATCGTAAAAGCGGTATCCAAAACTTAAGGTAATATAAATCTAAACTTGAACACTATAATTTCGTTTATCAAGTTTTAAAATGCTAGAAAGTTAAATAAAATTTAAGTAAATGAAAATAAATTATGTGCATTTAAAACATTTTAACTTTGATCATTTATTCATTATTTTGTGCATCTTAAATGCATAATTGAGCTAAAATAATTAAATATATGCCATTTATCGTTCTTTTATAGTCAACGAGTTGTTGCCCGCGACTCCGCCCGCGTATATGTCGGTTATCGCGGCAAATAGTAGCCTATGTGTTATTCTGATGTATAAGCTATATTACTGTAAATTTTCATTCAAATTCGTTCAGTAGTTTTTGTGTGAAAGAGTAACAAACATCCATCCATCCATCCATACTTACATACTTTCACGTTTATAATATTAGTAGGATTAATAAATCTACACAATTGCATAGGTATTTTATTATCTATTTATTTCAATACCTTATGTTTGTGACTAAGTTCAGTAATTAAATTTTAAATGTAATATAAGTATTATTTATCTGCTAAAATCTAGCTGCCAAAACTCAGGCTTGTCTGCCCATGGGTTCAACTGGCTATGTGTGAGGTGTGCAGGTGAAATTATCAATCTATCAATCAAATAAATAAAATTGGAGTGTCTGTTTGTAATATTAAAATAACAGCTTTTTAATCAATGCATATGTATGTATGTATACACATACCAAAAATGTAGTTAAAAAAATTTTTGTCTGTCTGTCTGTTTGTTCCGGGTAATCTCTGGAACGGCTGGATGGATTTTTACGGGTGTTCACTGGCAGGTAGCTGATGATCCAGGGAGTAACTTAGGCTACTTTTTTTAGACTAACTTTGTCATGCGGCGTTACTCATGGTACCATAATAACCGCGGGTAACACTGCGGGGTTCAGCTAGTATTCTTAATAAATATCTTTGTACTCTTTTTATTATGAACATTGTGTGAACGGAGTATGAAATTGTACCATAGTCGAAGTTTATATAAAAAACATTCAGAAAGCTAAAAATAATAATAACTCTTTCAGTTAGGAAGGGAAGACTAAGAGCTGAAATGTTTAGAGTTATAAGCTATTTTTTTTCCTTCCCATTTTTTAGGGTTCCTTGCCAAAGGGAAAAAATGGAACCCTTATAGATTCATCATGTCTGTCTGGCCGTCTGTATGTGACAACTACTTTTTTCCGAAACTATAAGAACAATAATGTTGAAACTTACATTAATATGAACATTTTTACACAAAAATAGAAAAAAACAATAAAATTTGGGGGTATCCAAACTTACCTGAACTGAAACTCAAAATTTTTTTTATCAAACCCGTCTCTGTTGGGTAACTATGGATAGGTCTTCAAAAATGATATTGAGGTTTCTAATAGATTTTTTTACTCAACTGAATAATTTGCGTGAGAGACAGTTCCAAAGTGGTAAAATGAAACCCCCCCCACTGTTACTTCTAAAATAACTGAATGAAAAAACTAAAAAAAATATATGATGTACATTGTCATGCAAACTTCCACCAAAAAATGATTTTGACGAAATCTAGTATTTTTTTTAATACTTTTTAAATCATAAACTGCTATTTACCTATCATTCAATCAAAACAAATATAAAAATTATAGTATGTTATTTGCTGCTGTGGAACCCTTCATGGGCGAGTCCGACTCGCCCTTGGCGCCTTTTTTTTAGTAAGACCATATTAAATAATTTAATATTTCAGATATCTAACGCACAACGCCATCTAGTCCTAAACTAAGCAGAGCTTGTATTATGAATACTAGACAACTGATATAAATACTTATATACTTTTTGTTTTTAAATATATACATATTATACATAGAAAACACCTGAACTCCGAAACAAATATTTGCAGATTATACAAACATTTGAGACCTCAGGTGCAGCAGCTGCATATGCTACCAGTGCACCACCGAAGCAGGTAGTCAAATGCTAAATCATTAATAAATAACTTCAAGAAAATAATGAAAACTAAACATTATAAATGAACACTAGTTTCTTAACAAACATTGACTTACAAATGGATTTTTAATTATTTTTTAATGGGAATCCATGACTGTATAATACTACTTGTAAATAAAACAGACAATAATATTTAAATGTAGAGAATATGCTTCTGGCATTTATTAGAAACATTTTGTAGAACTAACTTTACTGAATTATATAAAGCTAAATTTAATTTCAATCACAATATTTCCATCCACATTATAATTTTATGATGACATCCTTGTTTTCCAAAATACAATCTTTTGTAAATATCAAGAAGTATCTTATCTAATGTAAATTACTATTTTGCATAATTGACATTTGACACGGAAGGTGAAAGTTTTTGTCTACTACTTAATTTTCTATTCTTGGTTTACATAACACTTTTAAAAAACTTTTGAATCCTAGATTTGGTTTGTATATTACAAACCAAGTCTAGGTTTCAAGTTATTAAAATTTTTTGGGTTGCACTAGCAAAAAGTATGTCTGTACTAAATTATAAGTTACTAGCTGTTGCCCGCGGCTCCGCCCGCGTGTATGTTCAGTAGTTTTTGCGCGAAGAAGCAACAAACATACACACTCACAAACTTTCGCCTTTATATATTAGCGTGATTAATAAATATGGCTTCAGACAGAAGTCCTTGATATTCCAGTATTTCCTCTACTGTAATGTATGTCATGTATTACACAGATCACCTTCTTCTTGAATTACCCTCTTCCTTGAAATCTCTTTAGTAGTTTAAAAGATGTAAGCAAACAGACAGCGAAAGCAACTTCTATTTATACTACGTAAAGAAGTAATATTGGCACAACATAATGTTTGAAATTTGTTTGCCAGGCAATCTAGAATGGACCCTAGAGTTTATATTGTTGTATTTTTAACCAACCTAAAAAACCATAAGGTTTTCAATTCGACCGTATTTTGTTTTATGTATGTCCATGTACCATGATAAGGACACTAAGATCTAATGATGTCATCCAAGAATCGAGGGGAACCTTCGAAATTCGTAGGAGCGCATAGTGCGTTGGTAATGTTTTTATTTTATTTAAAAAGTGGTGCTTCCCGTGTGGTCCCATTTCAATTTGGTCGTACTTGAAGTCGGTTCTTATGTTTGTTATTTTGTTGTTTGTTATCTTGATTTAATGGGAAATGAAAATCAATGTTGATACGAAAGAACAAAAAACATCTTCCAAGTCAAATTTTGAGCCCAATCGGTTCAGACATTTTGAATATTTCTAAATAATAGATTAATTAAATGATTGGATAATTAATATATCTCCATAGTTACTTCATTTTTCTGTCGTATGTGTTTATTTTATTCAGTATTATTTTTATCAGGTTATGATGACTAGCTTTGTCAAACGGCAATTAAGGATTAATTTTATCTTTGATTTCATTATCAAAGATAAATGGACTTAGCAGATTTTGTACATGCCTATTATAATGATTAAATAATTTTATTTTAATACATTACAAATAGGTAAAATAGCAATAGCTAACTTCGGATGAAATGTGATTAATATACCTGGAAATGGTTTTGAAACTTCTATTAATTGTGTTACTGTTAATCTACGAATAATATTTATTATTCTTAGCTTAATAATATGCTATTGGTTTTTCGAATTAAACAGAAGTTTCTTGTCTACGGGCAAGATTGCAGATATATATAATCTATCAACGAAATAAAATGCCTGCAAGCGACACTTGGTTTTATTTCGTCGCATCAAATACAGTTGTCTTAGATAATGTATATGTCTAGAATCTCTAGATGGACAGTCAAAGCTGTAAAACAGAGGAAAAAAGTCAGTCGATTGTTGGCGCAAACATGCTTTTCCCGCGTTTAGTATGAAACGCACTTTTCTTGTATCTAGGTAAATATGAAGAAACTTGTAAAACTTTGCGAAATAAACATTATTATTATTAAAATAAAATCAACTGAATAATACAGGGATAAAAAGTGTTTGAAAGGAATATCTTAAACTGCTATAGAATGTCCGTGTGTTGGCGGATTGTGAATACAAAGAGGCTACACCCTTATTCATCTCATGAGTGTCGTGAGAGGCGGCTAAGGGAATAAACTACTTAGTTCGCCGATGCGTTCCTGGAGCTCCTCCCGACTGCTGAGGTTGGCCACCGCGGGGTTTAGTGAATAGACTGGTCCTCCGGGAGTCCCACACGCGCCCTTCGTCTCCCCAACAAGGGTATAGTGCGAAAAGCATTTCCCGCGTAAAAAAATAAATAAAAAAAAGTCAACCTCACTGCAAGAGAGATCAACAAGGTCAAAAAGGAGAGGCTTTTGTCCAACAATGTACTGTTAAAGCTGTTGTTGCCACGGATTTGTATTCTACTCATCTGTTGATTTAAACGTTTTGCGGATGTACATTTCACTTTGAACCGGCTATTCTTGTGTCGCTTAAATCGTTCAAATCCTTACACGGCTGGTCCACAACATCACACTTATTACGGAGTCCCATCCTTATTGTTTACCTTATAGTACCAGCCCTATCCAGATAATTATAAGACTGAAAGCCCTGCATAAACAAGTGTCTCAATTTGGTCATCTATTCATAGAGTAGGTATGTATGTAGGCACTTTGTACCTTGATGACGTGTGTTAATCACATTTAATGGAAATATTAATGCAATAGTAATTACCAGTAGCATTAGCGGTCTAACTTGGGAATAGTTTAGTGTTTAATATTGAGTTTCTTATACTACTTATTTAGCTTTCAGTTATTACTTGCTGGACTTATTAAAGAGTAGAGTGACCATAATTCATTTTATAATATGCCAATTAAAGAACAAAGAGCGGTTTTCGCGCGTCTATTCTTTTTTAAAACCGAATGATTACCATAGAATTCATAATTGTGGATTTTTGATTTTATAAGGAGCTAAGGAGCTAGTTGTGCCCGCTACTTCATACACGTGACATTTAGATTTTCAAGTTATTTGTATGTAATTTTTCACCATTTAAAACTTCCCTGGACTACGACAAACATTTCAAAACCAAAATCAGTTAAATCGGTCCAGCCTTGCGTCGTATCATGATATTTAGATTCAGGTATTAGTTTTCCCACAGAACAATCGTAATGTACCAAACGGGATACACCGGGAATACCTATTACATGACCATGTTTCTCGTTTATACCTCGACTAACTATTGCCCGCAGCTCCGCCCGCGTTTATGTCGGTTATCGCGGCAAATAGGAACCTATGTGTTATTCTGATGTATAAGCTGTATTACTGTAAAGTTTCATCCAAATCCATTCAGTAGTTTTTGCGTCAAAGAGTTACAAACATACATCCATCCATCCATACTTACAAACTTTCGCGTTTATAATATTAGTAGGATTAATCCAAATTCTGATTAAAAAATACAACCCAATGGAAACCTTCCTCCTCTTTGTAAAATAAGCAGGTATTACATCATCATCTATTTACCTTTTTCCCAACCTTATTTGGGATCCGGTCGGTGCAATAAATTTTCTTCTTGCATTCTCCTCTATTACTCGTCAGTTAACTGCTTACTCCCTTCTTCGCCATATCCTCTTTTACACCGTCCATCCATTGTTTCTTTGGTCGTCCTCTACTCTTTTTGAACTACTCTACTTCTACTCTTCGAATTCCATCCTTAAAACTTTCTTAACTAAATTTTGCTCATCTCTACGCATCACATGTCCATTCCGGGATAACCTGTTGCTTCTCAACTTTTCACCCAGTGGTAAGTAGGTATAACATATTAAAAAAAAACTTGGTCAGTCACAGTCTTGATTTGCAAGTGTGCAAGACATGTCATAGATGACTTTACTCACTTACGATGAGGTGATGAACCCTCTTTTTCCCACAAACCAAACAGTATTCCTCTTTTAAATACATCACAAAGTTACCATAAATATCAAGAGCCACTTGTCCAAGAAGGCGGCCATCTTGTCATATATCAAAACAAAACAATTAATTTATTCAAACAGAGATGTTAAGAATAACTTCCTTCCTTTACGCTTTAGTAGTCATGACGACTTTGTATATTAACGGTAAAGGTCCGGCCCTTTGCTCTGACTACCAAATTTTATTTCTTAGAAATCTTTGTAGGGTTATGTTCATTGAGTGTGACCTAGAAAATATGATCGACAAAATGACACTACAATCCTCAAAATGTTGCATGATGATTCCAGTAACAAATGGCTACGAAACCGACGAATAATTTTGAATCTTTAATTTCGTTTCGGTTTCCTAGGCAGTTTACTTATCTAAAAAAGTCCTTCCTCAAGAATCATAGTATTTCCGTGCAAAATTTCATTGAAATCGATGCAGTGGTTTAGCCGTGATAGTGTGAAAGACAGAGTTACTTTTTCGAATTTACAATTTTAGAAAGCTGCTAAAATGACTATTTCTGCTTGATGATAAGCATGAGTAGAATCCAAGAATGGTGGTCACCATTCTCACAGCGAATGTGGACACTGCAGCATAGTGACCCACAATATGCCAGCCTAGTGAGATGCTTTTTACAATCTGTTGATGCTTTTTGAATACGTAATTAAACGCTTTAATTAGGTATAAATAATTACATATGTATGATAAAGATTCTAATCAGTTATAAACTGTTTATCGTGCGATAAATACGGAATGAGATTAATAAGTTCCTGACCGAGACCATGTCGTAATTCCTTATCATAATCGCAATTTTCATTTCATATTGTGAAATGTATTTTTTTATGAATAATGTTCAATGATTGTATTAGGAGTAGACATTTTGTCAACATTGTTTTGTAATTATTTAAAAATTACATATTCCATTAAAATAGGCAAAGTACAATATGCAAAATTTTCAACTATTTTCATAATGATATGTGCTAAGTATTAATTATTTGTAAAGGAAAACCAGAGATCTTTAAACTTTAGCTTTCATGGTGGTTACATAAATTTATTTCAACGTTTATACAGTAATGGCATACGTCTGGCGAACATGATCCAGTTTCATCAACAATAATAGTTGCTCTATATCTTTCGTAACACGTCTTCTTTGAAATTCCAGAGGCCAAAAATAGTCGGACTGTCCGCTAAAGAATTTAACATCTGGTCAACCTTCTCGTTACCGGCAGCTGAGCCCTTACTAGCTATTTCCTAAGTACTGCATTGGATAAACTGGTATGGGGCCAGTAACGGTCCTTGAACTTCCTATAGAGGCTGTTTGCGGCGAATTATTATAGGAATACTTGTTCCAAGTACTTTGTAATATACATTGAACGTACCTTCTTAAGAGGTACATAATATATTACGATTAAGTCGAAGAGTAGGTAAGTAGTACCTTTACGAAAGTGTATAGTTCTTTTGATAGAAAAGTTTGTAGGTATTAGGAGTGACTTATGGCCGTTTGTAATAAACCTCTGTCTAGTTTTATCTACATTTACATTAAAAACAGTATTTGTTTTTTAACAGACTTCAAAAACGGAAGGGGTTTTCAAATCAATTATTTTTTTTTGTTTGTAACCTCAAAACTTTCGACTGGGTAAACCGATTTTGACGATAGTTTTTTATTTTAAAGCCAGAGGAGTAAGGTCCCATTTCATTTTGGTCAAGTTCTTGAAGTCGGTTTCTTTATGTGATAATTTGTGATTTTTTTTTTTGATAACCAATACTTATCAAAAAAAAGAAAAACAATTGATACTGCAAATCAACGCAAGTATTTTAGCCATAATTTAAAAAAAAAGAGAAAAACATTTGGTCTATCTTCAGTTTAACTTGAGATGAAATTAAATCAAACATGTCGTCCACTAGTTGAATTGTATTTATTTTTGTCATTTTTGATCATAGTTGAAGCCGAGTTCTTTTGAAGCTGGATACATACAAGGAATTATTGTTTTACTTAATTAGGTCATTGCGCGTCAGGGTTAACTACTCCAAGATCCCTTTGACCCTTTGATCACTCTTGTTACATGACTCTAGCTGATTAGTATAGACTTTGACTGACAGAGTACCTAAACCAAAAATGTAGACGCGACAATCGTATAGAAGTGTAAGTTCTAGATTATGAAGCTGGTTTTTTCTTGGGGTTAAGAATACGTGTCCATCTTGCTTTGGTAAGTACAGTTTTTTTATTGTTTCATTATTTACCGTGATATATGTATTGTCTTTATATTAATGAGAAATGAGAAGTAAAACTGTTTGAGATTTTGTTCCTATTATATGCTGAGTCTATTTCAATAAGCAAAGATTTAAGTTGCCTTCGTCAACTACTTAGGTGAACCATTCGGAGATGGTTCAATGATCCCGACGAATCTCTTAATAGAAAAAACGCAATCCTAACTAATATTATAAATGCGAAAGTAACTCTGTCTGTCTGTCTGTCTGCTACTCTTTCACGCCAAAACTACTGAACGGATTTGAATGAAATTTGGTATACAGATATTCTAGACCCCGAGATAAAACATAGGCTACTTTTTATCGCGAAAAAGGGGTTGTAAGGGGTTAAAAGGGGGGGGGGAAAGTTGTATGGGATTTCATAATTTTTAAAGATAAAACCATGAAACTTTATATTTAAGCACTTGATAAAAAATAATAAAACATTTGTTCTAGCGTTTTTGAAATTTCGACCTGTGAGGGGATGAAATAGGGGTTGAAAGTTTGTATGAAGTTCGTCATTCTTGAAGATACCTTACATTTTACATTTAGGCATTTAGGCACTAAATAATAAACAAAAAATCGTTTGTTCAAGCATTTTAAAATTTACACCAGCGTGGGGGTGAAATAGGGGTTGCATGTGGGTGTTCGTCATTTTTGACGACAGACGGCACATTCAGTTCTTAAACTCCCATTAAATTTATCTCATGAGGAAATTCCAGTGTGTAACATCACAAAAAACAGCGATCGTGGCCGAATGCTACAGCAATGCAAGCTGTTAGTGTGGGATGAATGTACAATGTCGCATAAAAAAGCGATCGAGGCGCTCAATCGAACTCTGAAAGATATCAGAAACAACCAGAGTTTAATGGGTGGGATGGTAGTGCTGCTTGCTGGGGATTTTCGACAGACACTACCTGTCATTACCAGAGGCACTCCAGCAGATGAGGTAAATGCATGTTTGAAAGCGTCTATATTATGGGTGCATGTAAAAAAGTTTTGTCTAACTAAAAACATGCGAGTACAACTACATAATGATACGCAATCGGGGCAATATGCAGCTGCTCTATTGAAAATTGGTGAAGGTCGAATGACTACGGACGCTAACGGCATGATCACGTTAAATCAAGAATTTTGTAATGCTGTCCACAACTTGGAAGATCTTAAAAACAACGTATATCCCGGTTTGGAATATAACATGAGGAATAGAGAGTGGTTGTGTGAAAGGGCTATATTAGCACCAACCAATGAAATCGTGGGACAGATAAATGAACGAATGATGTCACATGTGCAAGGCGATGTTGTCGAATATTTATCAGTAGATATTATCATGGACAGTGAGCAGGTGACATCTTATCCTACAGAGTTTCTTAACTCTTTAGAGCTATCAGGACTGCCGTCTCATAAGCTGAGACTGAAAGTTGGGGTTCCAGTTTTGTTAATGAGAAACCTCGAAGCACCGAGACTATGCAACGGAACTCGATTGCAAATTACGCAGCTAGGACGCAAAATTATTAGAGCAATTATAATGACAGGAATAGCTAAAGATGAAGAAGTTTTGATTCCTCGCATACCCATGATCCCTACAGATTTACCTTTTCAGTTCAAAAGAATCCAGTTTCCCCTCAAACCAGCCTTCGCAATGACCATTAACAAAGCGCAAGGCCAAACACTGAAAGTGGCGGGCGTAAATTTAGAAAAGAACTGTTTTTCGCATGGGCAACTCTACGTGGCCTGCTCACGTGTATCAAATCCCAAAAATCTCCACATTTTATCTAACAACAATAAAACAGCAAACGTTGTGTATAAAAATGTTTTAAATTAGGTTTTTTAAAAATATTTTTGTACACAACGTGACGCTGGCCCCAGTAAGTGTCTCTTGGACATTTATAAGAGAACAATAAATTTTTATTTTTTAAATATACCTACTAATGATTCAAAAATACACCCAAAGATACTATTCCACGCGGACGAAGTCGCGGGTAACAGCTAGTGTATGAATATATCGAATAACTACTCCGTATTGTTCGTACTGATATTTCACATGGACCCTGACATATCACGTCCGTTCACTGCCAATTGGAAAATTGGTGATCCTATCTAGATTAAAAAAAAATCCTATAGAAAAAACGTGTTTAAATATACGCGCAGCAACAACTGTATTTCCCTGTGTAAGGCAATTGGATTTGTTTAAGAGCAAGGCATAGTTTACAGATTATAGTAACGATAACAATCACGGCATCTCAAAAATATCGGGTAACGGTTGGATGCGAACGGCATGGAACCACACTCCTTTAGGCACGTTTGGTTTAATTGTCCTAGTTTTGGCCTATAAAGTCCAAATCTTGGTATACTCATAAAGGCGCCTATACCCAACAAAGGGGACTAAAGACTGAAAGAAATAACTGAACCATCTTAAATAAGACCATCTGAAACCATGCTGGGCCGTCCCAAAATAAGAAATTTATTTGCAATATTTCTTAGAAATGTTATTTTGACCTAGTTATGTTGTATCGTCGAATTATATACCGTGTATTTCTTTAGTAATTCGTGGAAAAAGAATCTCGATACTTTGTATAAACTTTGTATTGACTAGTAACAGCTGAACATAGGCTACCATTTACCAACCCACTCAAACTGAGCTGTACCTAGTACGCAGTCCTTCCTCTTCTGAATCTAGCCAGTTCTAGTTAGGTACCGTCTTCAGGACGTTACTTCATGTTCAACCTTACTGATCCGCAATCTCCGCACTGCTCTGTTTGCTTCAATGGTCCTTCGAAAGACAAGCTTTATTCTTTCTCTCAGCAAAACTACTGAATTCTTGACCAAAAGTAAGCATTCCATATTCTAAGTGTTCTCTACTCTTCAGTAAGTTTTCTTTAGCACTTGTTACACCTTACATATATAGAGACACCAGCAGACAGATACCCTCTGTGTGCTAAACGCATACATTACCTCTTTCCCACACGACATATTATACGATATTTTAATAAGTAAATCAACGCTGTGAAGGATGCCTTAAACTTTTTCCGATGGGAACAATATGAGACCATACTTGTATATTGATACCTAGATGTTTTTATATTTATTTGCTTTGCTAATTTTTGTTCGCCTATCTATTTCGGTCCCGCTAATCTCTGTAACGGCTAAACCGATTTTTATTTAACTTTCACTGGCAGATAGTTGGTTTTAGAAGGAGTGATTTATGCTTCATTTATTTTAGAAAAAAAAATAAAACAAATTAAAGGCGCAGACGTAGTTGCCGTGGTCAGCTAGCTCACAACAACTTTAGGTAATGAAACGAATCACTGGTGGAAACTATTAAAATCGGTTGCAATTTTTAAGAGGAGTTGACGAATACACAGACAAATCGTAAGCGATTTTCTTTTAAACTTTTTAAACAATATAAACAAGTACCTAACTATTTACGCCTACAAGATACACACAGCTACTTATTTATTTTATTTGTACATAAACATATTACAGGTTTGAACTTATCGACGGTTTCTGCACTAAGCTCGAGGCTCGTATGGCGGCAACCAAGACTAGATTTTACATCAGCAGAACAAACTACAGGAAACTGTTAAAAACTAAACAAACAGAACTATCATTCTGAGCAATCAGAACGACATCAGTAAATTTTTTGTCAACGCTATTACAAAACAAACTACCTCCTAGTAGAAACAAGTCTTCCAATTACTTCATCCGCTACTACGAATCTAATTGATGCCTTTTTGTCTCGCTCTGTTTCCTTTCTGAACACACGTTTCATCTCATTCCTTTATCTGACTCAGGTACTTTGTGCAGATAATTATCAAAATTGATAATTGTCTAATGTCTTCCTGCGATTTCATAATTTTGTTCTCAATTGGACAGATTTTTATATACGTACATTCCCTATATTTGCACCGTTTTGATCTTAATTTTAATGTTCCATTTGGTAATTGAATTAGTTCTACTCAAGGTTAACTCTATTTAAATAAATAAAAGTATTACATATTATTATATCCTTTAAGAGGTTTTTGTTAGAGGTAGAAAAAGAGTGAATCATTACTACAGTGCTATTCTTTTAAACCTCTAGCCTAATATTTGTGTTACGACTGAGGTCATGTCGGAGTTCTAGAGATTTTCATCTCCAGTACACATTTGGACTTGCAACCATCAGTATTTTCACTCGACTGTGGCAGCAGGACAGTTTGTGTGTGGAGAATGGTTATTTCTTTGGTTATGTGAGAGTAAAACTGCATGGTTATATGAAAATCACCAATCCATACCTCAGTAATATAAATAAATAGACGTTGATATAACCTCCAATACTTTCAGCTGTTGTGATATTTTTGATTGAAATTCAATGGCTTAAAAATCTATTTTACTTTATCTTAGACCATAACTAATATCTAACCACGATAGTTAACAAAATACTTAATACTATTTTTGCAACTGTAGCCAATTGAAATTATTGTAGGCGTGTTGACGCCCAATTACAAATTAACTTAAGAAACTCCAACAGCCTGTGAAGAAATATGAATAAACAGCTAAAAAGTCTAGGATTGAGCTAAAATGTATATATCAAGAATAGTCCATTCGTTTAGATAGTGTCGGTGCACCCGCACCCAATTGTGGTTATTGTTGTGAAATACGAATATATTAATTCATAAAACGGCGTAAACTGATAGTGATTTTGATTGATGATTTGATTTTGTGCCGCACGTGTGACGTCGGCGCGATCAATGTGATCGTATCTAAGCGAATGGACTGTACCTATTACAATATATTATTACTGTACTAGTTGAATTGTTGCCCAAGACCTGTACAGTTGACGCTCCTCGAGGGAGACATTCGTTCAGTAGTCGACAGCGATAGGTTGATTTCTTTGAGTTTTGAGATTGAGTTTCAGAATCAAGTTTCATTCCTTGAAGATCTATCGTGTCCGAATCTGACAGCTCTGGTATACGCACACGAGTTAAACCATATCATCATCAGCCTATCTCCACTAATAAACGAAGGCATTTCCCAAGGAGCGTTTTTTTTCCTAGTCTTGGGCAGTCCGCATTCATGCGCTGCCAGCCACTTTCCTCTAGTCGAAGGTCAAGTGCGCCCACACTAGCTCTCTCTTCATACTTTATTCATCTCACACACAACTGTACGAACTTGGATCATCATCATCTTCCTAGCCTTTATTATTCCTAACATTATTTGTGGTTAGCTACTAGTTCAACCGGTTTTACCTGAACATTAGTTTTTACACAGAGCGACTGGCATCTGACCTCCGCAACCCTGAGGGCGAATTGAATTCGATGATTGAACTAGTTGACAGTATATTTGAGAGAACTGACTTCCCAATAACGATTGCCATCGATGTTCATGACAACCGGGACTGACGGCTTAACGTGCTCTCCGAGGCACGGGCGGGAAACACCACCATCTTCAATAGTCCGGGCTGCTATTAAGAATTTCTTGTATAAAAACACAACAGCAGACAGACCCGGGAATCGAACCCGAGACCTCTTGATCTGCAGTCACTTACGCTAACCACAAGACCAACGAGGCAGACTGTGTACGAATTTGGGTATACATTCAAATTGTAATTTAGTGGGGTTTAGCCTCCTGAGTTAATATTCACATATTCCACGTAACCTCCAATTAAAGTAGTCCAATAGTACCTAATTGTATTACGGGTCGTGTATCGCCAATATGTTTTCTTCGAGCAATAAGTTTTCCTATTTTCCAAGTAATATAATTTTATTATTTTGCTTGACAAAGATCGCGAGTTCATATTTCACCAATTTTCCACGGAATATACTTGTGTTATGAAATGGAATGACTTTGTTACTTATGTGTCCGTTCATTGTCATGTTTTTTCATCAAATTACATCTATTTTCGTAATATCGTGTAATGACGTATTGTCTTGGACTTTATGAGGACATCGTCGGGTAATCTTCTGTTGTTACATTTGTTTGTTAAAGTTTCTTTGTCTTGTTGAAGATATTTTTTCAACAGTTTATTTTTGCTGTTGATATTATGAGCTCATGTGTTATCTAAAATCTTTTATCATTGTATGGCGTATAAAACAACTTTCATTTAATTTTCTAGATATATTAAAACACGAAGGGAATTCTTGGTAATTGCTCAAGCAGTTTCCTCATGAAGGATTGTGAAGAATCATCTATACCTCTATACAAATAAATAAAATTGGACTGTAATATTAAAATAAGCGCTTTTTAATAAATGCATAAATATATACCCGGTACATGTACCAAAATATCATTTTTTTTTCAATTTTTGTCTGTTTGCCTGTCTGTATGTTTGTTCCGGGTAATCTTTGGAACGACTAGAACGATTTTGACGGGACCTTCACTGGCAGCTAGCTGATGATCTAAGGAGTAACTTAGGCTACTTTTTTTAGACAAACTTTGTGAGATAGTAACCGCGGTTAACACCGCGGGGTGTAGCTAGTTAAAAATGTATTAGGTGTAGTGTTTTTAGAAACCAGTTTAAGCCAACCAGATAATTGATCTGTGAAGGAAAATTTCCAAAAAATTCATACCTACATTGTTTTTGTCTAGTCTATCACTACGAATCGCGTGATTAAACAAAAGTCTATGCTACCAAATTGATTAGCTACGTTTTTTCACACATTTCGTAGTTTTTTGTCCACAATTGGCTTACGTGAGTATTTTCACTAGTGTTATATGAATATAGACTGCGTAAACGATGTTAATGAAGGAATTTCTAATAAAAACTCAAGAGGCTACCGTCTCCCGATAGTAAACATAGCTAATGTGGAGTGGTACAGTATCGACTATACTGTACCACTTCGACTAGTGACATATATCCTACTAATATTATAAATGCGCAAGTTTGTAAGGATGGATGGATGTTTGTTACTCTTTCACGCAAAAACTACTGAACGGATTTGGATGAAACTTTACAGTAACATAGCTTATACATCAGAATAACACATAGGCTACTATTTGCCGCGATAACCGACATATACGCGTGCGGAGCCGCGGGCAACAACTAGTATAATAATATATTTATTGACACTAGTCGAAATATTAATACAGAGATGCAGTAGGATATAATGTACTCGTAGTGATTCATTTATTTAATCTCGCTCTTCCACACACACGCACGCGTTTTTATATGTTTTGCCCGCCTTTTTACCGAGAAGCCATAGACTCCTCTAGTTTTAGGTATAGTCTCCGCGCCTCATATGTGCCAGAGACAAGTATGGAACCTTCTTGTATATATGAGGCCATTACCACTCACGGATCTACATACAGTACATATCTCCATTTCTTGTCGCAGCATCATAAAAGCAGCTCAGAACATTGTTTTGACAACTACTGAATTACTAGGTAGTTACCCATTTCACATTGTGTTTTGTCCAAGTAGAACCACAGTTCGGCGGATATAGACCGACTAAACCAGAATGATACCACGGCATCGCAAGAAGCTGTTGTTAACATCAACAGGCTTTAACAGTTCACTGCTGGACATAGGCCTCTCCTTAGAAAGGAGAAGGAGGTTTTGGCCTACTTATAACACGCTGGTCAGACAGTTTGCATTAGTATTATTTTGTTTGGTCCGGATGTGTTAATAACAGCAGTTCCCGGATCCCTCCCTTCTCAGGCACAGAGTGGCACATCGTGTGGTTTTAGTCGATTCGATTCCAACACACCGCCTCGCCGCAAACCCCGGCGGGATGACGGCCCGAGGGGGTTTCCACACGTAAAAAAGGAGTATTTTTAACCGACTTCCAAAAGGAGGAACTACTACTATTACACTTACCTGGGCACCGACTTCAAACCTATAAATAGGCAGCACATACAAATAATAATGCTTCACCAATATTAAAGGTTTGCATATGAGGTGTATTATATAAATCTTTATTAAGTTCTTTTATACTTTTAAATTTTTGAAGTCGGTGTTTTTAAACGAAGTTTTTTTTTGTTTTAAGTTTTCTTTCTCTTTGCAGTGATGTTGTCCAGTTGTTAAAGTCGTTATTTATAACTACCCGCAGTTACTAGAAAAGGTTCAAACGAAATGTGTACTAAAAAAATCTTTTGAACGGCTCAATTCACAACACTTTTTCGTCCTTTTTCATTTTGATACTTTCTGTTTTTATCTAAAATATTTCGGAATGTTCTTTAGGGACTCGTGTTTATCTTCAAAGGATTCACACAGCGCCTCTGATGTATTTTTTCTATACATAAAAGGAAATTATTTTACGGTATTATTTATTTCCCTTTTATACAAAACTCTTGTATAAGAGTAGATACAGATCACAATAATCTTAAATAATCTCTCAAGAGTACGTATACAATGATGTATCTATGAAGGATGAAGTATTATTTTATTTTTTAATGTAAACTATATTATTTAATGTACAATAAAGTTTATTCTATTCTAATCTATTCTATTCTATTCTATTCTATTCTATTCTATTCTATTCTATCTATGTCATTTTTTTATGCATTTTCATAATTTTAGGTAATTTTGTGACTGTGTGTGGATAGATATGAAATAGATAACTACGGCTTTTTTTTTAAAAAACACATATGTCGCGGGGGGCTTTACAAACAAACAAGAAACGGTCACAAAGAACACCCAGACTCGGGACAACAATTTGTGAATCACTCAAAGTTTTGTACCGCTTGGAATTTGAACCAACGACACTTGACGCAGTAGCAAGAGGCGTGGCGACCGCTGAAATCAGAAGGCCAACCATGCAGTCATGCATTTTTTTTCTACAAAATATTAAGTATGTTATGAAAATTAAATATATACGTGTAATTTCTTATTGCGTGATTCAACCCATAGTAAATCTAAAACTTTTCACTTGTTGAAGAAAACGATTGTTACAACCTTCAAGAGAAGAGAGTATTCTCTTAAAATCAACAAACTTGTAACTTAGCCACTGGAGCGAAGCTAGCATAAAAAGTAGTCTGAGTTACTTCTAACATCATCAGCTATTAACCAACCAGTGCAAAAAGTCCCGTTGAAATCGGTCCAGCCGTTCCAGAGATTAGGTGAAACAAACAAACAGACATAAAATGATGATATGTAAATTCCGCATATACTTTGATATGCATAAATCAAAATTACAAAAATATACCTTCATTATATTTCTTTGTATAGATAGATGACAGCTAAGCCATTATTGCGTATCTATTAACACCTCATTCGTCAAATAATCGGTTCAGTAGTTTAGACGCCACACTGGAGCATACAAACATATACAGTCTGCCATAACCCGTTTTTTTTTGGTTTCGCTGTAGTCGTATCTATACTAATATATAAAGCTCAAGAGTTTGTTTGTTTGAACGTGCTAATCTCAGGAACTACTGGTCCGATTTGATCAATTATTTCAGTATTAGATAGCCCAATTATCGAAGAAGGCTATAGGCTATATATCATCACGCTAAGACCAATAGGAGCGGAGCACCAATGAAAAATGTTTCAAATACGGAGGAAAATTATCACGCTACGGGCAACAGGTGACGCAAACGTGGGTCTGCTAGTTAAGTATATAATCGTCTTAAGTAAGTCGTAATAAAGGTTTATAAATTATTTTTAGAGGCGTGTAGAACTGTACGATTTGGCACGGCATGCTAATCGTCATAGTGAATTCAATTCTCAAATATCGCAAGGCCTCATACAAAATTGAACCAGTTCAATTTGCAATAGACAATGTTACGGTAATTTCACACCAGTTCGTTCCCAATAAGTCATGATGTTATCAATTTACAAAACACAGTCTGTCTGTATTTTTTATATTGTTATTGCGTTATACCTGTTGCTTTATTCAATATAGTGTCATTTGAAACGGTTGATTTAATATTTTCAACCGACTTAAAAAGGAGAAGGTTCTATGTTCCACTGCACTTATGTAGTTTTTTAACGTGGTATTTAAGTTCTGTGCTATAGCATGAATTAATCTACTTAGTTAAGGCCTCATGTCGTGAGAAGTCGACTTATATACTACTAGCCGACCCACGCAACCTCCTTTGCGTCTCCTATAGCCCGTCGCGTGATATTTTCCCCCATTTTTGTAACATTCTTCATTGATGCTCAGCTCCTGTAGGTTTTAGCGTGATGATATATAGCCTATAGCCTTCCTCGATAAATGGGCTATCTAACACTGAAAGATTTTTACAAATTGGACCAGTAGTTCCTGAGATTAGCGCGTTCAAACAAACTCATCAGCTTTCTATATTAGTACTAGCTGACCCACGCAACTTCGTTTACGTCTCTTATTGCCCGTAGCGTGATAATTTTCCCCCGTTTTTGAAACATTTTTCATTGATGCTCCGCTCCTATTGGTCTTAGCGTGATGATATATAGCCTATAGCCTTCCTCGATAAATGGGCTATCTAACAGTGAAAAAAATACATAAGTACAGTGGAACATAGAACCTCCTCCTTTGTAAGCCGGTTGAAAATAATAAATCAACCGTTTCAAATGACACTATAAAAGAGGTTTTTGATCTATTATGCCTCGCTGGTCATACGGTATACCTGGGGTTTGTTTCAAGATTTCCTTTTCTTTGCCATGCCATTGTTCTGCAGAGCTTGTTCTTAGACGGTTCTTGCGACACCCGTGAGATGAATAAGGGTTTATGACAATCCTCATTCTTAATTGACTGACTGATGATTGATTGACTGCCTCGGAGATCTAGCAGTTGGCCTATGCGACTACCGATCATGAGGTCTCGGGTTCGAATCCCGAGTCGTTCCAATGATATATTGAGTGTTTCTGATTATAGAAATGCTTAATTACAGCTCGGAGTTTGGAAGTTGGGGTCTTAGTCCCCGTGCCTCGGCGAGCACGTAAAGCCTTGCATTATGAGAGTGAGGGAACATGAGTGTACTTGTTTTTATACACTACTAGCTGAACCCCGCGGTGTTACCCGCGGTTATTGTTGTACCGCGAGTAACGCCGCGGGACAAAGTTAGTCTAAAAATAGTAGCCTAAGTTACTCCCTGGATCATCAGCTACCTACCAGTGAAAGTCCCGTCAAAATCCGTCCTGCCGTTCCAGAGATTACCCGGAACAAACAAACAGACAGACAGACAGACAAAATTTTTTTTAACTACATTTTTGGTATATGTACCGTGTATACATACATATCCACTAGCTGACCCACGCAACTTCGTTTACGTCTCTTATTGCCCGTAGCGTGATAATTTCCCCCGTTTTTGAAACATTTTTCATTAGTGCTCCGCTCCTATTTATCTTAGCGTGATGATATATAGCCTATAGCCTTCCTCGATAAATGGGCTATCTAACACTGAAAGAATTTTTCAAATCGGACCAGCGGTTCCTGAGATTAGCGTGTTCAAACAAACAAACAAACAAACAAACAAACTCTTCAGCTTTATATATTAGTATAGATTTAGTAAAAAGCGGTTATTTTAATATTACAAACAGACACTCTAACTTTATTTATTTGTATAGATAATATCTACTGCGTAGTAGGTTGGTCTCCATGAGCTGACCACCGTGGCCGAACAATGGACACTTTAAATTAGGTGTTTTGTAATGAAACCCTTTGTCTAGGCATAGAAATGATCAAGTTTTTGCTATATGCCAAGCAAATAGTGTCTTGAGTGAATGAAGCGGCATTTATTCCACGTCATTTAGTATTTCAAGTACTGCTATTTTGGCTATTTCGGTTCGGCGAAACTAATGAATTGCATTCCGCCGTGTCAATGTAAAAGAAACTGCTTACCATATAAGATAGTATTGTCTTTTGACGACTTGAATAATTTTATCGGTTGTTAAACTTTGCACCGGGGGCAATAGACTTCTGTGGAATGTATTCATGTATACAGGTTATAGATTTCAATTTTTTTTTTATTAAAATCTAATAAAATCCTATAAAAAATATGTTTATTATTATGTTTGAAGAATATCCTGAATTATAAAAAAAACCTGTCAAGTGCGAGTCGGACTCGCGCACCGAGGGTTCCGTACAAACCTGTAGATACATGATATTTTTTATATTTTTATGTTCGAGTTGTTGGAATGGAAGATGAATTGCGGTTTATGACGTATTTAAAAAAAAATACTTACTAGATCTCGTTCAAACCAATTTTGGGTGGAAGTTTGCATGGTAATGTATTTTTTTTAGTTTTATCATTCTCTTATTTTAGAAGTTACAGGGACGCACACACATTTTCCCACTTTGTAAGTGTCTCTCAACCTATTCAGTTTAGAAAAAAATTAAATTAGAACCCTCAGTATCATTTTTGAAGACCTATCCAGAGATACCCCACAAGTATGGGATTGCTGAAAAAAAATATTTGAGTTTTATTTCTAAGTATGGGGAGTTTTTTTTCTATTTTTGTGCCAAAATCTTAATGCGGTTTACAGAATACATCTACTTACCGAGTTTCAACAGTATAGTTCTTATAGTTTCGGAAAAAGTGGCTGTGACATACGGACGGATAGACATAAGGAATCCGTAAGGGTTCTGTTTTTTGCCATTTGCCAACGGAACCCTAAAAATAAGCTAAAGAAACAAATAAAACGGAATGTTGATACTTTAGTGGAGTTGATACTGTTATTTTTATTCAAATGCAACCATTATTGTTTTTTTATCGCCCACGTCTGCCGTTTGTAGCTCATAAATCGCCGAAATTAACTAGAACGTTGAAATATCTAGAACTATTTAAAACGTGAACTACAAATAAAACTTTCTTTTTTTCTTTAGCCATGTATTTCGTATGGGCAATATCGCCCATTCTTAAGGTGTCTCTGCGATCCTCCATATGCGCAAGCCTGAGGGTGACAGGTTAGGCCATCTGTCGCCCTAGTGGAAGTAGACCAAGGTGGAACAAAGCGCAACAAAGCAAGCGAGCATCGGAGCTCCGCTACTGGTGGGTGCCTAAGGTACGCTGGGTTTCCAGCGATTTCCTTTCGAGGGTGCATCTGGTTCCCCGGCTTCAAGTACCCGGCTTGCGGTTTTGGTCGATTCGAGTCCGGAGAACTAGTTGGTATTTAGATTAAGACCTGTTCACTCCTGTGTAGGCTCTTTTGGCGCGTATAGTGACGAGGCGTGTGAAAGCACGTTTAACATTTGTGTCATGCGAAAACGTTGCAGAACAAACGTCCTCTAGTTACAAGGGTAAAAGTTTCAATTACTAGAGTTTTGAATTACCCAAGTCGAACGATCCAAACTGTATCCAATCTATCAATGTTATTTTATAACATATCTAAGTATATCAAGTTACTTAGTTTCCGATACCTTATAATATTGAAAACTGAATATCTCTAAAATCAAAAGGTCACTTATCAACGATCCTCGATTTAACAACGGAGTGAATACAGAATTACAGACTAAAGACAATATATGAATTCTAATAAAGTTTAATAACTATGCTTGTGCTTTATACATGTACTAGCTGTTGCCCGCGGCTCCGCCCGCGTATATGTCGGTTATCGCGGCAAATAGTAGCCTATGTTTTAATCCAGGGCGTCAGCTTCCTGCATACCAAATTTTATAATAATCGGTCCAGTTGTCTGCGTGTAAAAAAAAAAAACTTTCATATGCATATAGTCAAAAGCTGTTAATTTTACATTACAAACACATAGATTACCTAAACCACATAAATGGCTCTTATGTGGTATGGACTCTTGTATTTTATGCTCTGATTGAGTGTATGTATATTGGCATAGAAAAGCTTATTACATACACGCCCTCTCGCTCCTACTGTTTCAGTCAGTTACTGTAGCGCAAACCTATTGCCGTCAGTAGGATTTTTAAGGAAGATTTTAGGAGTATGCTGAAAGAAAATAAGGTTTTAGGGCAATGAAATGGAATTTATGGATGCTTGTATAACTCACATCTAGCGGGAGGTCGGTAAACTCAAAATCCACTGAACTGGAAGCGATCCTCCAAACTCATATAATTTTAATAGTAGGTATCTAATGCTGATAAAAATATATACCCTGTGTTATGTTCTTTGCTATACCAAGTAGAACGATAATGCCAAATTTCATGATGCTCGTCTAAATAGTTAAAGACGTGAAAAACCTGTGGAAACTTTTGATCGCAGTCTATATATACAAATTGGCATCTACCCACTTTTATTTGAAATTCTTCATGGTTAAACCACTTACGTGTTACTAAATATAATTCTTGAAACTAGCTCATCCTTTCACACATAATAGGGAGATGTTAGTTGAGATACTACCTCGGAATAGCTTGTTCGTTCCGTGTGAAAACTATGCCCGCTGACCCACGGGTCACACAACACTGGCAATACAGCGATTGTAACACGATCTCGAACTGTTATTTCCTTTCTCATTTACTGTGAAATGTAGTATAATGCTTGTAATCACTAAATAGGGTATTTTGTACTCTATGTTTAGGAAATTGCGTAAACTATGTTTTAAGATTGTGAAGGATTTCGTCGTAAGAGAACCGTGCTGTAATACACATGGACAAACCAATCGTAGTGATACCGTTATATCAAAGCAAACGAGTATTAAACAATTTATTTATTTATCTTTATCAATTGAGGTACTTTGAGGCACAAACCTCTTTCCTCTTATGTAAGAAAGTATACTCAAAAAGCGACAAAACATTTGTACCTTTTGCATTGTTCAGTCAGGGCTGCACTAAGTCACTTACCACTAGTGACCTATCTGGCCAATAGTAATCGTTTCCTAAAAATAGGCAAGGAATGACGTTCATTAATGTATAAGCTAGACTTGACGCATTCGGCCTTCACTTACCTACTCAACGTACCCGGAATATTAAATCTGTGCTAACCGTTGAACAAACACTCGTTTAAATGTAATAATAGGTGATTGTAATACATAATGTGTAATTTGAAAATAAAATAAGGCATTAGAAAACGCTGCGCATAAAGGAAATACACCAAGAACTAGTATTAAGTTGTTAGCACGAGTGCAGGTTGAAAGCTAACGACTGTCTTTTGTTGAATAGCTTTAATAATTAATAAATAATTCCATTCTAAAACAATGCTGACTTTTATCTTGAATACAATAATCTTTATGGATTTGGAGCACGTTATGCGGTTTAGTGTATAATGTATGTTCAACATATTTGTTTCTTTAATATATAAATTAGTGTTTCTTACAAAAAAGACTTTTATTATAAAACTAGCTGTACCCCGCGGTGTTACCCGCGACTATTGTTGTACCGCGAGTAACGCCGCGGGACAAAGTTAGTCTAAAAAGAGTAGCCTAAGTTACTCCCCGGATCATCAGCTACCTGCTAGTGAAAGTGCCGTCAAAATCCGTCCAGCCGTTCCAGAGATTACCCGGAACAAACAGACAGACAGACAAAAAAAAATTTAACTACATTTTTGGCATGTCTACCGTGTATACATACATATGCATTTAGTAAAAAGCGGTTATTTTAATATTACAGACAGACACACCAATTTTATTTATTTGTATAGAAGACAAATATCAAATGGTTTAGATAAAATGTTATTCTTCAAAGAAATCTTAATACTGCGGTGAAAATATTGATTTTATTTGATTCCAGAGAAGTCGGCTTTCGTATCTTTCGTCGTAAGTAAAACATCAAACTTCAAAGTCAACAGAATCAAGCTGCAGTATTTAAGCAATTTCAATATTCCACAAGTTTCCCACATATCCTATATAATATATATAATATAATATATAAAGCTGAAGAGTTTGTTTGTTTGTCTGTTTGTTTGAACACGCTAATCTCAGGAACCGCTGGTCCGATTTGAAAAATTCTTTCGGTGTTGGATAGTCCATTTATCGAGGAAGGCTATAGGGTATATATCATCACGCTACTACTAATAGGAGCGGAGCAACAAAGAAGAATGTTTCAAAAACGGAGGTAATTTTCACGCTACGGGCAATATAAGGCGCAAACGAGGTTGCGTGGGTCGGCTAGTATCCTATACTTTTTCATATTTTTTCAACATTAAAATAATTTCTTATAGATTGGGTTTATTTTGTTTTTATTTAATTCTTCATGCATAATTTTCAAGGGACGAACTTAATGCCGGCATGGTATTACGACGATGAACGTGCATATGGGCTATGAATAAGTTAGCCGTACCTTATTGTGATGTAACACTTAGATGACGATCAGAACAGTCGCAAGAATATTGTGTGTGTGTGACACCCACAAGTCGCGTGAACTTTGTGGTAAATTCTATTTCAAACTAGCTGAACCTCGCGGTGTTAACCACGGTTATTGTCGTACCGCGAGTTGCGCCGCGGGACAAAGTTAGTCTTAAAAAAGTAAGCCTAAGTTACTCCCTGGATCATCAGCTAATCAAAATCCGTCCAGCCGTTCCAGATATTACCCGGAACAAACAGACAGACAGATAAACAGACAAACTTTTTTTTTTAAATACGTTTTTGGCATATGTACTGTGATACATACATGTGCATTTACTAAAAAGTTATTATAATATTACAAACAGACACTCAATTTTATTTATTTGTATAGATTTGTACCTCTCTATACATAAATATATTACACTACTATATGATAACTAGCTGCCCCGGCAAACGTCGTTTTGCCATATTTTTTTTTTAAGGATGGGTCACCCTTACCATTTAGCGGGATGAAAAATAGATGTTGGCCGATTCTCATAGATACCGGATAAGCACAAAAAAAATCATCAAAATCGGTCAAGCCGTTTCGGAGGAGTATGGCAACGAAAACTGTGACACGAGAATTTTATATATATTATACTCGATGTAGAATATGTTACAGTACTTTCGTGGACATTTTTTAGTTTCTTGTACGATATTAGATGAGATTTTTATGATAAAAGAAAGTACATGAGGCAGCAAAAATTATACTGTTTTCGAGAAATAACAAAATTACTTTTCGTGAGCTAAGGCGTGGGTAAGAAATTACTCAGCAGGGCTTCTTTGTCCAAACACTGCGAAGAAGCGATAAGGAATGGAAACAAATTATTGTTATATTAAAACATTAAGCTAAAAATTATGATACGAAACTCACACAGCAATTTCACTTCTGGCTTATTGAAACTCTCAGGGTTATGGCCCTCCGAAATTAATAAATTTGACAAATTTGCTGCTGATATCGTTAGTTTTATGTCGATGATTAGTATTGAACAAATAACTTGGACCATTTTACTAGGCTTAGAAAACTGTAATGTTACATTGATAATATGAAAATGAGTTACTTTGTTAAAGAAAAAGGTAGTAAACCATTATTTGCCAGTGCAGAATTTTTTAAGAAATACCATTCAATTTCTTTGTAGAACAACGAACATCTATACCTATATAATGGCTGATTTTGATCTTGAAATATTTGAAGAAGTTCAGGGAACGTTTAAGCATGATTCACGCTACACAGTGTCGCGACCGGGCCGTGCCATATACTTTTGTATGAAGTGATTTATGCTTGACAGTGGCCCGGCCGTGTGCCGCCTGGACCTGGATGGGGTACGGTGCAAATGTCGGTGGGTATTATGCCCGTGCACCGTGCGACCGGCGCGGCCGCAGGACATTCAAATCTTAGTGATATACTTAAACATCAAATTGAACGATGAAAAATTAATAGAATGTGTGCGCAAGTATCCTGTAATATATGACATTTGCCATTCTAAGTATTAAGATAATAAATACAAAAATATTATTTGGAAAAGACGGAAGACTCGACCGTGCAAAGAATACTCGCCGACAGCCCGGTGTAGCATGAACGACTGGCCCGGCCGACTCACGGTGGCCCGGTCGCGACACGGTGTAGCGTGAATCTTGTTTTAAACGGTAAGAAACATAAACAATAGTCAATAAGTAACGGAAAATACTAAAAACGACAATTTTACTAGTTCGAATACAAACTTTTCCTAGCTGTGAAACATTTGATTCTTTTAGCAATAAAGAATTGACACTTGGTTGGTCAACTATTTAATTATAGGTGCGTTCAGAAATTGATCTCCACGTTTTACACAAATAGGTATGTACAGGTGATATGCATTTCCAAGAGTCATCTAGTTAATTATAACAACAGTAATTGTTAGGCAGTTCAGCTAATTTCAAAGGGTTTTCTATTTTCTGCCCTATTTACGACTGTAGTGACAGCTTGTTACCTAATTGTAAATTTGTAAAGCGTTCAACGCTGCTACTGAGTACAATATTCTTTTAATTAAAGTGATTTTGTAAGATTCCGTTAATAACTGTTTTTAGAATATTTGTAATCAATGGTTGCGGTCCAGTGATTGTAATGTTACAGAAATGCTTAATTGAATCCTAACGGACTTACAAATTGTCGAATTCTAGGAAAACTGGTCTGAATTTCAGCTTAATACAAATCAAATGTCAATAACTATCGTGAGAGTACCAGAAACTTGTCTTAACTTAACTTTTTAACCGACTACAATGTTTCAAGAAGAAGATTCTTTATTCGTTTTTTTTTTTACCTCCAACTGTTATTTATAAACCGATTTGGAAAAATATTTTCTTATTTATTATCCTTTATATCCCTTAAATATAATTTGTAGAAACATGTTGAATATTATTGCCTGTTTTCTGTTTCTTCCTGTTTCTGTTACTTAAGTTCAATTCTTAATGATTGTCTGACGTTTAATCGAGTGATTCTAAGAGACGAAGAAATCAGCCGATTCTAATACCTATTGACAACAGGTCTTAGTCTTTTTAAAAACTAGGTAGGTAGTTTAATCACGACAAATACAGACTTGCAATTTCCTTGTTTTCTGTAAAAAAAATAAACATAATGAGAATACTACTATTACACAGTTATCTTAAAAAAAGGAACAATAAACTTTTAGCGGGAAAAATCAGTTCTTTTTTTGTAAGCTCTTAGCACTTTAGTTTAAATTGAGTACTAATCTTAATAACTGATCTGTTATCAGAAGGGACTTTGCTGAATATAGAAAAAACGTAGCTTTTTCATGTACCTAATTTTCATAGAGATTTATCTAGAGCGGATCTTAGATTGGTGAAACAGCATTATCATCATACCATGTTTATGTTGATATGCCTCCAAGATAAAATGTAATGAATAGATTGTTTACATAACTTGATTGCAAAACAGTAGCACGATTAAATGATGTGATAAAGAACGGCACTTTCATTATAGCGTGGTTTTTAGTGGAAACACCACTTGCTCCTACCTGCTGCGTACCCTAGAAGTCGGAGATCCGAAAATATTTTCCAACTCGTCAAAACATAAAAACCCTTCTGATTTTTTTTCCCCCAGAAACTTCTCAGGGTATCTTGAGCTTTCTTATGGACTATTTTGCTGTATCTCATACATTTATAGAATTTTCAGTAGTGTTTTGAAGGAAGGTTTTGCTATGAAGTGAAATATCGAATTAAGTACTTATTAAAATAATCATTTTTACGTATCTGAAAAAAAAAACAAGTAATTGTAGACTATAATTTTCGTTGCTTTTCACCGACATTTCATCATCAGGAAAACATTTCACAGTATCCAAGAGAATGCGTACAAAACTGTCTATAGGTGACTCAAATACTTTCCAAATAAGTCAACTTTTTCTAGCTTTAAATTTATTAAGGCCGTTTGTATTATTTGATGCCACCACTACACTTACAGTCTTCATCTTTACACGGATGATAGAGTTCTAATTTAAGAATCGTGTAGGCGAAGAAATCAGGCGGTATAAATTATATATTAAATGTTATTTTTGTCCTAAACTCACAAGTTGGAGGATTTGTGTGGGATGTGTGTTGGTTGTAAGTGTGTGTTTTTAATGTTCGGTCATAGTTTGTGTAGGCACATAGAAAACATATTTGTGTGCACACAAGTGCCCTTATATAGAGTGTAGGTACTTACTTTATCTCTATGTTTCAAAATGTGATAAGATTTATTATCCAAAAGATAATAAGGTGGGATGGGGCTGTAAAAGGTTTTAATGTAGTAGTAGAGTGTTACATTAATTAATAACTGTAACACTCTACTACTACATACTACATTTGCAATTATTCCATTTTTTTAAAGAAGAGTTTAGATAAAACTGGGAGGAATCATTTGACAAAACGTAAAGTACCTCTTTAGGTTTTTAAACGGTCTGTGACATGTAATTATAATCTATACGATATGCACCTATGGATTTAAATACGTAATAGATATCCCACAGATGTTTAATGACGTATGAAGTCTTCAAAGCGAAACCCTATTATTATTTATTCAGTCTAACTTATAGTACAAATTCGTGGTTCAAATGCAATGTTACAACCTAAACACATGCATTGAAACGGGGATTAACGCGATCATATTACTTCACTTTGAATTGCCTGACATTTCGACAAGGATACACAGTTGTGGTCACAGCCTGAGTCATTTACCGTAGGTATACTTTTTTGCAGATTCTCTTCGAATGTCCTTCTCTTTGAGGATGCCAACCACTATTGTGACGATATCTACAGTAGCCAGGAGTATTAGTATTGCCACTAAAAACTACCTCTACAGATAGCCTCAGAAGCCCTATTCTGGGGAGGACACGCACTGCGTAATTTCAAGTTTGTCCTTGAAACGACGCCGTGCCTAACGGGACTATCCCGAGGGAATTCGTAAGCTTCCTCTCCAAATCGGCTCAATAACTACCTAGCACCCGATGGTGTCACGCACGATCCAGACGCCATGTTATCCTTTACTTACGTATACCTATTTATAGTACATAGGTATAGAGAGCATGATATTCTATTCCATCGCTCTTCAAGGTTATTTCCCACGTTCATCAATAAATGAATGTTTAAATACTAGTTAACCACCGCTTTCAATGCACGCCCTTGACAGGCGATCGATGAGGCGTGATCGGAAGACTTACCACTCGATTACTAATTAACTACCATTAGTCATGGTTTTACCACGTTTTAGTGATTTTTTAGTTTACATCTAACATCTGCAATAGAAGTTAGGTACAAAAAATTGGAAGAGTCTTGTTTTAATACTGATTTAAAAGTTATGGCAATCAAGCAATACAAAGAAAGGTTTTAATCGCAAAAATGTTCTTTAAAATAATGTCGACGATCCACAGACTACAAAACCATAATAATAAGGATTCTGTTCTACATGAAAAATGGTAAACAGTCAACCAGGGTACGACAATCAAACTGTTAACAACAGCTGCAGAAAAGAAGAAATCAACACATTCATATAAACCTATTTTACTGCATGTTTTTGTCAGTAAGTTATTAAGCTTTATAAAGGTGCTATGAAACACTGCATGACGTCATACGTCATTGCCTATGTAGCTACGTGAATCTTAAACGGTGTGCCCATTTATACTTATCTACTCTGATTTATATGATCCTGTTGACTCAACTGTGAAAACCAGCCTAGTTTTATACAGAGAAGCACGCTTTTTGTTTGAAACGAAATTTTGAAAAAACAACTGTTTGCTTAAATAATAAACCTTTAGCACTCGATTTAAAGCTCCTATACGCATTTTTTATTCTACCTTGAGGCACTTCAGACGAGTCTTTTATGAAACATTTCAGTTATCTTGGTCAATAATTTACTAAAGAAATAAACCACTCTTAATCTCGTCCTGTCCATAATTCTTTGGGATAAGAGGAGAGGGACACATTGTGCTGAAATGCACTTGTGTTTCTTAAGATATCCGGCGACCCTTCAGGTAGGAAGGGTCACCATAGCTTGCATTACGAAAAAATAAACGTTTTTTTGCAGCTGAAATGTGTCAAAAGAGTAACTGATATAAAACTGAGTCCGTAGTTGTCTGAAGGGTATGTAAACAACGAAAACGGAGACTTTTTAATTAAAACCAACGACATTCTGAACCTGAAAGCTCTTATATATCGTATAAATCGTGTTATAACACGTTGAAAGCAAACATCGGGGAACAATAGCGGCTTTAATGGAAAATGTTATAACGTATGGAGGATATTTGAAAAGCGCTGTGATTTAAATGTAAAACGCTGGTTTTAATCGCTTAAATCTATAGCGACCACGTTTATATTTATGCGTAGTTTATTTACTTTGTGACAAAATGAAATGGGTTTATAATTTCCTTTAACAAACATGTGTTTGAGTTGAAAATTCAGTATAAAACCCTTGAGGTTCTTTAAGCACTTTTTAGGTTAACAAAAATCATGGAACTCGCGACATTGTCACCGAACGCTTCACAAGTTAATTAGGTTTTACTTCTATCAGTCCCCAAAGACTGCCACGCATTATTTATTCATTTTTTTCTGTTTATTATGCAATTATTGGAAAGTGGATGGGTTGCTCATGTTTTTAGATTGGTTATTATAAGATATTCAAAATGAATTGTATCCGAGAGAATTGGCGTTGATAGCTGAAATGCAGACACTAGGCCTAGTTCGGTTACAGACGTTTACTTCATCAATTTGTCACAAAAATTGCTAGCCTACTCATAATTTTAAACTCTGTAGTATGGGGCACTCTGCGGCACGATGAACTGGTTACTTGAGGAACGTGACTGGCAGCGGATGCGTAAAGACTGCCCAAGACCGGGATAGTTAACGTGTCTTTGGGGGACCTCTTAAGTTCTGTAGTGGACGGCGATAGTCTGATCATAATGTACCTCACAAATAGTAATCAAAGCTAAAAATATCGAACCGTAAGTTTTTAAATAGGTGACAAACTAGTATGAATCGTACTTTATTGACAACCTGCACCGTAATGTTGGAACATTCGCATTATCGGAGGATTCACGCGCACGTAGCTAAATCTGTAAAATTAATTTTCCACGTCTTTTGAACTACCACGTATTAGAAATTGTTGAGAAAGCAATAACCAGAAAGTGTTTTTGTACTACATTCGCTAAAAGATAAATCGACAAAGAGATCTTGTATTTACTTAAATGAAAAATAACACAATGTTTATGATATAGAGGGTAGAGGGGTCTCCTGATGACCACGTGACAAGAAGTGCTCTGCCGACCTTTGAAGAAGAATTGGAAGATTCAGGTGATGGTAAAGGACATAGCAGGTGCGCGTATTTTTAGAAGAAAAGATCAAAATAAAACAATAATTATAAAGATAGTAATAATCCTTTAAAAATACCCAGATGAATACACAAATAAATATTTAAACAAACAAACGGACTAAACCATATAAAGTAATATTTAAGATGATGAGATTAGAGATAAGATATTTCTGCTAGCTGTCTCTTATGGTCGCATCTTACCATTAAGTGTGAGTAATGTGACTTGTCTGCTAGTTTGACGTCTTTTAGACCATTAAAAATCGATTTAAAGTTAAGTTTCACGATGATCAATAACTGAGGAAAACTACCAAGTATGCAAAACAGTATAAATGCCTACAATCTTATACATTTAAATCAGCACCAACATCAACTAAGATTAGAATTGATGATCTTGTAGATTTTATGTTAAGTTAGTCGTAATTAAACCCGTGCTAATGAATCTCTGTTTTCTATTACTCAAATACGGAACAAACAAAACAACCAATACGTGTCAGGCAATTGTATAATCTCTTCTTACAGATGAAAAGCAAAAAAAAAAACTTACAAACATACCCCTCTCTTTTAATACACAAACCTTATAATTTAGACGTAGAATTATCAACCTAAAATGATAAGTTTTAAAAACACCCTTACCCAAGCACTCAATCGAGTAATCATTATGGAAAAGAGCTGATACTCTTACTCTGCTGGACCAATATTAACCAGACGTAGCTAAGAACCACCGCAAGGAAACTAGCTTTCAAATGAAAACCGCATCGAAATCGGTCCATCCATTTGAGAGCTACGATGCCACCGATATACACGCACACAGACAGACTGATATCTACGTCAAACTTATAACATCCCTCTTTTCGTTAAAAACTGTTACATCAAAAGCAAAAGCAACAATGACAGGTCAAGTTGTGCTGGCCGATCTAATAAACCACAAACATACATAAACCCATCCTTCGGGGATAAATTATATAAGTATCCCCGAAGGAATACAATAAGAGGGTTTTAAAAATTACAACCAATCGAATTCTGGTCATATTAAACCATCAGGCGTTCTGTAGTATTTTTTTATTTATTCAGTTTAGTCGATTCTCAACACGTACGTATAATTTAACATTATGTATTTATCTCTATCGATCTAAAGTATGAATTATTTAAATTTTTAATCGGCTTATTGATACAATTCTTACGCACCTGCTTGTCACCCAAAGGCTGACTAATAGACCAAATACCATATGGCATCAAGTTGGCCGTGTGCAATTTAAAATGCAGATTGTATTTAAAACTAGCTTAGCCCCGCGGTGTTACCCCCTGTTGTTGTTGTAAGCTACACCATGGCGGGTAACACCGCGGGGCGAAGCTAGTCTTAAAGAGTAGCCTAGTAGTGGCACTAAAATCTCCTTATGTCATCAGCTATCTGCCAGTGAAAGTCCCGTCGAAATCGATTATGCCGGTACAGGAATAAGCTGAAACAAACAGACAGGCAAAATTAAAAAATGGAGTTATGCATGTAAGCACCCCATTTACTTTCAAATGCATTAAGTGAAAAGCTTTTAATTTGAAATTATAAACAGACACTTCAATACCTTTATTAAAAACTGTCTGGATAGCTATGTATATAAATACAACAGAAACTGTTGTCTATACTCAACACACGACATACAACACACACACTGTATACTTGTGTGTGCACATACACACAAGTATACTGAGGTCTCTCAAATCCAAATTAGATTGGGTAATTCATTTAAATTATATGCATACAATATTCTGTTTGCCTTTATTAATTTCTAACTAATCGGTTTACCCCTAATATAGACATGTGATATTTGCGAAGTTCCCTTGACATTGTCTTAGCCGCCAATTGTATTTTGATCTACCCACACCTTTTACATCGAGGTGTTCCAAGGTCTGGTGAACTGGCTACTGTGAGGTGGTCTCAAATGACCCGAAGTGTCATGTCCTTTTGATCCGACACTTTGTTGTCTTCTGTTTACCTTCGTTTGTTTTGTTGCATAATTACTCTTTGTTTGGAACGCAATATTTCATTGGCCGGTATAGCTTTAGCCTGCGTTGTACAACATTTTGTTCCATATAAAATATGGCATAAAAATGCATATTGAACACCTAAAGATCCTATTACTGTTACACATTGTCATAAGAAAGAAACTTATAAAGTCGCTTTAGTTACACCATCGTACCATTTATCAGTCCAAAAAGACTGGAGCAATTTATAAAATGATTTGTTGTGTTTTTAAGAGGTTTCTCAATTCCACCGTATATATATTTTTATTTTTGAATTGGACTTCGTTTGGAATAATATAATCTTCTTATATTTAAAAATCAATTGCTATTCGCTTGTCTCGTTAAAACTCGAGAACGGCTGGGCCGATTTAGCTGATTTTGGTTTTGAAATGTTTGGCCTAGTCCAGGGAAGGTTTAAACGGTGAAAAATTGAAAAGAAGCTTGAAAATCCAAATGTCACGTGTACGAAGTAGCGGGCACAGCTAGTTAGTATTAAAATATAACTGTCTTCATACGAACGAAAAATCACAAAGCAGTACAATACGGTCGACGTATCTTGGCGAGTCTGAACATAGGCTCTGCGAACTATAGCGCAATGACACTCATCAAGAAAACTGTTATTGTCATTATTTTATATACCAATGTACGAATAATATTTCCCTAATACATAAACCAATTAGTACAAATTGAATAAATATCAAAAAACTTTGGAGACAGAAAGCTACAAAAATAACTTATAAATTAGAAATTCAATTTCGATACCTCACCTTTCGATAGTGGCTGATTTTATCATAAACGCACACAATATTATTTATATTTAATACTTTTTATATAATTACACTTATTATTATATAACCACTGCCACTGAGAGGGAAATCCCTGACATAAAGTCGTCGGCCCCTTGCATAACATGTTAGGGCTCAAATTTGAAATCAATTGGGTCCGTAACCATTTCTCATAATTTTTAAAATCATGTCATCATAATAGGTTTTAATTCCAGATTTGAACATTTATAAGCAAACAGTTGTTTAAGCTCTTTAAATAAAATGCGCGATAAAAGGAAGCAAAAAGATAGCTCATGGAAAGAGTTCGGTAACGATGACGCCAGTTCCATGATTTTTTTTCACTCAAAAAGTGCACAACGCGCCTAATGTAGTTTTCATTTCAAAAATCATTAAGAAAATATCAGTAAAAAAAACATCTGTACATTTAGTGACAAAGTTAGCCGAGTCAGCATGTTCTTAATACATTAAATAATTTGTTTTTACATACATTTTTTTTGTGTACAAAACACATTGTTAAAAATGTCTTGTTATCGACTCTCAATGTCGTTATACATTTAATTCTTACCTATTTGTATATTCTCTTATTTGTATTTGTTTACCAATAGTTCGCATTATTATACGGAATGTCTCATTTTGTAGAACATTGAAATTTAGTTTTAATTAACGTTGTAGTAGTAAATTTATTATAATTTATAAGATATAATATAATATTAAAATTACTATATTTCTAATCAAGAATTAATTTATTACAGTAATAATGAAAATCTGTAGTGCCTCGGAGAGCACGTTAAGCTGTCGGCCCCCCCGGTGGTCGTGAAGATCAATGGCAATCGTTATTGGGAAGTCAGTGCTCTCAAATGTACTGACAACTAGTTTAACCTTCGAATTCAGTTCACCCTCAGGGTAGCGGAGGTCCGATGCTAGTCGCTCCGTGGAATAACTAGTATTCAGGTAAAACCGGTAGAATTAGTAGCCGATCCAATATAATCTTGAGAAGAATAAAGGCTAGGAAGAAGAGTACATGCTTCTTTAGAAAATTTTGAACTTACATGAAGAATACATTCTTACCGGTCAGGTGTAAAATAAAATAAAATAGTGGAATAAGTACAAGTGAATTTTAATCAAGAATGTATTACAACAAGTTCCATCAAGTGCCGACAATCGAGAGTATAAATTATATGAAGAATTTTCCAACTTTATTATTCATGCGATCGCTTAGTCTTATGAAAAAAAAGTTTGCTCTTTCATAAGAATACCTGAAGCCAAAGTGACGGTAATTTCATAAGGTTTTTGACGAGATCATGGTCGTGGCGAATCGTTACCACACCGAACGTGGCTCAAAGTCTCGTTTAGTCGTGATTTTGTCTCATGTCACGGCGAAAGCTTGATGCTCTTTAGATATTACTAGCTGAACCCCGCGGTGTTACCCGCGGTTATCGTTGTACCGCAAGAAACGCCGCGGGACAAAGTTAGTCTAAAAAAAGTAGCCTAAGTTACTGCCCGGATCATCAGCTATCTGCCAGTGAAAGTCCCGTCAAAATCCGTGCAGCCGTTCCAGAGATTACCCGGAACAGACAGACAGACAGACAAAAATTTTTTCAACTACACTTTCGGTATATGTACCGTGTATACATTATATGCATTTAGTAAAAAGCGGTTATTTTAATATGACAAACAGACACTCCAATTTTATTTATTTGTATAGATAATATACCGTAAGGTACGGTGTTTCATCTTTGTATTGCACACAAAAACAAAATTTTGCAATGGATCATTCGAAAGTAAAAAGTGGTTTTAAGAAGTCGTGAAATGATACGCATTTTATGGAATGAGAGGTTTTGTTTTGGCTTAGAAAGTTGTTTTAAAAACTATTTGTGATTAGGTGCATTAAATTACGTTGTAGTTATGATGGTCACCAGCCAAGACAGACTTAATAGAACAAGAAAAGTTAAGGTTCTTTGGAGCACTTTAGTATACAGTGGTATTGCTGTTTGGGACTATGTATGTTTACTGGAATTTTTTTATATCGACTTCTTCTCTAGCTACAAAATTCAATCGAAAAAATTAAAAATCGCTATCGAAATGAATAAAACATTCAAAAAACGCTTGTCTTATTAACATTAGAGAAAATGTTTAGTGTATAGTCCGCAAATCGTGATAAAAAAGGATTCTAAATGAATAAAAACATCTTATTTTTTAATGAAAAGCCGTATTCCTAATTTAATATACAGATTAGACTAGACCTAACTTTATTAATAACTAGCAGACCCACGCAACCCCGTTTGCGTCTCTTATTGCCCGTAGCGTGATAATTTTCCCCCGTTTTTGAAACATTTTTCATTGGTGCTCCGCTCCTTTTGGTCTTAGCGTGATGATATATACCCTATAGCCTTCCTCGATAAATGGACTATCCAACATCGAAAGAATTTTTCAAATCGGTCTAGAGGTTTCTGAGTTTAGCGTGTTCAAACAAACAAACTCTTCAGCTTTATATATCTATACTAATATATAAAGCTGAAGAGTTTGTTTGTTTGTTTGTTTGTTTGAACACGCTAATCTCAGGAACCACTGGTCCGATTTGAAAAATTCTTTCGGTGTTGGATAGTCTATTTATCAAGGAAGGCTATAGAGTATATATCATCACGCTACTACTAATAGGAGCGGAGCAACAATGAAGAATGTTTCAAAAACGGGGGAAATTTTCACGCTACGGGCAATATAAGGCGCAAACGAAGTTGCGTGGGTCAGCTAGTTATAGTATAGATGTACAAATTTTAATTAGGTATATTTGCAATATAAACCTGAAACAAATTAATGTGCTTCAGGGCAGAATCAGATAATGTGTAACAACTAGGTATTTAACTTTGTCCTCCACTCATCAGTACAAGATTCAAAGGAAATCCTTAAGCTATGAATATTAATGAATTTTCTCAAAATACTTTACATTATAATATCATGTTTTATGATAACCATTATTTGCTAAACCCATCGTAAACCGCTGTTTATTGTGTCTGTATATTTTATTAATGGAAATGGACGAGTTTCCTACAACTTCGAAATACACTTTTTATTACTAAAATATTTTATTAGTAAGGGAATATTTTAAAGGTTCTTTATATGTGTGTGTATATATATGTATAAAGAGGCGCTCATAGCCCAGTTGCACTCGGTGATTAGAAACAATCACCGAGGGTAAGCAACGACGCCACGGTCAGTACCTGGATGGGTGACCGCTAGTGGCATGTTACCATGAGCGTTTCCGTGATTCGGAGGTCACGGTAAGCAGTCTTTCCCGGTTGTTATCATAGGATAACAGTCGTGAAGCTTAGTTGGAGGCCTTTGGGCGGCTTAAAAACATCCAACGGTAAGATTACGTCGCCACAACGCTGTCTTGCCAGTCCCCAACCCGCACTCGGCCAGCGTGGGGACGTATGGCCTTAACCCTCTCCTGAGAGGAGACCCGAGCCCAGCAGTGGGACGTTATGGGTTGTTGATGATTTTATGTATAACTAGCTGAACCCGGTTACCGCGGTTATTGTTGTACCGCGAGTAACGCCGCGGGACAAAGTTAGTCTAAAAAAAGTAGCTTAAGTTACTCCCCAGATCATCAGCTACCTGCCAGTGAAAGTCCCGTCAAAATCCGTACAGCCGTTCCAGAGATTACCCGGAACAAACAGACAGACAGACAAAAAATTTTTAACTTCATTTTTGGTATATGTATTGTGTATACATACATATGCATTATGTAAAAAGCGGTTATTTTAATATTACAAACAGATACTCCAATTTTATTTGTTTGTATAGATGAGCGAGGCACATAATAACTAACGTGCTAGCGATAGGTTAATGTTTGTTATTTGAATTAAATACTGTGAGTCTGAATGCAACTATTGAATGTATACAAATACAAATAGGTTTTGAAATGAAATTAAAAAATATTTTATTGTTTCAGTTGACACTGTCATCAGATACGAGGCTAGGTGAGTGATACCTTTTGTTCCATTGTGGGACATATGAGGCCATCGCATAGATAACTTAATACCCATATTTTAGTCTACCATAAGAAACACATTAGAGAAGACATATTATTATTAAGGACTGGAGACACAGCATGGATGACTTACTGCTTTCATATCTTTGTACACAAAATGAAAATGCAATTTGATAAAATAAAATCATATAATAAAACCATACGTGTAATGTTATTATGAAATGAATTGGTATTGTGCTCTGGGTTTTTTCGAGAAATTCTTATTATATGCCACTAGCTGACCCACGCAACCTCGTTTGCGTCTCCTGTTGCCCGTAGCGTGATAATTTCCCCCCGTTTTGAAAACATTCTTCATTGGTGCTCCGTTCCTACTTGTCTTAGCGTGATAATATATAGCCTATAGCCGTCCTCGATAATTGTACTATCCAACAGTGAAAGATTTTTTTAAATCGGACCAGCGATTCCTGAGATAACCGCGTTCAAACAAACAAAATCTTCAGCTTTATATATTAGTGAACCTAGATAGATCTAGCCAGCACCATGCCATAATAGTTCAACGCCTGCTTTCTCATGAGAGACTCATCTCCAGCAGTGGACTATTAAAAACTGTTACTGATAAGCAAAAGTCGGTTTATGCATATAAATTTGATAATACGAAATACAAATTGGCAAATTGAATAAGCATGAATATTAGTATAATAGTAACCATAAGAATAAGAGTAACCGTGGGAGAGCCACGCTTCGGCATGAATGGGCTGGCTCGACCGGATTGATAACACGGCCTCACAGAAAACCGGTGTAAAATAGTACTTGCACTGTGTTTCATCGAGTGAGTGAACCTATCTCCTCCCCCACCCATCCCCTAAAGGCCGGCAACGCACTTGTGGCGCTTCTGGTGTTGCAGGTGTCCATGGGCGGCGGTAACCGCTTACCATCAGGCGATACGTCTGCTCGTGTGGCCGCATATTCCATAAAAAAAATTATCAAACCCTCAAGAAAATAGCGTACTCCTTCTTAAAAGGCCGTCAACGCTCTTGTGACGCCTCTGGGTTGCTGGTGTCGAAAGATACGTCTGCTCGTTTGTCCCCTATTCAATAAAAAAAAATATCGATTATCAATTATTGATCATTGAAAATCTTGAATAACATCCAACGCTAAACACACGTCGATGAGTGTGTAGCTGCTAAAATAATTAGCGTAATTCAGTGAATGTGTGATAATTGCGTTAATGAGCTAATGATGATAATGACGGGAGACCTTTGTTCGACATTGAAACTGTGTAGTGTGGTTTATTTTTAGCAATAGTGCAAATATTCCTATTGATATTTTTTTTTGCTTATGGAGACTCTTTCTGACCGTCAATAACTCGAGCGAGATATCGAATCAACAAGTACATCTTATATCTTAGAAATATAATAAAATGGTAAATAGGTTATATACGTCTTCGAAATTCAAAAAGTTTTGCACGTTACAAACCGCTTAATATTCTTTTTGTCAGTTAGGTTCATTATTACCCATCAACATAACCACAGTATGCCACAATGAAGCGTAGCAGGGTGCAACTAATATAGTTTTAAATAATTACAAAATAATTTATTATCTCATAGTAAATCCTTACCTAAGTTTTTAGGGGTCCGCACCCAGAGGTTTAAAATGGGACCCTATTTCTATACTTTTCTATACTAATATATAAAGCTGAAAAGTTAGTTTGTTTGTTTGAACGCGCTACTTGTCTGATTTGAAAATTTATTTCAGTGTTAGATAGCCCATTTATTAAGGAAGGCTATATATCATCACGCTAAGACCTACAGGAGCGAAGCACCAATGAAGAATGTTACAAAAACGGGGGAAAATTATCACGCTACGGGCAATAGCAGACGCAAACGAGGTTGCGTGAGTCGGCTAGTTATATATACAAGATACTAAGACGCGGAGTCTTAGTATCTTGTATATATAACTAGCTGTTCGTTGTCTGTCTGTACACCAGAATGTGTCTCATGAACCGTGATAGCTGGATAGTTGAAATTTTCATAGGTGATGTAGTTCTTTTGCCGAGTCTATCACGTAGTTGGCCGATTTTTCAAAGCATAGCTAGGAAGTAAATTAATTGGTTACATAAGAAATTACTCCAAGCGTGATATTATCTGATATTGACACGTGAAGTAATGTTATGTGTCCTTATCTAATGCTTTTGTATGTATCAGAAATATTTATGACCGATACCTGTCTTAATCGTCGCGTGATATTGATTAAATGAAAACTACGTAGTCATGATAGTTGTCAGGTATTATACATTACCTTTTGTTCCACGTTTTAGTAACAAATACAAACAACTGACGAAATACTATATTTGTGACTAGGCAACTTAACTTATAAATTATTTGTAGCAATTGAGTTGTTGAATATATTTTTTGGGGGAAGGGTTTGGGATATGGGCCTTCGGTATCCTCACTCACTCGGTGAAACACAGCGCAAGTGCACTTTCACAGCGGTTTTCTGTGAGGCCGTGGTATCACTCTGGTCGAGCCGGCTCATTCATGCCGAATCGTGGCCCTCCCACGATAGTTGCAAGACGCAGTAGATAGGAAACGAACCAGTATAAGAACTGCATATAAAAACATGATATACAAGAATAAGAATGGATGTTTACTAACCTAGTAAACGAATGATTGCATTTCATCGGTACGTTTTTACTAGACTTCTTATCTTGGGGTAATTATGAATAACTAACTTTTAACCGCGACTCTGCCCGCGTGTATGTCGGTTCTCGCGACAATAAGTGGTCTATCTATATAATTCTCCAAGGGCTGATCTATCACCATACTGAAATTCGTCCAAATCGGTTTAGCCGTGAAAGTGTAACGCACTAACAGAGTTACTTTCGAAATTATAATATAAGTATGCAAGAATGCATATAGGTAACATCAATTAGATACTTAGCTTTTATTGTATAACGGGGCTTATTCGCGATAAAATTATGTAAAAGATTACTATATCTTCTATTTCCCGACGTCTCATTTGCCTTTTTTAGAATTGGAATTGCTGTACCTATTTTGACGGGACTTTCACTGATGGGTAGCTGATTATATAAGGAGTAACTTAGACTACTTTTTTGGACTAGCTTCGCCCCGCGGCTAACACCGCTGGACTCGGCTAGTATTTTATGAAACTTCTTTAAATATTTTCGAACTGAAGCAGTATTGTGTCGTAAATACATTCCATTAAAATCATTAAGTTACTCCACTTTGCATTATTCAAACTGAATGCTTATTGCTGTATTTTGGAGAGGCTTTCTAAATGTACGATAAAGCATATCAGATGTATCATGATGTAGGTACTGTTAGTTTTTGTGATAGCTGAAATATTCAAGTTCAGTAACTAAAGCGATGTAATGACAAAAAATTCAAGTCAAATTCAAAAAAACGACTTGTATATATTCTTTTTTACTTTTTTTTGTATGGCGGCTCACGTTATCGCGGCCTTTTAAAATGCTTTTGCATCATTGGGCCTCCAGTCTTGGACTCACCAACGAAACACGTCAGTACCAATGCAGTCATTTTAGGTGGGTCTTCTGTGAGAGGATAGTGCCGCCCTTGTCTAGTCAGCCTGACGTACTGAAATCAACGTGACTGTACTTCCTTGTAAATCTACTGTGTTAGCCAAACTGCAATTAGAAGTTATGTATTTAATAAGCTTACACAATTTCAGTAACAGAACATGAGCAGTTTCATTGGTAATAAATTCCCCACCCCACGTCATCGTCACAGGAAATATTTCCTAGAGCAGTAGTAATCTTTTAAATTGAGAACAGATCATAACACTGACAATAGTTATTACCTACATTTATCAATGTTAATGACACTATGCCACCGAGAAAGATCATACGCAATCAGAATTTCCATAACAGGACATGAACAGTTTGAGTGGCTACAAAGTCCCAGCGTCACAAGTGCGTTACTGATTTTTAAATTAAGAAGAGATCGTAACACCGACAGTAGTTATCACCTATCGACCTTTTTCAATAACCTATTTATTTATTTCTTTTTTTTTCACTGTACCTAATTGATGCATACTTTCATTCATATGCAGGACCGATTTATTTTTGCTTTTTTGACAAATTTAAGTTAAAAAAAGAACAAAATATACTCTTCTTAAGGTAAATTCGAACCGTTTTCCCTAACCTTCGTTAACCTACTTCTAGTTAATACTGGAGAGAGTTTATAAAAATCATTACTTCTAGTTAAAACTGGAGACAGTTTATGAAAATCGTTGTCTTATCCGTACGATCGACATTGGAATCCGTTGATAACTTATTACAGTATCAATTTCTAACCATAATGTAACTAATTGAAGTCATACCGTAAAGTTCTGTGAAAATGTTTGAAATGGTTGACTTACAAAGAGGAACTAACTCACCAACACGCTCACTCAAATGTGCAAGGCTAATTAGGACGCACGTGATCAAACACGCTTTAATTTAGCACGTTCTCATTTACAAACAACTGAAACCGTACCTCATAGACTGGGAATAGAATTATAAGAGTTTTCTGAAAGTTGAGAATGTCTTCTAAAACTTATTTCATCTTTCGATTTTGTTTAGAACTATAGCTTGTTGTGAACTGTGTGCTGGTAGCTGATTTAATAAGGAGTAACTTAGTCTCCTTTTTTTTAGACTAGCTTAGCCCCGCGGTAACATCGCGGGTCTCACTAACCTTACATAACTATAACACATACAAATAGGTTTTGTTTTATATTTATCAACAACATATTTATCGACTTTGTAGCTATCGTAAATAATTTTATCCGAAAGAGTCGACCGTATATATGCATCAAGCCGTTTAGATTACGTGCCAAAGAAATTACATACATTCATTCGGAAAACATAACCTTCCTTTAATCGCAGTCTGCTGAAATGACTACATGCTTCCTTTTATCTTCTACTAGCTGTTGCCCACGGCTCCGCCCAAGTGTGTGTCGGTTATCGCGGCAAATAGCAGCCTATAAGTTATTCTAATGTATAATCTATATTACTGTAAAGTTCAAATCTGTCTAGTAGTTTTTGCGTGAAGAAGTAAGAAACATACACACTTACAAACTTTCGCCTTTATATATTAGTGTGATTTCCTTAAAGTTACTGTACACTGTACTGTACTGTACCCTACATGTTAATCGAATTTCAAAAGATGTCTAAGTTTAGTGATGTGTAAATATGTTATACGTGTGTATTATCATTGGGCATTCTACGTACGTACAAGAAAGGCTATATTGTATAACAAGTTACGAGACAAATGTGCATACCCTTCCTACTTATTTCCAATTTGAATACCTTCTTCTGGGTTCGGTTTAACTCCGGTAACTTCAGTTACTTGGTGAAAAGCATAGAGAAACACGGCAGAGAGTAACCATTCGCAGTCGTTCCCCTTTGTCAAAGTAGGTAATAGCCCAAATGGGCCTACGCATTACACAAATTCATCATGTGTCATACACACAGAATGTATTTATATTTATATTGTATGAAATTGTGAATGTTTTGTTTAAATTGTTGTGTAAGTTCCTAGTGACAAGCGATTATATTTGTATGTGAATCAAAAATGTGTATTGGTGAAGATACCCACTCAAAAACAGACTTTTTTGAATCGAGAAGGCTACCATAGATAGCCATAATTTTTTCTACTATTAAAGACATGCATCCAGATATTTTGTATATAAATACTATTTCTAAGTATTATTGACGGTTAGAAATTAAAATATACATTTTTAAGTAGTACCTACTACTTTTTGCCTTTGGCTCCGCCAGTCGCGTTTATGTCGCTTGTCGCGATATCCTTTTTCATGAATCTAGGTATCTCCATTGTAATTTCATCCAAATCGGTTCAGTGGGGTTTAGCTTTGAAAGCGTAACAGACAGACAGACAGTATAGGTAATATTAATTTTGAATTATGTATTACTAAAACAAAACTACTTATTGTAACTGGCAGATGAAGAATATTGTGAATTTTATATGAACAGAATTTATTTGTGTCATAAAAATATTCAATAATGTTCAAAACTATATGTATGTACATATATGTATAAAATATATCCAGTGTTCAGTTCATTTCTAATTAAAGTTAGATATTGTTATAAGTAACGATTCCAACAACCTCGTATAAACGTGTAGTTCGTTAAAATCTTAATAATTACTAGGCATACAATGTTATATATTATAACCTTATAATTCAATTGGTGATTTTATAATCAAGTAAATAGTTGATTTATACTAATATCTTGGCGCCTTCTTATATTTCACCATACTACTCCTACTTCCGGCGTAAGAAGTCTGTAATGTTACACAATCGTCTATTATAAAATAATAATTGGATGCTAATAACCATTAGAATAATTATGATAAGCAATATTTGATATGATCTACTAAATATGTGAATTTAGTATTAAACTGGGTCAGGCCTGTCAAATGCTATAAAATACCTTCAGTTCGAATAATTCGGGGACATTCATATTCCGACCGTTCTACTAGATGTGCATTGGAGAGTATTATAAAGTGTTGACTTTGCCGCCATCCTGGCTAAACCACCGTTATAATATTTATTTTAATGTAGGAAGAAGCTCTCATGTCTTCGTATTACAATCTTGCCTGAAATCAGAGCGTGGGTGTTCTTCCTATTATTGTACGACCTTGGACGAACGCCTTAGGGAGACTATAAGGTTATATTTTTATGTGGAAATTTAATTTGTTAATACCATAGAACCTTGATATTTATCATGTTATTTTTTTTTATTTTGATATGTTTATTTGACCTACTTAAATCTCCTCTTTCATTAAGAATCATCATCCTAGCTGAAAAATGTACACTGTTTTACTGTTGGATATAGGCCTTCACCAAATATTTTACCTTAATATTAGTGTGAACCTTGGTTCAAGCTTAATACTAATTTTCGTTTGTAGCATGCAGTGTTACAAGCCTTGTTGCAGTTGCAGGCTGCTGCTGCAACAATCCTTGATTCCAAAAAGGAAAATTTTACCCGCCGTAACACACAAACTCACATAAACTCATTCTGTGTCATAACAGTGTAATGCGTAGGCTCATTTGGGCTTATACTTGGAGAGACTGGGGAATGCATAGAGAACGGAAACGTCCAACGGTTGTAAAGAGAGAGAAGATCGCGGTACCCTGTCTGTCTTTCTCTCCTGACGCATGCGTAGTAAAGAACTAATAATGGGAATCTAATCACAACAATTAACCGTCGAATCGTTCTTCTATGTTGCTTTTCCGCGCTAACTGCGCCTATGCGAGTAGAGAGAGACAGATAGGTACCGCAATCGTCTCTCTCTAAACGAGGGACGGCTAGAGGCCTAGCTCCCCTGCTCTATATATAATAGTTCAAGCTGGGGGAATGTCTGCGAATGGTTATTCTCTACCGTGTTGCTCTATGCTTTTTACCAAGTGCAACTCGACTCGCAACACCTGCTTCCTTCATAATTAAGCACAAACCTTTCTCTATAAACTGTCCCTTTACAGCAACCGCCAGAGGCAATGCATCTTTGATTACATCTAGAACTATGCGACTCCATATCTATACAAATAAATAAAATTGGAATGTCTGTTTGTAATATTAAAATAACCGCTTTTTACTAAATGCATATGTATGTGTACATATAGTACAAGTATATGTACCAAAATGTTTTATTTTTATTTTGTCTGTTTATTCCGGCTAATCTCTGTAACGAATGGACCTATTTTGACTTGACCTTCTTTTGCCGATAGCTGATGGTATAAGAAATAACTGCGATTACTTTTAGACAAGCTTTGCCCCGCTGCTAAGCCAAGCCGCGTTTGTGGTTGCGGTACAACAACAAACGCGGGTAACACCGCGGGGCTCAGCTAGTTTGTAATATAATGAGTAGCTTCGGTTTGAAAACAAGATTTTATCAATTTTTCACAATGTTCGTAAAATAAATATTCCACTACGAGATATATACTCTCCCCTCCCACCGCGGTCTAAGATAAAAAAAATATTAACTACTATTTTGAAATAAAATGTTTCTACAAGTTAATGCTCCATCCATTTTTTACGCTGCGTAGTATTGTTTTAACTACACTATTGCGCATTAAAATTATTCATTTATACAAATCGTTACATGTGTCATGTAACAATTGGGCAAATGCTTAGTTAATTGGTATTCGTTTGTCTTATTGTTTTTTAATTGTTATCTTACAAATTAACGGTATTTCTAGTTACTTCTTGCAATCTTTTTTATATAGAAACCGTCATCATCATTATTCTCCTATTTCTTCAATTTTATTATGTCCACATGAAGTCAACCATTAAGAAGTGTTTCATACGAAACTAAAACGATAATAATGGCAAGATAGGTGGATAGAGTAACCTCACTTTGCGCTATATCGTAAGACTCGAAAAGGGCAACGGGAATCAGACTGCAGCTAAAAAAAACCTGTTTCTTGACAAAGTATCGCACGCTGAGCGAATTATGGCTCCGTAGGATCTCACGGGTAGGTCGCCTTGGTTTTTCTCGCAAAGTTTGTTATAACACCCGCGTGGGTGCAATACCCGATAACAAATAAATATATCTCACAACGACAAATATTTCTTAAAATATTGTAATAAAGTATACCATCATAATTTAAGTGCCTCAAGAAAGCACTCGGGCCTCAATATTTAATTTGTGAAGGACTTCTTAACTTAATTACGTATGAGAACAGTATCGTCTACTCAATTTGTGAGAGTACTTCGAAAATTTGGGATAGTAAATAATTTACTTGTAATTGAAATTTATGGCATTATGATCGAAGGGACTTATGATTGTTAGTAGAATTTTGTTTGAGCCTGCTAAAGAGACTCTACTCTACCTGATAGAAAGCATGAGCAGAATGCAAGAGTAGTGATCACCATACTCACTGCGAATGCAGACAATCAGCATGGTGATCCCAGACAATGGCCGCCTATTTAGACTTTTCTGTATCATTTGGCCTCCGGTCGCGCACTCCCCAACAAAACACGACAGCAAGAATACTGACATTTTAGGTTGTTCTTCTATGAGAGGAGTAGTACCGCCCCGGCCGAACCGGCCCGTTCGTGCTGAAATCAACAATCTTGCATTATATTATAAATCACTTTATTGTACCCCAGATAACTAAGTAACTTAATGCTAGGTCAGTACAAGGGGCGACCTTATCGCTCAAAGGCAATCTCTTACAGGCAACCATGGGATTCTTGAATTCTGCTAATGCTTTCCATGAGGTAGTGTTACTTTGACAGGTTTATAATGTAAAAAATGCGTATAACAAACTCATTCATTTTGGCAGACTAGGTATATGGTAGCTCGTGAGATTTTTTTTTTTTTTTTTTTTAATCTTTATTTAAGGAGTTATAACCAACATGGTAATGCCACTCCATTGGGCCAGTTCACAATCTTATATATCTTATATAGATAATAACAATCTTATATATTTATAAGTATAAATTAACATCTAAGTATATATACAATTGTTGACATAGGCCCTTCTTCGCATACCTATGTCAACAATCTTATATAGTAGTGTGGCTGCTGTAGATAGCGGATATGATAGAATGCAATTGCATCTCCCTACTTCTTTTAAATTGGGAACCTCATGCAACATTACACTGTACCTAACGTCCTCGTTTCGTACACACTCCACTAAAATATGCAAAACGTCCTCTACAATTCCGCACTCTGTACACAAAGGAGACGGAACTTTCTTAACTAAAAATGCGAATTTATTGAGTGGAATGTGTCCGGATCGAAGTCTAAAGGCAGTGATTAACAGGTCCCGTTTTATTTTACAACTACCGAACCATGGGTTTTTTAAAGGTTCACTTTGAAGTGTTTTATACCATATCCCCCTCTCAACAGATCTCTTATCGAAGTGTACCTTCCACAATTCATGACAATAAACTTTAATTAAATAGATGCAGTCAGAAAACACGGGTAAAACATGTAAAAGTTCACCATCACTCGAAGCTTCTTTAGCTGCTCTGTCCACTGTTTCGTTTCCTATCAAGCCAATGTGAGAAGGGATCCATTGCAAGATGACTTCTTTAGAGTTAGATTTTAGTTCTAATAATAATCCAAGAATACTATAAGCTATCGGAGAACCTCTTAAGGAAGAGGTAATACGAGCTATATGTTGTAGGGAACTCTTCGAGTCAGTCAAAATTACAAAATGTTTGCAGTCTAAGGACTTAATATATAACAGTGCCTCCAAAATAGCCATCAGTTCAATGTACATTATAGAAACGTTTTTACAAATTTTGAATTTACAGGACAAGTCAGATTGTGGGTCAAAAAAGGCCGCTCCCATATGTTCGCTCTCCTTTGAACCATCAGTAAATATCTTGTAATGAGAGTTATATTGACAATTCAAAAATTCAGAGCACTTACGATAAAGTGATGTACGATCGTATTCTCTTTTGGTTTGTATTCCCTCGATTCTATGTCTTATAATATCATTTACATCATACCAACTCATCCAATATTCCAGAGAGTACATGCCTAACTGTTCCTCGGAATGAATGTTAACATTACAAAATTTAATATAAATTTGAATTAAAGCTGGAATTTTCTTTTTACGGCGCCAGTATCTTAGATTAATATGAGAGTTCAGTTCGCTCAGAACATCTACAGTAGGATTGTTAGAGATAGACAAAGATCGAAACCACACTTTGCCAGCTAAATACATACGTCGAACATGTAAAGGCTGTAGACAAAGCTCACTCTCCATCACATGGATAGGAGTACTTTTCACAAAACCACCTATTATTCGCATAGCTTGATTCTGAACCCTGTCTAACTTAACTAAATTAGAATTACAGCTAATATCATAAAGATAACTACCAAAATCTAAACGGCTTCTAATTATAGCTATGTATAGACGTCTCAGATGTTTTGGGTGGACGCCCCAACCAGATCCAGCCAGTACTTTGAACACATTAAGCAGTTTCTGGGTCTTCTCATGTAAAACATTGATGTGTTTGGACCATCTCAAAGAAGAGTCCAACCACATACCTAAGTATTTTATACAACTAACGTTTTGCAATGGTGAACCTTCAATTGAAATAGAAACAGTTTTTCTATTAAAGCCTCTTTTAAAGATACATATCTTACTTTTTGTAGAAGATACACTTAAGCCTAACTTTTCCAGATTTACAACCAAATTATTTATTTCTATTTGAAGTACTCTACTGGCATTTTCGAGGCTTTTATCGGATATATACACGACAAAGTCGTCTGCGTATTGTGACATATATACTTCACTTATGCTGCTACAAATAGAGTAGGTAGCAACATTGAAAAGCAATGGCGATAATGGATCGCCTTGAGCTAGACCTAGGCCTGTACATCGAGCTATACAATCAAGGTTGTTTTTAATTTTTAAAGTTCTAAAACTAAGGAAGTACCATAAATAATTACAAATTTGTGATCCGACACCTGCCTTGTCCAATATGTCCAAGAGTGAAACTACATTTATATTATTGTACGCGTTATCAATATCAATGAAACACGCCAAGGTGGTGAGATCTCTTGAGAACCCTGTCTGGATCCTTGTTACCAGTCTTATTAAACTATCTAAGCATGATTTAGATTTTCTGAAGCCAACGGTCTCTTTTGAAAACGTTCTTTTATTCTCAAAATACCACTCTAGTCTCCTGTTAATTATCGAATGAAAGATTTTACAAACACAAGACATTAAACTAATTGGGCGCAAAGAAGTAGCTAGAGAAGGGTCGCGTCCAGGTTTAGGGATGGGAACTACGTCAATATCTCGCCATTGCAATGGTGAGAAACCTGAACTTAAACAGTTATTAAAAAGCTTCAGCAACACACACTTTGCATTTTTAGGCAAGTGTTTAATCATGGAAAAATAAATATTATCCCAACCCGGGGCTGTATCGCTCGTTTTAATGCTAGACTCTAACTCTTTTAATGTTATCGGGGATTCTATTTTAGGGTTATGCGAAGTAAATATAGGCCTATCGGGTAATACGTATGCAGGACACAAATTGCATAACAATAGTTCGATTCTAAAACTATCTAAATGTGTATTTACGGTTTTGTTTCCTTTAAGCCATTTCATTTTCCTCCACATTTCACCAGATGACGAAACTGATTCCAAAGAGTTACAGAATTTGTGCCAATTGTCCGATGATGCTTTCCTTATAAGTATTCGTGAATCTTTAATGCATCTATTTAAGATTTTCAGATTCGATGGAGTAGGATTTTTCCTAAACTGTGATAGGGCTAGTCTGCGCTTGGCAACTGATTGCGATAGATTAGAGTTCCAATAAGGCTTAGGGGTAAATTTACTAGCTGGGTTTAAATTGACTTTTATGTATGGAATAAACTTGTCTGCAGCTATATCTATATTATTAATAAAGTTATTATTTTTATTTATTTATTTAAAACTTATTGCACATAACGTACAAAGGCGGACTTAATGCCATGAGGCATTCTCTTCCAGACAACCTTCGGGTGATGTAGAAGTATGATGTGGTAGGTGCAACGACAAAGAACGAAATTCGACAAAATCACAACAGTTACGTAAATAAAAAATACTAACATCAAATACAACTAGTATATACCACTAAAACTACATTTACTCATACATATACAATCGCTTAAACATACACATACATATATTTAATAAGATATGAATATACACAGATAAGTACTAGCGTTGTGTTTGTACCGCCAATTCCTCCTGAAGGAGTTCTCGTACTTTTTTCTTAAATGTGAGGCGGTTTGTGGACATCCTGATTTCAGCTGGAAGTGCATTCCAGAGTAGAACAGACTGTACATAGAAGGAAGAATTGATAAAATTGGAGGTGTGAGAGGGGCATAGAAGAAGCAAGTTGTTTGTTGACCGAAGACTCCGGTCGTGGTTGGAACATAAGAAACAGAAGTGTGGAACAAGGTATTCGGGTAATGATGGGGAGTTGAGTAACGAAAATAGACAAGTTAGAGCTCGCAAACTGCGACGCTGACGAATTGGAAGCCATTGCAAATGGGAACGTAAAGCAGATACATGATCATACTTTCGAAGATTGAAAACGAATCGAATGCAGTTATTGAGAAGGCGATCTAGTTTATTGAGAAGGTCTGCATTCAGGTCAAAATAACACACATCACCATAGTCGATCACGGGAAAAATTAGGGATTGCATAAGCGTAGCCTTAGTTTTAACGGGAAGGAAGTTTTTTAGGCGATATAAAACGCGGAGACACGAGGTGACTTTTTGGCTGACGTGTGAAATCTGTGCCCGCCAATCAAGGGTAGAGTCCACATATAATCCCAGGTTCTTAACCACTGCACTCAGAGGTATGCTCGCGTTGTTGTAGACGATTGGTGTGAGGGTTGCCATATCCAACCTACCTATCATATATTTACTCCCCAAGACAATCGCCTGGCATTTGGTTGGATTTACTGACAAACCAAACCTCGCAGACCAACACTTTATAAAGTCCAGATCTTTGTTGATTTTATCGATAGCATAAGAAATGTCCTCAACCCTTGACTGTGTGTATACTTGCAAGTCGTCAGCGTACAGGTGATACATACACTGAAGGTGTGGTGTTACGAGATTAATAAATATTGAGAAAAGTAATGGAGATAATATACCGCCTTGAGGGACGCCAGTGAGAAGATCACACCAGCTCGACGACCGATCATCGATATGAACACACTGTTGTCGTCCCTGAAGATAGGAGGAGAACCATTCCAGAGCTGCTGAGGAGATCATAAGATAGGAAAGGATGGCCAGTAGGATGTCATGACAGACGGTATTAAAGGCATTCGAGAAGTCAATCAAAGCCAACACTGTGACTTTGGTGTCCTCCATGCCCTCTCTAATATCGCCTGTCACTTTAAGTAGAGCGGTGGTTGTGCTGTGACCGGATCTGAACCCAGATTGTAAAGGACTAAGGAGATTCTGTTGATGTACAAAGTGTGAGAGCTGCTTGTGTACGCATGCCTCTAGCACTTTAGAAAGAAAGGGAAGTATAGAAATAGGTCGGAAGTGTTCGGGGAGAGAGGGGTTACTCTTTTTAGGTAGAGGAATGATGTAGGCCTTGCGCCATATAGAGGGAAAAGTTCCAGAGTCCAGTGAAAAGTTAATGATGTGGACTACTGCAGGTAGAATGTGATCCAGGATGGTAACAATCATGCGGCGACTAATGCCGTCGCATCCCACAGCATTGGAACGAATGGACAGGATAATCTTTTTGACATCCTCAGAAGACACCGGAGAAAAGTCGAATGTTTGAATGTCCGCATGGGTTAGGCTATTTATGTAGCTGAGGGTTTGACTTTTGGTTTGATGATCCAACTGAGATGTGGTTGAAAAGTGACGGTTGATTTCATCTAAGCCAATTGTCATCCTAAACTCAGGGCGTTGTTGCTTCCCGATGCCCAGTGTTCCAAGAAACTTCCACACATAGGACGGAGAAGAGTTTTCTATGTTATGAGTTATGTGGCGGCGTTTAGCGTTACGTATCACCTGATTACACCGATTTCTAGCAGCCTTGAAAAGGCTCCAATTCTCCTCGCAGCGATCCCTCCTGTACTTATTGTAACAACGATCTCTCCGTCTCATAGACATTCGAATGTCCTCCGTCATCCATGGCGCCGAGGGACGCTTCAGCTTAACTTTCCTCACAGGTGCGTGAATGTCATAGAGATTTAGAACTATGTCGTTGAAAATTCTGACCTTGTCGTTGATGTCTGTAGCCGCTGCCAAGTTATTCCAGTCAAGTACGGAAGCATCTGCACACAGTTTATTAATATCTATACGTCTAAAGCTACGAATATGCAAAGTTTTAGGAGAGGACTTTGGTAGTTTTAGGGAATAAGAAAGGAAGATCAAATCGTGATGGGAGAATCCAGGAGCTGGATGTTGACCATGGGAGTGGATAAGGTTAGGAGCAGAGGTGAGCATGAGGTCAAGCCAAGTATCCCGGTGTTCAATGTTGTGGTGAGTTGCTTGTAGGGGGAGAACATGGAGGCTGGTGGATTGGACGATGTGGAGTAGGTTACGAGTACGGAGTGAGCTATGTGCTAGGAGGTCTGTATTAAAATCTCCCATAATGATGTGGTGTGAGTATTGTGACCCTAAAGATTCCAGAACTGTTTCCAGACTGGAGAAGTAGTTGACAGCAGGGGGGCAGTAGACTACCCCTAGTAAAACATTAGTACCCTTTACACAGATTTCAAGAAAGAGGTATTCAGCGGTAGTAGCAGGATCAGAGGAGGAGGCGGCGAGGATTTTGTATGGTAAATAGCTACGGAGGTAGATGGCAACTCCACCGCCTCTTTTAGTCTCTAGTCGGTCATTACGAATAAGTACGAAGTCAGTGAGGGAGTAAGACGTGGAAGATAGGTGAGCATTAAGCCACGTTTCCGAAATAAGAATAGCATGTACATTAGTATCTGTAAAAGTTTCAGTCAATTCGCTAAAATGACTTGGGACACTCTGAGCGTTTATGTGACATACATTTAGTAGGAATTTAGATTGGCTGTCAAATATTTGCCGTAATCGGTCGCCTAACGTATCAGGTAATGAACTGAAGCTCTCATCCCCAGAAGAATTGGCAGAAAAATACACTTCGTCATCATTATCAATCATAGTACAGATGAGGATTCATGTTAAGTACAGAAACAATAATAATAAGAGGAATAAATATAAATATATATAACAGAAATAAATATACAATATATATATATATATATATATACACACACAAAAGTATAATTGTATCTTACAAGTTATTTATTACCTCAATTGAAATTGGGGCGTACTTGTACTTCTACACCACCCGCCAGCTCACACAAATAAAACCAAAACCATTAAAAAAAAAAAAAAACAAACACCATGGTGCTAAGAGTTTCTCTCTTACATCATTTAAAGTTTTACGCTAAAAATAAAAACAAAAATAAAAAAATGTTCTAAATTAAATTGAAAATAGCTTTTAACATTGTGTTTAAACATTGCATATAACAGAACGCAGCGAACGATCGATTTGACAGATGACATCTGCCACAACAGTAAACAGTTTTCAATTTTTGTGACACAAAGTTAGAGATTAAATGTTGAAGGTAGAAACAAATTAGCGTCTAAAATAGCAACCATGATTATATTATGTAAGTACAACAATAACAGAGGCCAACCATTGCACACGCAACGAGACCAAAGGTGTCATATATCACTAGTGCCTCCTTGAACCTTTACCATTGCCCGCCCTTGGATTACCGGAGTCACTCCTGCCCGCCGATGATGTTGGGAACTTTACTAACAATGGCTTTAGGTCATCTGCAGATGTTATCTTATACCTGTTGTTATCACTAGCTTTGACAATTATAATGCCATCCTGTGTCCAACAAGACGACATGCCGAAATGTTGTCGGGCCTTGGTGAAAACAGTCTGGCGTATTCTAGTGAGGAATTCTCTCACCGAGCAGCCGGAACCCTTCAACGCTGTCTTGGCCTTCCAAATTGAATATCTGGCCTCTGCAGTAGTGAACCTCACCAGAATTGGTCGCCGATGTTCTTTAGAGGGTGCTCCAATGCGATAGCAGTGCCGTATGTCGAGCCGTGAGATGTCCTGACGACCCATCTTACTATTAATAATCTCAAGCAGGGTCGCATTGCAGTCCTCCTTGATGGCCTCTGGGACTCCCAAGAATAAAAGAGATTTGTACCGATGCCGAGTCTCCATAGTATCAACCATCTTAACGCATTCGTTAATTTGTTTACGGAGAAGACCTAACATTGAGAACATCAGCTCCCGAAAGGTTTTAAACTCCTCCGACACCCGGGCCACCGTCTCCTTACTGCTTCCACCGGAATGCAGCTGAGCTTCAAGCTGTGCCATCCTCTTAGAGAAGCTCTCCTCCAAACTGTTCTGTGCTTCTCTTACTTCGGCCAATTGAGACATACTGGATGTATTTGAAGTGGAGGATTCAATATAGTTATTGTATGTTGCAACTGATATTTTGTTGTGCTGGCAGGTGGCTAAAATACTTATCTTAGCTCATGTAATCACTGTGAAAACTGTAAGTACAATGACTCCAAGCCAAACTGAAGTTTTATTTTCTTTTAAATAATAAAATTATTCAGAATATTAATTAAATTAATTGAGAGCTCTTTTCTGTGTCTGTTAACTTTATTAGCACCTACCCCCACCCTGGTACCTGACCTGATAATACCTGTACCTGACCACCTACAGGTATTATATACCTGTTGGGGGTCATTCGTTAGATTAAAGTCAGAGAACGTAGTCTGTAGGAACCTTTCATAGCTCTCCCAGTCCGCCAATTTTAAGTTACGCTTTTTTAAAATGTTAGGGTTAAAGTTAATCGAAGTAGAGAGAGTGATTACAAGATGGTCACTACCTAGAGATTCATTAGTAACTTGCCAGTTAAAAAAACATGAGATATCTGAAGTAGCCAAGGAAATATCTGGTGAACTACGTTGCAAGGTTCCCGCAACTAGTTTAATACGTGTATGGCTATTATCATTTAAGGAAACTAAGTTACTATTGGCTAATGAATTAAATATCTGCGAACCCCTGATGTCTGTTTTATATGACCAAGTAAAATGATGACCGTTAAAGTCGCCTAAAATTAAGGATTTGTGAGTAAATTTGTTAAATAACTCTTCCCAATCAGTTTGACGGGTATGTACCCATTGAGGACAATAAATCGCGATTATATTTTCAACTCGTCTGCAATTAAAAATCTTAACATGTAACACTTGAATGTCGGCGTGATTAAGTACCATTGGGCATATCTGGGCTCTAACGGACTTGTGTGTTATAATACTGATCCCTCCATAATTGTCTGCCCGGTCGGTTCTAAAAATGTTGTAATTCTTAATCTTAATGCTACTATTCTGATCCAGCCAAGTTTCACAAACAACTGCTATATGTACCTTGTCCTGTATTAGAAGGTTCTCAAACAATAATAACTTTGGTCTTAAGCTTTGCGCGTTCCACTGTAAGATATTGATAACGGTATTATTATTAAAGTTAGTCATTTTGAGAGTTACTAGTAATGCCAAACAATTTCTTAAGTAAAGACAAATCCGTAAAATTATCAATAAGAGTCGATAAAAGCCATTGTAAAATAATGCTAACAGCTAAATTAATTTTTCTAAACCAGTCATATCTTTCAGAGAGTAATATCCTTTTAATTTTGTTTAATAAAGGCTTAAATGAGCAATTAGGAAATGAAAATCCCGGATTCGACTGCACGTCATGTTCAAAGGGCCCTACTTTAGATGTATTACCTGTATTTGAAATATTCTCGTTATTATTGTGTTGTTCAACTGTGGTTTCACAACGTTGGGGTCGACGCCGGCGCGGGCTGCCACGACGAGAGCGCGAGCGCTTAATGTTCGCTGCCTCAGTAGCAGGGCGCCCGCCGTCAGTGACGGATGCGCGTTCATCGTCGTCGGACATGCATGACTCTGATGACAGTGACTCATTCGCTCCTTGGCGTGATTGAGACGATGAGCTGCGTTGTTTACGTTTGTTATTTCTGTGCAAATCCTTTCCTACCATGTTCTGCTCCTGTTTGTTATTTGTTGATACTACTGCAGCGTATGACTTATAGCTTGGATTCTTTTGTGTAAACATATTGTTTTTATAATTGTCTTGTTGGAGATAAGATGTAGATGCTTCAAACTGTTGATTATAAGAAGGTGAAAAAGGTGGTATGTACATTGTTAGTGCACGGCGGTATGTACAGTTAAACTCAGACATTAGTGACCTAAGTTTCTTTTCTTTAATAAAAGCAGGACAAGATTTGACTAACGACATATGACTGCCTCTGCAGTTAACACATTTATATGACGAAGTTTCACAGTTCGGGTGATTCTTACCACACTTGGGGCAAATAACTTTTAGGGAGGGACATACTTTTATTGTATGACCGAAACGCCAACACCGCGAACATTGGGTAACTGGGAACACATAAGGTACAACGGCAACATTGACTTCGTATATTTTAATGTACGGTGGGAGGTAGTTTCCTTTGAAACAAATACGAACACTCTCGCTTAGTGTCCATCCCGATTCATAATCTCTCCGCTTTAAACGTTTTGCTGATAAAATTTCAAATCTGTTATCTCTTTTAATGCACTCTAATAGTTCTAAATCAGATAACTCTAAATCTATTTGCCTTATAATACCGTAGGAAACGTTTTTCTCCCATGTTTTCTGAACTCGCCATTCCTTTTCTTGCAAACTTTTACACTCCAGCAACTTCGCAGCGCTTTCTTCGTTATCACAACTAATAATTACTCTAAAAGAATTCATGTACTTGACCCGAGTAATTCCTGTGATACTTTCCGAGTTAAATAATTTGGCCAAAGCAAATTGCTTAGGTAACTTCTGTGTACTAGAAATACTTATTTCAATCGGTTCAATTCTTCTTCTTTTTTCACTATTGCCCACTACTGTCCAATTTTCGTTATTATCCATCTCCTGTTCTTCTGAAACATGTACGTTAACCTCTTCGTCGTGTTTTTGGTTCTCATTTTGACTCGTGTTATCTTCCTCCATACTACTTCCTCCCCTACTAATGATATCTATAGTTCTTCTATTCTCCTCTAATACACTCTCACTCATATTATATAATATATATATACAACGGCGTGTCCATCGACAGCGCGTAAACGCGCCGACGATAGGCAAATAATAAATACAGTTAACCGCACACTTATTAGCTAGCCGTAGACACGTCCGGCACGCTCGAAGTTTCCCGCGCTTTTTCCAGCTCGTGAGATCATGATGATAAAGCTTTATACAAACTAATAAAACAATCGTTCGGAACCCAATGCTTGCTAAGATTTGTCAAATTAATTTAAACACTTTATTCCGTCAGTATGCTTAATTAGAATATTTTAACAAAATGTATGTAACACATTTCAATAATGAAACTTCGTTCACGTCTTTTTGAGGGTAGTTGTACAATTTAAAAAACATATGTATATACATATATGTGGGTATACTTATGATAGTAATTATTCGGTTAGTTAGACCAAATCGGTAAACATACCGGGCCTTGATCTACTTTTTGATATCGTAGCTATATATTACTAAGTAGGATCTACGCCTCTGTGAGCAAATTTATTTCCAGTCACAAAATCTTGTATATCTTGAGAACTACTTCACTGGAAGAGATTGCAACGAATAAGAAAGACAGACATTGTTGCTGTGACGATTGTATATAATGTATTTTTTTACAGAGACGTTGAATGTTGACACCTGTTTGTGTTAATGTTTTTTTAATTTAATTAATTCCTATATTAACAATTATTTTTACGGGAACTAACGCGATCACTTATTGAAAGGTATGACATACCTCTGATTTGCCTGACGTTTCGACCAGGTTGCACTGGCCGTGGTCACAGGCTGACTGATCCTGTAAATTCCTTAAAAATAATTGTAATATATCGCGAAAATTTAAAAGTTCATTAATTCCTGTTTTAAGTCGATTGTACTCAAGCTAGGTTTTTTTTAAATTTAATCTAATTATTTATCTTGAAAGCCTTAAATACAGATTTTTTACACTGCTATTTAGAACCATTCAGTGGACTATTTAGAAACAGACCAAATATTTACCTGTGTGGCTGAGGATTAAGGATACAGACTGTCACCACCCTTATTCAGCCCGTGGGTGTCGTGTCGGACAACAGCACTGCAAAGAGAAGGAAAAACTTGACACAAAGCGTGCACCGACTTGTCTGGCCAACGCGGTATAATAAGCCGAAATATCTGGCACAATGGTACAATGAACGTAACACAATGCTAAATAGCTTACAAATGACATCTGGGGCGGTATACTATGAGGATCTTGTGTCAACTGCGGTGAATTTCCGTGCGTTTAGGCGATTCTGCCATACATACTATAGTAATCAAATATAGCTCACTTAGGACCCCTAATACTTTATCCGTGGTGTCTGCCTATTTTGACATCATTTTGTCTCCCGCTTTGCTAAGGAGGGAAGTGGATTTATCATTTCCAACTCCTGTTTTTCCTCTGATTAATTTCGTTGCAGGTTCCAAGACAGTTAATTTTCTTCCTGGGACTTCCCGAGAGTCATAACTCGGTGTGTTCGTGGGTCACAGCTGTTGATCCTGGTGTACAGGAGTTACAGTGGTGGGAATGTGGGCGGGATTAGTCCCAATAAAAAAAAAGCCGAAATATCTCGCATCTCCTCTCTAAGGAGAACCCAGCAGTGGTCTATTCAAGGTTTATGGAATAGGCGGGCAAACGAGCAGACGTATCGCCTGATGGTAAGCGAATACCGCCGCCCATGGACACCTGCAAACACCAGAGGCGTCACCAGTGCTTTGCCGGCCTTTGGGGGATAGGGAGAGAAGATAGGGGGAGGGGGTTTGGGTTATGGGTCTCCGGTATCCTCACTCACTCGGTGAAACACAGCGCAAGCACTATTTCACACCGGTTTTCTGTGAGGCTGAGGTATCACTACGGTCGAGCCGGCCCATTCATGCCGAAGCGTGGCTCTCCCACGGTAAGTATTGATGAACCATAATAACTTATTTAAAAGAAATTTTCACACAATAGTCGTATAATACATACTTATAAAAACCATGGTCAATGTAAATAGATATTCATTCATACAAATTTACACCGATTGTTAATCAACCCGCAAAGACTGGCGTCATATCGTGCATGCATTACCGTTGCTCATAGGTCAGATTGGAAATTCGGAAACATATGTCGGATTAACGGCGAATGTACCAGGAAACTGCGTATATAAACGTGGAGGCATACCTAACTTTCTCTCGATCCGGTAGACACGCGGTTCCAGAAGCCCGTTGGAGCGCACCGAATGCCTAATTAATTGATGTACGGCTGTCGATCTGTGAGGATCACTTACTTGAACAATTTTTGAAAATTTTGCATTAAAAACGTTTGTTTGTATTGAATTTATTATCTTTAACAGTAACTAAATTTATTTACTGCAGTAGTAGGTTGCCTAATAACATCGGAAATTTGGAAATCAAGCGAAATTGATATTTGCGGTATCTACACCGCCTACCGAGAACGTTTTACGTACTTGTGGTTTAATTAGGACAAAGTGGTCAGAATATGCGTATAATAAGTAGCCTTCTGTTCGAATTTGAACTACAAAAGACAAGTACATACGGGATTATTGATACTTTCGTAAAATAAATCAAAATAATAACTTACATTTAATTAAAATAAATCTAACTTACAAAACACAAAACATTTTTCAATTTGAAACGCAAAACCTGAAAATTGTGTTGGCCTCCAAAACTTTTAACATAACAAAGTGGAAAATACAACGTTCACAGAAAAGCTCAAAGCTTTATATTACGAAGAGGGCTGACAAGGCGATTTTAACTTTCGACTTGTTAGTGAGTTACAACGTTGTTCGCAAAAATAATTTAAACAGATTAACTGTCGTATTATAGCCACGTTTACTTTATTATCGTCAGCCTTTTAGTTAAAGCTAGGTTTTATTTTAAAACGATGATTATCCATCTATCTAATACATTTAAACGAGCAATTCTTGTATATTCTTATATTTTATGTGCTTGTAATCCATACATCATCTATCTATACAAATAAATAAAATTGGAGTGTCTGTTTGTAATATTAAAATAACCGTTTTTTACTAAATGCATATGTATGTATACACGCTACATATACCAAAAATGTAGTTAAAAAAATGTTTGTCTGTCTGCCTGTTTGTTCCGGGTAATCTCTGGAAAGCTGAACCGATTTTGACGGGACTTTCACTGGCAGGTAGCTGATGATCCAGGGCTACTTTTTCTAGACTAACTTTGTCCCGCGGCGTTACTCGCGGTACAACAGCTATTATAAATATAGTAAAATGTAAGAATACAATAACATAAATCAACTGCCTCGGTGGCGCAGTGGTAGCGTACGCGACTGGTGTTCTTGAGGTCTCGGGTTCAATTCTGGGTTGGACCAAATGTTTGTATGATCTGCAAATATTTGTTTCGGAGTTTGGGTGTTTTCTATGTATAATATGTATGTATTTTCAAAAAAGTATTTAAGTATTTATATCAGTTGTCTAGTACCCATAATACTAGATGGGACTAGATGGTGTTGTGTGTTAGATGTCCGAAATATTTATTATAAAATATGTTTATAAACTTCTTAAATTTAAAACAGTATCTTTAAAAACACTATTCAATTGTCAAGATATAAAAACAGACAATGACTATCCTATCCAGCACAATAATTGAGTTAAGTTGACAATTATTGTGTTGTGTAAAATCCAATACATAGATCATCAGATCTATCATACGTGTCAGCTGTTAGCCTATTATATACGTAATCCTTAACAATGATTATAAAAAAAGTGACGAATGAACCTTGGAAGAGATTGGTCTGCGTATGACTCACTTGATACAAATAGATTTATCTTTATTGTGGGCGATGAATTTTGATACGGAATTCATTTGGCTTTGAATGTTTCTATGCAACTATATTTTTACCTTTCCTTTTTTTGAAGTGAAAACTTCTTTAGAGGCTTTGTACTCTTTTATGGTGTGGGTAAAAGTGTTAAACTCGCGTCAGAAACTCGCGTCAGGACACCTGACCTGATCGAATATTCGTAAGACGAATGGGTGGCGTGGCGTGGTGAAAATGTATCCCTGGTCCTGCTGTTTAGTTTAAGCGGCGCAGGGCGCTTGTGCGAGTGTGCGTGTGTTTTATTACATCACTATAAGCATTTCTGTAGTTCTTTCTCTCTGTTTTCAAGGAATATTAAAGGCAAAGCAAGGCATAGCTTCGTATAGCATCGTTCAAGCAAATGCCCTTTGACCCTGTGTATGGTTACTCCCTACCGTGTTGGTATCTTCAATAAAAAAACAAAGTTACTTTACGTAGGGATTTTGATGTCCCGTAATTTCAACCACCAATAATTTTTGTCACCAACACGTGTTGACAATACAAAAGTTGCCAACTTTTGTTCTGTGGAGACTCGACTTTAAGCAGGGGCGTGTTGGTAGTAAAAAAAACACATTACATTAAGCTACACTGCTACATTCTTAAACATTAAAACTGTACTCCATTCGCAAAACATCGATAGTTACGACGACAGGGGTTTAATATCAGTCACATTTCATCTACAAATAGCCATTAGTAGAATGGGTTGCAGTCTAAAACTAGAAACGTACCAATTGTCAGTCTATAAATACACGTAATCCATTTATTTCGTGACGTCATCAGTATGTTTATATGGCCTCGGTTATAAATGCCACCACTCTGCTTATACTTAGATGGTATCTCAGCCTTAATAGTCTTTTCGTACAAATTCTGCATCAAGAGGCGTACTGCGATTCTGCAACAGCATTATTGTGACCCGTATTTCCAAAAGTAATACTAAATCTTAATGGAACACATTAATATAAAAAAAATGGTTTTGTCTAAGGAGTATGTTGATTTTTTAGATTTCTAGAGCAACATTAGTTTAAACCTTAATTACTTATCAATATCATGGATGCATTGCTGGAAAATGTGGGATATGATTTTACTTTCTTTCTATATCTATACATAAATATATTTTATTTTGATTGGCTCCGTTGACCTACCTATTTACCTACTGATAATTATTCTCTCGATTGTCGGCACTTGATGGAACTTCTTGAAATACATTCTAGAATGTGCTTATTCTACTATTTTAATTTACCTTACTCCTGACTGGTTTCGCCCTATGGCATTATCAAAGGATACTCTGTCGCTCTCTGCCATATCTTGGATCGAACCAAGTGCCGTGCAATTGGAGACACCTATGTCCAGCAGTGGACTACGATAGGGTGATGATGATGAGGTACTTATTCCATTATTTTAGATAATGTCATAAGGCGAAACCAGACAGGAATACGGTTAATTGAAATAGTGGAATAAGTAAAAGTGAGTTTAATTCTAGCCTATATCCCTGTCTACTATTTCTCATTGGCTCCGTATAAAATGAATGCATCCTAGACGGTTGGACATCTAAAACAGTGACTAATTTATGTTCTTAAAGATAAATGTACATATAATGTCCTTTGTCGACCCGACCCATCAATAGCTAACAAACTTCAAAACTTAAGTTTTGTACAAAGTTCCATTTCAAGTAAAACTGATATTGCTATTTGGTGCAGAATTCTGGTAATACATACTAAGATCTCTGCATCTCAAGTAGTTTTAATGAATAATATATAACTTCTCCATACTCGAATACACTATTAACGGTAACGTTCAGGTTCGATTCACATATAGAAGTACTAGGCAGGCATAAAATGCTGAAGGCTACAAAACCAGGTCAGGGACACTGCATAGTGTTAGCGCCAAAAACACTTTTACTTCGTATACATATATATGTCGTGTATATATTCTGCTATGCACAATGCTTTATGAAAAACCACAATGTCTTTAAGTATGTATATAATTTTACTGCATTCAAGGTTTGCTAATATAAAACTATTTTTTTGGCAATAACATTCACTTTGCCAAACTAATATTTACCTATTGTTATAATTGTCACCATTAAGGTCCACCTCATTGAACTCATTACGTCATCTAGATGAAAAATAAATTTAAATTAATTCCCTGTGAAACTAGCGCTTCCTCGTGCTCATTACAGCGCTTACCATTCAACGTTTCATTAGAGCGTATTCTGCATACCTGACATGGATTATAATTACACTAAATAATCATCATCCATTACCGTTGCAGTTTCTTAGTTTAGCGCTGCTGCATTTAAAACGTTAGCAATGTATATAGATTGTTAAAAAAAATGGCTGTTAGATGCGGTTCATTGGTTACAAGCCGGCAGGCTTGCCGCGACTAGAAGCGAAGCCTGTCATTCATCAGTCGCAGTTTGGCGCGCAAACGGAGTGGACGCGTTGTTAGTGAAGTCGTGTTTTGAACCAGTTCGCGGTGAAATATAGATTGAATTTGTGTTGTGTGAATTATTATAATATTGGTGAATTGGATTTAACTGAAGTGCGTGTTGGAACATAATTTCGTTTCCATGTAAGAGTAGAAAGGTAATTTTAATTGCATTTTAGTAATTGTTGCTTTTACTCGCAACTAGGTTTGTTGTTGAATGTGTTTGTTATTTAAATGGTAGTCACAGAAAGTAGTAGGTAGCATTAACTGTAAATATTATGCTACTGAAACACAATATACGTTTTCTAGCAAGGACAAGTTATACTCGTGAAATTATTTGTCATTAGAATTAAGAAACGTAATAATACTATTCTAGTGACTATGGAAACAATACGTAGGCGACCGTTATAAAAAAATGTGCCTTGTACATGGACGTTCCCGAGAGCCATAGGAAAGAAAAAAAAACTGTTCGATATTCAAGTCAGAAACCCTTCAATGAGTGAAGGCACGCTACGTCTTCGAAATGCGAGGGATGTGAATTCTTACCTGTATTTATTACTGTCTGAATAATAGTCGGAGCGTGAGAATTTGTACAATGCAATGATAATACCGGAACTAAATTTAATATGAAGACTTGTATCATTTACGGCTATAATTCACTGACCGAGAAGCGTATTATATTTTTTCTTGTGTTGTAATTAATCATCTAACCGGCTTTTTCTTGGTATTACCGAGAATTACTCAACAAAACCAATAAATGAATTGGTCGCCTAGAAAATTGAACTCAAGAGGAAACATACTTAAGAACATCAATAACTTCTTATATTTTTTTGAGTTATATTAACTTAAAGGTAACGAAAGCGAACCTTATAGAACATAGAACAAAAGGCGTTAATAATATCATACAAATTGAATTTAGAAACTGATACTGCAGCTGATCTTAAAATAACTTAGCTCTTTTTGCTTTAATATAATTCTGGTTTCGGTGACCTTATGTTCCGACGCATAGAAAACACCTGCAACTCTTGCCATATTTACCATCAACATCTCGTCCTTTTGACTTTAGTAAGTTTTTATGATTCAATTGTTTTCTTTTCTTCTAGCTAGATGGTAGTGGTAGAATTTACTTGCTAATTCCTATTCATCATATTTCTCGATTTTGACATGGCATTGAAGCATGCTGTTTATGTTGGTAGGTAACAGGTGTAGATTATTATTAATCTAAGACTATTCTAGTCGACATAATAGCTTTATTAGTCCTAGTAAATTGCTTCATTAACCAAACGAGGAACTATATAAGAAATTTCCACAACATCCGAGCTTTAGCAATTACAAACGTTGTGCAAATTTGTATGTTCGTATTAATAGAGCCTAATCCGTGTGAATCTAGGACACACATATAATAGTTATTGTATTATATCTATTTGAGTCACCCACCTGCTCATATTAAGTCTAACTACATTGCCTTTATCTACGTCTTAGCTAAAGACCTAGCTAATTTATTTAATGATTCATTTACATTTTAAAATCAATATTAACATATCGCATTCTGTGGTCATTTTTATAGGTATCTTTTAAAACATCGGACTATTCTTCATCTTTAACGCGTGTTTAAATAACCTTAAAAGAAACCTTGTTTTGTATACATGCTTTGTGATTTTCCTCGAGTACCGCAACTCCGCAGTAATAAAACTTCTTGGTATTATTTGCGGATTTACAGGCGAAATACTTACGTGGCTTACTGGTTTATTTGTACACTGAAATTCTAATTAACGTAGCCACTATATACGTTAAGTTTTCCTTACTTCGTCAAGAATAAAGCCATTATATTTAGAAATGAAATTTAAGAGATGACGGCAAATCTAAATAATGAACGAAGGCTTCTAATAACGGGGGGCTTTTTGGACGCGCACTAAATACTGTTCTGCCGTTTAATTGCACGTTATGATTTCCCCTTATTGTTATATGGACACTTCAAAATGACAAATAGAGGCCGTAACGTCTTTGTTCCAATTAAGATTTCGCCCATTTCTGTAGCAGACTGTAGGAGACCAAAACTAATTATAAATGCCACAAACCTTTGTGGACGTTTATTAATTTGTCATGGTGTAATGCTCCAGCTGTTGTATTCAACAAATTAAATTTCTGAAATTGTTTTTTTTTATATCTCTTTTCAAATTTTTGTAATTGAAATACAAAGAGGATAAATGGAACTGATTGATTGTAAACGTAACATTTTGAGTACTCCAGTGATTTCCGTTAAATTTATAAAGCTCTATATATTTGTTTTTTTTATACTGAAAACCAATTGATTTTTTCCTATTAGAATCATTAAACTCTGACGTTATAAATTCTATGTTTTTAACAGCAATAATTTTAGTCATTTAATTATTTAAGACTACCTGACTGATAAATTGTTTATTTCTTTTTTACTGCCTCGGTGGCGCAGTAGTAGTGTATGCAACTGCTGTGCTTTAGATCACGGGTTCGATACCCGGGTCGGACCAAATGATGATATGATCTGCAAATATTTGTTTCGGAGTTTATAATATGTAGGTATGAAAAAGTATATAAGCATTTATATCAATTGTCTAGAACCTATAGTACAAGCTCAGCTAAGTTTCGGACTACATGGCGTGTGTCAGATGTCTAAAATATTATATTAATCATCATCATCTTCCTAACTTTTATTATCCCCACGATTTGGGATCGGCTACTAATTCAACCGGTTTTACCTGAATATCATTTTTTACACGGAGCGACTGGCATCGGACCCCCACAACCCTAAAGACAAACTGAATTCGAAGGTGGAACTAGTTGTTAGTATATTTGAGGGCATTGACTTCCTATTAACGATTGCCATAGATGTTCATTACGGCGGCTTAACGTGCTCTCCGAGGCAGGGGTCTTCCATACTCTGGGCTGCTACTAAGAATTTCTTGTAAGAAAAACCCAACAGCACCCAAATTATTATATTAATGTTGATTTTTTTTCATGTACGAACTGCCAAAATGACTCTACTCTGCCTGATGGAAAGTATAAGCAGAGTCCAAGAGTGGTGGTCACCATACTCATTGCTCGTACAGACAATGCAACAATGCAGCATGCTGACCCACACTATGACGGCTTAGTGATGCTTCTGCATCATTGGGCCTCCGGTCTCACACTCACCAACGAAACAGGACAGCTGTGATTTTACCGGCCTGTTCGTGCTGAAATCAGCGTGGCTCTACTACCTGGAACCACGTCAAAGTCTACTACCACGATTAAATTTATATCAGCAAAATTGTAAGCAACTGCTTACAACACCTAGTCAAGCTCACTCGAATAATAACATGGGCTTTTAGTAGACACAGACATCTTCTAAGTAAAGCGTGTCACCATCGCTGGCTGGCAAAAAGAGTTTTTGCAGCGCTGTTATCCTTCTTCTTTTACTGACTCTGGCTCGTACGATATGAATATGAATGATGACGAGATAAATACCTTGACTGCCTCGTTGGTCTAGCGGTTGACGTGTGCGACTGCTGATCGTGAGGGATCGGGTTCAATTCCCGAGTCGGATCAAATGTTTTTATGATCTACAAATATATGTTTCGGAGTTTGGGTGTTTTCTATGTATAATATGTATGTATTTACAAAAAAAAAAGTATATATGTATTTGTATCAGTTGTCTAGTACCCATAACACAAGCTTGGGACTAGCTGGCGTTGTGTGATAGATGTCCGAAATATTTATTTATTTTTATTTTTTTTATTTTAAATACGGTTGTTTTTACAATACACAAACAGAATAAAGTATTTCCAGTGTGTAGTGCAATTCTATGGACAACATGTCATCACTAAACTTAAAAAATACTCAACACTATTTAGACTAAGATGGTTGGCGCCCTTTGGGGGAGGTCTTCATACAGTAGTGGAAGGTAGTAGGCTGAAGTGAAGTGATACTATAGTACTCGTACTATACTGATAACTGTTTTACGAAGTGAAAGAAAAACTAGGTGGAAAGCCCCCAAAGGCCGTGACGAAGTAAATACCTCTGCCTCGTAACTTAGGTTTTCTTGTTTGTGGTTTGTGAGCCACAAAAGGTTGATTTTTTATGAGTTGTTTCAAATTCAACTTGAACTTTTAATAAACAAAAAATTCTACTTACTTTTATATATTTATGTAATGACGGATGTCGAGTGCTGTAAAAATCTTTGGGTTTGAAGTGAATTAGATGTCAATAGATTCGTTATACATAATGACTTGGTTGACATAGGTAACATACATTTTATCCAATAAAAAATAACTAGTGCAGTTATAGTTTTTTAAATTTATTCTTTGGTGATATTAATTGATAAAAAAATAAAAAGGTGCAATAACGATACTTAAAAAAAATTGTTGAAAGTTTTAGAGGCAAAAGTGTTGATTTATAAAAGGTAAATCACTTTTCTTTGGAATAGTACCTACACGTGTTCATTGCATTCAATGAAAATAGCAAATGGGGTCCATTTTTAACAGCTACATTATGGGATCTAAAACTGGAATACAACGAAAATAAATCAATTTTTTATTGCCAAACTCAGTAGGTACCTATACTTACAAAATATTTATGGTGTAGGCCAAAGTAATTGTTACTAATTAGGATTTTAAGCAAGGACGAAGCAATACCACCTGTACCCAGTCGCAATATTTTACATAGCCGACCCACGCAACCACGTTTGCGTCTCCTATTGCCCGTAGCGTGAAAATTTTCCCCCGTTTTTGAAACATTTTTCATTGGTGAGCGCTCCTATTGGTCTTAGCGTGATTATTTTACGTGATGGAACCGTCTCCCGTCTGTCACTCTATTAAGGCTTTGTAAAGTGCCAAATTACTATCTATACTAATATATAAAGCTGAAGAGTTTGTTTGTTTGTTTGAACACGCTAATCTCAGGAACTACTGGTCCGATTTGAAAAAATATTTTAGTGTTAGATAGCCCATTTATCGAGTAAGGCTATAGGCTATATATCATCACGCTAAGCCTAATAGGAGAGGAGCACCAATGAAACATGTTTCAAAAACGGGGGAAAATTATCACGCGACGGGCAATAGAAGACGCAAACGAGGTTGCGTGGGTCTGCTAGTATTCATATAAACGTTTATAGATAATTTGAAACAAACTAGCCAAGGCAAGCAAAACCATGTACTATGGAAACCACATCGGACTGCGTATATACATACTTATAAGTACGTCGATAACCGTTCACCCACACACCCGGCAATTTTCCCACGCTGAATTCTATCACAGTGAAATGTCGCGCTATACGCTCGGCGCTAATACATGTCATGTCAACCGCTCTCGCCGCGTCGCCATCCCGTCCCACCCGCTGTCCGACCCAGCCTTAAGTTCTGTGAACAAATTGTGTAACATCTCATTAGATGTTACGTCATCAGTTTCTATTCTTTTTGCATGGAAACAAAAAAAAATATTTTTTGAAGATATTTGGAACAATAGAGAAAATAGTGTCATATTTATTTTGAGAAGCATGTTTCATATAAAATGTAACTGAAGATAACTTTGTGTTTTCGAATTTATTCGAAGCTAGCTGAACCGGTGTTACACGCGGTTGTCGTCGTACCGCGAGTTACGCCGGGGGTCAAAGTTAGTCTAAAAAAGTAGCCTAAGTTACTCCCTGGATCATCAGCTATCTGCCAGTGAAAGTTCCGTCAAAATCCGTCCCGCCGTTCCAGAGATTACCCGCAACAAACAGACAGACTGACATATGCAATTAGAAAAAATCGGTTATTTTAATATTATAAACAGACACTTCCATTTTATTTATTTGCATGTATAGATAAAGATGTTTTAAAGTTACTCGCTGTAAATAACAACTTATTACAATATCATAATTAAAAAGTTTATGGTAATAAATTACTTTGAAGTTTCTCGAAACTTTAAACGACACAATTATTTTATACATACACAGACATATTATGTGTATTAATCGTTCTAATATTTTTTAAGTTCTAGTAAGCTTTCTGTCATTAAAATTATGTATAAGTAACGAGTTCGGTGTTAAATAAAATACATATCTAATTTAAACGGTTTAACCGTTTAAATTTCTTTTAAGTTTTATTTTTTAGTTCCGCTTAATGTTACTTTTTCGATCTTACAAGGTAAAACAGTTCTTATTTTAATTTATAAACATGGCCTTTAAAGGAATATAAATACGCATAGGTATGTTTTTTGTCGTAATGTTATTTCGCGCACTCGTAATATACTAGCTATAGTACAGAAACTAGGTCTTAATGGGGAAATTAAACAACAATGATAATGGTTTGTGAAAATACACACTGTTTAAAAATTTAAATGATGAACGAATTCGCTCACTGACAGCGCAATGGGTTTTTACAGGATATTTATCCTACTAGCTACATCTACGTCAATAAACATTAGACCTTGTTCAGAAGGAGCGAATTCGCTGCGAAATACTTCGCGCGAATTAATTCGCGCGTTAGCGAGATACTAGGGGCCAATACATCGCCTTCACAAGCATCGCGCGATAACAAAATAAGCGCGTAAATCGCGTGCACTTCGCCATACTCTCGACTCGAGTCGCCTTCTAGAGATCGCCTCCAGGATCGCATCAGCGGCTCCTTGAATCCTCCCTGTCTCACCTCATAAATTAAGGTACATCCCGAGATGACCACGGCCACCCCGGGGACAGGAACCCTGCAATATATCATTCTAATTTGTCATTATTTAGCCACAGGTCGATTTATTATTATTTTAATCATATTTTTATCTAATATTGTTTAATTACGATCACAACCAATAAAGGAGTTAATTTAGTTCAACAGTGAAAGTTGTATCAGTAAAAATCGAATACAATCTAATTACATGCTAATCGATTTGTTATGAATACTACCATTTATTATGTAAACAATTATGTAACATATTGATTCTTATAGTGTCTGTATGCTAATACGTGAAAAATATTGTATTATAGATTTTGACTGCCTCGGTGGCGCAGTGGTAGCGTACGCGACTGCTGTTCTGGAGGTCTCGGGTTCGATTCCCGGGTCGGGTCCAATGTTTGTATGATCTGCAAATATTTGTTTCGGAGTTTGGGTGTTTTCTATCTATAATATGTATGTATTTACAAAAAAAAAGTATATAAGTAATTATATCAGTTGTCTAGTACCCATAATACAAGCTATGCTTAGTTTGGGACTAAATGGCGTTGTGTCTTAGATGTCCGAAATATTTATATTTATTATTATTTATTTGAGTACCTAAGTGTGACATACGCTACTATTTCATATAGGTATAGAATACATAATGTTAAGTACTACTTCATACCTAAAGAAAATGCAGAAAACCGAAATTTATACATACGATAAAATTGTAAGAGCTCGATGTCTGAAGGTACATTATATAATTATTTAAATGTGTGTGAGTGAGCAAGTGAGTGAGGATTTCGGAGGCCCATATCCCAAACCCTTCCCCCCATCCCCCTCATCCCCCAAGGGCCGACAACGCATTTGTGACGACTCTGATGTCGCAGGGGCGGCGGTAATGGCTTACCATCAGGCGATACGTCAGCTCGTTTGCGCCTATTCCATAAAAAATAAATAATAAGACTACTTTGTCGGGACAGAAAACACTGAAGAATTGAGTTCATAAAGTTCATCATGATAAGGACGCCTTGCAGCCAGGTCACTTTTAAAGGTTAATTATTAAATTGATATTTAATGTGATTACTTTAAAGCAAGAATTTATTTTATAAGTTAATTAATTTTGTTAAAATATAATATAATAAGTAATGTAATTAACTGAAATTCTTTCGGATAATTAGTCTTATAGCCTAGTACCGATCTTAAACTTAGGTAATTAATAATAGCAATCAATTGACATCTGACTCATGCACCGAGCTTCTAAGTTGTATTCAGGGCTTATGTTAAGTGAGTTTCGGTATAGAGATAGATTGAATCTTGGAGAAAGACTTAGGCTGCTTTTTGTCTCGAAAACCGATATACAGGCTATATAAGAGCCGTGGGCAAAAGTTAGTACATAATCAGTACATAAATGTTAGACACAATCATTTGCCAACTGGAAATCTATTAAATAAAGAGAAATAAAGTAGAAGTGCTACATTTCATTCACAAAAGTCGTATGGCGGTTATCTATACTAATATATAAAGCTGAAGAGTTTGTTTGTTTGTTTGAACACGCTAATCTCAGGAACCGCTGCTCCGATTTGAAAAATTCTTTCAGTGTTAGATAGCCCATTTATCGAGGAAGGCTATAGGGTATATATCATCACGCTACTACTAATAGGAGCGGAGCAACAATGAACAATGTTTCAAAAACGGGGGAATTTTTCACGCTACGGGCAAATTAAGGCGCAAACGAGGTTGCGTGGGTCAGCTAGTTACCTATACACTTTTACAAAAATCAGAGATCTCCCATGTCAAATGTCATTGAAATCGGTGCATCGGTTTAGCCGTGAAAGCGTAACAGACAGAGGTACTTTATAATTTTTTATTTTTATAACTATTATTAAGTTTGGTTTGTAAATGATTTTGAATTACTTGAAAAGGTCAAATTTATTGCTTACCTAACCTAATTGTAATGATAATAATAATTAATCGCTTTATTGTACACCAGATAACTAAGTATATAACTAAATGCTAGGTCAGTACAAGTGGCGGCCTTATTACTCAAAGACAATCTCTTACAGGCAACTGTAAATAGTTATAAACAGTTCCCGAGTAGGTAACGAATTACAGAGTTGAAAAAAGCGGCTGAACTGAAGAAGAACATAGGCACTTTTTCGCGAAAACTGATATACATACCTGTGTTTTTATTTTTACATTCTGACGGGAAGGATGTAACAAGAGAAACCATAACAAGGCCGTTATTTATAGCAGTGAAAATCAATAAAACGAACATGTCTGTCTATCTGTTACATACTCTTTAGAATCTTTATTTTTTATGTTATAGTAGTAATAAAACTGTAGTACAGTGTAGGTATCTCGTATTCTACTCTCTGCATCTGTAAGAGAATACGTGCGATATCTTTGTCAAATCTTTTTCGCATCGAGCACGTCATTTGCGAACAATACTGCCTTATTGTTTTTTCTTGCCAAATGCAATTCAACTTTAAGTTGAAAGGTATCGTACTACATCTTTATTGTGAGACATCTGACAAATCTGTTACAAAATACATGTATGCAGATGAAAACATATTGAGAAATCGTATTATTGAATAACCTCTAATCCTTACCTATATCTTCTACTATTATAAGTTCGACAGTAAATAGGTTTATATATAGTGATTAACTTGAAATACTGTTTCATGTTTAATGGTAAATAAAACAAAAATTAAATACTACGTATTCATCAATCTTTCTATAATTAACAATTCCAAAGTACGGTAAAAATCATAAAGAGATTTTAATAAAATCTAGCCTAGATCATGAGTCGTGACGCTCGAGTTATTAGTGTTTCAAATTATTATACTTTGGTAGGTAGGCATAGGTTAATAAAATTTAAAGGCAAAAAATATTTATTCGAGTGAACTATTGATAGAATAGAATAGAATAGATTTAAAAAAAAAAACCTTAATTTTACAACCACTACAATTTTTTTTTAAATACCTCTTTAACGCTATTTGTGGAAGCTGGAAGGCTGTGGCACTTAAAAATCTGATGCAGTCTTAAAGGTGTTACGTTGTACTCCTTGAGTACGGTTCCTTAAACTTTGTAAAGATGTTTTAAAACTTTCGGTAATGCTGACACTAAATTCAATCCCTTTGAATCATTTCTTTAATTATATTTTTCAGTTCTGCCTCTACACATGCATGCGGATTTTCCTTTAAAACTTTAGTTAAAATTTCCTTTAAAACATTTGATTTCATTTAACACTTTCACAATACAAGGACAAGATGGATTTTAGACAACGCCACGTTATGCAACCATTTTAGTTTACCCGTTTTATATGAAATTGAAATCTGTTGTATAGGAACAATTTTCTACCTCACATACCAAAATACGCATCGGTGAAGTATTTATTTTTGTAAGTTTATCAAATTATAGAATTGGTTGTATAAATGATTGTGGGATACGTACTTTTTAGTACTTTTGCGGTGGGATGAGTTGAGAATAGAAATTGGGATGACTTATCTATACATCTATACAAATAAATAAAATTGGAGTGACTGTTTGTAATATTAAAATAACCGCTTTTTACTAAATGCATATGTATGTATACACGGTACACATGCCAAAAATGTAGTTAAAAAAAAATTTGTCTGTCTGTCTATCGGTCTGTCTGTCTGTCTGTCTGTTTGTTCCGGGTAATCTCTGGAACGGCAGGACGGATTTTGACGGGATTTTCACTAGCAGGTAGCTGATGATCCGAGGAGTAACTTAGGCTACTTTTTTTAGACTAACTTTGTCCCGCGGCGTTACTCGCGGTACAACAATAGCCGCGGGTAACACTGCGGGGTTCAGCTAGTAAGAACATAAAAATAATGTACGGAATAAGCATTTGGAATGATATTAGGATGGAATGAGATTGAGTGGGATGAATACGGAACGACCCAAAAATGTAACAAACTAAGTTAGTAATATATGCTTATAATGTATAATCTATTTTTTTTTACCTTAACACAAATTATACAATTGTGTTTAAGAATAATACTCTATAATTCAAGGATGTGGGACTCAAGAACGCCTTCCGCTGATAACCAACTATTCAATGTATTCTATTGTTATCTGGACAAGTAAAAGTTACTTCACCTTGTACTTCGTTTGTTTAGTTTTAGCCGAAAAACACATTTTAAGTAGGTACGGCCGGTGCGGTGGAGGTCGACTTAGAAAAAATACATCTCGATTTAAAACGCAATGCGGTATGTGAAAATCTAAATAGGTGTATTATCATAATTTTGTGTTATACATTACCTATTATGAATGTAATATATAGTGTAGATACAGTATACTTCATATTAAGGTCATCCATTGTACTTTGTAAAGGTTATATATATCATGCCTTTATTTTTTTTGTGTGTGCGAAGAGAATGCATAAATTCTAAATTAAATTTTTATCAAATAGACAATGAGAAACAAATAAAATAGACTAATAAACAAACATTTTATTCTTAGTATTCTTATAGTTGTAACATATAAAAAAGTAGCAAGAAATACGATACAAGTATTACCTATTAATCTGCGTAGTAAAGTATAGGCGAGGGACTCCATAGATATCGAATACCGAGATGGAGTTATTATACGCTACCAATGCGTATGCACCGTCGTTGCTTACCCTCGGTGATTGTTTCTAATCACCTAGTGCAACTGGTAATCAAACGATTAAACCTAAGGCGATACTTTGGGTAGCGCCACAGTGTTTTTTTGTATGGAATAGCAGTTAAACGAGCAGACGTATCGCCTGATGGTAAGCTATTACCGCCGCCCATGGACACCCGTAACAAACGAGCAAAAGTATCGCGTGATGGTAAGCGATTACCGCCGCCCATGGACACCCGTAACACCAAAGGTGTCACAAATGCGTTGCCGTTGGGGGATGTGGAGAGGGATGTGAGGAAGCGTTGGGGTATGGGTGCCAAGTATCCTTACTTAGTCGGTTAAAACACAGCGCAAGCGCTGTTTCACGCCGGTTTTCTGTGACGCCGTGGTATCACTCCGATTGAGCCGGTCCATTCATGCCGAAACCGAAAAGAAACTTATCATAAAATCCATCAAATATGTATGTTTTAAATGCTTTTAGGGACATTCTCTTGAGTTGAATAGACTCATGAGCGATTCATCACGATTGACCAGTTAAAACATGCAATTTTTTTGTCATTAGATTTAGTCACGCTACACGCATTGTGTTCGTAAGCTTTTTTGTAAGATGTTTTGCTCACTGAATTGACAGTGAGTCGTTTATATGTATACTTTATTTAACTTTACCAAACAAAAGTAGGTAGTTAAGTTTTTACCACATGCCACATAATCATTTTTCTGGTTAGAATTTCTTACCTTCATCTATACAAGTATATACAATGCGTCTGTTTGTAATTTCAAATTAACAGCTTTTCACTAAATGCGTAGGAAAGTATATGTATACGATAGTACTATATGTATACAAATAAATAAAATTGGAGTGTGTGTTTGTAATATTAAAATAACCAATTTTTACTAAATGCATATATGTGAAAAAAAAAACTGTTTTTTTTATAACGAGTTACTTAGGCTACCTATATCTATACTTATAATAAAACTGTAGAGAGGTCAATTCTGTACATTGAATATATATTAAAAATTATTATTGGGGGATGAATGGTTATCGATACTGATGCCAAAAATGTAATCAGTAAGTTTTTTGTCTGTCTGTCTGTCTGTCTGTCTGTCTGTCTGTCTGTCTGTCTGTCTGTATGTGCACGCATGGATCAAAAACTACTGAAGGGATTTTAACCAAACTTGGTACGATTATAGTCCATACTCCTGGGCAGGTTATAGGCTATATAACATAACGCTAAGATGCATAGGAGCTGAGCAGTGACGATAAATTTGAAGCAAGTCGGATGAAAATTTTCGCTTTCGAGCTCTTATCCTCGCATACGTTGATCATACACCAAAAATATGTATTACAAAGATGATGGTCTTCAAAAGATCTACAAAAAAGTCCTCAATAGTATATTTCTATCTTTTATAAATTAGCCACAATAACGTGTTTAAGCGTTAGGCATTTCTTCAAGATGTATTAAATACTTAAATATATTGTATTTCACATGGATATATCCTTATCACTATACACTTTAATATCTTTTTAAAATAAAATACAGAATTATAAAAGTATAATTAATAAACACACAAGATATAGATGAAATAAAACTTCCAAATCTCGCCGCACCAGTATTAGTACGCCATTATGGTTGATTTTTGTTTAACACGCGAAGCGGCGGGAAAAAGGCGGGAGCGCTCACGCCGCTCACCGCTCACGCGCTGACTTCACTCGAATTGTCACTGTTAATGCGAACGAACGTGGTTCTTATTGACTCTTCTCGGAATAAGCGCGCTTTAGATTTAAAAGATACATAGATACGTAGTTTTTAAATATCAGTTTATAGTAGGTATTAGATAATAATATAATTAGTTTGTTTAGTGTTTTTGTTTGTTTCTCCTTCTTTTCCTTATATTTATAGTTGTAAAATTAATAAGTATAATTTCAAATAAGTAAATTTATGCAATGACAATAAATAAATCTCATCATCAGACTTTCCGCGTTGCTGGAGTAGATCTTAGTCTCAGATGTTTTTCACATGGGCAGTTGTACGTCGCTTTTTCCTGGGTCAGTAGTTCCACAAATCTTTATGCATACGTACCGGAAGCGTCCACTTTGAACAAATGTAAACAAGTGTAGTGTGCAAAACAAAATTTACTCTTCGGTCTTAAATAGATTTTAAAGGCAGCGTCATATTTATCTATTAAATTGTAGTGTAATAGTCTATAGTTACAAAAAAAACATTATTGTAAAAGGAGATCCACGCGGACGAAGTCGCGAGCACAGCTTTAAACAATAAGATATTATGTCGCATGTCTGGTCAAAGTACAGAATATTGCTTCATCCATCGGGTGGTGAAACGACTACTTACCGAATCAAATTTTTAAATTCGTTACTTTACTTACCACTTTTACCCAATAATAGGCTATTTGACTGATTATTGGAAATCGTTTTAAATTATTCTTTATTACATAATTAGCACACTCCGATATTTTGCAGAATTTCTACTGTATTATGAACTATTATAATAGTAGAATATTAATAATAGTATAATATTAATAAAATTGGGGAAAACTGATAAAATGAACTTAAATTTAAGATAAAGTTCAAGTTTGACAACCATTTCAAAAAACGATATTTCTGTAATGGCGCTGGTCACTTGAGACGCGTGACGTCACACTCTAGCCACAACAAAACAAAACAGCGCAGTTTAAGTTAATTTTATCAGTTTTCCCCAATTTTATTAATTAAAATGTCGAATAAATGGTGTGTAGTGCCACAGTGAACAAATCTATACATCTATACAAATAAATAAAATTGGAGTGTCTGTTTGTAATATCAAAATAACCGCTTTTTACTAAATGCATATGTGTGTATACACGGTACATATACCAAAAATGTAGTTAAAATTTTTTTTGTCTGTCTGTCTGTATGTTTGTATGTTTGTTCCGGGTATTATCTGGAACAGCTAGACCGATTTTGACGGAACTTCCACTGGCAGGTAGCTGATGATCCAGGGAGTAACTTAGGCCACTTTATTTAGACTAACTTTGTCTCGCGGCGTTACGCTGAAATGTATGTATGCGCGTAACTTTCGATCGGCTACACAAAATTATATATTTTTTTTATGTGTTAGTTATTCTTAGGACAAGGTTTGTGTACAAGAAAAATTAAAAAATAAAAAAAAAGTTTTATTGTCCGTGACTACACCCTACCCATGGGTAGCTGTTAACGAAAGAAAAATATGGTGGTACGAAGTCCGTCGGGTCAGATAACATCTTTAAATACCACGCTTTGTACTATTTCAACATGTAACCTAAAAGCATTGAGATATACCTACCTACATAAAGTAAATTAGATTTTACAAAAATAATGAATGGATTTTCCAGAGGTTATTACAGAAACAATTTTATGTTGTACTTATGCAAGTGCAACATAGCTGCTTTAACATTTTTCAGTTCTGCAGCATAGTTATCAGTGTTATTATTATGTACTAGCTCAAGGCCGCGGTGTTACCCGCAGTTATTGTTGTACCACAGGTAACGCTGCGGGACAAAGTTAGTCTAAAAAAAAGTAGCCCAAGTTACTTCCTGGATCATCAGCTACCTGCCAGTGAAAGTTCCGTCAAAATACGTCCAGCCGTTCCAGAGATTACCCGGAAGAAACAAACAGACAGACAAAAACATTTTTAACTACATTTTTGGTATATGTACCGTGTATATATATACATAGGCATTTAGTAAAAATCGGTTATTTTAATATTGCAAACACACTCCAATTTTATTTATTTGTATAGATAGAAAAGTGCAAACATAAAAGCGTCTATCTTATGTAGGTTGCTGTTATCGGCACGCACAAAATTTGGTTCCTTTTTTTCGAACCACTTATTAAATAGTTTATTAAAAAAAAGTACTGCAGAATTTGCTCACAGATCGATTATTACCACTCCGAAAACATAAAACGCAAACAATATTCAATAGAGGAATCTTTCGTTTATTAGCATGTGACGTCACCAGAGTTGCAACCAATCACAAGACGTTTATGTCGCAGACAAAATTTCAAAAAAAATTGTTAGTTTTATTTCGTGCAATCTGCGAGAAACTTAAATTATTTTGTTTGATTTATGTTATATGTCTTTTTAGACTATTATCTTAAAGGATGACTCCAATCCATAGTTTATTTCACTTTCTGCTTTAAACGCGTGCAGTGTCTGGTGAGTATGTGAGTCTATGCTTTGCGATGACGATAAACAAGACATAAGGTCAGACGTTGCGCACCGCAGGCATAGACCTCACCACAAACTGTTTCAGCAACGGAAAGCTCTATGTGGCAATGGCATTACACATAACATAGTATACAATGAAGCTCTTTAAATAAAGGTAACACTGTCACAATATGTGGACATATCAGTGAAATTGCATGCTTATACAGGGTTAGGGAATACATACATATAAAAATCACGGTAATACTCATAACTATTACCGTGAGTTCGAGCCCTGAAATCGGGAGAAAAAAAAACCGCTACAAAAAAAATGATTTTTCAACCCCCTTTCGGTTAGCATGAACTTTTCTTTTATACATTTTTTTACATATTGTTGCAATCTTGCTCAGTATTAATTATAGTTTTTATTCATGGGCATCTACGAAAAAATGTTAAAGTAGTGGAATACTTTGAGATTTATCCGCTAAGTATCAACTAGAGACTACACAAATACCTATATGTATATTACGAGAGAGCCTCGGGAAAGAGACAACGTTTAACACATGAAATAGTAAAGACTTGCACGAAGCACGTTGTTTCAGTATTTTATACGCACAATGAAGAAACTCCATACCTGATTAACTGTCTTCTGAGAAATACAAAGAAAGTCTTGCAAAGTGCAACGGATCATAGCGTTGCTTAATCCTACTAATATTATAAATGTGAAAGTTTGTAAGGATGTATGGTTGGATAGATGGATGGATGTTTGTTACTCTTTCACGCAAAAATTACTGAACGGATTTGAATGACACTACAGTAATTTAACATAAACTTCAGAATAACACATAGGCTACAAATAATAAAGATAGTGTGTGAATTCTTTAAAATATGACGATAAGTGTCAAGTAGGTAGTAGAAAAAATCTACCATCTGTGAGCTATACTGGCGTGCGCCGCCAAAATCGCTAAAGTTTTACATATGTAATGTTTGATGGAAATATTTATCTTAAAAGCCGTTATAGTTAAAATGTGTAAGCCATTAAAGCCAACATAGTGAACCATAACTACAATAAAAATTAATGATTTATTTCAAATGCACATTTGGTATGGTAGTAATAAGTTGATTCCTAAATGAAAATGGACACATTTATCGCTTCTGGTATTTAAAGTAAATAAAATATATCTTTTGCGCTACATCATTTGGACAAATAAATATTTATACAAATAAATACATACAAATAAAGACAAATAAATAAATATTAAAATTAATAGTTGCGATAATGACAAACCGAGTGCGTGATATTAGGATGGCGCATGGCGGTTGGCGCGGGGAATAGGTTGCTCATCGCTGAGTGCGCTACCCGAACGCGGGTAGGTAGGTTGACGAGTGAGGGCAGACGACGATGTTGGTTGTGTCCGTTTTGCGAATTTTCAAGGCATTTACAATTAGCTAAAAACGCATTTTACTAAAAGTAATATAGGACTAAGGTTAAGGACAGTTTTTTTAGAAGTTACACGTACGAAATTCCACGTACAAACTTCGTTTTTATTTTAATTACATTACATAGGTTGTAGGTAGGTAAGTTGTCAGTGTCAGGCTGTTATATTTTTCAAATGCGTCTAGCACCAAATATATTATATGTTAAATTATACATGGTATTATGTTTTTGTTTGTTTAACCGTTTTTATCATCAATTACACTAACATTATAAAGGTGAAAGTTTGTAAGTGTGTATGTTAGTTACTCTTTCACGCAAAAACTACTAAACGGATTTGGATGAGACTTTACAGTGAAATAGCTTATACATCAGAATAACACATAGACTACTATTTGCCACGATAACCGACATACACGCGGGCGGAGCCGCGGGCAGCAGCTAGTTTTAAATAAAATGGTTGCGGGAAAACAAATTTAAACCAATGAAATCTATACTAATATATACAGCTGAAGAGTTTGTTTGTTTGAACGAGCTAATCTGAGGAACTTCTAGTCCGATTTGAAAAATTCTTTCAGTGTTAGATAGCCCATTTATTGAGGAAGGCTATAGGCTATATATCATCGCGCTAAGACCTAGAAGAGCGGAGCACCAATGAAGAATATTACAAAAACGGGGGAAAATTATCACGCTACGGGCAATAGGAGACGAAAACGAGGTTGCGTGGGTCGGCTAGTACTGAATAATATCCGATTTAAAAACAACAAAAACTGCTGGTAATACTGTAGGGTGCTGCTACTTTTTAATAAAAGGTGAAAATACTGTTACATTTACCAATATTTGCTAGATCTACGTGGATGGCGTAGCTGGTTAATCGACCGCATTGCCGCTTTAGACTGCACTAGCTGACCCACGCAACTTCGTTTGCGCCTTGTATTGCCCGTAGCGTGAAAATTTCCCCCGTTTTTGAAATATTCTTCATTGTTGCTCCGCTCCTATTAGTAGTAGCGTGATGATATATACCCTATAGCCTTCCTCGATAAATGGGCTATCCAACACCGAAAGAATTTTTCAAATCGGACCAGTGGTTCCTGAGATTAGCGTGTTCAAACAAACAAACAAACTCTTCAGCTTTATATATTAGTATAGATTAAGTATTGCGGAGTCTAACCCCACATGAGACTATAGTTTGTGTGATTCACAAATGATTGCTATGACTCTGGATTTCCTTTGTGTCTGTGTCATGTATGTTAGTTAATTCTTCAGAGACACAAGAATATTGTAGTGACATAATACCTGAGTTGTCTTAAAAAACTGCTTATAGTTCAGAGGTTTCCTGTAAGCCTTCTTCCACACTCACTCCACCAAACGATGATAATAATCCACACCCCTTTGTATTCTAGACACAGAAGGAGGAATCCCAAACCTTTATATAAAAGGTGAAACTGTCTTTGATCTAAATTTCCTTTTGTGGAGTAGTGTTGCGAAGACGTATCAATATGAATATTTTATTTAAACGATGAGAAATATGTTCTAGGTATAAATGAATGCTTCCGTTTATTACACTGTTCACAATTCATGATGATTAAAAAATGAATAACTAACATATTTCATGAATTCTAAGATTTTAGAATGTTTAGGATTTGCGTAAAAGAGAGGAAAACTTTGTGTTATTGAACGAAATTAGGAGTCTGTAGGCGAGAAATAATATAGCTCAAAAATATAATGAAACTAGTATTCTCGATTCACACTTCTTACGCAGAAATTCGAGGTATTTATGATCACTCCGGTAACTAAACACTAGCGCGATTCAGCAAACCCTTACAGCAACATCTGTGGGTTGGCAACTTAAACACGAAATAAAATTGCAAAGGAAACTAATAAATAACGTACCCATTTATACAATAAAATATTTATAAATGTAACATCATGCCTTCATTTTATAAAAGGGGTAAACAGAATAATTGAAAATACATAAATAAACGTATTATATGATTGACCTGAACAATTATCATTAAAATAAAATTGTAACAATAACAGTTTTCAATCGCGAATAAATCCCACTTCACAACATAAACTAAATTTTTATAATAATTAAGAAATGTGATTAAGCGTATGGATTTATACTCCTCCTTCCTCCTACACACCCTCTAACTCCTTATTATAACAATTTCAATAAACCTTGTACACAATTTTCAGTACAAAATGGACTGAGTGCTAGTAATTAATCCCGTTACCCAAAACTTTCAACTGTTAACCTTCAAACTGTATTTTACAACTTAAATGTGTCGCTTAGCTTATGTGCCTACTTTATGTTGGATTTAGGAAACAATTTAGCTTAACTATAGATACCGGCACCTAACTTGGCCTAACAGATTAGTTAGATGCGCAGAAAGTCGTTTTTAGGTCCCTTTGGTGATCGAGGGACACGGGGATTGTAGTAGCACCGTTCCGAGCGAGCGATTGGAGCGTCTTTCGACTACTTCGATTTCGTTTGTTTCGATTTGTTACACTAAGTGTGCTATGCGCGAACTTACCCCTACCACGCCGAAATCTGGCCAAGTTACGTGCTGGTATCTATACTACTTTGAACAGAAGTATATTTTACCTTTGAATGTCCGGGTGGTGTCGGACTAAGAATACAGAGTGTCACTACCCCTCCTCGTCCCTTGGGTGTCGTAAGAGCTAATTAAGGGAGAAAACTACACAGGGCTACACCACTGCAGAGAGAAAGAAAACTTGAAGCAAACCCTATACCAACCAACCCTTCTGGGCATCATGATATAGTAGACTAAAACCTCTTTTCTAAGGTGAGGCCAGCAGTGAACTGTTAAAGGCCGTTGATGTGATGTGCTGCGATATTTTACCATTAAAATTGAGAACAAATATCTACCTATTTTATGGGGTAAAATTACTAGGGATATCTCCTATCAGGAATCATACATTTTGTTTTTATGTATGGCTTGCAAAAAATATTCTACTCTGCCTGATGGAAAGCATAAGCAGAATCCAAGAGTGTCGCAGACAATGCAATAATACAGCATGACGACCCACACCATGGCGGCCTTGTGATGCTTCTGCATCATTGGGCCTCGGGTCTCGCACTCACCAACGAAACACGACAGCACGAACGCTGTCATTTTACGTTGATTTTCTATGCTAGGGGAGTACCGCCTCGGTCGAGCCGGCCCGTTCGTGCTGAAATCAGTGTGGCTCTACTACCTTTCATTATTGCTTCATACATTGCTTAGTACTGCAGGTTCTTAAGTTTTCATCTGTAATAAGGGCCATCAGATTAGACACGGTGCGTTCGTCAAATCATTTCTATGCTAAAAGTTAAAAAACAAATATTTACCCATAAATAGTATGCAAGTACCTATATCACAGGCCTGATGGATATGAAAGAGACACGCATGTGTACTCTGACTACCCGTACTGGAATGAAGCGTGAATGTATGTGTCCTATTTGTATTGTGGTTGCAATAATGAATTTGTAAGTAGGTAGGTCTTGATAAATAGAGATAGTTTTAAGTTAAGACTACAAAGGGATCAGATTGTAAACCTATTCAGTGCAGGCCAGAAGCAATCAATCAAAATTGTCCGCAGTGACCTTTACGAACATCGACCTACCCCGTGTTTATGGATAAGGTCAACGCATGACAATAAACAATGTGTGAAGAATTGTGTGAAGTTGTAAATCACGAAGACGCTTTGTTGATGTTTTTTGTTGATAGACTTTACTTTATTTCTATTAGATATTAGATAGATATTAGATATATTGAATTAGATAGATATTTTCATCGTGAATTTACGAAATTGTAATACCGTTTTGTACTGCGCCAAGTGTTTGATCCATGAACTGTTGTTCTGAGTCTGGGTGGTCTATATGTCCGTTTCATGTGTGTTTGTAAAGTCTTTAAAAATAAAATACTTAAAAAATAATATATAAAGCTGAAGAATTTGTTTGTTTGAACACGCTAATCTCAGGAACTACTAGTCCGATTTGAAAAAAGTGTTAGATAGCCCATTTATCGAGGAAGGCTATAGGTTATATATCATCACGCTAAGACCAATAGTAGCGGAGCACTAATGGAAAATGTTTCAAAAACGGGGGAAAATTATCACGCTACGATATGAGACGTAAACGAGGTTGCGTGGGTCGGCTAGCATTAAATATGTTTAGACTGATTGTCAAAGTTAAAAGTCACTATAATCACTTTAACTGCTGTCTATGCACGTGTGACGTGACTACCAGACATTACCAAGACCCCTTACTGATTATATCTACTTTAATACGTTTCACTGCACTGCACTTTATAGCACTTAAACAAAATAAGAAAAACCAATCTGTTTTCTCAAGTAATGTTACAACTTTTGATACGAAGAACCAATGACGCAAACAAAACCAGCATTTCTTCCAACCAGAATCCTAAATCAATAAGGTCGAAAAATTTTTACACCGCCTTCTAGGAAGTTTCTTTTAAAGTGCTTTAGATTCAATCGCCCTCGTGGGAGCGTACTCACAGTTACCGAAATCAACTGGGGTCTTTGAAGAAATTTGTCTTTACAAATCCCTACCGAAAAACAGACAAGATTAAAATAACTTCTTTCTGGAGATTTAATTCTGTTATAGTAATCAGACTTAATACGACAATCTGTTTAATTTTGTCAAAAATTAGAGATGAGGAAGGTACGAATGTAACTATAAACAAATACAATACTTTTGTTGATTTTTGAGTAAAATGAAATTGTGTATATTATAGTAATATGTAAATAGATATAAGCAAAAAATTGTATTTCTAAATGTTTGTTAGTGTTAATAAAATTAATTATTATTATTATTAAATATGTCTGTATTAAACTCGATGGACAAGAAAATATTACGAGTACACATTGCTCTAAAGTACACTTTGGTAATAGACAGTGAACTTCATTTTTCTAACAAACATACAAATATTGTAAATCTAGCTGAAAATCTCTGGAACGGTTGTATTGGTTTTGACGGGATTTTCATTTCCAGATAGCTGATGATATAAAGAGTAACTTAGGCTACTTATTTAGACTAGGTTGGCCCCGCGACGTTAAAAGCAACAACAACTGCGGGTAATACCGCGGGGCTCAGCTAGTGAATAATATGATGGCAAATTAACTTACTGTGACACTTGTTTATACTTAGGCTTTATTAACTAAACCAAGAATGGCAAACAAAGATTTCACATAAGCCGTTGTTTGATACGATAAGATAGACAGCGACTTAACTGTGACCTAACACGTTCTAGTTACGACCCAACCGAATTAGGACTGGGTTTTAGAAGGACTTAACACTACTTAGTAATCTAAGTTATTTTTTACATGCAAGTTTTGTACTTTCTCGAAAGTTCTAGTGCTTACAACTTTATGTTGAAAACCGTTTTTTACACTATTCTGGCGTAGCCAAAAAGAAGGGTAATAAACGATACGATTTTAATAAAGGAGGTGTCTATAGATTCGTTATAATGGCCCGGGTGACAGGCTTTATACCTTTAATCAAAGTTTTTACGTAGTCTCTTTTTGGTTTTAATTATCATATTTTAATTACTTATTATTTTTCTATTTGTTTACAGGTACATTTCTACAACAGCTATCTTTGTCCCTTTGCTGTATCAACCATACTTAGGTATGTCATTTAAAGACTATCAGTTTGAAGTGTCCAAGGGTCATTTAATTTCTTTCACAGCGTCAAAGTAACTTAATAATTCAAACATTCCTTACCAAAACGCCTCAAGGGATATGAAGTTTTCTCCTTATTTCGACATTATTTCTTGTAGCCCTTCGGGTTGTAACATTAAGTAAACGACTATTTGAAGGCCGAATTAGACGTCATTATTGGAAAATCAAAAGTTGCCAAAGTTACAGAATTAGGCACAGGCATATCATAGGCCGAAATCGGTTAAAACTTGTAACAGTTATGAATAATGTAAGGGGACATACATAGGTAGGTACATAGTACTTGGATGATCGGTATTTGTATCTTTGTAATTTTTTTTTAAATTGAATCCTATCTAGATCGACTTATGTTTTATATTATAAATATTTTATAGATTAGACAAGCTGAACCCCGCGGTGTTACACGCGTGGCGGTCCATATATCATCATCTGCTAGTGAAAGTCCAGTCAAAATCGGTCCAGCTGTTTGAGAGATTACCCGGAACAAACAAATAGACAGAGAGACAAAAATTGTTAAAAATGTAGTTTTGGTATATGTACCGTGTAAAAACCAGTTATTTTAATATTACAAACAGACACTCCAATTTTATTTATTTGTATAGATTTGCTCGTTTAAATAGATAGATTATGGATTATTAATTTAAATACGTTACAACGTGTCTAGCTAGGCTCTGTCATCGTCATAGGTTAAAAAAAAGTACTAACTAAGCTGCGTTATCAAAACCTGACGAAAAAAACTATCATAACAGAATTAAACTGTCATAATTATACAAATTGCTCATACCTATAACAAAATTATAAAGTATGATGTTATTACTCTTAGTAGTATAAAACAATTATTTTGCTTCGTAACCACGAAGGCGTGAAATAATTTGTAACGACGCTCAATTAAATAGTAATAACAATAAATATAAGTATACATAAAAAATAAAACAATTACTTGTTAGTAATTAATGTTTCTAATTAAGTAAGATAGTTGTAATGTAATCTGGAGTTGAATTTCTTTAAAATAGTTAATCTAAACATCTATACAAATAAACAATATTGAAGTGTCTGTTTATAATATTACCTTTCCTATTATCCCGTTTCCCCTTCTATACCATAAAAAAAATAAAAAATGTTTAGTAACAGTAATGTGTTAAATTAGGAGTAAGTTAATTTGTGTATTAAATAGTTTATACCCTTTTACCCAGTAGACCCTGCGAGGTCTTCATGGTGCAGTTTTCATCACTGTATCTGTAAATATATGTGTATTGGAAACAAAATAAGAAAACTAGAAGTAGTAGGTTCCATTCCCCAACACGAAAAATCATGTAATAAACGCGATTACTTTTTGTGTGTAGATTATGTGTCATAAATAGCCCAACTAGATCACGGTGTCGACTGTCTAACTGTTAAAACTGTGAACGCATTTACAAAAAAAAAGTATAAGTATTTATATCAATTGTCTAGTACCCATAATACAAGCTCTGCTTACTTTGGGACTAGATGGCGTTGTGTGTTAGATGTCCGAAATATTTATTATCATTATTATTATACATTTGGTCAAAAACACATGAGTAATAGAATGATATAACTATATTGCTCAATACGACCGACACAATTTTCTTTTTTGTATGTATAATTTATACCTATATGTCAAAACACGAAGCTGACTTTTTCGCACGTGCGTTTTGTAACCATTGTCACAATATTGCGTGTTCGCAAAGCGTTAGGAACGGTAACCGATGTAAAATACTAGTAATCCGTCTCTAAACACTTGCTGTTAATATTATATTTTTGTTATAATTGAATCTGTTCTAGTGTTTTCAGATTGCACTGTGATATATTATTTTATGTACCAGTATCCTGTTTTTAATTGTTAATAATGTTGGCTTTTACAATAATGACCTAAATAATGCATACCTAATTAACAATCGTCACGTCATCATTATCATTTTCCGTATAGCTAATTTAACTTTTGATTCAGCGCAATGCTTTGGTTGGTTTATTTTAGTTAACGATGTTGCTTTTCCGACGGAAAAAGAAAAATAAAAAAAAAAATGATTACTATAAGAAATTACACGTCTCGAATTGAGGATAGGAAACAGAACAAAAACCTCGGCAGCCTGGATCGCTTGAGATATATACGTCCCGAACTTAAAAGAAAACGCCAAAATTGATTTAGAAATTCTGAAAGATACTGAAAGATGATGTCAAGTGGACAAAGAGAATGGAAGAAGGAAACTCATTACACCGAATCCAAATCCATTTGGTAAATTATCAACAAACAAAAAAACCGACTTCACGCACTGGACCAAAAGACCTGACCTAAAAAATAAAGAATCATGAAAATCGGTTCACCCAGTCGAAAGTTCTGAGGTAACAAACATAAAAAAAAAACAATCGAATTGAGAATCTCCTCCTTTTTTGAAGTCGGTTAACAAATGATAATCAAGGTTAATAATAATAGGTCTTTACCTGTGAAATTGCCGTTTTGTATGCAATAATTCACTTATTATTAATTCCCGAGAGGCAGTACAAAATGCGTTTGAAGAGTTTGTTGCCTCCCGTCCAGCTGATTTTTACAAGAAGGGGATCGAAGATGCGTCGATTGCATGGGTGATTACTTCGAATAACAGAAATAAAAAAGTTTGTTAAAATAAGTACTTTCACTTATTGCATACAAAACGGCAATTTCATAGGTAAAGACCTATTAGTTGCTATGTACGTTAAGATATTTGGATAAAGGTGAACTAGGACGCACGATTTTTCGACGGAAAGGGCACCAAATTGCTCTGGTTTCCTCTTGTGGAGATAGTTGTTTGGGATAAGTACCAATTCACGATACGATACCGTTTACCGCGCAAATCTTAAGTGGTAGGTACTTATTTGGCCATGATGGTTGGGTATCTACTTTTGTTTGGGTTAATTCTTGCAAATTAAAGTCACTTCTTACATAAAAAATGAAATCGCTTCTACTGTCTATTCGCTTGGATCTTTTAAACTATTAAAATATATAATTTAAAAGGCAGTAGAGCCACGTTGATTTCAGTACGCTTGGGCCGGCTCGACCGGGGCGGTACAACTCTCGCACAGAAAATCTACGTAAAATGACAGCATTCGTGTTGTCGTATTTCGGTGGCGAGACTGGAGGCCCAATGAAGCAGAAGTATCACTAGAACGCCATGGTGTAGGTCACCATGCTGCGTTGTTTGCAATCGCAATGAGTCAGCAGTCGCATCAGGCAGTTTTGTGCATGACTTGTAAGTTTTGTACTAGGTAATGCTGTTACGTACTCATAATTATAGTGAATTTTGTCAAAATGTCTATAGTGAAAATGCCTTCACCTACGCCGAAAGAGTTTTCATGGATACATGCCTTGAATGTTTTATTTTCATTTACAAAATAAAAATATACAATGTCTTACATACTAATAGCAACTAAAAACCACTAACGTTATACTTGTGCTATCATGAGTCTGTCTTGTTATTACATAATGAATCTCGTTCTAACAAATTGAAAGGTTAAGATAAGATATAGGCATGTATACGTATTATTGAGCATATTTTAATGAAGTTGCATTTAATGTGCATTAAGCAAGCATGTAGGTCAACATCGTGACGGTTTCGTGAGCAGTTTCCACTACATTTTCATAAATCAAAGCATTTAGGTACCAGTTGATACTTCAAATTAATGAGAAACACACGACATTAACGAGAAAACGACGCTATAATTACGCCAGTTTTTAATTCAGAGCAAAAATAATTTAGTTCTTTCATGTATTACTAAACTAAGTTTAAAAAAAACTATAGGCCGACTTTGTAAATACTTTCGAAAATATTCACATAGCCTATTTCCTAGACCCAGGCAATTATTAGAAATCCATTGACACCTCAGTCAATGAAATCTCTGTTCATGTAGGTCTTGAAGTAAAAAAAGTATTCGTTCGCGTTCGCATTGAGGGTTGTGACCACCACTTCTGTATTCTACTCATGCTTTCCATCAGGCAGAGTAGAGTCATTTTGGCAGGTAATTTTTTATTATTATTATTACGCATTACATAGAGCCATCAAAAAGAACCAGGCAATAAAATCGCATGACCATTTAGTGCAAATCATTAATTTTAATAATTGTGTTTATGAGATGCTTATGTAATAATCTTCAACAAGAAATGCTGGTATATGTCAACATAACTATAAATAATATACGATTTCCTGTACGTCGGAAACGGTTATAATGATTCGGATCAATTGCCGGTCTTTCGGTCATTCAGTTACCATTAAGTAAGGCGCCGGAACTTATGAAACATACTTTCATATTATAACGATATGCAAATAATTAAATCGATTTAGGTATAAGTTTATTTATTTCGGCCAGACTTGATCTTCCTGACGACTGTGATTTTGTCAAAAGTCTGCCTGCTCCCAAGTGACAAACCCCCTATGTCGAGAATCAAACCTTGATCCTCGACATCGCGGTGGGCCGGTGCTTCCAATCGGCTGAACCGCTGGCGAACGGCGCGCGACGTAGGTGAGGTGCAGGCACGGCTCCCACCACATACATCGTATTAACACACTCGCCTCAAGACACTGTTTGGGATCACTGCTCTGTACTGTGTCATATCCTTTTAGACATTAAAAACCTGCGCAAACTACAGTCCACTTTTAATTGTCTACCATCACCAGGACAACATTAACACCCTTATTATGGTAACCACTCCGCTGATAACAGACTTTTATGTTTCTAAATCTATACTAATATATAAAGCTGAAGAGTTTGTTTGTTTGTTTGTTTGAACACGCTAATCTCAGGAACCACTGGTCCGATTTGAAAAATTCTTTCGGTGTTGGATAGTCCATTTATCGAGGAAGGCTATAGGGTATATATCATCACGCTACTACTAATAGGAGCGGAGCAACAATGAAGAATGTTTCAAAAACGGGGGAAATTTTCACGCTACGGGCAATATAAGGCGCAAACGAGGTTGCGTGGGTCAGCTAGTATACAAATATAATTAATCAATAGATTAAAAAAAATACACCCAGACAAGACAAATGACCGTGCTTATCAAAACAATTATTTACCATGGGTGAGAATTCCCACTACCTATGATTTAGCAGACAGGATCACCAACACTTACTGTCCAACTAAAAAATATTATTATAGATAGCTCGGGAGATAAGCACCTCCCAACTTCACTACAATCTCTGCAGGTTACTAACTATTGCGAGCAAACCGTACATTACGAAATGTACGACACCGCTCAATAACTTTATACTCATAAAAATTTTGATACCATTTCGAAATTACCATGGAAAGTGATACATATGCTGGTACCGTTACCCCCCTTTTCACTAGTAGTGGGGTAATCAAATTGCGGAGTCGCGTGCTTTATCGCGGTCTCCGCATATGATTGATGCATCGCGTGCGCCTGCGCCGAAAATAATTCAAGAATGGTTCGGTTGTACGTTTTGAGTTCGTGACGCTTACAATGGAAAGCGTACTTATAACATCTGATATGAGTACCTTACGTATTTACATACATAGAGTCACTCTTTCCCAGAGGGGTAGACAGACACAATTGATCTCCAGTTGCTACGGTTCTGACACACCTATTTTCCTTCGTCCACATTCATCGATTGCTGCATGCATGTTCATCGGTTGCTGGTTCTTTTCACACGACTCTTTTTTAAAACATCACCGATTTGGTCAATAAATGTTCGCTGTGGACGAACTCTGCTGACAAGTTCACACAAATTCGCTCTATAAATTCCTTTCATGAGTCTTCTATTATTCCTCCTCTAAGTGGCTTCTCTAAATGGGTCATAGATGTTTTTGTATAAAAAAAATAAATATTTTCTGACATCGAGACACACAACGCCATCTAGTTTAAACTATTCAGTTCTTGTATTATGGGTACTAGACAACTGATATAAATACAAGTAAACTTTTTTGTAAATAAGAAATACACGTCTAATGTGTTTCTTATTTTAAAAAATAGAAATAGGTATATTCAATTTAATAACATAGGTATTCGAACTTGTGTACCCGAAACACACCGTACTGTACACAAACTGATCTAACAAAGTACAAATTATCAAAATTTTTAACAATTAAAACGAAGTCACTGACAAAATGCTAATGCCTAATATTATACAACATTTTCATTTTTTATATCTAACTAAACACAATTTAAGTATTATTACAGGAAACTAACTTCTAAAAATAAACGCAATATTTGCCATGTAGCTTTATGACTATCGATTAAGTTCTTGGCAAACTCCAACTAGTCATAAACTCAATTCAACAATGTGGTCTTCACATAGTGCCATGTTGTTTTCAGGGCAAAAACTTCCTTTCTACGGAGAAGTCTATTTCCAACAGTAGACTATTCGCCGATGGTGATTTAATTCAGATTAAAAAAACATGTAAAGAGAACAGAACATAACTAAAAACACATAAAGCGGTCATGAGGACTGCCGACTGAAGTGAAATTTCAAAATTATAAACAAACAGTTGTTTATGTTCACTTGAAATTCATTTCAAACTAGCTTAACCCCGCTGACTGACAAAGTTAGTTCAAAAAGTAGCCTAAGTTACTCCTTAGGTCATCAGCAATCTGCCAGAAATCCCGTCAAAATCGGTCCAGCCGTTCCAGAGATTACCTGGAACAAACATCATAATCGTCAAGACACACCGACAGACAGACAAAAATTGTAAAAAATGTCCAAGGTAGTAGAGCCACGCTGATTTCAGCACGAACGGGCCGGCTCGACCGGGGCGGTACTACCCTCGCACAGAAAATCAACGTAAAATGACAGCGATAATGCTGTCGTGTTTCGTTGGTGAGTGCGAGACCGGAGGCCCAATGATGTGAAAGCATCACTAGCTCGCCATGGTGTGGGTCACCATGCTGCATTGTTGCATTGTCTGCGTTCGCAGTATGGTGACCATCACTCTTGGATTCTGCTTATGCTTTCCATCAGGCAGAGTAGAGTCATTACGGCAGGGTCAAACATAAAAAAAAAAAAAAAATTGGCAAATGTACCGTGTATACATACATGTGCATTTATTATAAAGCAATTATTGTAATATTACAAACAGACACTCCAATTTTATTTATTTGTATAGAGTACTAGCTGTCCCGGCAAACGTCGTTTTGCCATAATTTTTTTTAAGGATGGGTCACCCTTACCATTTAGGGGGATGAAAAATAGATGTTGGCCGATTCTCAGACCTACTCAATATGCTCACAAAATTTCATGAGAATCGGTCAAGCCGTTTCGGAGGAGTATGGCAACGAAAACTGTGACACGAGAATTTTATATATTAGATAGATATGGAATTCCAGCTAGGCAAGGGCAGAAATTAAATAATGCGTCATCTCTTCGGTGTGTCATTGGCCGTGCCCAGTACGCGATATTTGTTTACTTTCCGTGATTTGCATCTAATTTTAACATACAGAATTTATGGCGATGCTAAAACGATGTAGAATCGTAAATAACGTTGCACCCGTCTCTTACGGGTAAGGTTACAATGTCTCTTACGTCTAATATAATGAATTTATTTACTGAATCGATATTTGTTACAAGAATTACAATTTCACATTTTGTTACTCGTAAGTTCTGGTTCCTGATACGTGCGTAGGTCAGTGTCGATTTGTGTCAATGTCTGTGTCCAGATTGGAACGGGGTTACATCACTACTGTTGCGGTTTGTTTTTTTTTTTGTTTCTTTATAGGCACAGGTAGCCTAACTGCATTAGTAGAGTCTTTAAAATTATTTATCTTTTGTAGGATCATTGTTTAAATCTCCAATCTAAGCCTGCTGTACGTTTACTCGTACAGTGTTCATTTTATCATAGACCACAGTTCACAGTTTCTTATCGGGGTTAGTAGGTTGAAGAACAAAAAATGAATTCGTTGTGTGCAAGTAAGAAATGGCGGTCTGTAATTAAATGTAGGTCTTGATATTGTCTGGGGAAAGTATTCGGATGTATAACCATTATCTTGTTGCACATTGTTGTAATAAAGCTGCTTTGTAATTGATACTCCGTGCGAAAGTCAATTGGTAGCACGAATTAATTTCCTTTTAATTTAATTATCGATGTTATGGGATATACATGTTCAACTAGTTTTTGCCCGTGGCACCGTCCGCTTGTATGTAGCAGTAAAAAGTAGCCCATGTCCTTTCTCAAGAATCAAAGTATCCCCATGCCAAATTTCATTGAAATCGGTGCAGTGGATTGGCCGTGAAAACCTAACAGACAGATTAGAGTTACTTTCGAATTTATGATATTAAGTATGGATGCTTTCGATATCGAATCTAATGGATTTTATAATAATGTTTTTACATGTATTAGACTTCACACTTAAAAGAGAAACTAAACTAACAAGGGGCTTTATTTGCACTCGGAATTTGTTCCGAGTGCAAATAAAGCCCCCGACACTTGTCGTATTTATAGGTCTTAGAGATATATATATGTACTAGCTTATGCACGTGGCTTCGCCCACGCAGACTTTCATCTCCTAATATACCCCCTTAGGTGTGGAATTTTGAAAATTCCTTTCTTAGTGCTCACTCACGTTGTATAAAGAACCTACATGCAAAATTCAGCACAGTTCAGCGGTTTGGGCTGTGCGTTGATCTCTGGGTATGTCAGTCAGTCACCTTCCTCTTTTATATATATAGATATATACTTTCAAAGATATACATATCAGTTTTCATTAAATTAATTAGCATAATGAAAAAAATCTTACTGATTGACAGTATTAAATGGTCTTTTATTTAAGACGACCATTTTCTACCAGAAAGCTAATAACATAAAATAGCTCTCATTCATCCAATTCTGTAACTTTCTCAAATGAAATGTCTAGCAAACATTAACTTAAATACTTTATTCTTAATGCAAAACTTTCTTTAATGCATGCACTCAAGCACTTCCCATGTAATGTAATGTAATGTCGAAAAATAAAAAGATGAACTGACATAGTTTTTGTTGGTTCAAACAATCTATATTAACAATTATTTTTACATGATATAAATATACAAAATGCCGCTGAGTGCGCCGCTGAGCCAGTCAGCCTGTGAGCACGGCCAGTGCATTCTGGTCGAAACGTCAGGCAAGTCAGAGGTATGTAATACCTTTTAATAAGTGATCGCGTTAATTCCCGTAAAAATAATTGTTAATATATCATGGAACGCGAAAGTTTAAAAGTTAGTCAAACAATCTACTTAAAATAATTGTTAAGTAAAAGTGCTTGTTGATTCGGTAACATCGATTGGTCTAAAGCTTTTGTACAGTAACTTCATTTAGGTAACTTTTTCTGTACAATCTGTACACCTTTATTGATTTAGTTGATATCTAATCGTATATATTGATGACTAACTGAACCCCGCGGTGTTGCCCGTGGTTGTTCTTGTACCTTTACAAAAACAACTGCGGCAACACGAGGCGGAGCTAGTCTAAACAAGTACAATTTTAACAAAAATAAAACCGACTTCAAGGTTCGACTCGATTTCTCTAGGATTCCATGATCAGATGTTAATGTGCTTATCATGGTACCACCGTCAGGACATCTCCTTTCCATTAAAAAAAGAATCATCAAAATCGGTTCATAAACGACGAAATTATCCGCGAACACACATAAAAATAAAATAAAAAATATACGGTCGAATTGAGAAACCTCCTCCTTTTCTTGAAGTCGGTTAAAAATAGCCTCAGTCACTCCTTATATCATCAGCATAAACTGCCTCGTTGGTCTTGCGGTTGGCATATGCGACGCTGTTCGTGAGGTCTCGGGTTCGATTCCCGGGTCGGACCAAATGTTTGTATGATCTACAATTATTTGTTTCGGAGTTTGGGTGTTTTCTATGTATAATATGTATGTATTTACAAAAAAAAAAGTATATATGTATTTGTATCAGTTGTCTAGTACCCTTAACACAAGCTCTGCTTAGCTTGGGACTAGATGGCGTTGTGTGATAGATGTCCGAAATATTTATTTATTTATTTATTTATTAGCTATCTGCCAGTGAAAGTGACGTCAAACTATTTTGACGTGACCTTCACTGGCAGATAGCTGAACCTATGTCCAGCCGTTCCAGACGGTAGCCGTAACAAACAGACAATAAATTAAAAAAATGATTTTCTGATGTTAGAATGATAAATACTTTCATATGAATTCAGTGATTAGATGTTAATTTGAAATTACAGACACTTCAATTTTATTTATTTGTAAAGATTAGTTCTCTGGGTGTAATTTACCTATATACATTTACTAGCTGACCCACGCAACCTCGTTTGCGTCTTCTATTGCCCGAAGAGTGAAATTTTGCCCCCGTTTTTGTAACATTGTTTATTGATGCTCGGCTCCTATTGACCTTAGCGCGATGATATATAGCCTATAGCCTTCCTCGATAAATGGGCTATCCAACACTGAAAAAAGTTTTCAAATCGGATCGAGATTAGCGCGTTCAAAGAAACAAACAAACAAACTCTTCAGCTTTATAATATTAGTTTATGATAATATGCTTATCAGCAGTATGGTAAACATAGAACAAGCTCTGCCTTATATGGGATCAGACTGACGTGTTAAATGTGTGAAGCTATTATTATGTATATTATGTTACATTACTTTATTTTCCTCTTCAATCATTAATTGTGGTGAAGTAAACATTTATACCTTTTACCTGTTATTTATTATTTTTTTATTAGGCATTAAGTCCTCAGATGTACCTACAATAATGCATAAAGCTATAAATAAATAAATTTATCGTATGTGCTTGCATATAAAGCTTATAACCTAAATCTATACATCTATACAAATAAATAAAATTGGAGTGTCTGTTTGTAATATTAAAATAAATAAATAATATACACGGTACATATACCAAAATATTTTTTTCACAATTATTGTCTGTCTGTCTGTTTGTTCCGGCTAATCTCTGGAACGGCTGGACCGATTTTGACAGGACTTTTACTGATAGGTAGCTGATGATATAAGGAGTAACTAAGCCTCCTTTTTTTTGACTAGCTGTTCGACAATAACCGCAGGTAACACGGCGGGACTCAGCTAGTCTATACAAACAAATAAAATTGGAGTGTCTGTTTGTAATATTAAAATAACCGCTTTTTACTAAATGCATAAGTATGTATACACGGTACATATACCAAAAATGTAGTTAAAAAAAATTTTGTCTGTCTGTCTGTAATCTCTGGAACGGCTGGACCGATTTTGACAGGACTTTTACTGATAGGTAACTGATGATATAAGGAGTAACTAAGCCTACTTTTTTAGACTAGCTTTGCACCGCGGCGTTACCCGTTGTACAATAACCGCGGGTAACACGGCGGGACTCGATATCAAATAAAAATACGGAAAAACGTCAGAATTGCAATTTTACACTGTATAATGTTCCAATCTCTGCTTAGCAATAACAGAAAGCCAGTAACGAGTTTGCGTGTCCTAGGTGAATATTGTGATCGGTGTGGAAATCTAGGGAAGTTGTTACACCGACTGTAATAGTACTTGCGACAGTGTTACAATTACATTTATTGTTGTCTGTCTATTAGTCACTATCTGTTCTCATGAACTGTAACAGAAATTTGTAGCTATTTATTTGATTACTTGTTTAGTAACTACTTCAATTTAGTGGTACTAGTTAGTTAGATTCTTGTTCATTTACTTAGAAAATCATTTATGGATCGGAAAGCTTTATAATCAAGTCTTTTTAACCGACATTAATTAAAAGTTCGAGTTCACGAATGGCGAAGTGGTTTAAGACGACGTTTCCGACTGCACAGTGTTATAGCTTCGATTTCCACCTGGGACAATATTTTGTTTGACGTCTTTTTAGAAAGTACAAAAATCAGACTATTGGAATATTAAACCTATGCGTTTAAGTTTCCAAATAATAATAATTCATCATCCAAAATAATACCACAGCTGTGTCACTTCGTGTTATACGTACAATATATTTGTAAACATAATGTGTACATTAGAGAACAAACGATAATGTTCTGGGTGACCTAACCCCACCACAATGACCATGTTTTTACACACATTTGCTGACGAAGCGTATATCGCGTGTGATGAACGTTTTGCTGACTCATGCATAAACCCGATTAGAATTATTTTAGTCGATTACGTAAATTTGTTGTTGTGTTTTTTTTCATCATATATTCACTACGTAAGAAAAATTATATAAGGATACTAGCTATGACCAATTACTATTAATCCCAACATGAACCGTTGCCGTTGTGCCGTGGCCCTTTTGGCATGATCACTATGCCTGGTCTTAGCATTCCCTTTTTCTTCTTTGCCGTAAAGTAAACTATACTTTCTTAGGTTGAAGACACTTAAACGTTCTGTAGTTTCTGTGTTTCGATCTGGAAAATTGATGATAACAATCAAAAAGCTACAGATGAAAAGCAGGCAAGGCCGAAGAACACAACAAAGAACTTTTTCATTCTGCTTGACTTTTCATTGTTCTGCTTTTGAAATTAATTGTTCTATTTATCTGTTAACAAAGAACAATGTAAGACGTTATCGGACAACTTTAAAAAAATGAAGAGGCACATAAACAAAAATGATAAAGACTTCTTTTGAACAGGACTCGGGAATCATTTACAGTGTCTTTACAGATATTTCTATCTAGTTCGGACACAGATATCCTACAAATTTTAGCATAAGTTTTAGTTTTGTTAAACCACGATTGTTAAACTGCATCTTTATGGTTAATAAATTATTATATTATATTATTATTATTGTCCTAAAACTACACCGTAAGTAAAAATTATAAAAAGTGATTTTAGAACAAAATATCATTTGCTGAATATATCTTTGGCAACTTTTTTTTAAGCTCGTCGGGTCACAGCTATAGATTTCCACATGTTCTGAAATTATGTTAATAAGTTTTAACATACAAATGAATATTAATGGTTAATAATAATTTTGCTGAAATGTTTGACTTTTAGACTAATGCCTAATCGTTGACTTTACATTTTCATAGACGTGGAAATTTCTATCTTTCTTTCATATTGTAAAAAGGAGATTCATGGCAACATTATTATTACCGACTGTTGTTATATCAATTATACATTTTATTTCTGTTTCCAAATTACCAAAGCTTTGACAGAAACAACTAATAATCACAAATTTAACAAAAAAAAATCGACTTTAAAAACTAGACCAAATTGGAATGGGACCACATGGGAAGCACCAGCTTTCAAATAAAACAAGAATCATCATAATTGGTTCACTCAGTCAAAAGTTATGAGGTAATAAACATAAAAAAAAAAACAGTCGAATTGATAACCTCCTCCTTTTTTGAAGTCCGTTAAATTCGCAAAATATAGGACAGAAATGTAATAAATATTTTTGGACAACTAAGCACACAACGCCATCTAGTCCCAAGATAAGCAGAGCTTGTGTTATGGGGTACTAGACAGCTGATACAAATACATATATACTTTTTTTTTTTGTAAATACATACATATTATAGATAGAACACACCCAAACTCCGAAACAAATATTTGTAGATCATACAAACATTTGGTCCGATCCGGGAATCGAACCCGAGACCTCATGATCAGCAGTCGCTCACGCCAACCGCTAGACCAACGAGGCAGTACTGTGTCCTGGTGTAATTGCAGACAGAAATAACAGTCCTACAATTAATTGGACCTACTTACGCAACCATACAGCAGGTCCATTAATTTGTGTAAATTGTATGTACTAACATAGTTATTAAGTTATTAACTATGTACTAACAAATTATGGATATGTTGCTGAAATAAAGGATAAGTTTAAACGAACGTGGTACAAATATAAGAGATTGATATTTAAATTAAAATTATCAACATCATATATTAGCATGTCGGTGACGCGAACCCATAAGATTTTACCCTACCAAAAAGTGCTTAACGTGGCCAAAGAAGTTTTGTGACGTCAGCATGTGACGCGGTGACGCGAACTCATAAGATTTTCTCCTACCAAAAAGTGCTCAACGCGGTTAAAGTAAAGAAGTTTTGCACTTCAAAAATATGAAGAAAATTCCGCTTCATTCATATATTTTTATGAAACCGGTTTAAAGCACACGCTGCGCTGTGACTAAAAACGCAAGTGAAACTGCGGGGAACTACTCGTAGTTCTGTATAGTGTTCTACAGTGCGGCGCGGCGACGGTTACTTGGGACATGAGAGATAACAAAGAGGTAGGTAGTCTGTTTTGAAGTGTATCTAATTGAATTGGAATATTGTCTGGTATTTTTTTTCTGTCAACAAAAAAGGTAGATAAAAGCGTGGGCAAACTTTAATAACGTACAAATTGACGAAAACGACGAAAAACGTCTGCAAGACATAAACAAATTAAAGAGGCGGAATTTCTTTGTCTACGGTTGGCTTTATTACGAAGTTTAATTTTAGAACCTTTTAGCTATGTAATATGTAACATATACTATTGTTCTTCTAAGAATTTCTATAGCCCATAACATACTATATACCTCGTAAAAAAAAATTCAGAATAGTTTCTCTTTTTGAGCCTACATTGTATGCGATGATTACACTACGTTAATGAAGTGCCAACAAAAATATGCATGATACTCTAAATCTCTCTTCTAGACATAGGAAATGTTCAACTAAGGCACGAAATATTTTTACAATTAAGATATCTCCTATGCTTTTGGCTAATGTTAACTTCTCGTGATTTAAGAATACATTAATTGTTAATTAAAATTATTTAATTATGGTAATTAATTTGTGAGGCTGTTAATATTTTTAACCGACTTCAAAAAACGGAGGAGGTTTCTCAATTCGTACCGTACCGTATATATATATTTTTTTATGTGTGTTCGCGGATAACTTCATCGTTTATTAAGCGATATAGATTATTCTTTTTTAATAGAAAGGAGATGTCCCAGCGGTGGTACCATGATAAGAACACCAATATCTGATGATAGCATCCAAGAGAAATCGAGTCGAACCTTGAAGTCGATTATATTTTTGTTAAAATTGTACTTGTATAAAGTAGTTTTTATAATTTACATTTAATTATACTTGTAAAAACACTTAAGACTAGTCTTGCAAAGTGTTACTTTTAATTATACTACAATCAAATATTAACTTGGTTTTCAACTTGATTTACATACGTTTATCCCTAAGCTACTTCAAAAGTATTCATTAGATCATTCTAGAATCTGTATCGAACTGTCGTAATTTGGATTTTAATGAAATAGGAATAAAATATTCGTGAGTGGGTTGAAAAGAAGGGTCGAATACGGTAACAGTCTCTCTTGTGATTTATATTAATAATGGTTACGAAGAAACACAAAGAAAATATCGGATTACTCCTTCGCAGCCTTGAATCCGAAATGTTGTTTAAAGTCAATACTGAATTTGGGTTCATTTATAGCCAAGATTTGCACCGCCATTAATCTTAATAGCCCACTGGCTATGTTTACCGTAATATACTCGTAGTCTCGCTAGACAATATTACGGTAAACATACTGAGTCTGGATTGAAATGGGTAGGCATCTTAAATCTTCGGGCTACTAGTACTAGGGAGGTAAAATAAGCACTATTGGGAGATTGAAAATGTGTCTATATAGGAAAGACTATAAGTAAATTAGTGTTATGTTAAATGTACCGCACAGTACATGTTTGACGCTCTCGACCGGTCTAGCGACGAACAATCCGCATTGTCAACAGTCCTGAAGCCACCGAGACCCTTGAGCCTCTGCAGTTGCGTGGAGATGTTGCCTCTATGGCAGTAATTTATTGCTTGTATCCCAGAGAGTGTTTTGAACAGCTCTTCCAACTGGTCCTCCCTTCTCCCTTCCTCTACAGAACAGCACGAACAACAAGCCTTGGAAGTCACCGCTTCAGAGTGGTAGACATACGATCTTGTACTCATACTTTCTGTGCCGAGCGGTCAAAACCTGGAACTCACTTCCAGCGCAAGTGTTTCTCTCCCACTATGATCCCGGGTCTTTTAAGCGAGGCGTAAAAAAAGCATCTAACTAGGCGGCCATAGTGTGGTTCACCATGCTGCCATGTCCTTATTCGCATTTGAGGATGGTGACCACCACTCTTAGAATCTGTTCATGCTTTCCATCAGGCAGAGCAGAGTCATTTTGGCGCAACAAAAACTTAAAAAAAAATGAAAAAAATTTTTTTCCTGACTTGCCCTAACAATCACAAAAAAAACAAAGCCATTAAGGGCTAGTTTACCACTTGCTGTTCCTAATAGGTAAATGTTTACTTATCTGCCAGATAACTACAGATTTCGGTTTGAAAAGTCTCAGACAGAGACAAACATGTCAGAAAACCGTATACATATCTAAGGAACTGGTGAAAATGGCCCTTAATGGTTTTTCTTCATGTGATTGATTAGGACAAGTCAGGACATAAGACTCCTTACAGATAGAAGACATTGACTTTTAGTTTTTATACCGTGCCTAATACGAATAGGAATACTCACTGTACACATAGATATGCTATGGAGTACACAGAAGCGTACAAAACACTCTTTACGAAAACATAGTTTTAGTCCTACCTACTTACGTAATAGGGACCTATTGCCGTCAACCATTTATTTATAGAAGTATTGGAGATAGTAAGGGATAATAGTGTATGATAATGGGTATTTGTTATCCAGTTGCATGCATATACCTAGTATAGCTCGGGCTGATCAAGTCGCCTACTTAATTGATTATTTTTAAAAGTTTAAAAGTCTCAATTAAATGTTGACAGTTAGATAGACAATTGACTCCTTTGCATACCCATTATTTTTTTGTGTTTTGTGTGTAAACTACGTAAAATATATGAAATATCACCTTACTCCTCCTAGATGAAAAGAATACGACTTCAATTAAAGTGCTTTTAGTCTATACGAATCCATTTATGAAAAAAAGCAAGAAACAAGTTTCAATAGCCGTAGTCACGCGTTATTAAAGTGTTATGGACTACAGCTTTTGAAACTTAGTAATGTACCATAGTCCTCACTTTAACAACGCGTGACTACGGCTTTTGAAACTTGTTTCTTGGTTTTTCAGCGTCGTTTTTACTTTTTTTTTATTTAAAATGTTTGGTGCCTCTATAATATTAATTTCTTTGCAAAGTATATTTTAAATAGGTACCTTAGAAATATCACAATTATCGAATAAATACGGACAAAGTCACGAGCAAATGCTAATAATATATAAATATATTTTTAAAATGTACTAGTAACGCCCTTTCGTATGATACCCAACACGGCATATTTCTCTCAAATCATTTTTTTAATACCGTACTTTATGTCGGCTAGAGGGCGCCACATTAGACGTAGTGACACGTCATGTAGCCTATAACCAGCAGACAATCATGACGCTTCTAACGACACCTCATTTGTCCAGTTCTAATGAGTAGTTAAGGAGCTATGAGGGAAGAAATGAACATATATACATACATGCATATATACATACATACATAGCCTGTCAAAATCATAACCCTCCTTTGGCTTTGCCGTAATCGGGTAAAAAACACTTATATTTGCTTTAAATATATGCGTTTATGTAAACGAATATACACCAAAACAATCTCCAAAAGCACGTGAACACCTTAATCGTTGATGCTGAATTAACTGATCAAAGCGCGCACATAAAGTGCTTCAACGAAGTGCGTGTTTCAACTGACGCACATGAACGAGTGCTGTAGCAAAACGTACGTTCTTCATGTGAACATAAATCAGATCTCGTACGCACTTTCAATAAAAGCCATTTAGAATAATTTATTGTATTTATGAATATGAAATATTACTTTCATATTATAGTGCTTTTATTTTTTCAAGTTTGACTATCACAGTTCTTTTTCCATCTATGCTTATTTTCTTTCGTTTTATCTTTTACTAGCTGACCCACGCAACCTCGTTTGCGCCTTATATTGTCCGTAGCGTGAAAATTTCCCCCGTTTTTGAAATATTCTTCATTGTTGCTCCGCTCCTATTAGTAGTAGCGTGATGATATATACCCTATAGCCTTCCTCGATAAATGGGCTATCTAACACTGAAAGAATTTTTCAAATCGGACCAGCGGTTCCTGAGATTAGCGTGTTCAAACAAACAAACAAACTCTTCAGCTTTATATATTAGTATAGATAGATTGGTATGTGTCAAACAATAAAAAGACAAATGTGCAAAACACTTAGAACATCTCTTTTATTGTCAAAGCAATTCTTCGATAGGCAGAAATCTATTCAATTCATTATTCCTAGTTTCTCAATAGAAATAGTCCGGTCATTAAACTTTTCCATACCTATTTTCGCAAATACTTTGTGCGACGACGTTTTCTTATGAACGGGTGAAGTGATTTCAATGGCTTCGCGTTTCTAAAGATTAAATTGTGTGGAAAAACTAGTTTCGAACGTCCCGACTGTTTATTTTGGTTTCTAGTTTTTTCTTCTATTTCCTCGAAACAGAAACCTTGAGTATTTTCCTCAGGATAACTAATGAGGTTTTGTGCGCTGTTCTTAACTCTCTAGGGACTCATAATTTGTTGAATTTTAGGTAGAAGTTAAATTTAGCTTTTTTGACTAACACTTTGTGCTTAAACAATATAATTAAATGGCGGAAGTGAATTTTTATCTTATATTGCTTGCCTGTTTTTATATTGCATCGATTAGTATTGATACTAAGTTTTGTTTTTATATAACATACATTCTTTTTAAATCTGCATTGGTGTCTACCTACTATCTAACTACCTATAGCGATCGAGGTCTACCTTCGGTTATTACCTTTACGAGGAAATCCTTAGATAAACCCCTACCCTTGCAGTACACTAAGGCGCTATTCAATGCGACGCGGAGTGTCCGTCGCGGATGAATTCGTCGTTCAGTGGTGCGCCGACCAGATCAGCGCACGGATCTGTCGCGGATAGATCCATGTAGCACTGAACGCGCTGTATAGGCTCCATACATTGTACCATCTGTCGCGGACATCCGCGCTGACAGTCCGCGTCGCACTGAAGCGCCTTACTTGTAATAGGCCACCCATGAGCCATGAAGTAATGATTCGATATGAGCATACACACGACATTTATCTTTGGTTCATTACTAGTTATCGCATAGTTCATTGGCCCTTAGACGTAAATGGGCCCAACAATTCAGGATACTATCTCTCTTATATAGGATATTTCAAAGTTGCATTAATCAGTCCGACTAATCTTAACCACTCCACGCTATCTAAATGCTCGTACTAGTAATGGTTTATCCTCGATAGTTTAATGGACTTGACATAAGTGTAGTACTGTATTAACATGTGCATTGAATGATTATATTACAGACAATGTTAATTTACATCATAAGCTGTAAGTCTAAAAACCAATTCTAAAAATCACTTGCTGTAAAAGTCCATTTGAACATATCTGCCAAATAATTACAGATTTCGGTTTCACAAGTCTCCGATAGAGACATATATGTATATACTAGACGTCTATATATATACTAGCTGTCCCGGCAAACGTCGTTTTGCCATAACTACTAATAAATTAAAAATTAATTAAAAAAACATTGTCCAGCGGACAAAATTGTGAATCTAAACCATTCCCAGATCTTCTTGCCCACACAAAAAAATTCATCAAAATCGGTCCAGTCGTTTGAGAGTAGTTCAGTGATATACACACTCACAGAAGAATTATATATATAAAGATATCAGCAAATTTTATCCGTCACATAATGCTATGTGCCAGATAACTTTTTAAAAGCCAGTAGAAAAAATACGTATTTTTGTAGGTATGTTATAAAAGATAAATAATACCATGTAAAATAATTATACGGTAGTGGCTTTTAAGTTTGAATAGCATGGCGTGAAATTATATAAAACAGGTAAAAAATCTCACAGATTTTCCATTTACATGCATATAAGACTGATTAGTTAGCATGGTTAGGTTCTCATAAATGAAGGAGGGATCTGGCTCCCGTAATCTCACTAGGTTCAAAGCAACCAAATAATTGGTTAACAGCAGTTTTTGTGAGGCCATGATACCACTCTGATCGAGCCAGCCAATCAGTGCTGAAGCATGGCTCTAAACATGTCTTCGTATTCTTATAATTAAAAATGAAAACTCAAGAATGCCTGGACCGTTTTGGCAAATCTTTGATATTTATTAAAGTCCCGGAAAATTTAAATACTTAAAAATTTTGCAAGAACGGGGATAATATTCCTTCCAAGAAATGAAGTTTCACGGATAAGGTAGTAATGAAAAGATGTGTTTTTTTTATTGTATTAGATATAAAAGCTTCATATCATTATGTCCATATTCATCGCCGTGACGTAATCTTAACTAAATCACGACGTATATGGTGAAATATACTGACTCATAGGATTGACTCACCTCTGTCTACGACGCAGAGTGATTTCAGAGCACCGCGCTGTGTCCGTCGTTCTTCATATCATAATACTTCTGATCTTAAATTATATTCTGGTATATCTGAAGCTTGAGAGCTTATTTTCTTTAAATAATAATAATACACTAGATGCTTGGCCTTTCCAATGGATTTATGTTAGAGTTACTTTGGTAACACATTTGGTTAGTGTCCCCAGTATCGAATTATCTTATTACATTCCAATGTTACCCAAAAAAAATTATAGAATACTGCACTTAATACTGTTATAATAGAAAATATTTTTTAAACACTTGTTAGTTAATTACATCAGAAGGGCTATAGAGATCTCGATAAAATGCCTTTGTTCATAAAACTTTGAGAGTGATCCACCAGTGGTTGTCGGATGACATAAATTGTCATCGTAGTAAGATAACATGTCACGCCATCGAATGTTATGATTGTCTAATTTTATGTTTATTATTGTATTATAGTACCATATTCGACCAAAAGATGGCGAGGTATAAATTACTCATTTTGTACATATCGCTGTTAAGATCGGCAGCAAGTGAATCACTACCACATTATGTTTTGTTCTTTGTATCCATTAAACAGACTTGGAGTGTATCTCCAAGTGGGAAACCTGTTTAATTTTATTTATTTATAAACACCCTAACCACTTCGTTTCCCGGCGGTTAAACATGGTCCTTCGAGCCGGATTATTTGACAAGGGTTGTCAAGTTTAAACAGGTGTTACACTGTGAAGCAAACATAGGTTGTAACATCAACCTCGTATCTTTTGTCAACGACATTTGGATTTTGGAACCGTGGCGAGAGGTACGGAGGTCGGAATACGCAAACGGATAACAGTGTCAAAGTGGAAGGAGGAGTTCTCTGCCCAGGACACCGACGACAAGCAGTCGTAAGGATACCAATAAAATAAAGGAAGTGAGTGATTATAAGAATCAAACCGTGAGTACTCTTATTGTTATTAAAGCAAGGAAAAGTGAACCTTATTTTCATTGAGAAATAATCTTGAACTTTATAAAGTGAAATACAATTCAACAATAAAATCAACCTTAAAGTAAAGAACTTGGAAACTTAGAAATAATTAGTTAAATTGTTGCACGCTTAGACTTAGTTAAATATTGTTCAGACGGGGAACCTATGCCCGATTTTGAATAGAAATTGTAAGTTTAAACACTTAGAAAATTTTCATGTTTGTTTACATTGACTTAGAAAAATATATCGACACATGGTCATCATTAGTCGGTTCTGGTTTCATTGCGGCCGCCGAGCTACCGTGGGTAAGCGGGCGAGGAGAAGTATAACCACGTATTGTAAATGATTAACAATGCAACAATTATTATTATAACAAAATATGGACAGAATTATAATCAATAGCAATATAATTAGAATACGACGCTCCACCGAACACGTCTTATTTCTTCTGCTAAGAGAGCCCGGAGTTGCGTCAAGAGTCAAGAAACGTCAACCCGTCCTTGTCAAAATGTTAGCTGCCAGTCTTCACGTTTCTTGCCACTCTTAAAATATCGAAGCGCCGTCACGGCCGGACTGACAAATCGCACGTCCTCGTGCGACCCCTCACACCTCGATTTATCTGCAAAGACCAAATATAGGTCTGTAGTACATGTCTGGACCTGCTCGCCCATCCCTGACTAGCTACCGATTCATGAAACCTGTTTAAAAAGATCTCGATCTTCACCCCTCGCATCTGAGTTAAACACACTGGGCGGACAACTGACCTCAGGCGCCCCTTCGACCACCCACCAACTCACATGGTGCGATGGACCGGACAACCCGTCAGCGCCCCTTCCACCAGTCACAAAAACACACACAGCTGCTGCAATCAACCGGTTCGGAACGTCGACCCACATAGGCCAGTCCCAGACCAATCTCTTGCCACCCAGCTCACACCAGAACAGTCGTAGTCTGACCGTGGGCATCGACCCGGTTTAGGCCAGCCCAGGCGATCAACTACGCTACATACCACGTAGTCTGATCAGAGGCATCGACCCGGTTTAGGCCAGCCCCCTTGATCAACTACGCCACTACGCCACTCTCAACTCCAGATCTCATGCCGTAGGCTCTAGATCGAAATCTCAATAAAAATACAGGGTTTACTCAATTATTATAACCTCACCATTTACTACTCATCATGTTCGGAGGTAGAGAGGGTGTCAGAGCTTGCGGTCAAAGTATGTGAACTAGTTACCGATACTGTTTCACTATCATTATCATCGTTCATTCTTATAGCTATGGATTTCCGCCGTCTCGGCCTCCTCTGCCTCAATATCTAACGAGATAACTACTTCAATCAACTCATCATAGCCCCTGGGTACTGCAAGCAAGTTTTCATGGGCGTACTTATGGTTCGGTTAGACCCATCAAAGCCTCTCAGCTCGTATCTATCGTGATATAGTACCATGACAATCGTAAAAGGACCTTTGAACTTTCGCTGTAATATGGTTTCGTTACGCTCGCTACCCTTGATAAAGATGAAGCCGCCTACACAAAACGGTCTTACTATTGCTCTTTCCTGATTGAAGCGTTCTACTTCTGACGAAGCAGCCCTTTTGATATTCTCGAAAGCGTTGTGCCTAATGGTATTCAAGTCGAAAATAGGCTCAGGTTCAGCATGCGATGATAAAATTGATATTCCTAATGACTTTGCTCGTGTGCCAAGCATTGATTCCGTTGGGAAGCAGCCTGTAACTTCAGATCTATTGACATTCAAGGCAAGCTGAACTTCCTTATTCCTATTCGTAGCAACAGTTAGATCATTTGAGGTCTGCGAACTAGGTGTAGGAGACAGGGTTCAGGAAGACAGGATTTCTAGATAGATAACCGGCTTCATGCTAATGCTCTACTTGTGAACAATATTAATGTAGTACGCTAGTAAGAAAGCCCACCATCTATGTACACGTGGAGTTTGTTAAGTCGGTTTTTGATTACGCTCAATTAGGTCTATATCGAGAATGCCTGTCGTAACCCGTCGTAATTCTAATCAAGGCTAATTTGTCATTACCTCGTAAGTCTGTATCAATATTCATAAAATCAAAGCTGCTAGATTTATCAGAAAAATTAACTACTCTACGTTGAGAAAAAGTAACTTTGTCGTTAACTATATACACGCGTAACTGGCTTAGCAATAGTGCCATCAGGTACTATGTGAAACAACACTGAGAGAGCAATAAGCCTTGAACATTGATGGGGCTAATAACCATACAAAAGCCCGTCAGATAGACTAAATCATTCTATGCTGTACCAGAGAACTTCTAAGCGTATCTGTTGGTTATCATTGAACAAGCAGATTCACTTTCAAAAAGAAAGGAAACTGGCTCACCGGATGATATAGTCAAAGTGCTCCTCGATGCCTTGCGTTCACACACATGGACATCTTTGAACGCCGCTGCTCCGCTGCCACTCACTCGATCTGGACACGTGAATGCCAAGTATCCTGGTCGTCCACACGCGAAGCAGGTGATTGGTCTTGGTTTATCAGTGAATCTGGTTGTTTGGTTGTGCGTCTTCTCTGAAATAACAGGCTCCCCTCTTCGTTTGCGGCAGTCTATCGCTTTGTGACCCGAAGGGATTTGTTTCAGTGAAATGCCGTTGAGAACGCGAAGAAGTTGAGATCTAGTGGTCAGGTTATGGGAGTGGAACTCTCCGCGAACTACGGCTTCCTTTTGGCATAGAACCGCAGACACAAATCCCGTTGTAACATTTTCAGACATCTCCATCCGCGCAATGCTTTCGATGATGTTTCAAAGGCGCATGGCCGCCTCACTCGCGGTTTCTTTAACACCAACTTGGAAACGTAGAATTTCATCGAAGTAATCTTGTAGCAATACATATGTTTAGTAAACATGTCAGCTGCGATGCCTGCAGTCGTGTTAAACAGGTAGCAGCTCGGACTTTGAGTGCACGCGTAAGTAATAACAGTAGTTCTGTACCACGTAACTTATGGCTGTTGATAACAATTTTTGTTACGTTGCACCAACCCTTTATATCCGCTTCGTTGCCATCAGGATCAAACTAGATTGGACACGGCTATTCTCCTCTGAAGTAAGCCCTTCACATCCCACTTCTGATATCGACACATGGTCATCATTAGTCGGTTCTGGTTTCATTGCGGCCGCCGAGCTACCGTGGGTAAGCGGGCGAGGAGAAGTATAACCACGTATTGTAAATGATTAACAATGCAACAATTATTATTATAACAAAATATGGACAGAATTATAATCAATAGCAATATAATTAGAATACGACGCTCCACCGAACACGTCTTATTTCTTCTGCTAAGAGAGCCCGGAGTTGCGTCAAGAGTCAAGAAACGTCAACCCGTCCTTGTCAAAATGTTAGCTGCCAGTCTTCACGTTTCTTGCCACTCTTAAAATATCGAAGCGCCGTCAAATATAATGTTTGTTGTCATTAACTTATAAAAAATTGTGAAACGGCTCATACTTTTAAATTTAAACTGATATCATTAGTGACTTAATAAGTTATAAAATGGCTTTATTAAAATCTTTAGTTCAACTACAGGATGATTTTTATAATCGACTGTCAAAAACTAAGGTTAACTACAAGAAATCACCTAAAGACAGACTTACAAAACAATATATTGAAACTAGATTAGAAAATATCGAGGAATTGTGGTCGCAATTTAATGCTAATCACGTTAAAATTGTAAAGGATGTTGCCAGTACAGAAGTATCAACTTCGCCGTATACTACCAATGAAGTGTATGATAAAACGGAGGAGTTATATATTGATCTGAAATGTGAACTGAAATCAGCTTTAAACAGATTCAAGTCGAGTAGTGTGTCCGAGATTTCAAGTGTACCGTCACAAAGTGATAAAAGCATTTCAATTAAGTTACCTAGTATTACCATTCCCACATTTAGTGGTAAATATACTGAATGGCCGACATTTCGTGATTTGTTTCTATCTGCTATTCATAATCACATGAGTTTAGATAAAGTGCAAAAGCTTCATTGTTTAAAAGGTTACTTGTCAGGTGAAGCTGAACAATTACTGAGACACATTTCTGTCTGTGAATCAAATTACGATAGGTGTTGGAATCTTTTAGAATCACGTTATAACAATAAAAAATATCTTTCGCATTGTATATTGAGAAGATTATTAAGTCAAAGAAATATAGTAGGAGAATCAGCAAGTGGTTTAAAAGATTTGATGGACACTACTGCAGACTGTTTAAATGCTCTAGCTAATTTAGGCATAGATGTAACATCCTGGGACATTTTAATAATTCACATTATTTGTTTGAAATTAGATACAGAAAGTAGAAAGGAGTGGGAGTTAAAAGTCGCGAGTAATATTGAGTGTGATAAACTACCTACATTTAATCAATTTAGCGAGTTCTTAACAAGCCGGTACAGAGCATTTGAATTTTTAGATATTAAGTCAGCTAGGAACCAAAATGTTCAAGCTAGTAAAGCCAAGGCATTTCACATTTCTACGATGTCTTGTCCATATTTTAAAGAGTCTCATAAGTTAGGAAGTTGTAGACGATTCGTTAGTATTGATGTTGATACACGTCGAAAGTTTGTCCAAGACAACGACTTGTGCTTTAACTGTTTGGGTTTCAATCACTCTGCTAAGTTATGTAAGTGTACAATCACGTGTCGAATTTGTAAACGCAAGCATCATTCTCTGTTGCATCCTAAGGGTGAACAAGAATCTTTAAGAGGAACAGTAGAACCGGGTTCATCTAAAGCAAAATATTCGCCAACAGAGGAATGCACAAGAGCTGTTCAAAATGAAGATCAGACAAAGGTCGTCACTTGTTTTTCGAAGGGGTCAGCTAACAATCAGGTGTTGTTATCCACGGCTCTAGTGAGAGCTGTTTCGGAAAACGGAGTGAGATATACGGTACGAGCCTTGTTGGACCAAGGCTCTCAGGCGTCCTTTGTTACTGAAAGTATTGTGCAAAGTTTAGGCCTTAGGAAACAATCTGCAAAAGGAATTATATCAGGAATAGGTGGAGATAGCAAATTGGTTTCAAATTCCTTCGTTGAGATAAGAATTCAATCTAGAATTGATTCATCGGTTAATTTAGTTGTAAAAGCCTATGTTCTTAAAGCTATAACATCGCTCTTACCAGTTAGGGAAACCGCCTCCGTGGACACGTTGTTCATTAGCGATATAGAATTAGCCGATCCTAAGTATTATATTCCAGATAAAGTGGATATGCTTTTAGGCGCTGAAGTATTCCCTCAAATTATACAAACTGGATTAAGAAAGACTGCTGGTGGTTTAGTTGTAGCGCAGTGCACTACTTTGGGGTGGATTTTATCGGGCACTATAACGTCTGCAGCTAATAAAACTTCTAACATTTCAGTACTACATTCGAATCTAGAGGCGGATGAAATGCTGAAAAAATTCTGGGAATTAGAGAAGGAACCAAAAGAAAGTAAAAAGTTATTTACAGAAGAGGAAACTAGATGTGAAGAAATATTTAAAACTACAACTATAAGAGATCAAAGTGGGCGTTACATAGTCAACTTACCTTTTCGTACTGAGGATCCCAGCTGTAAATATGGCAGATTAAGGAACCAAGCAGTTAGACGTTTTCTGGGACTGGAACATAAACTTGACCTGAATGTTGAATTAAAAACTAAATACTCTGAAGTTATTCAGGAATATATGTCGTTGGGCCATATGAGACCAGTATCAGAAGATGAAAAACAAAATAGGCGCGCGGTTTACTTACCTCATCACGCTGTAGTGAGAGATGATAAGGACACCACACGAGTACGAGTCGTATTTGATGCATCCAGTAGAGGCAGTAACGGTTCATCACTCAACGACGATCTACTAATTGGACCGACTTTGCAGTCGGATTTGCGAAATCTGCTTCTTCGTTGGAGGGTTCATCCTATATGTCTCATCGCGGACATTATCAAAATGTACCGCCAGGTACGTGTGACTGATGAACATACCGATTTTCAACGCATCGTGTGGAGAGAGAACAAGCAGGATGAATTAAAAGATTTTAAATTACTAACCGTGACCTTTGGGACAGCTTCGGCACCTTTCTTGGCAGTTCGATCGATGCATCAGGTAGCATACGATGAAGGCGAGAACTACCCATTGGCTGCTAAAAGAGTCCTGAAGGATTATTACATGGATGATTTAATGACTGGCTGTGAAACTATAGAATTGGGTATAGAAATCTACAATCAAATGAATAAATTACTAAATAAAGCAGGGTTTGAACTACAGAAATGGTCAAGTAACAGCAACGAACTACTAAACAAGTTAATAGAAATAAAAAAGATAGAAAACAATTATGAAGAAGATAAGGGAATCAGGATTAAACAAGATGACGTAATAAAAATATTGGGACTTACTTGGAACCGGAGCAGAGACATCTTTCAGTACTCTGTGCAGCTTCAACCTTTACAAGAACCTGTAACAAAACGTAAATTATTATCGGACATTTCGAGATTGTTCGATCCCTTAGGTTGGGTTGCTCCCGTAGTAGTAATAGCAAAAATCTTTATTCAAAAATTGTGGATTACAGGTATCGGATGGGATGATCCTATACCTAAAGAAATAAATAATGATTGGTTTACTTACCGTAAGGAGCTATCATTATTGACAGCACTGTCAATACCTCGATGGGTGAGCACGAAAAGTAGTGACAAGCAGGTCGAGTTGCATGGTTTCTGTGATGCGTCGAAGGAGGCGTACGCAGCAGTCGTATATGTCCGTGTAATCGATGCTGAAGGAAATGTTCATGTCACTCTTCTCTCGGCCAAAACAAAAGTCGCTCCTATCAAAACCGTATCAATTCCGCGGCTAGAACTGTGCGGAACAGTTTTACTGGCTAAACTATTAAGCGAAGTATCTCAAGTCATGTGTATCAGTAAATTGAACACTTACGCTTGGACCGACTCGGAAATAGTTTTGGCTTGGTTGAATGACCATCCTAGTAGGTGGAAAACGTTTGTTGCCAACCGAGTTTCTGAAATTTTATGCCAGAGCAATGGAATCACGTCAAATCCAAGCAAAATCCTGCTGATTGTGCGTCACGGGGTCTTTATCCGTCGGAACTGTTGAATTCTCAATTGTGGTTGAACGGTCCTGATTTTCTACACGAGAAAGTTATTCGGTTTGATAAGGGCAAAAACTTCACAACGACTGTTGAAAAAATTAAGAGTCACGTAGTGTCGGAGGAGCCGGACAATTTCATTTGGAGCAGATATTCTTCACTTACCAGGCTAGTTAGAATCGTAGCGTATTGTAGACGTGTATTAGACTGGAAGAAACCTAAACATGAAAGAAATACATCTTACCTGAAAGCTGAGGAGTTAAGATTATCACTGGATACTTGTATTAGAGTGTGTCAAGGGCACGGATTTCAGGCGGAAATTAGAGATCTGCAAAGGTCTAAAATCATAAAAGGAGCAGGTTTAGGTTCATTAAATCCTTACCTGGATGCGTCCAATATTTTGAGGGTGGGCGGTAGATTGGAGCGTTCGGATTTGCGCTATGATCGCAAGCATCCAATTTTGATTCCACGTAAATCACCGTTAACAGATCTGTTGATATCCGAGGCACATCGTTTAACTCTTCATGGTGGTCAGCAGTTAATGCTGAATTATCTAAGAACCAAATACCATATATTGGGTGCTAAGGAACGGATTAGGGCTTATATACATAGGTGCTTAACTTGTCTTCGATATAGCACTAATTCTAAACATCAATTGATGGGACAGTTGCCACCTTCACGTGTTACGCCAAGCAGGCCGTTTAGCAGTTGTGGGGTAGATTATGCGGGCCCGATTAATTTAAGATCTTCCAAAGGCAGGGGCCATCATGCATACAAGGGATATATTTGCTTATTCGTTTGCATGGTGACCAAAGCAGTACACCTTGAGGTTGTCAGCGATATGACGACACACGGATTCCTAGCAGCATTCAGAAGATTTGTATCAAGGCGTGGACTCTGTAGGGACATATGGAGCGATAACGGTACCAATTTCCAGGGAGCCTCCAAGGAATTACAAATATTATTTTATAGTGCAAAATCAGGAATATCAAATGATATTGCCGAAACTTTAGCTAATGAAGGTACTACGTGGCATTACATTCCACCACATGCTCCGAATTTTGGCGGACTGTGGGAGGCGGGCATTAAGTCATGTAAGCAACATCTTCGCAAGGTCATAGGCACCTCTACGCTAACTTATGAAGAAATGTCAACTCTTCTAAGTCAGGTAGAAGCGTGTTTGAATTCGCGGCCTCTTTATAAATTGTCAGATGGGGATGTTGTAAAGGCCTTAACCCCCGGGCATTTCCTTGTTGGCGAACCTCTTGTCACCGTACCAGATCATAAATACGAAACTTCAACCATTTCTTATATAAAACGATGGCAGCTAGTTCAAAAAATGACTCGGGAATTTTGGAATAGGTGGTCAAATGAATATTTAACTACATATCTGCATAGATATAAATGGGGTAAACAGATTCCTGAGCCTGTTATAGGCGATATTGTGTTAGTAAAGGAGGACAATTTGCCTCCTTGCAAGTGGTTGCTTGGTCGAGTGATTGAAAAACACCCAGGTCAGGACAATCTTACGCGTGTTGTAACGCTTAGAACTGGTTCTTCTACGATCAAAAGGCCAACATCGAAGTTGTGTGTTTTGCCTATAGGTTAATTTATATCTATTAACTGTATACTTTTTTTTATATGTTATTGGTATTCATCCAAGGGGAATTTAGTTTGTTTTACTTTAATTATATAATTTTAACTGCGTTGTATCGAAACTGTATTGTTAGTCTTTGCTATACTTAGTTAAGTAGAGGGTTGGATTGTAAACAAACACCTGGTTGAATATTGCACTATTCAACTTACCAATTGCTAAGGACATACTGTTTTAATATGTCCTTGGTGGGCGGAATGTCGGATGACATAAATTGTCATCGTAGTAAGATAACATGTCACGCCATCGAATGTTATGATTGTCTAATTTTATGTTTATTATTGTATTATAGTACCATATTCGACCAAAAGATGGCGAGGTATAAATTACTCATTTTGTACATATCGCTGTTAAGATCGGCAGCAAGTGAATCACTACCACATTATGTTTTGTTCTTTGTATCCATTAAACAGACTTGGAGTGTATCTCCAAGTGGGAAACCTGTTTAATTTTATTTATTTATAAACACCCTAACCACTTCGTTTCCCGGCGGTTAAACAGTGGTCGAAATTCGACTGTAATTATTTTAAATTTTATTTTCCAATTAAATTTTTTAAGCTTTCTGGATAACCCCTAATGTAAACTTCAACTGAGCCAAAATTCATACCTTTCCGTTGCATGATTTCCGTAAAAAGGCAGTACTAAGTTTTTGCTGCACGTATTAATGTATATTTTTTTTTTATGGGGGGAAATCCTCATGGATGTCCTTCGCCCTGGGGAAAGGGCGAAGTGTCAGACTCCTACTGACTAAAACCCCCCGGTGTTCCTGCTCTCACCTACGCCGGGGATCGCAGGAACCTGAGAGACAACCGCAATCCCCGACTGGTGCCGGCCCGCCTCTGCGGGCCACTTCTCGTCAGCGAGTGAAGAATTCCCCTCGCGACTTCTAAGGGGGGCGCACGGGAACACTACGCGCCGTCACCTCGGTTCCAGTTGATTAGGGGGGCATATAGACTACAGCTTATCCCAACAAAATGCTTGACAAACATTTGAAGATTATACAGACATATTTAAAATGTTACTTACCTTGTAAATACATTTATAATCCAAGTATTGTTTCCGCGACGATAAACAATTCGATATATCTTAGTGTTATATTGCAACTTGCAACTAAAAAGCGGACGCCATATTGAGCCATGTTACAAATTATCCTTAACAGGTACATTTCCTGCTCGTAGCCTTAATTGTCGAGGTTGTTTTCCGGCGAGATTGTATGGCCTTCATCGTGTTGGGTATACACAAGTTATATCTCCAATGTAATCTGTTTTACATATTTTATGTTATAAATTTTAATTAAGTACTTGATAAAGTTAATCTCTTGATATATGTATACTTTCGAAAAGCTTCATAAAATTAATTTATCTCAGTCCTTTGACTGCCTCTGTAGCGCAGTGGTAGCGTTTGCGACTGCTTTGCTTGAGGTCTCGGGTTCGATTTCCGGATCGGACCAAATGTTCGTATGATCTGCAAATATTTGTTTCGGAGTTTGGGTGATTTCTATGTATAATGTGTATGTATTTACAAAAAAAAACGTATATATTTATTTATATCAGTTGTCTAGTACCCATAACACAAGCTCTGCCTAGCTTGGGACTAAATGGCGTTGTGTGTAAGATGTCCGTAATATATATTTATTATTATTTATTTATTTACACTAAAAATCAAACTTGAATAGAAAGTACCAACAAATTTAGGAGTTCAGTTTGACCTTAAGTTGTCGTATAATTGTGTCCATATTTGGACCGAACAAATACTGGACGTTGTATTTGCTTTAGAGCGGAGATACAGACACAAATGTTGTAGTATCCAGTTAAATATTTATATAGGCTACGCAATAACAAGCCAAATGACAGTACTGTGATTATTGAGAGGGGCAGTATCTAATTTCAGTTTCGAGAAAACGCGTAAGTTTTTTCTAACCATTCTTACTGCTTTTAACGAACTAGAAAATGCACTCCTAATTTACATACATGTAAATTAGGAATTTCACGTACATTCCAAATCTATATATATATATATATATATATATATATATATATATATATATATAAATGAATCCCTATTTGCCTTGGTCACGACATAACGCGAGAACGGCTGAACCGATTTTGCTAATTCTTTGTTTTTTGAATAGCCCATTTAGCGACGAAGGTTTTAGGCTATATAACATCACTCTACTAGGAGCCGGGTATCGACCGATCGATGTTGGGAAAATTGGAAAAAAATATTTCTTATGGAGAGACGCAAACTAAGTTGAGCGGGTCAGCTAGTAAATAATATAAAATGGCCACTTTGACTTACTGCCCGCTCGATTACTGAGGCCGCTTACGTTTCAATGGATTCAAATATAATTGTATATTATTGACTAGCTGACGCAACCCCGTTTGCGTCTCCTATTGCCTGTGGCGTGATAATTTTCCCCCGTTTTTGAAACATTTGTCATTGGTGCTCCGCTCCTATTGGTCTTAGCGTGATGATACATAGCCTATAGCCTTCCTCTATAAATCTACTATCCAACACTGAAACATTTTTTCTAAATCGAACCAGCGCTTCCTTATATTAGCGCATACATTACAATATGATTACAACATAGATTTCCTTTGAGGATTAGAATTGGTTGCTGATTTGAGTATGTGCAGTATCTTATGAATATTTATGTACAGTCAGACGTTTTGTCTAGGCTATAACGTCACGATTGTTTTAATCACTGCGGATGTAACTATAGTCCTTATCATATAGCTTGATAGCTTTGACAGTTGTCAATAGTGTCATTTAAGAACATGAAATGTATGTATTAAACTTAATTTGTGATACAACGTGCCACGTAAAGAATGAAAATATAGATAACTAGCTGACCCACGCAACCTCGTTTGCGCCTTATATTGCCCGTAGCGTGAAAATTTCCCCCGTTTTTTGAAACATTCTTCATTGTTGCTCCGCTCCTATTAGTAGTAGCGTGATGATATATACCCTATAGCCTTCCTCGATAAATGGGCTATCTAACACTGAAAGAATTTTTCAAATCGGACCGGCGGTTCCTGAGATTAGCGTGTTCAAACAAACAAACGAACTCTTCAGCTTTATATATTAGTATAGATATGTAAACATGACGCGTCTCATCATGCCCGTCTCGTCATGAGCTGTCTATCATAGTGATCAATATTTTAAGAACTAAAGGCTAGTGAAACCTATAATTTTGGCATTATTTATCATGTTGTTATGTCGGACTCGGCTGCTTCGTAAGGGTTATTTTATGTATCCCACGGGTATCGTTTTTTTTTCTGAATGCGATACTTTAGTATCAAATTTCACATCAATTTCATGAGAAATTTCATGATAATCGGTTGTGTAGTTAATGCGAGAAAGTGAATCAAACAAATTTAATTACTTTACCGAGTATGTTTAGTTAGGTTAGCTATTATAAATTAGTAAGGCTTAGTAAGCGAGTTTCTAAAATAAAAAATGTACAATAAATAAATAAATAATTTGAGTAATTTTACAGCTCTTATAACTATTGTTAATAATCACAAGTAAAATTTTAACAAAAATAAAACCGACTTCAAGATTTGACTCGATTTCTCTTCAGATCTTAGTGTCCTTATCATGGTACCACGGTTGGGATATCTCCTTTCCATTAAAAAAAATGAATCATCAAAATCGGTTCATAAACGACGAAGTTATCCGTGAACATATAAAAAAAAATAAAGATACGGTCGAATTGAGAAATCTCGTTTTGAAGTCGGTTAAAAATAGTTACTACTAATTACTTAATTTATTATGGCTTTTATCTAATTGTAACTAAGACTGATCGAAGGTAAAATTTACTGTTAAATGTTTACCCCTTGAAAATCTACCCGTAACATAATACTCACGCTAAAATCAATATGTGCACATCACACGGCTTTTAATTCAGACAAACTTAGTATCGACATAATTCCTGCCATCCTCCGTACAATCATGTTTCACCAAAAAGATAAGCAGTACCGCCTTATGACGTAACATTTTGTAACCCATACGGTACTAAATGTGTCACTCACCTCAACTAAAACTGTTTGTGTTGGTAACTGTACATGGCTTCCTTAGACCCGATTGTTGTCAAACAATATAATTATCTGTATTTCGTATGTATTCTTTCTTGTATTCACCAAATAGTTGAATATCATAGACTGATGTGAAATTTAATACTACTGGAGATATTTTCTGCTATCTAAGGGCTAAAAATTACAGTTGACAATGCGACATTAAGGCTATTATTAGAACAAAATTACCTATCTACTGTTGTCTATGTATTGGTTGACGTGCTTAAGTTTGATGTATTTTCGCCTATTCACTTGTCTATGCAATGTTATCCACATGTCACATTTAGTACTGAATATAATTTGAAATTACAAAACAGCTGTTTTTTTTAAAAGCGCTCGTCCTAATTGACCCTTTCACCGTCCGAGCGAGTACAGACATCAACGTGAAGTGCGTGCAGAGCTCCCAACGACGTCATTACACGACGCAAAGCAACATAAGTCCTGTATGTTCGTGAATTATTCCTAAAAAACAGAATTCACGCATTTAATTCATACTTGAACTTTTCGTATTAAAAGTTATAAATAGAATGCAAAACAGTTGAAGTTTATGCGAGGCAGTAAAAAAGTATTTTAATAAATGATGAAGGCCTTTGCACGGGAATATCTCGCAAAGGGGCCATGTTGAACAATACTTTCAAGGTCAAACACCAGTCGTTGTTTCAAAACGTGATCAAATAGCAATGAGCTAATAATTTGGAAAGCAGGTCAAACTACGACACTAGGCGCTTCACTAAAAAACCACCAAAAGGTAGGTTCGGATGTTTTAGAACTCGGCAAATCGCTATTGAATAAAACGGTCAACTGGAGTTAGGCCATGTAGACACAGTCAGTACGCCATGTTTGTTTACCTGAATCTACGTAATTATTTAAAGGTCTTGTTTTTCGTATAGATAAGTGCGAAGAAAACCATTTCGGTTTAATTCTCGCTCGCGAATGGGTCATCGAATCGAACATTACTTTTCAGATCCCTTTAATGTTTTTGAACGACCTTTACAAACCTCTAAGATGAAACACTTAATGTATTAGAAAAGCATCCTCTATATCAAAGTTTTATCGTGTAATCAAAATCTTTAAGCTCGACCTCGGCTGGATCGAAGAACAGACAGACCTGAAATCTCAAATTTACAAGGGTCCTTTGTTAGGACTACAGAATCGGTAATATTCATAAGTAAATAAATGTATAGCTACACTTGTGTTCTAATTGCCCTGTTGACCATCTTGAGAATTGTCGTTTTTCTCATCTTGTATCAGGGCTATTTAATAACTTAGATCAAATAACTAACCACAAAATACATGACTATCAAAACTTTCTGTTTTAGTTACTATAAGGATTAATGTACTATTAACGATTACATAAGTCATGTTACAAGTTGTGATTGAATCTATCCGATATGCAGTACAAGACAATGCCCAATGAGATGTGAAGAAGAGTTGCTAGTTGATACGTAGTTTAATGTGTTTGCTGTACCTAGTAAAGTGTTACTAACTAAGTCTTATGCACTCGACTCTTGTAATATTACAAAGATTAACATATCTGGAGTATTAATAAATGCGTAGATATTCGTATCACCAGGGCAGTATGCTGGAAAGTAGAAAATTCGCCACGGCACTAACGTCGTAGCATTCTTTATTTGTTATCTGATTGTGCCAGGAGATATATTGTTTTTGATTATATAAACACACGTATATGTGTGTCTATAACTATTAAGGCATATTTCTTTAACGCGACATATAACCTAAACATCTTGATTTTAGTGAGCGAGGAGTTTTAGCTTAAGAGGTCTTTAGATTCTTTTTAATTGAGACTGACACAGTCGTTTTTGCTTTTGTGTTATTAAAGGTATTGATACGATTTCTCGGTGATGAACAGGGTCACCAGAGCTCTTTTGAAAAAGCCATGTTTACTAACCCAATGATTCTACGTGTGTTGACAAACACGCTAACGTTTCTGTATAAAAAGCAGATAAAACGCTCGTAAATTTAGACAAGAACGAAATAAAACAACTTTAGTCACAAAACAAAACCGCAGTAAAGTTAACAAAACAATTAACTTTCCTTAACAATCACAACAAAGTGCGTATTAAAATCTGAGTCATGGCAACATTCACTTTTATGACGATATAAGTAACTCATTAACTTTAAGTACTCAAATCATAATATGAACCTAGACCTTATTATACCTACAGCAGCTGTAATTTGTTACGTCAGTCATGAATAAAATAGGTTCAGATTATTAGAATGCATAAATGTGCCATAGAGTAAAATAGTAGTGGAGTCAAAAAAGAGCAAACAAAATACATATAGACTTACTGCTTCTAAAATAACATATTTACGGTCGATTCCTAAATACCCTACCTAATAAAAAGTAGTCATAAATAAACAATGTTTCTTTTAATTGCATTGTTTTAAGATTCTTATGTAGTTGTATTAATTGAAACATTCTACATACATCTTCTAATAAAGTTTTAACAATATGAATTTATGAGCTCGTCTCAAGACAAAGGGCATTTTTCACATATATATTATCATTCATTGCAATGAAGATGAAGCAAACTCGTCGCTCAAATCATCGTCTCTTCTAATGATAATGCGGCTAATCGTTTGAGGTTCATTGAAAGAGGTCTCAATATATGGGTTATACATCTTTATATACCATTTTCCTCATGTGCAATATGTTATTACGTTGGTGTGCAATAAATAGTACCTGGATGATCGAGCTGAAAATCGTTTGAGCCGTTTCCGAGAATCAGAATATTTAAATACATAAATTACTCGTATAAATTAAAGCTATTAGATTCAGAATAGCCATTCATAATACATATTAGCTTGTATTCCTCTAACCGCCTTAATTATGACTAAACCTCTGCCAAGAAATAACAGTGCCATTGCGTGTTGCAGTCGAAAACGAGACATACTAAGAACATACAAAACATTGACCACTTTACATATTAATGTGTTTTTTCTTTGTTCTAGGTGCACGTCAGGTATCTGCGGTGCATATGATCGTGCGGTGAAGGAACTCAGCCGATCGTAATCGGTAAGTACCTGCCATAAAAATACAATCCCATTGTTAACTTGTTTAGTGATATAAACAGACTAACTAGCTGACGAATCACGTGATGATAAGTGACTGCTCCTTATGAATTCATTCAAGACTAGAGTTAGAAGTACATTACCACCCTTTGTGAACAGATTCAGAGACTCATTGACTGACCTGATGGTCTAGTAGGTAGTGATCCTGACTGCTAACCCAGAGGTCGTGGGTTCGATTCCTACCCATTACAAATGTTTGTGTGATGGACACGATAAATTCCATCATCATCCTAGCTTACTTTGGAGTCCGGTGTCCGCTTTCCTGCTCCGTCTTCTCGACCTAGCCCAGTCTTCTTCTCCATGGTAGTGAGGATGGACACGATAAAATTTCTTCGATAGGATAGGCCGCCTGATGTTTTAGAAAAGTATTCTTGATATTAAAGTTTAATTCTGTACTCAGAATCTGCTCATAAACTCAGCCTAACCGAGTGAATAAGGATACCGGAGGCCAATCCGGAGGAAATCTCTAAGTCAGATGATAGGCCTGATAAATAATCATAGGATGGATATATTTGACATACAAATACCCGATCCCTGAGTTCTTGGTACCACTGCAATTTCACACATCTTTCATATTAGGAACGTGCGGTATACTCGTATTAGTAGTTCTTACCTACTACGTATTGTCAAATAATTGTAATTTAATTTGAACGAAAAGTGAATGTTTATGAATAAAATGTGATAATCATCCTCTTGAGATTTTAACTTTCACTTACTGCACGAAAATGATCGGTTAAATTTATTAACTATTCATTAATAGTCATGTCAAAATCTGATATGGGTATGATATCATCTCAATATCGAAATAAAACGTTATTTTTGTTCAACAAATCGGAAGTGAACGTAAGACGAAACGTTCGTTTTCCTCACAGTTGATCCTTTGACCTGGTCAAAAAGCCGTTGTTTGACGTCAGTACGGGACCGATTCTTGAGTAGCATTTTCCATCTCTAGCAGTTGGTCATTTTTGGCAAGATGATGATGAATCGCTTTGTGAACAATTCCAGCTGAAATCAAACCAGAAGAAAAATAGTTTCCCTACAACCCTTACTATTTTATTTTCGTTCACCTTCTAAAGCAAATTTAGGTCAAACTGCATCTTCTATTGACCGTAGTGTGATGTTATATGTGTTTCCATCCAGTCATCTCAGTTTACGCTACGCCTAACGATTTTATAACGAAAATTTTTTACCATATGATTTTTTATCTTTTAGTACATTATTTTCAATAAAAGCGTTTAAATTACTTTTTTTTACATATTTTTTGTATTTTCGAGTTTTTGTTTTTAATTTCATTACAAAGTACTTCTTAACTGTGTTCTACTATTCAAACCCTTTCATTTGATAGCCATATTGAGGTAGTCGTGAGAAAACTTGTACACTTTTGTAACGGCGGCCATCTTGGATTTGCAATGAAACAGAATTCATTTAAATGTATTGTCATCAGAACTGAGGGTATGTACCAAATTTCAGATCAATCTGTCAACAGGAAGGGGGTCAAATTTAAATTACAAGATTTGACTCAAACAACAACCAGGTCAAGCTAAATAAAACCGTTTAAAAAGTTATAGCCAACCTTAAAAGATGGACATATGCTGTCGGGACTTTTGTTTTAGAACTTTTCAGGGAACAATGCGTGTGATCGTTTTTTGTTTTTTCGGAAGACAGTCCCCCATTTTATCTTATTAATTTTTTTATATCTTTTTATCATTAATTTCTTCACGACGATGACTTGAAGTCTCGAAGACTTGACATTTGACTTAAAATACATAAAATATTTTAAATGGTTAAATGTTTTCACGAATATTTAACGCACGTAATGGAAGCTTTAGTTTATACGCCACTGTTATTGGTCGTAGCGTTATGATATATAACCTACAGCTTTCCTCGATAACTGGGCTGTTAAACACAGAGAATTTTTCAAATCGGACCACTACTTCCTGAGATTTAGCGCGTTCAACCAAACAAACTAACTCTTCTGCTTTATAATATAAGTATAAAAAAGTACAGATGTATAAAATACCTACAGGTTTGTTTATAAACTTGTCACATAAGTATATCCTTTAACGTTTGCAAACCTCTTCCGTATCCTTGGGTTTTCGCCATTGTCTAATTTAATTTAGTTCATCTACACCCGGCTTAATTAAGAGAGTGCTCTATTTGACGGGCACGCAACATAATATACCTACATTAATGGATGTGTAGTACTTTCAAGTTAAGAGGATTACGTTAACCTACCCGAGAACATTACACTGTCGAGCCGCTAGAGTAGTGAATTATCATTTCAAATGGATTCGGGTACATGGAAACCTGCCTAGGGATTTGGAATAATCGCACGACCTTTTATTTTCAGGGAACGCTTTGGAAAACATTTGTGTAATACGAAAAAGATGAATAGGGCCAGGTATCTGGTTGCCGTTTCTTGATCCTTTTTGTTATATATTTGGAATTGCTTTTCCTTTTAATATTTGTATAATTTTGTATATATTTCGACGCGTTTTTTTTTGTTTGCATTTAAATCTAATACATAAAATTCTCGTGTCACAGTTTTCGTTGCCATACTCCTCCGAACCGGCTTGACCGATTCTCATGAAACTTTGTGAGCATATTGAGTAGGTCTGAGAATCGGCCAACATCTATTTTTCATCCCCCTAAATGGTAAAGGTCACACATCCTTAAAAAAAAATTATGGCAAAACGACGTTAGCCGGGGCAGCTAGTATTTTATATATATGAGCCTGCCAAAGTGACTTGACTCTGTCTGATGGAAAGCATGAGCAGAATCTAAGAGTCGTAGTCAGAATACTCACTGTGAATGCAGACAATGCAGCATGCTGACCCACGCTATGGCGGCGTATTGAGATGCTTCTGATCAGAGATCATTGGGCCTGCGGTCATGTTATACGTTATATGTTATGCGTTTAATTTTTTTTATTTCATACCGCAACTCATTAAAACAAAGATGTAATGATAAAAATATACTCAAACAAATCGTCAAACAATAAATATTCGCAAAGAAATGTGTTTTCTTCAAGATGGGAGTTGGATTGGCATTTACAACCTGAAACCTCTTAACTGTTTTTGTAGTCATCTTTATAGCAATGATTAAGTAAACGATTAAGTTAGAGAAACATTGCTGTTTTTATTAGGGCATGGACTTATCTACAATAGGCAGTTTGAAAGTTTTTTAATGAAAATTGAGCTGTTAAACTTAAAGCTAAGGCTTAGTCTACCCCAAAATTCTTATTTTAATTAACAAAGTACCCCTTCGATGTTTATAAGCTTACCCTATATAACTATAGCTAAGTGTATAGAATGTACTGTAATGGAATACTGTAGTATTTTTACAAAGAAGGGAGTTTTGAGAGTCTATGTATATATGTTCTACTGTAACACCTAAGCCGGTACTGAACCGATTTTATAATAGTAAAACCTCGGTGACATAATTTTATCAGAAATTTTACGTAGTCGTGTTATCTTTATATATAGAATTCTTCTGTGAGTGTGTATGTCACTGAACTACTCTCAAACGACTGGACCGATTTTGATGAAATTTTTTGTGTGTGTCTAGGGGATCTGGGAATGGTTTAGATTCACAATTTTGTCCGCTGGACAATGTTTTATTAATTATTTTTTAATTTATTAGTAGTTATGGCAAAACGACGTTTGCCGGGACAGCGAGTAGCTTTATAAACTTTTTCTTGTTGTAATTTTTCTTAACAAAGTGGAATGAATGTTTTTTATCTTTTCGTCACCTACACAGTTATACTTCAAAATACAAAACTCAGTTGGGTATTCCTTTCCCAGATCCTTCAAGAGTACTTCTTTGAATCATTTTATAATCATCTTGAAAGTATAACAATAGATGGATAGACCAGTTGTCTTGAAAGTGCGAAGTAACCCATTTAGTTTCGCTTTTATTCGTTTCTGAATTGAGGGCTAGAAACTTAAGACTTCTTTGAAGTACTTCTGAGGTATAATTGTGTGTTAGATTGAATTACAAACTTGGTATAAAGGTACCTTTCTGAATACACAACATGTTGAAAGAACAAGTTCTCCACACAAACTAAATATACAAAGAAACTCTCTACTACAAGAACTCGAAACCTTTACGATTCCGAATAAGTATTGTTATTCTTTTTTACCATTCTCATAGTAATAATACGTAATAAGTCCTATTAAAACCATCTAGCTCTATAATCATAAACAGCAATGTCTGTATGTTTCTCTTCTACGCTACTATATACTCTTTATACAAAAGTTAAGCAGATTGTGCACCGAATTAGACTCGACAAAATTATTTATATACTTTTTTTTTAATTTTAGGGAAGAGTATATATTTATATTTCATGTGTCATTTCAAAGAGCATGTAGGTAGGTACAGTTAGTAATAAAAATGTGACTTAAAACATGGATAAATAACAAAATGAAATAAAAAAACACCAAATCATGTGACATTTTATTGTCTACAGTGAGCCTGGTGTGTATTTCTTGTCTTCAAATCTCATAATCATTTCAGTGTACAGTGTGTGAAAGTACAGATTTTTATATTTTTTTATTTTCGAGTTACAGTAGTACCTCTCTGCTCTATCTAGGCTTTTGCACTCGTATGCATCACAAACAGAAGATTGAGGACTGCATGCGCTCCGCAGTATTTTTGTCTTCGTTTCTCTGAGATTAAAGTGCTGTGTTTATGTAGGTTTGGTTATATTACGAGTTGAATGTCGGATTGTTGTGTCTTTACGATAACATCGTTGTAGTTCTGTGTCTAAGTATGCTTAGAAAATACGGAAAAAAAAGTCAAGTAACATTACATATACTTTATATTATTAAATTTGTATAAATCACTTTCTGCCCAAAGGCAAGTAAAGGCAATCCTTAGCGTAGGAAATTAGGAGGGTATCGAAGGCAGTTAATACTCCTTTATATGTTGTTGGCGTGAAATAGGCATATCATATATATCTATTACGTGATACCACAAATAATTTGTTTTCGAAAAGACATCGCCCTCATTTGGAATAGACGTTCCTTGTCGAGGGGTACTCTACAAACATACATGGAACGGACACAAAAACACCTAGACTCGGAACAACAATTTGTGGATTACAGAAAATTTTGTCCCATATGGGATGTGAACTCATAACACTTGGTGCAGTTAAAAGTTGCGTGTAGACCGCTCAAACCACTCTGCCAACCGTACAATCAAAAGTATGGTATCTCTACCTACCCCAATATGGGTCATATGCATGTATATGTTATGTATCTATCTAAATCTGAAATTCTAAAAGCTGTAGATCACAAAACAGTAATGTCATTGAATTATTTAGTAGCAAAATTTCTTTACCGTCACTCTCCAATAACCCCGGTGATTTACAGACGGGTTAGGCCGGTCGCTCTCTAAGCCAGGTCATGGGAAACCAACCATGACGCACACACCCAAATAACAAAATGGCGTCACGGGTCGTACCTTCACACAGGGAGCTATAATTGTGACTGCTGTCTTTAATATTTAAGTGTTGTTGTTTTTGCGACTGGTTAATTAATATAATATATACAATACTTTAGTTAAAGTAGCACTTTTGTATAAGAAATTGAACTTGATTCGCACATTTCGCACAAATAATATTATGATTATATCACACAGAAGGCCAGTCTTAAATTATAGCATTCGTGCTGTTGTGTTTCTTTGATGAGCCCAATAATGAAGAAGTGAAGAATAGAATAGAAAACTCTTTATTTGCACATCGTATTACAGAGTTAAATAAGAATACACAAAAAAAATAGTCAGATTTGTAGTGTACAAAATGCGGCCTTATTGCTAAAAGCAATCTCTTCCAGGCAACCTTAGGATGGATCAAATGTTTCAAAGAGACAGTAGTAGTTGAAGAAGTATCTCAATAGGCACCATAATGAATTCTCTGCATTCGCAAAGAGTACGGTTTGAGTGCTTTGACACGTTTATTTACAAAAAAAAAAGTATATATGTATTTGTATCAGTTGTCTAGTACCCCATAACACAAGCTCTGCTTATCTTGGGACTAGATGGCGTTGTGTGTTTAGATGTCCGAAATATTTATATTTTTATTTATAAAAAAAAACATTATTTCTGTGTCTGGTTATAACTTTTCTACAATATGTAATGTATATATAGATAAAAAATATAAAAATCAAGGAGGAATAGACCGTTTAAAATCATTCTATCAAATTACAGGATAATAAGAAAAACTTAATGTTATAAATAAACCAGGTTCATATCAGCCAACATTACATGTACCCCATAAAATTTACAAACCATTTTCGAAATTAAAAAGTTACTTTACATTTGCAGCTTTTTTCTTCTTGCACATTCTTTGACCTTGTACATTGACGTCATACAATCAGTAACAGTTCACGTCAACTGAATGACATTTCGATCGTAAAAGTCTCATTCACATTCATCCTGACGGGTTCAGTGATGTAAATTTTCCGCCTCCTTTTATATCTAACACATGAATGTATTGTTGTGAAACGATTTTGCTACCGGATGGGTGGGTATCCGCTATTGTGCGATCTAATGTGAATCATTCCTAATATCCTTCCTGGTGATAGCAGTTTTAGATGCGGTTAGTTATAATATCTATTTTGAGACAATATTCGTGTAAAGGCCGTAAGTCAACAATTTATTCAAAGGTAGCTAAAAATGTGGTGTTAAAAACGACATACACACTTATAGAGCGTATTTTGTTTCTAACACCTTGTGACGACATCCACATACAGCGCATCAAGAAAACATATGACAGCTCCATCTACCGAAGATACACTGAACTACGGAGTAACATATAATACGAAGAAACTACCAATCCTGAATCGCGCAATAGAAATTCTCGCGCCGATTATCATACATACAAACATCCCAATATAACCGTGACCCGCCAGGCATGATCACCTCGCCTGGTCGAGGATCCTGCCTTTATGTACACTGTACATGTGTATGTTGTAAAGCTATATAAATACTCACATACGGTTTTACTCGATCGAGCAAACATGTCTAGTAAAAACCACGGCATGGGATTTCGTCTACACATTCAGCATTCATCGATCGAGTCACGCATTTTTTGGCTCGGCGTTCAGCATTCACCGAACCATTCGAGCCAAAAGATGTCTATTCAACAAAGGAGACGGTGGCTACATTTAGCAAGTCTGGAAATTCTTAGAATTTAAAAAAATTAAAAGGAGAAATGTAAAAGAAGCCTGCGAGCCTTCAAGTTGTGAGTTTGCGGTTCACACTTTAATTTTTACTCGTTTTGGAGTAAAACTATCGAATAATAACGCATTTGCGTACGGACCATTAAAGGAGTTTTCATCCTTCTGGCTGTAAAAGATACTTAACATGCCTTGGTAATATTTGGTCAACTCATTTAATGAATTGTAGAAATTTATTCCCAGGAAGGTAACATATATAGATTTTTCTCCCCGTTAAACATTACCAATCTTGATGAGTTGTCATTTTGACTATCTCGTTACGGAAGACAATTCTGAGACGACATCCGGCTGCCGGTAACCACGTTCGATGATCGACCCTTTGGTCGCACGTGTTCGGAAAATTAAAAACAGTTGTCAACTCAACATCAAAGTTTTTGATACAGATGTTAATGATATGTAAATAAGTCAATAAACGACTTTTTCAGGAATTAAGAGGTAAAAGAGCGTGCGGATCCCACGGGTCCGGCAGGTATTGTTTGAACGCAAATAAATAAAAGGATACTACAAAAACATGTGAATCTATCTTCATGTGTGATGACAACTTAAATTGATCCCCAGAATTAACTTTTTTAGTTTTTTCACTTTTGTTCTTTCTCTATGAATCGTGAAAGCAAACAATCAGTTTGTCAACGATCATGTAAAGCAAATAGTCTTCAAAAGTGTCAAACACAGTTACACATAAACCAAAAAACATTCGATCTAAAATGAAAATCCTCTTGCTCCATTAAGTACAATATTCTGAGTGTCAGTGAATCACTTTATTTGGCACCCAACTTGCTACCGACGTCACTAACAGGGCGAGCGAGACAGTAAAAAAATTGAACCAATTCTCCGTTCTATTTTCATATTTTTTGTGGAATCGTTGACAATTTTATTCGAGCTCGAGCTCTATTACGAAATATATAACACCGATTTCAGTGCTAAATTGTAATGAACTCTGTATTTCATTCCTAAATTTTTCACTTTTAGAGGTTGTATTTTTTCTTTAAATTCGAATGGGACCGGGCGAATTAAGGTAATAAACAAAAAAAAAACAGTCGATTTGAGAAAAAAATATTTGTGTGTCTGGTCCTTATAAAATGCTTTCATAAGCAACCTTAAACATGGCATTCGTTCTAGCGACTAGTATACCTCGATGATACGTTTGTTATTGTAGGTTTTTTTCAATGAAAATAGCCTTTTATTAAAAAAAACCCTATCTAAAGTTACATTACTTTTAACTAAATTATGGGTAAACCTATAACTATTTAACGAACCATATATTATTATTTTTTATTTGAGCCTGCTACGGTGAGTCTCACTCACTCTGCCTGAAAGCATAAGTGTAATAGTGTAATGTAATGGTCTTGTACATTGCCTGTAATGTAATGATGGAAACGCCATTATCATTTACTCCCTATTTCAATTATATATATTGGAAATGAGTAGTCGCTTGTTTTTACTGCTAGCTTCGGGTGTAGTGATGCGATTCTGAAGATAATTATAGGAATAAATGTTACTTTCTTAAGGGGTTGTATAAGCTACAAGTCTTTTTATATTTTTTACTAGCTGAATCCCGCGGTGTTACCCGCGGTTATTGTTGTACCGCGAGTAACACCTGCCAGTGAAAGTTCCATCAAAATCGGTCCAGCCGTTTCAGAAATTATCCGGAACAAACAGACAGACAGACAGACAATTGGTATATGTACCGTGTATAAATACATATGCATTTAGTAAAAAGCGGTTATTTTAATATTACAAATAGACACTCCAATTTTATTTATTTGTATAGATGTATAGATATTAGTTTCACTAATAACTAAATTACTATCAAATCTTCGATGTCGATCCGAATATACTTTTAAATAAGTTTCAAATGAAAAAACTACTTTAAACGCATTGCTTTACACTTCACGACGACTACGAATTTACTTATGAGACCCAATATCACATAAGACCCGAATTTTAGTTTCTCAAGGTTCTTAAAACACTGGAAGAATAAACTAAGATAAAGATTTGCGTGTAGATTTTAGTTGTTATAAATGATCTTTTAAACATAATAGACCAGGAAATACATTAACCGATGAATACCAGTTTTTGCTGTCAGTAATAATGTTCAACGTTAAACAAGCAAATTGTCTAAGAGTTAAACATTAAATGTTCAAACAAAATTATGTATGGCTTTATACTTTATTATAGCTTGAACAGACCATTTCAAATTTGGCTAAAAATACATATAATAAATTGCGTCATTATCAAAAAAACTGTCGCTCCGTTTCTTCTCGACCTTTCAAAAATATTTCGATAAGTCTAAATTCCAATTAATAGATACGTGGTTACAACATTTGTACTCACAGTACAACACGGACATTTAAATAGACTTATTTATAAAAATAACAGAACCGAAGATCGGCTGGGTGTACCACTCCCGGTCCCTACCCTCAATAACCTTGTCTATAATATAATTTTGTCGAAGTTTTCAACTTAAGCGGAAAGTATTCCTGTCACGTTGTATTTGGCAGTATTCTTTATTCTTTTCGTAGGAAATAAATGGTACTTTTAGTTAAATAACGGGACCTTCACGGCATTTTCTGACAAAGTTTGTATTGTGTTAGGAATCCGAAGAAAACCTCTCGTTAGGTGATTTTAAAAGTTTCGGCTTCTTGTTTCCGAAGTTTCTGAGCGAGCATTGTAATAAATGTCAAAGTTTTCGAACTGTGAGACTAAGGTCTATATACTTTTACAGATTGAATTCACTTACCGACATCTTCCCCTCTTTGGCCTGGGGAGAGGGCTTTCAAAAGGTGACAAGGCCCTTGTCTTTCTTGAGTTGCAAGTGTTCATAGAGTCATCTATGAACACTTGCAACTCAAGAAAGACATCAAACTCGTGATGAACTACCTGACGGTTGGCATTTGCCATCACTATCTTTGAGCGCGGATTCGCCTGCGTGTATCTCGTATATGGTGGTAAGTAGTAGCTTACCGCAAACTATTCAACGGAATCAGATAAAACTTTACAGACTTAAAGTTTTCATCTAAATCCGTTCAGTAGTTATTGCGATTGAGTATAAAATATCCATTCATCATCACAAACTTTTGCATAGTAGTAATAGAAACCGTTCAAAATCAAAAGGCCTTAATACTACGGCTATACTAACGTCAAGTGTTAATCTGGATAAGTATAGTAATCTAGTATCAAATTTAGTACTTTTGTCTAACCTGTTGTTGATCCTACTATTAAAATGTATCAATAAAAGTGTCTTTGCCATTCGTCTTCTGAATATTCTATTTCGAAAAAGTTTAGCACATACCACAAAAAACCTTCAAGTACTTAATCTGAAGGTGAACAGAACAAGGTCTAGCATACATAATTACATAAACGTAGACTTTACGTAAATATAACCACCTGAGCAAATTTTAAATATCGTTATGTACGTAAACTGTGTCCACGTCCCAAATATTTGAACGTTCCAAGTATATTTTACCTTTTGAATTATTCAAGTCGTCACAGAAATATATTATACGCATCGTATATCCACGACCTTTTCAGTAATAATCTAATCTAAGGTAACCAAATTTCTAAGATACGCATATTTCTGATTACATACAAATTGGGAAATACACCTACAAAATCGTCATCTACACACCTCCCTAGGTAGAAATCTACGGATAAAAAGTTGCCTGTGTTCTTCTTTAAGTACCACGAGCCCGAACAAATCTAAGGTGACAGGCACCAATTGCTAGGATGACTCACGAATTTGATGCTATTTCAATTCCTTCAGGGGATATAGACCTATTTTCCAACAGTTTGGATGAATTAAGAAAAATGTTCTTGCTTTAATATTGAGCAATGTTTAATTGTTGACAAATATGTGCATGCATGTGTGTATATATTGTGTGTGCACGTGTGACCGCCACTAATTTACTACTTTTTGCACCATTAATTGTTATTACTTTGCCGTTTGTAATCATTTTTGTTATGTCCATGTTGTGATCTCCCATAATTGAGGGAACACGACACATAAATACTAACTTTTCTCATATAATACTTTACCCATATGTTTTTAGATGAAAAGTATTTAATATGAAATCTATACAAATAAATAAAATTGGAGTGTCTATTTGTAATATTAAAATTACGGCTTTTTAATAAATGCATATATACATATACATGTAATACATAAATAATATAAACAGACAGCATGTACCAAAATTTTTTTTTTTTGCAATTTTTGTCTGTCTGTCGGTCTGTCTGTTTGTTCCGGGTAATCTCTGGAAACACTGTACCGATTTTGACGTGACTTTCACTGGCAGATAGCTGATGATCTGAGGTTCCTGACCGAACTGTTATATGTTTATATATCAAATATTTATTTAATTATTATTTACTTATTACCATATTTAATTATTGCCTGCCTCGTTGTTCTAGTGGTTCGCGTAAGCGACTGCAGATCAAGAGGTCTCTGGTTCGAAACCTGGGTCGGACTGCTGTTGGGTTTTTCTTATAAGAAATTCTTAATAACAGCCCGGAGTATGAAAGATGGCGGTGTTTCCCGCCCGTGCTTCGTAGCACGTTAAGCCGTCGGTCCTGGTTGTCATGAATATCTATGGCAATCGTTATTGGGAAGTCAGTGCCCTCAAATATACTGACAACTAGTTCAACCATCGAATTCAGTTCACCCTCAGGTTTGCAGAGGTCCGATGCCAGTCGCTCCGTGTAAAAACTGATATTCAGATAAAACCGGTTGAACTTGTAGCCGACCCCAAATCTTGGTAATAATAAAGGTTAGGAAGATGATCGTATTTAATTATTAATATGTGTACTCGTGTATTTATTTTATACAGCATTAATATTATTATTGTAACTTATAAACCGATAAATTAAAGTTTTTCTTCCCTTATCTCTTTTTCCTGTTATACATTATGAACCTGCCGTGTCGCTTTTTATACCAACTCAAGGTTGACTGGTAGATAGTGCCATGTGGCATTAAGTCCTCCTCGTGCAATTGAAATGCAGGAAGTATATATATATATATATAAAAATTAAAAATTATTTGACCAAGTTACCCAATAAACATATGGATAAAAGTCGATTCCATTCGGATATACGGATCTTAGACCATAACGATTTATTAACAATTATTTTTACGGGAATTAACGCGATCGCGCATGTAATAACATACCTCTGTTTTGCCTGACGAAAAATAATTGTTAATATATCATGGAACGCGAAAGTTTAAAAGTTAGCATAACGATTTAGCTGTAAAATTGTAAAAAAACGTAAAGGGTTACTTTCTTATTTACGTTATTATTAGGGATTGTTAGGTTGAATTTTAGTAATATAATCCTACCTATTTCACATTACTGCATAGAAATATTTCTCGAATGCTACATGACGAAGGTCATTAGCGAATCTCCGGGAAAATTCCACACAATCTTAGCCCAGACGGTATTATGCCTGAGATCATTCTGTCTCATAAACCTTACGAATTCGCCATTCCTGTAATTTTCCGGCGCTTTCCCTCAAATTATCTTGAGCTGGGTGTTGATGAGACGCAGCAATAACGGCTTTTAATAGCAAACGAGCGTATAACAAGAGCCAAGTTAATGCCATGATAACGATACTTAGACACGATCTGATGTTTATTTACCGACTAGATTAGGTATTAAGTACCTTCTAGAATAACAAGATGGCTAACAATCTATTAAGTTTTTCTAGAGAGCAATTATGCTATCACCGATGAAATAATGGGCGTTCAGCGGTGACTATAAATAAGACTGGAGAAATCCAAGCTTACCAACTTCTTTGTACAAGGGAATAAATCCTGAGTTTAATGCTGCTATGATATCTGATAGATTATAGAATACTAGCTTTTGCCCGCGATTTCGGCTGCGTGTATTTCAATTATAGCCTATGTTCTTCTCCAAGGATTAATCTACGAGTATTTAGCATTTTAGCCGTCAAAGCGTAACAGACAGAATTTCGAATTTACCTATAACATTAAAGGATGTCGCAAAACTAGAATCGTAGACATTGTTTAGTGTTGCAGGGCAATGCCAAATTGCAAGGCATGGTTCTCGAAATCCAAAAGCAAGCCCATTAAATTAAAAAAATACACATCATGATATGGAGTTTTATAGATAGACTAGCTGAACCCCGCGGTGTTACCCGCGGTTATTGTTGTACCGCGAGTAACGCCGCGCGACAAAGTTAGTCTAAAAAAAGTAGCCTAAGTTACTTCCCGGATCATCAGCTTCCTGCCAGTGAAAGTCCCGTCAAAATCCGTCCAGCCGTTCCAGAGATTACCCGGAACAAACAGACAGACAGACAGACAGACCGACAGACAGACAGACAGACAAATTTTTTTTTAAATACGTTTTTGGCCTATGTACCGTGTATATACATATGCATTTATTAAAAAACGGTTATTTTAATATTACAAACAGACACTCCAATTTTATTTATTTGTATGGATAAACTAGATTAAGGATTTAACTGCTGCCTGACTTTCCTCATAACTCTGTTTTAAAATAATATTCCTTTTCACGATATTTTTTCAAATGGCCCTAATTGACTATTAATATATAATAAAAGCGTATACGTAACGACTTTGTCTACAAACAGCTGTGTCAATCAACGACAAACAAAAGCCAACTGACATCACAATTCCTACCCCTAATAACGTTCATTCAAATTGAAACTAGGTACATAAGTGATTTCAAGTAATTAACAGCTACCCAATTAAGCTGTCTGTGTTCTTACTAAATAACAAGGTTATCCGAATTTCATTTTCATGGAAAGTTTTTCTCGAAATCCTTCTGATAACTTGGAATTTAATTAAACCCGAAGCACTCCACAGTTTACTAATGAATGAAAATTTACGAGCTTCAAGCCAGGTACTGGCAATATGAATTGTTCAATTTCTCTGAAGGCAAAGGCACAAATGAAGGGAAACTGTTGTGAAAATTTGGTATTGTATTGTGTAATGAGTTGTTGGAGATTTTTGTACGTTTCAAGGTTATATGAAATTACAACGACCTTTGTGATTTTACTTTGGCTGTATGTATCCATTCCAATATGATTCATTTCGGTTTCTTCTTTAAAAAAATGTCGCGACGAATTTTGTCACTTATATGATACTGTACTGTAATTTAAAAATAACAAGAATATACATTTATTTCTAACAATAATGATAATTAAAAAAACAATATCTACATACAAGCGTCAAAAAACGCCACATCTTCGCCTACTGGTAGCGTTCCCAAAAGACTGGCAGCATTACCACGTTAAATAGGAATGCTGATTTTCTGTGCTAGAAAAAGACCAGCCTTCTGATCGCGAGAAGCGTCAATCAGTTGCTTATATACCTAGTTGCTTGAACACAGTGCGAGCACTCGGACCCCATGAACCTAGCGTCTCGACCCTAAACGGTTCAAAAAATTAATTACCTATTATATTTTGGTACTTATGCCGTAAATTTATTTATGCCTATTTTAAAAATAGGTATAAATGATATGTGTATGAAAGTTTATTCGTCTAGTAGTTAGTAGTCCTGATTGATTGATAAACTAGTGGTCGTAGTTTCGATTCCTACCTAAATCTTCAAATACAAATATCGTTTTTGGCAACTGTAAAGACATTTTAATATTTCATTTGTTTTAAAAACAACTCCCGCGCTAAAAGTATTCCTGTGTCGCGGTGGAGTTTACAAATACATATATATGAAACTGACACAAAGAACACCCATATTGTGTTATAATCTTAGTTTACAAAGAAACTCACGTACCTCTGTTTGTTTGTCAAAATGTTTCTTACTTCTGCTACCCCTTCGGCTATACCGACAGCGTAACAAAAGTAGTAAGAAACAGTTTACAAATGTGTATATCGATACGATACTTCTTCGATATATACTTCATAGGTAATATTTTCGCCAATGGCCTTATCCATTACACTTTCAAATATAATACACTAGCTGACCCACGCAACCTCGTTTGCGCCTTATGTTGCCCGTAGCGTAAAAATTTCTCCCGTTTTTGACACATTCTACATTGTTGCTCCGCTCCTATTAGTAGCAGCGTGATGATATATACCCTATAGCCTTCCTCGATAAATAGCCTATCCAACACCGAAAGAATTTTTCAAATCGGACCAGCGGTTCCTGAGATTAGCGTGTTCAAACAAACAAACAAACTCTTAAGCTTTATATATTAGCATAGATATAGATTTGAACCCTCGAAATTTTTATAAAAATTATATGTAACACATATAAGTCGAGGCATTATTACGCGAAAATCCTCTCGGATACACCTTGCCGACCGTTTTGGGTGTTTAGTAATGTTGGACTTGAACTGACTCAAATTGCGCTGTTTTAGGCCTATAGCCGTTGGTGTAAAAAAATAATCACTAGTACCCTGATGTACTCGGGATGGGCATCTACGACTATTATATAGCTCTCTTTTGTGTGGAGACACGGTGTAACTTTTATATCCCTAAAGGGCGCGCGCACGTCACCCCAACCTTCATCTGCTAAGGTAGCAGGTGACCTCACCTGTAAAATTAAGAAACCTATAATATAAAGCAAGAATGTTTGTAGTGCAGTATATTTAACTAAAAACGCTTTCTCCTATGACTTGATAATTTACACAGTTAATGAGACTGTATCCGCGTACAACGGGAGGAATTGTTAATAGGTGTACCTACCATTTGTAATGACGTCGCACTTTGTGACGTCACAGTATATTTATGTATTTTGTCGCACTGAACAAATTAACATTTCAGTTACAGTTAATAGCAAATTCCGTGTTTGGGATCTTAATGTTCGTAAGTATTTAATGAAGATCTTCGTAGGTAATAAAGTACAGTGATAACTTTAACAAACATATACGTGGACTGGTTCTGGACCCTTTCTTCCTCTTAATTCGACTATCTCTGTCACCCTTGAATGGCAGTTGTCTGTGGGTGACGATATTCACTTACGCGACCCGTCTGCTCATTATATTGGAAACAATAAAGAAAATACAGTCCCGAGGAGGGTTGGTGTCAAGTTTTCTTAAAGGAAACAACCAAAATAATTAAATTGTGAAAGTGCCGTCAGAATGATAATAAGACTATACTAATTACTGTATCATTTTAAGTATATTTGTTAATTCTAATTCTGTTTTCTGATAAACTGCATTCTTATTTGATATGTCTAAGTGCCATACAGTAGAAACATATTGGGTCTATCTTTATATATATAATTCTTCTGTGAGTGTGTATGTCACTGAACTACTCTCAAACGACTGGACCGATTTGATGAAATTTTTTGTGTGTGTTCAAGGGGATCTGGGAATGGTTTAGATTCACAATTTTGTCCGCTGGACAATGTTTTTTTAATTAATTTTTTATTTATTAGTAGTTATGGCAAAACGACGTTTGCCGGGACAGCTAGTCTTTATATATATAATTCTTCTGTGAGTGTGTATGTCACTGAACTACTTTCAAACGACTGGACCGATTTTGATGAAATTTCTTGTGTGTGTTCAAGGGGATCTGGGAATGGTTTAGATTCACAATTTTGTCCGCTGGACAATGTTTTTTTAATTAATTTTTAATTTATTAGTAGTTATGGCAAAACGACGTTTGCCGGGACAGCTAGTTACTTTATATTTCTTTTTACTTAACTGTCTTTTGTCCTCATATTTCAAAACCTATGATCAATCACAAATCATATGTATAATCACAGGCTCTGTAATCTCAAGATGATGTGTTGTTGCAGGTCGGTGTTGTGACCAGTCCCTGTCAAGCTGTCGTCATGACGCTACATTGGTGGATGCACTGGTTCTGGGTGACGACGTTGTTCATCATCATTGGTAAGTCTACTCATTTTTATATTACATCTAGCTGACCCAGCAACCTCGTTTGCGTCTCCTATTGCCCGTAGCGTGATTAATTTCCCCCGTTTTTGTAACATTCTTGATGATATACAGCCTGTAGCCTTTCTCGATTAATGAGCTATCTAACACTGACAGAATTTTGTCGAATTAGACCAGTAATTCCTGAGATTAGCGCATTTAAGAAAACAAACTCTTCGACTTTATATATTGCTATAGATATTCATCTGTGTTAGGTCGGATTAAGAGTACAAATTGTCACCACCAATGTTCACCAAACCTCCTCACTAAAGGCCGCAATGCCAGTGTTGGTCAACTAAAAACTAGTGCTGATGATATTGATGACATCCATACACACACACACAGAGACACACACACATATTAAACCCTAAACTGAAAACTTATTTGCGAAGAATGGGATCGAGGTTTACTTTACTTATAATACTTACCTACAATAAATACCTAATTACACTTCAGGTATTCTAACAAACTTAACCTTATGTCAACTTAAAGTTCTCAACTTAAACATACTTCGGTAAACTATCTCAGTATATTTAAATAAACTAAATTCAAGGTTAAGCTTCACAACCACTTCACTAAACAACCAGGTCATCGTTTAGTTCATCTCATACAAAATAGTGCTGAGGTCGCTGTTGTCAAGATATACAAGTGTCTTGCTAGGAGATCGAATGCGCTTTATGACATTTTGAAGGTTGAAGAAGATTTGCCGTCCAATAGTGTGTGCGTTTTTTTTAAAGTTTCTACTATACTTACATACAGAGTAAATTGTATAAATTTTTTTTGTAATGCGTCTCACGATTTAGAATTAAATTATTCATGGTTTTACTTAAAAATAATTATTTGGACCCCATTTTTAATAAAAGACGTCCTATTTAAAAATTAAAATTGTCTTCTAAGAATTATTATTATATTTTGCCACATCTACCCACATACCTAAAATATATGTGTAAATATTCTATAAGCTAGAACCGCTGTCCTTCTCAAAGTGATACTATGGTGCTAATTTCTGTTGTTGCTTCACAAAGGATGGGGAGGGGCCATCCCTCAAAGGTCGGCAACGCACTTGTGATGCCTCTGGTGTTACAAGTGTCCAGGGGCGGCGGTAATTGCTTACCATCAGGCGATACGTCTGCTCGTTTGCTAGCCTAGTATATAAAAAAAGATAAATGCTTCGCTGTCTTTATTTATTCATTCGCAATATTGAACAGAATATCCTATACGCCTTTCAATTGGCCCATTCAAGGCAGCTTATTTGGCGAGGCTTGTAATAGAAATATGAAAGTGCAACCTGGTCGAAACTTCAGGCAAATCAGAGGTATGTAATACCTTTTAATAAGTGATCGCGTTAATTTCCCGTAAAAATAATTGTTAATATATGAAATACTCATCCACCATCCATATCTTATTTATAAACATTTCTATGTTATTATCATTGATAACAAGTTAAATTTTAACAGAAAAATAAACCGGTGCTGGGAAACGGAAATGGGACCACATATAAGCACCAGCTTTCAAATGAAATAAATGAAAAATCAAATGCAATAGTCGCCCCTACAATTTCTCTTGGATGCCATTATCAGATGTCAGTGTCCTTATCATGGTACCACCGTTGGGATATCTCCTTTCCATTAATAAAAAGAATCATCATAATCGACCCATAAACTACGAAGTTGTCCACGTACACATTTTTTTTTTTTAATATACGGTAGAATTGAGAACCTCCTCCATTTTTGAAGTCGATTAAAAACGTATCCTTAAGATACTAAGTGCTGTAGCCTTAAGATATGTCGACCTATCTGTCGGTCATTATCATCATCGCTTCTTAAGTCAAGGGTTCGATCCCTACTTACTGTACACAGTATTATTGTAAAAAAATAAATGAGGCTATAAGTGGTAACTCGCTTGCGTACCTATATATTATAGGCTAGTTCATGCACTCATGCCCTGAAAATTCTCTACCAGTCAACCTTTGGGGGGTGTTGAGGTCTAGTAGGATAGGTAATATCTATGTTACAGTTATAATCAGCAACAGAAACGAATAACAACTATATTGAACTTCGAACTTATATATTCTTTAAAATCTAAGATATAAGATGATATATAGACCTTTTTGTTGAAAAGTATCTCATATATATTTAGGCTGATTATGTGGTATCGAAGACAAAAGGTTCGTTTACGTAATGCTCTAACGTCAAGTTTACACGATGTCCTATCTGATCCTAAACCATAAATGAACCACTATCCCAAACTGTAAAGCCTGAAAAAGCTTAATCAATTCAGAGTTCCCAATTTAAACGATTAGGGGAAGAGGCTGAGCATTGAAGAAAGCAGACAGACCTTTGAAATGAAACACATTACGCCGTCTCTAAAAATAATTTATCTATACAAATAAATAAAATTGGAGTGTCTGTTTGTAAATAAATGCACATGTATGTAAACACGGTACATGTACCAAAATTACAGTTTTTACAATTTTTGTCTGTCGGTCTATCTGTCTGTTTGTTCCGGGTAATCTCTGGAATGGATAAACCGATTTTAACGGGACTTTAGACTAACTTTGCCCCGCGGCGTTACCTGCGGTACGACAACTACCGCGGGAAACACCGCGGGGTTCAGCTAGTAAATAATATAATACACAAGTACACGTAAACTATTTATATGTATTTTACTAGTTTTGTCTCTCTTTATTTGTACGAATCTTTATATATATAATTCTTCTGTGAGTGTGTATGTCACTGAACTACTCTCAAACGACTGGACCGATTTTGATGAAATTTTTTGTGTGTGTTCAAGGGGATCTGGGAATGGTTTAGATTCACAATTTTGTCCGCTGGACAATGTATTTTTAATTAATTTTTAATTTATTAGTAGTTATGGCAAAACGACGTTTGCCGGGACAGCTAGTATACATATATATGTACTTAACTTAAACGACACCGGAGTCATTTGTTGAAACATTATGTATCTCTAATTCATATGTTACAAGTAAAATCGTCACCTTGGCTTTAAAAATCATCCCCAGTTAAAGTATTTTCCTAGAAATATATGGCCTGTACCTTCACAACAACCAGCCCTTTTATGATGATGGTTATGAGCCTATACATTGCTTATCCCTCGGGAACACTGAATTTTTTGCGCCTATGTTTTATTTTAAACTATTATCTATCCCTTAGCCGAATTTCATTCAGATCCGTTCAGCTGTTACTGCGGGAAAGTGCAATAAACATTCATACAAATTTTCACCTTCAAATATGAAGGTGAAATTTTTTTATTTTAGTAATAACTAAGATGTGGTACCGTATACTTAAAATTCTCGTGTCTAAACTACGGCCAGACTACGTTGTCCTTCACAGATGTGCTTCTAAGAAATGGAAAAGGTCTTACTGTCTCCTTGAATAATGTATACCTGAGTTCTGTTTATAAAGCTTTTTGTGTAACGGTGACATTTCATTTGATATTTGTTTTATTTTCACAGTACTTTTACCTAAGATTTTTATTAAAGGTGTTTAAGCGTAGGTTTAGTATATCGAATACAAAAATAGTTTATCGATACCTCTCCGTCATGAAAATTGATCGGTATGATTAATCGATTAAAAATTACGATTTACAACAGATTTATTAACAACAAGTTAGTAGCTACTTCTTAAGACGTATGGGCTGTTTGAAGTACGCGACTATATTTACAACTATACTATTCGTCTTATCTATAAAACAAAAATAACTTGTCTTTATTTAGTTTGTAATCTTTGGATTGCTGATGCAATGATTATTTGTTGGATTTTCACCGAACGAACGAACGGAATAGGTATAAATAATTAAGCATAATCATCAGCGGTCTTGGTATCATAGTATCAGTATACTTAGTACAGAGCTTAGTTTAGGATCACCCGCCGGTTTAAGAGCAAAGTCTATTATTAGACAACTTTGTCAATACCCAGACAACGGTATATATTACAAATGGAATATATGCATACATAATATTATATTGTACTGAGTGAGAATTTAACTTATCCCCTAACATGGCAGTAGGACACGAGAACTTAATTATGATAGGTGACCATGAAATTATGTGAGGTTACACTGGGTTACACATAGATGACGTGAACTCATTACAGTAATGATATCAGGATCATATTGATTCACACCCTCGGGAAATTTAACAGCTCTTGTGATTAAATATTCGGTGACGTTTCTTTCCTCCAAGCCTTTTGGTATTTTACTATATTTACAGAGCCACATTATTAATGAGTAGTCGTCATGAGTGACACTCATAATGTGGCTCTCTGTTGATATTGGTAATAAGAAATCTAAATCGGTTCAGTAGATCCTGAGATTTCCACGTAAAAACTCACAAACTTTATCTCCTTACTAGCTGAACCCCGCGGTTATTGTCGTACCGCGTTTAACGCCGCGGGATAAAGCTAGTTTAAAAAAGTAGCCTAAGCTACTCTTTAAATCATCAGCTATCTGCCAGTGAAAGTCCCATCAAAATCGGTCCAGCCATTCCAGGGATTACCGGAACAGACAGACAGACAAAAATTGAAAAACAAAATTTGGTGCATATACCGTGTATACATACATATGCATTTATTAAAAAGTGGTTATTTTAATATTACAGACAGACACTACAATTTTATTTATTTGTATAGATAATATCATATTAGTATAGATATAACACCATATACAAAACCTTTATAAACCTTTACACAGACATTATATGCATAGAAGCGTCGATCAATACCATACTAACATTACTTGTATAAAAGTTATCAAATAAATTACCCTTCTAATGTAATTTGCACTTAAAAGGGTCACCTTCGCTAACCTTTAAAAGTTATACACGCATGGGATTGAGAACCAGATTTCATTAATTAGTTTATTTAACCATCTACCTCTCTTTTTTATAATGAAAAGAAAATTTTACCTCTTTTTTTGCTATTTGTGTTTTTACCTGACGGCGAAAGAAGTAGGGTTATGTTTTTCGAGTTTACATAGCTATGTATGTATATTTCTTTGGCAAGCCTTAGAGTCTGAATGGCTTGTCGTTTTTTTATGTGAGTGGTGGCAATAGATTCGTCTTAGTCGTGAGAGTGACGTAACGAGAAAAAAAGTAAATAAAACCTGAAATATTTAAAATATTTTTTAATTTAGAATAGTTTATGTAGAATAACATAGCATTGGATAGCTTTATATTTTAAATGAAATGGTAACGAATAATCGGTTTCGACACTACACTAATGTAGTGTTTCTTGTGCTAGATGTTGCTAGTTAAAAGAGCTTGTTGCCAGGAACACAAGAAGGCGTCCAGTTATAGGTTTGAAAGGTCCAAAACATTTATTAAATCTTATTTCACACTGAAATTAATCCACAATTGGAAACGAAATATTATACAACAATTAAAATTTAATGGATACACTTTGAAGGAATGTACTCAACACTTAATCCAAACAATATGAGTGAAAAAGTATCACGTACCTATCGTCTGACACATGACCTTGGTACAAAGAAGACCTAGAACGCTACATAGCAATAGGATAAACAGTAAATAGGATTATGAGGAAAGGAAATAGGTTTCCAGCTTACAGCTGCAGTGATCCAACTGATGAAGGAAAGTGCAAGAACGTCTTATATCTCATTGTGTTACTTATAATAAAAAAAACACAAAACAATCATAGCCAAGAGAAACTCAAAATTATAAACAAAAGTTGTAGAGGATACAGTAGTTTAAGAAACATTACATTACGTATATCAATTTGTCTTATTTATTTTACAAATATATTGAACATACAAAACTAATTTATTATTATCTAATTTACGTCTTCGCTAAGAAACAATAATGTTTTAATGAAAATGACGCCCTTGTTGACTCGTTGTCAAGACGTCCAGCGTAAGTACCACGCAGGCGCGTGGCGAGTGGACCGCCACATGTTCCGAGCCATCAGCTGTCACCATGCACTTTCGCACAAGCGCCCTGCACCACCGTCTCCGCCGCCTATGAATATTCGATCAGGTCACGTGTCCTGTCGCGAGTTTAACGTTTTTGACCCATCCCAAAATAAATTTTGCTAAAGTGCACAACGCCGCTAAAGTAGTTTTCACTTCAAAAAATACTGAAATTGGCTTTCGCTATTAAAACGTCTAGTTTTTAGTACGAGTATAAATGCAGTTCAAAATAAAACAAAATCTCATCAAATCATTAACATTTTCATAGTTTTAGAAACTTTTCTTTTACTTAACCTGTTTTTTTAAAAAAAACCTATATCTTTTTGTCAATAAACAAAAGGAAATTTACATATTATATACACCGTACAAGTGTTTACACAAGCAATGACGTTCACTCGGCCACTGTCGCTAATACCTATTAAGTTATAATGTAAAGACGTCAGTCTCTTGACACTTAGCTACGTAATAGAGTTAGATATATAATCATGAGATACAAAACTGTTACGTTTTCGAAAGAATTCCGACTTTCATATTTTTATGTCGCTCTGAATGGTTCCGTTGCCCACCCTAGAATTGATGTTTCAGGACCTTGCGATTATTCCTAGACACTGACGAAATGATTGTGCTCATAACACAATTCATGTGTTATGAGCATGATGGGAATCGAAATCACGACCTCCGGCTTAACAGACAGGGTCACTAACCGCTAAACCATCATGATTAAATATAGGTATAAAACACATACCATAAGACGTAGAACCTTGCCAGTTTATTTCACTTTTGTATTTAGTAATGCCTTGTTGAACTACACTTAAGACTGAGACAAATGATAGCGCATGCATCATTATCCCATCTTTCCACTCACTGGTTCTATCAGACCCTTATATTTATATGCCGTGAAGATAATTACGCTCTAAATACTTGTGAGCCAAGTCAACGGCCTGCGCTCTTTGATCTTACTCTTCGTTGGTTGAAGTCGGTGATTTATACTTGAGTTCTGTGAACCGAGAACCTTAGTGTAAGATGACATTGTCACGGGAAAATTTCTAGTCAAGTCAGAGTCTTCCTATAAGAGTTGAAATAGATCCTTGCGTAGGGAATCTGAAGAGATAAGTGTAAGGGACCGAAGAGTTGTTATTGTTGCCATTTAATTACTACTTAATTGCATCAAAAGTTTTTTTTTATGTATGGCCTACCAAAATGACTCTACTCTGCCTGATGGAAAGCATAGCAGAATCCAAGAGTCATTCACAATGAGTATGGTGGTCACCATACTCATTGCGAATGCAGACAATTCAACAATGTAGCATGGCGACTCAAACCATGACGGCCTAGTGATGCATCTGCATCTTTGGGCCTCCGGTCTCGCACTCACCAAAGAAACACGACAGCACAAACGCTGTCATTTTACGTTGATTTTCTATGCGAGGGTAGTACCGCTATTGCTTTACTGGTTTTATTTACATATTATATCGTCTTTGTTTTTTTTTTGTTTATTTAATTTTCAAAACTTCCTTTTTACAAGAATTCTTTTGAAAAATATTAACTTATATGTTGCTTTATTTATTTATTGCTGCTTGTAAATGTTTTATGTCCTGACGTTAACTACGAGTTTACTATACGAAAGTGTGTTACTAAATCTTGTATGCTACAGTTTCCAACATATAAAACTCCAGTGCTGAGGTCCCCACTCTGAACCCCTTCTTAACGAGATTACCCGAGATATTTGTACTCATCTTTATAAGTAGACGTCGAGTAACATACAGTTCTGCTTACACCTTCGAAACGTGTAAAGACTTTGTCAGCATAGTCTTAAAAAGAAGAAGAAAAATAGTAATAATAACCATTATATAACTTATATGCGACTAATTAACTTCTTGTGGGAGTCAATCAATCTTAGGAACAAAAGCCGCGAAGTCCATTCAACCGTCTCGATATCACGTGTCAACTGTCAGCTGCTACAGAACCGATGTGATTCTGTTACTGGAGACTTCAGTGTAGCTATTTAAATAACACAGCATATCTATAATTGCTATGATAGTAAATAATTACTTGGTTGAAAATATTTCTTAGCTTAGACATAGGTAGATCTCATTGGTAGTAATTTCCGCTCTCGATCAGAAGGTCTAAGCAGCAAAACGTTCAACAGCGCGAAATGTCTAATGAGCAGTAAGCCTAATTAGGAAAAGGTCCATGTAACAAAACGTCCAACTCTCAGGTAGTCTGTATAACTGAACGTATTTTTCTCAGAATGGCTAAACAAATATGGATGAATTTAAGTACAGAAATAGATTATAGTTTGGATTATATCAACAAACATTAATTGTCAAAATTGGCATTATTAACTCTTGCTGATCTAGTATATTCTTTCTAGTATTTAATATATACCTACGGCTACAAGTTGATAAGATTACAATTTATTACTTGATTGTATCCAATATTTTTTCCAGACATAACAAAAATATAGGCAGTTTTTTCTATGATTGAATTTCGTAGAGGCGGTCCACTGAGTCGTCATTTGATCAATTTGAAGCTACACATTCAATTTATAGTTACAGAAATGGAATCGCGACGAAAAGACTCTTTTTTATCGACATTTATTTTTTTGTAATGATTACTGAGTAAATATAGTTTCGTTTGATTATATTATTATTAGCAGTATGTTTTGTACTAAACAGTAACAAGTTTAAAAGTCTCTGTCAGATTTAAGGAAGGAGAGGTTTTCTCACAACACTAACAACAAGGTGAAACCAGTTGACAGTATATTTGAGGACATTACTTCACAACAACGATTGCCATACAGCACACCGACAGCTTAACGTGCTCTCCAAGCCACAGGACTGCCAAACACCGCCAAACTTAGTTACTCCAGGCTATTATTAAGAACTAGCTGAAACCCGCGGTTATTGTTGTAACGCGAGTAACGCCGCGGGACAAAGTTAGTCTAAAAAAAGTAGCCTAAGTTACTCCCCGGATCATCAGCTACCTGCCAGTGAAAGTTCCGTCAAAATCCGTCCAGCTGTTCCAAAGATTACCCGGAACAAACAGACAGACAGACAAAAAAATTTTAAGTACATTTTTGGTATATGTACCGTGTATACATAGATATGCATTTAGTAAAAAGTGGTTATTTTAATATTACAAACAGACACTCCAATTTTATTTATTTGTATAGATTTCTAGTAAGAAAATCCAAAATCACATTCGTCTCGACCAGGGATTCTATACTAGTCGCATACATTAACCGCTGGACCAACGAAGCAGTCAACATAGTAGAGCAGTTCAAGTATGGAACTCCTGTGAACAAGATATCAGCTTACCACATTGAATGCCACGTGTAATATAGTAATTAAGGTTGACGTCAGTGCACTGATGTCGTGAAAGCAATAACATGTAATGGTGCTAATTCTGTTGTTCGAAAACTCTCTAAACTCAACTAAAAATGAGTTTAGTCCTTGAGAGGACTAACCTAAATGATTGACTAAAATTAGATATGTCACACTAAAACATTCGTTATCTAAAAAGATATAAACTTTAGAAAATATCTAATGTATTGTTTTTCTATACAATAAATAAATAAGTTATAAATATTTCGGACGTCTGACACACACACAAGCGAAGCAGAGCTTGTGTTGTGGATACTAGACAATTGATATAAATAAATATATACCTTTTTTGTAAATACATACATATTTTACATAGACAACACCCAAACTCCGAAATAAATATTTTTAGATCATACAAACATTTGGTTCGACCTGGGAATCGAACCCGATACCTCATGATCAGCAGTTGCACACGCCAACCGCTAGACCAACGAGGCAGAGCTGAAGATATATACAGCATTTTCAAAATCGTTTCAGTGAAATGGGAGAAAAGAAGATGATTTGAGATAAGTTTTAGTTTAATGGCGCAACGACAGAATTCGTGCCAATATCCGTGCGATTAGGCAGAACTGTGATAGTGGATATCTCTCTCGTGAAAGGTTTCAATTTCATCGCTGGACGTTGATATTGAAAGTGAAATGTGTGCCGAGTAGCGTATATTAACTTTGGTGTGAGTTTCATAGCTCGTTTAAGTCATTTTTATTGGTCGTTCGTCGTTTCGTTCAGAATAATTTCAATATAAGAATAAGAATCATATTGAAACAAAAGTCTTGGTTTAGTACATCATAGTTTTTTTTATATAGAAAGGAAAGAAAGCAATGTAACCTCTAACCTGTAATCATTGATTTGGTAATTAAGTTTCTTCACAAGTGCTAGATTTTTTATAATAGAATATTAATTAAATGTTATTCAAATATTTTAATATAAAATACAATTGCATTTCTATATTTTCTTCTCATTTCAATTTAAAACCATTTTCTCTTTATAGAAATTAAATGCAATAATAAATTCATGTTTTTTTAATTTTTTAAACGAAGAATTGGATCTTGTGTGAACCAGTAAAGACACGTGGTTTCCATGACTCCCTCATATTGAAATCCACGTAATCCACGTATCATACGTTCTTCAGAACAGTCTTATAAAATACACGTTAGAAACATAAGTAAACTGAATTTCAAAGTTATTCAAGTTGACGTCACAGCAGTATGGAAACCATAGACTAATGTCAACCGCCGTGATGTCCGTCATGCTTGTCTCCGTTTACAGGAACTGTCAATACTTTTACTTTCTCTTCGAATCGAATGTCACTTATATTGAGAAGGTGACGTTTGACATGTTGACGTTTGACGTGTATTAAACGTCAAACGTGGTACTTTCCATAGATTTTTATATTTACTCATCGTTAAATAAAAAAAATGAAGTCAGCCATGTCATACTTAACTAGAAGCGGACCTCAACCTAGTTAGGAAATAAAGGCCCGCAGGACACATCTTAGATCGTCAATGTGTCTAGATAGGCTGTCGTGTGTAAACGTAGAGAAAATAAACAGTGTCAAACTATTGCCCACTGTATTCAAGCTTTCAATTGAAGTTTGAAAACAAGTCTTTTTATATATTAATGCATTTTAAGAAACTCACTGTTATTTAAGCAATTTTTTTACTTATTTTTGGAACCATAAAGTTGAATAGTTGTTTTAAAAATTATGCGTCTTAAAAAAACTATTTAGTTTATTATCCGTTCACCTATTACTAAAGATAGTATCACAGAGAGGGGTCCGTTTAAAACACCTTTGTATCACCTGATGGGTTCCATAGATCACCTTTCAAAACCAACATAGTTACGTTAGCCGCTTGTAAACTCATCAACGGTATGTCAACACACAATGTGAAGCCAATCTCTATCAAAAATCTAGGTTAATGACCCCCTCATTTCTATAATGAAAATAAATGCGCTCAAAACCATATGGGCTCCGACTATCAATAGCAGTATATGAAACGTTTTGTTATAATATGTTGTGAAACTAAAAGATATAATTAACACATATGTATAGTGTGAATGTGTGCGTAGTTTTAGACTAACCCTAAAACTGTTATGTAGGGTTCCTTTCCAATATGTCAACTCGCATAATGAGCGTTTGTGCGTGTAACGATAACCAAGCTCTGCGGTATATCGTTAATTAGCAATCTAGCACTGGGGTACAATTAGTTCACAATATTACTAGTGAGAGATTCTCAGGTCATTTTAATGAATTAATAAAAAGACAGAGGTAAAAAAGCCACTAGCAATGATGTTTTTGTTTTCAAAGAAATACAATAAGTTTTGTAGCGTTGTCACCAAACGGCATCTAGAGCGAAAGTGTCGAGATCTTAATTTAAATTGTTTTTATATTCTCCATAATATAACTAAGAACAGTTTTACATCACTGCAAAGATTACCTAATGATGTAAATTTACCCGATTTACTAGCGTTTCGTATAATTAAACTCAATTTATTACAAGTTATCTTCATGTTTGAATCATTTAATCTTAAATAATTGCCGTTAGGCCTTAGGTAAGGGTCGTTCTGGTGATGTAACTATGTGCTCATCTTAATGACTCCATTGTGTTTACTCTCTCTTGCGAAATAAATATGACGATGTTAAGATAAAGTTAAGAACACTTTATAGTGCTTAATTGCCTTCTCAAGCACGATGGAGTTGCAGAAATCGCCCATCACATTCATGGCAGAAGTAGTAAGCAATCACTACTAAGACACAATGTGATAAATAAATAAATATTTCGGACATCTAACACACAACGCTATCTAGTCCCAAACTAGGCAGAGCTAGTATTATGGGTACTAGACAATACTGATATAAATACCTATATACTTTTTTTTGTAAAAACATACATATTACAATCGAACCCGAGACCTCAAGAACAGCAGTCGCGTACGCTACCACTGCACCACCGAGGCAGCCATATAGCCATATATGATATATCAATAGTCCCTCATTTTTTCATATTATTCGGTGAAATAATGTTCCCATACACTTAGTCCGATCGCAAATCGCACCGAATAATCTATGTAGGCATTGTAGGTGTAGAAAAATATATATGTTTATCAGCAGTAGGGTTGAAATGGTACACGTTTAGTCTAGTTTAAGATATTTTTATTATTATTATACTAACTGAGCCCCGCGGTGTTACCCGAGGTACAACAGCAACCGCGGTAAAGGCCGCGTAATAAATAAAAAAACTGTGTAAAACGTATCCCATGTCAGTCTCCTGCTACCTACCCATAAATTTTCAGCTGAGTTATAAATCGTGTAACTCTGTTTCTTTTATATATATAGAAATCCATAGACATATATTAAGTAATGACCCTCCACTTGACATTAGAGTCCAAAGCTTTCAAGGGGTGCTTATTTGCAGGTTTATTTAGGTTAGATTCGTTTTCAAACATCGCATTACTATTAACTTGCAATGACTCGCACGTTCACCGAAGCCTGCAATACAAAGCTGTTTTACAATAACCATTGGTATTAATGTTCATTTAATTTAACCTAAATGTGAATGCGGACGGAGTGCGAATCCCACACAAATGACCCAAATATTTCTGAGTTGCATGTCAAACAAACATAAAGTGTCCCACATTTTTGTGCAACACAAAAATAAAAGAATGCGATGTGTTCTACTTCACACAACACAGCTGACCCGAATGAATTTCAGCCGTCACATGGCAGAAATTGTAAGAATTCTATTTTTGTGTAGATATACATTTTAATCCTGTTACTGATCTAGTTCTGGGCAATTTCTGAAAACATACGCTGGAAGTTTAGAAAAGGGCCACGTTTATACATTACCCACAGGATTTATTCCTAACTAGCTGAACCACGCGGTGTTACCCGCGGTTATTGTTGTACCGCGAGTAACGCCGCGTGGTTCAGCTAAAAAGTAGCCTAAGTTACTCCCCGTATCATCAGCTACAGCCCAGTGAAAGTCCCCTCAAAATCCGTCTAGCCGTTCCAGAAATTACCCGGAACAAACAGACAGACAAACAATTTTTTTTTAAACTACATGCTTGGTATATGTACCGTGTATACATACATACATATGCATTTGGTAAAAAGCGGTTATTTTAATATTAGAAACAGACACTCCAATTTTATTAATTTGTACAGATATCGAAGTAGTCTTTTTAACAAATGATGGTAAAGCGAGTCTCCATGAATTTAATGATCACTTTACGTAACTAAATATTACTTCATAATGCTTATGGAACATCAGATTATGATAGTATTTCTAGCGAGTAATTACTAGAGGCACATCTACTATTAAACATATAATTATGATGTCAATAGTCGGTCGACCATTGCAGTTCTTACATGGATCTGGCCATTAAAGTATATGTAAGTTTCCACTCTGTTGATTATCATATTAAATGTATACTATATCAGATGTGAGTAGTGGCAGATAACTTTATTGTGTAATCCAGGTTTTGACAGAAGATTTTCTTATGCTACAAATAAACTGAATTTTATGCAACAAAGCTGGAAATGGTTTCCAAAACATTTTGTACGATCCAATCGCCTGTTCTGGCAACTACGAGTTCCTCACAGTTCATTTTTCCTGGAACGTCCCGAGTGTCATAATTCGAAGCGTTCGTGGGTCACTGCTGTTGATCCTGATGTACAGGAGTTACAGTTGTGGGGGTGTGGGCGGGAGTATCCCACAAAAAAATAGGTGCAGCTTTGAAAACTTTGCATGGCTTTCTTTCTCAACGAATGGGAGATAAAGTCGTTCTTAAAAGAGAAAAGGTGTGATAGTTTAAGGAAAGAAAAGAGTACATTGTAATAATGTCACCAAAAGTATACAAAACAATAGTACCTTGACAAATAAGTAAGTGTTTTTTTCGGACAAGACATAACGCCCTCTAGTCCCAAACTGAGCACAGCTTGTATTATGGGTAAAATACAACTGATATAAAATGTATATTTTTTTGGAAATACATACATATCATACATAGGAAACACCCAAACTTCGAAACAAATATTTGCAGATCACATTTGGTCCGACCCAGGAATCGTAGCCGTCCTGCACAACAGTCGCCTAAACTGCCATTGCACCAACAAGGCAGTTACACATATAACTACTTCGCAAATGTTTTGAAAAAGTTTGCCTTACCGTCAGAAACCTATTAACCTGGATCTATTGTACGTTTACATCCGTTGCGTTGCTTACTCCAACAAAGTTGATTTACTATTTCATTGAGGACAACTTGGCAATTCACATTCGTCTGTGTTACTCATGTCGGTCTTCATTCGCTTTAGTGGAAAGTGTTTTAAAAAACAAATTGCACAATTGTTCAGTCAGTGCAATGAATGATTTGCTGGCGTATGTTTCCATTGCTCTTAACCATATTAACTTTATAGGACACTTTTTTTTACAAGAGATTACTACTAAAAGGTCACATTTACCAATTGTTACTCTTGAAAGTTGAAAATGATGCCATTATCATTCACTTCAGACTTATAGCATCATATACCAGATAAATGTTAAGCATAATCGCAAGCACAATGGTAATTTGTAATTTTAAAAATCGCCAAGGTTTTCGTTTGTTCGAATATAGTGCAAAATAAGAAACACAATTCATTATTTATTTACAGAGTTACTTTCGAATTTTTAATCTTATTATGGATGTGAATTTGAGTCTGTTTATTGCGCTTTATGTTACATTAGCGACCCGGCTCGACTTCGCGCGGAAGTCTTAGAAATTTTTAGATTTCCTCTATCATTATATGCACGTATTATACACATATAAACCTTTCTCTTAAATCACTGTATCTATTGCTGAAAGCTGCATTAAAATCCGTTAAATAGTTTAAAAGTTGTAAACGAAAAGACATCGAAAGCGTCTTTACTTCATACCATGTGAAGATACATCACTTTGGTTTTTAATTTCGTAATTAATCGCCCCCAATCGTTGTACACTTAAATCAAAAACTTATATTTAAATTTCAATGATCGTAAAGCGTTGTATTGCGTTCGTGTATGTATATAAGATTGTGAATATAAACAGACGAATCACCGCCATTACGAGCCCATCCTTCAAAATCGAGCCAAGACAAACAATGTTATGGCTACGTGTTAATTTCGATTGCCCTGTTGTTGTTTTCAGTACTAGTGGTTAGTTATCCTGACTGCTACAACCAAGAGTAAATGATTTAATGATAAGAACGATCATTTATTGTCCGAGTCTTATTTAAACAATGGTCCTCCGAAGCTCCCTGTATACTAAATTTCATGAAAATCTACAGCTACATGAACCCACAACAATGAACTAGTGTCGTGGCTTCTCATAACATCTTGTTTAAATAATCCCTGCAGCATCCTATAAGAAACTCACGAGTGTGAGATGTTATTTTCTAGTTATATTTGCCTTAAAATAATATTCACTCTCCTGTTACACTTTGCTCTGATCTTTTAAAAAGAATATATTAACTCCAACAACTGTTTAGCTTATACGCTCAAAAAACTAGAAAACCGTGATAAGAATTTAGAAATGAATATGAGAATCTTTTCTTTTCTATCTGTATCTTTCGTCCAAATTATACAAAAAAAAAATTAAAGTGTCTGTTTGTTTAAATCAACTTAACAGTTTTCCACTAAATTCATTGAAAGTATATACGGTACTTACATAAAAAAACATTTTTCTTTGTGTCTGTCTGTCTGTTTCTTCCGACTAATCTCTGGCACGGCTAGACCTATTTTGACGGGACTTTCACTGAGATAGCTGATGATATAAAGAGTAACTTAAGCTGCTTTCATATGAGATTACTTGCGCCCGGCGGTGTTACTCGCGGTTGTTGATGTACAGGTACAATAAAAAAACCGCGGGAAGCACTTAGTATATGTATGGCATATATTACATTTCATAGAACATTTTTCCATATACATATAACTATTGAAGCAAACTTATTCAATTTCCATACCATTACCTTCATTCAAATGATATAAAAACTGCTCATTTGATATTCATGCCTATCCGTAATCTTGCTACGCAGTACGCAGGTGTTAGCTTTTCATCAGGCATCCCAAACAAATCACTAAAGACGTTATTCAAACAACATCGCTGCTTCGCAAGCCCCTAAAATTGAATCCTAAGTAACTTATTACGGGTGAATAAACTCCATTATCGAAGAAATGTACAAAATAAAGTAAATAAACTGACGCTAGACGGATCTTATTGCTCTCTTTCTGAAGAAATCCGGGTCATAGACATCGCACGATGTCGAATAAAGACAGTTTTGTTGATCCTTTATTGTTATAACCTCCTCGTCTGTGTTGTATGCTTCGGTAGTAATCAACTCTACTTATTTTTATAGTTAGTTTATTGATGATGATGTTGTAGGGACAACATGATTAAAAATAAAGGAAAAGGGGGGAAATGATGTAGGGACAACATGACTACACAATATAGAGTCAGCATATTTGTGTGAGCCGAGCCATAGCACGATGGGCGCAAGCCAGTCGCTCTCGGATCACTCTTGGACATTGGTCGTGTCTTGATCTTTATGTAATTATTACCATGAGTCAATAAATAAGAGTGAACGGGCTTTACATCAATAATTTATATACCTTGCACAAAGGGCACTACAAGGACATGCGTAACACATGGTTTTACAATGTACTCCTAGCCGATTCTAGCCACGGCGGCAAGTCCCAACGGAGACCAGACAACAATGCAGATGATATTATAGTGCACGAGTGTTTGCGCAAACAAAGGTGCACTCCTCTTCACTCACTCTCACAATCCGCTGGGACGGCTATCTGACATGAACGGGGAGATATCAGACACGATACCGACGGCTTTACGTGCTCTCCGAGGCACGGCAGTTGAGACCTCAACTTCCAATCTCCGGGCTGTTATGAAGCATTTCTAAAATCAGAAAAGTTCTATGCTGTGTGTGCTTGGGAATCGAACCCTAACATTTATTACAATTTATTATTTTATCGCGAAACGGTGGCAAATATTTTAAGCTAAAATCGTCCAAATTATCAATAACAAAATAAACATTCTGAACAAAAAATAAGAGCATTAAATGATAGACACTTCTCGAAGAGGAATTTCTTTAAAACTAATAGTCTTAAAGAAACTCCTTTAAAGAGCTTATGGAAAATAGCGTTCAAGTAAGCGAAAGATTCTGTTTTAGCAGTCGTCTCAAGTCATAATAGAATAACTTAAATTTATTACCGAGACGGGAACATTTTCTCAGGTGTTAACAGGTCCATTTAAACCTGCTTTGTTTTGCTATTTCATACTAAATAAATTACCGGTTCTAAACGTTAATTTTGTCCCTTTCTTACAAATTAGGCCACATTTTCCGTCTTCTTCTTCGCATAGAGTTACGAGTATTCGTGAACTAACCTGGATTTTGAAATGTCACAATGTGCAATGCCTCTGTTGACTTTTGAATGTTGACGTGTTATTTGAAAGGAATATCATACTTTTATGATTTTCATTACTTTTTATTTGATTGAAGACAGGAAATAAAGTTTGGCCTTAAAAACTTCGGGATACTTGTATATATTTTGCTTTCATGATTGAAATAGGCACTACACCAGCAGTGAACCTAGGAATTCATTTCGGGGGTATACCATCTTTTGTAAACTTTTAAAATGCATAAATAATTTAAGTATATATGTTACCGGCAATCTGTATAATTCACGTATTATTAAACAATAAATGTTTCGGACTAATACAACAATATATAACTTTACAATACATAGGCAATGTATAAAATACCTGGCTATATAATTTGAAATTATATATTAATAATGAATATTATTGTTCATTATATACTTTACCGAAGTATTTTATATAATCCCTAGGGACTGTATAGGATACCTACTGACCCACCGGCTATGTGTAAAATAAATAGGTTTTGGTCTTTATTTATTAATTTTATGTTGCTACCTAGCTACGTACTCTACCTAGAAACGTGTTCTGTTTGCTTAAACTCAACTTTATTCAGAACTAGCTGACCTACGCAACCTCGTTTGCGTCTCCTATTGCCAGCGTGGTGTAGTAACTAACTACAACAAGCTGTCCAGACGGATTGGTATACCGTTTGTTTCAATTTTCCTTCTATTTTTAATGTTGTGTTGTCTTGCGTTGTTAGTTCACTTATTCGCCTCTTACGTCACCCATGAGATTAATAGGACTATTGACACTCTGTATTGTTACTAAATAAAATAACTGTTAACATAAAGTAGATTAATCAGTTCGCCGTAAACCCCTTATCTGATCCATGCCTACTAAATTCCTAGTTGTTGATTTCATATGAAAAGTTATATTCGCAGAATGCATCTCCGTTTTGTTATTAAAAAGTTGAAAGTATGTATATAATTACCGCGTTAATCATCCCTTTCTACCACTGTTATTGCAAAAGTATATATCGGTCTTTGATGTCAAAATTTTGCTTAATTAACAAAATGTTTTTCTTTATTTCCAGCGAGCAGCGGGCGAAGTCACGCGGCGCCCCAATCTGAGGAACTACAGCACATCACGACAGACAGCGAGATTGAACACCGACTCTCTGAACGACAGGGTCGAGCAATGTACTATGCAAAGACACCAGCCACCACGCAAACTCCAAACATTACAGAGAATCAAACAGAGACTTCAGAAACAAACACAACTATCACGAACCAGACTGAAGCTTCACCGATACAATGGACGCAAGTTAATATTACTGAAGTAACCAAAACCATAGCAACTAATGTAACCTCAACTACAGCACCAATCACCACGAATCTAACTGAAACGCATAACACGACGTTCACTGCCAAAAAGCGTAATTTGACTAGACCTGATTTTGTCAAAGAAGGAGGGGGGAATGTAGCAGAGAGTAGAATAGTGACTGAAAAAACATTATCACAGGAGACTCCATTTTCTCAATCAAGAATACCTTTGAACATAGAGTCTTCTAGACGGATAATTGACCAAGGTGATGGTGGAATGGATACCGGAGCTATAGCCGGAATATCTTTTGCTGCGTTGGTGCTGGCTGCGTTAGCTGGAAGCACAGCTTTCGTGCTATATAGAAGAAGGTACCTGAACAAACCTCAAACTTTGAATGACAAGTGCTCTAACCCAGATTCAAGTGGTTACCTTGATGATAGTACTATAAGGGTAAGTTCATTTATTTATTGGGTATGCAGGGTTAATTTGATAACATAGTTTTGTTTGAAAACATGTCCACTATTTATTTACATGGATGAATGGAGTGATGAATGCATGGGTGGGTTGATTGGAAATATGGAATGGTTAAGGGATTTAAATGTTACCTTACCAAGCCATGCACATACCATTAATGAAATACCTAAATTTAAAAAAATTACAATAGAACATGAATTGTAGACAAATTATATTTAAGAAAATTATTTCTAGTTTTTTGTTAATGAGACTGCAAAGCATAAGCATAATTCAAGAGTGGTGGTCACCATACTCATTGTGAATGCAGACAATGAAACCATGGTGACCACATCACGGCCGCCTAGTGACGCTTCAAATAATTATGCGATTTGAACACATTATCACGATTAATTGGCAACTTTACAAGTTACTAATAAAAATTAATTACAATTTCAGGACAACTCCGAGGAGATGTACAGCTTGGACAATGACTCTTTCCTCAACTCCTTAGAAGCCATGACCATCCAGAACTATTGGACGGACACTGTCAAGCACACCAAACTCTGATTATGCAATCATGCCAAATTACGTCACAAACTATAGTACACATTATTAAATACTGTAATATTTGCGGGACCGACCATTAACTTGACTATAGACTTAGGAATAACCATAGACATAATAGAATGACAGAACGACTGACATACGATGGAAACACGGTGACAGTTACGGTTCGTTTCACAGAATTTATTGAAGGTTGTAGTTTTTAATAGAGTCATTAGCGTTAGAATTAAGATGCATCATCAACAAAAGTAAGAGCGTTCAAACATTGACGTAGACATTTTAAGATGACTTATTTTAAAAATTATACTGGGTATAACTAAACTATTCCGAAGAATATGAGAACTTCAATTGTGATGTTTTATGTAATGAATGTGAGTTCAAAGTATTTAGTTATTAGGCTAAAATGAACATGATATATATGAGTAAAGAAACAGGCTATGTTAACACTATGCCAGTATGACTAAACGGTTCTAGTTATCTTTGAGACATGAAACTATTGGTTGTAATACTTATTATTGAAATATTTATAGGGACACGCGTTTCATTTAAAATATTTTTAGTGTTACAGTGAGTAGTATGTATGTTCTTATGTAGACACCAGAAAATTTTGATGTTTAAATTACTCTGTATAATTATCGTTGATTTTTCTGAAGTATTTCTAATTTATTGACCGTAAAAGCTTTACTGTAAAGCATAGATGGGCACTAACATAATTAAGACTGTAATACTTACATTAAACCTTTGAACTTTTATCAAATTAATCATCTTTACTAAGAACATAGTATGGTATCGATTCCGAAAATTGGGATGTACTAAAATGTTTCTATGTAAATCAAAATGGTATAGAACTTAGTGAAAGAAGTGCATGCTAACAACCAAAAATGTACTTAAGCACTCTTGAATCTAACCTCAAATTTACAAAACGCAAAATGATATTTTATAAAATATCTGTGTTGTAAATTTGAAAAAGAATGACTGGCCTACGGTTGTCAGATAGGACTTGATGAAAACCCCCAACAAAGGTATGGAGGTGATTTACGTTTCTTGGTTTGATCAACAAATTACTACTTTATAGAACATCTACTACCTTATAGATTGAAATTCAACAATTTTCTTGGCAGCCATTTTGTAATTGCTGCCAAAGTTTTCAAATCATTCAAAAATATAACGGGTAGTAGAACCACGCTGATTTCAGCATGAGCATGCCGGCTCGACCGGGGCGGTACTACCCTCGCACAGAAGATCAACCTTAAATTACAGCGTTCGTGCTGTCGCGTTTCGTTGGTGTGTGCGAGACCGGAGGCCCATCATAGTGTGGGTTACCATGCTGCATTGTTGCATTGTCTGTACAAGCAATGAGTATGGTGACCACCACTCTTTGACTCTGCTTAAGCTTTCCATCAGGCAGAGTAGAGTCATTTTGGCGGGCCATATTTAAAAAAACGTCATTCGGTCCCGTTTAGTCTGTAGGCTCAGTTCATGACTACCTGTCTACATATTTAATGTCATATAGATAAATAGTCAGTCTTCGTGAAGAATGCTTGACTTTTGCTATAACTGTGACATTTCGACTAATCACAGACATTAATTGTTTTAGAACTATCACGTATAAAGAATAATTTGTTGATGAAGCGGAAATGTTTATATAACGAAATCAGTATTTGTTCTATTTTTTTAAATTTGGTTGTAAATTTCAAATAGTGACATGTAATGCACCTATATGTAAGATAGACAGAATTATGATATTTTGAAAAATGTAGTAATAATTTATATTAGATTGTATGTTTGTGTTAATTTTGTAAATACATAATAATTGATGTGATAATTTTCTTTAGATCGTATGAATAGCTAGTAACAAATTCTGAAACTTGTTTGTAATGTTGAAAGCTTTACGAATTTTACATAATTACATTATTTACTATTGTTAATGAGAAGCCTTAGGCAATTATCATGTTTAATTAAACTTTAAATAACAGTTAGTAAGCGGCAATATTTTTCTCATACTAAAATATACGTGTGGTATATTATTATGTTTTCAGCAAAATATTGTTTAAATAAAGTATAAACTGTTAAATGCGTTACAAACAAATTTCAGAACTGTCCAAGAAGATGTCTGTAGACGCTGCGACTAAAATATCGCAATCAGATTATGAATAATCTGGATTACATTTGTCGTGTCGCAGTCTCAAGACATCCTCTTTTTATCCCGGTAGGTTGTAACGTGTAAATTTCATATTTTTATATCTCCACCTTTGGTGTATACTATCTTTCTGTAGAGATACCTTAATAACACTAGTTTTGTATGTCGATAGTATTAATCTGTGTCTAAATCTATGACCTATTTAAATTACGTTCTTACAACTTAGTTAGGGCTCAGTGCAGTATTAAGGCAAATAAATGCCTTTAGTTCCCTAAAACAGGATATTTTAATAAATCTGAATAATAAGCAACGTAAGACAAGTTACTTAATCTTGAACTTTTTCCAAAATGACTTTCCTTATCGTTTAAATACATATTCATGTGAAATACGATAGTTTAGCCCATTCATGCTTAGACTGGAAATGTCCGTCAAAGGTACTGTATGTTTTATAAATACTACAAATGAAGATTGTGGTAACACGCAGAAACCGTTATATTTGAAACAACAGAAATGGTTGCAAATTCAGAATCAAAAAGGTGTCACTGCATTCTATAGTATTGAAATCATATTTAATCTAGAGCTCAGATTGGCTAAAAAGTTGCAAGTACCAGAAATTTAAACCTTAACTTTTAGTGTGATGCTTCATAACATGACTCGTTACTACGACAAGTCTCAGTGTGAATGGGCAGTTTTAGGCATAAGGATGTGATCTCAATATATCATTTTTATTAATCGTGGGAAATCTAAGTGTGTAATAGCTTTAAAATTGTCAAATACATAATAATCAGTATCTGTTAAAGGAAGATTGTATAATTAATATTATTAAAAATATGTGTTTTCGTGTGAGTTCCTGTGGTGATGATGACATAGAAAACTTATATTGGTTTTAAATTTGTTGTATTTTTTTGTAAGAAAACAGTTTAAAATATCAAATAATTCACTTTTAGAAAATATTTTGTTCTTTTTTTAAATTATTAGAATTCAATTGGTAACTAATTTAGAATGAAAGGTGTCGTAGTTATTAAAAATAATTTGAAATTAATGGATTACTGGTAAATTACATTATTACATTCTAATTTCAAACATGTTTTTTTTTATTTCAAAAATGGAATTTATTACGTCATAGTTTTGTTGCTACAGACTTATATTTATTTTTTTCAATGCAATGCAATTTTATACACCAATGCAATTTATTCAAATGCTGTATAAATGCATAATAATTATAACTATTTGTTTTTATGAGTATTTTAATTGTGATTCTAGATCCGTCCATTAATTGCAATTCTGTGCTATTATTTTTTGTTACTTGGCAACATTTTATTAAAATAAATCAAAACTTACTAACCGAAATGTTTTAGGTTTTCATCGTCAGTCATATCAAAATTAGTATTATTTATAAATATATTTCTTGTAAGTGTTGTGTGAAGTATTGAAGGATGTTCGTAAACGTAGAATAATTCGGTCAGACAATTCTAATATTAGGAAATATGTTATTTAAAAAAAAACTAAACATAAATAAATTCTTCTTGGAAAATCTAAAACAATACATTCTTTTAATATAGTTAATAGTTTGATATAGTTCATATCTCGTACTTAATCAGGAAATTATTGTATTCTGAGTTTGGGTGTTCTTTGCGTCACTTTCATGTATGTTTGTGAAGTCTCCCGCGACACAGGACGTGTATTCCTAAAGCGGGAGATGTCTTTAAAAAGAGTATGACGTTTTTACTCCTAAAAATGGCTTTTGAAAGCATATTCAGGCATTAGAATTGTCAGACAAAACTTTTTCTTGTAATAGAAATTTGAATGTACCTATTATAATTAAATAAAAAGTGTGTTGTGAAATACATATTTTAATAGTTTTCAAAACTATCAATAGTAATCTATACTTATGTAATAGTTGCCATAGAAAAAAAACTGTAAAAAGTTGAATTAAAAGCTCCCAGTACGAGGTGCTAGGAAAAAAATTGTCTTTAGGAAGAAATGTAAAACCCCCAATTCTAAGTAGATTACTATTTATGTGTAATTGGTTTTTAAGCCGAAATATATTAATACATTAGTATCATTACATATATTTTTACTTGAACGTCTTTGTTTTTTTTTACGCATGTAACATCCTGTGTCCTAAAAAATATATCGTTTCTGACACTATTTTAGCGAACTTATTGTTCTTATTTACGTAAAGGACATATTTAAGTTGTGACAGAGCCTGAACTATATATAACATAGTAAACAGACAGCTGACTAATAAACATACTTAAATATTTCAAAATCTACACAACACAATTATTATAAAAAAAAAAAAATATACTCTTCATATTTTTACATTTTCATTTATGAGACAGGGGGGCAAACGAGCAACATGACGCCTGATAGTAAGCGAGTACCGCTGCCAATGTACATCCGCAACACCAGAGGCGTCAGAAGTGCGTTGCCGGCCTTTTAAGAAGAAGTACGCTTTATTTACCGTGGGAGAGCCACGCTCCGGCTTGCATAGACCCGCTCGATCGGAGTGTTACCACGGTCTGTCTCACAGAAAACCGGTATGAAACAACGTTTGTGCTGTGTTTCCTGGTAGTTTTCGTAGGCCCATACCCCAATGCTCGTGTTAATTACACAATTTATTATGATTGTGACCGGGAATCGCAATCAGGAACTTCTAAGCAAGTACACTCAGGTTCACTAACGAGTATTGGTTGTAATTACCTGCTAGAACCTAGAACAGCTGGACCAAAAGATCAGTCAGGTCAAAATAGGTATGTTTAGAAAAAAAATGCCGTTTGATTATGGCTATTATGAATTATGCTAACGCATGCTACTACGACCTGAATGTAGATAGAAATCTTCATAACAAATACGACGCCTTCTTAACTCTACTTGATTTAGTTTTCTAAAGTTTTTTTTATAGAATATGTGGCATACGAGCAGACGTATCGCCTGGTAAGCGATTACTACCGTCCATGGACACCTACAAGGCGCAAGTTAAAAACACCATTTGTAACATGAATTGAGACTGATATATGCCATTGCTGACCTCTACTAAAATATGCCCTCACTTTAAAGTGACTGTCGTCACAATAATATAAGGTCTATCATTATCATCTCTCGATACTGCAACAAGTAGTACAGACGACAGAAAAGAAATACTATTAAATAATAATGAGTAAACATACAATACAATACTTTGAAGTTAAATATGGTATCGTTACAAGGAAATAAAATCAACAAAATATGCGTGTATCCCAAATTGCTAATAAAACAAGATAGCACTTTAGCCTTCAAAGATATTCTCAATCAAACTTTCGCCATCCCCTACTGGACAAAGATATTAGTACTTAAATAAAATATCTTAAAACTCAAATTCGATGGGCAAAATGTATTTTTTTATTTCTTTAGCTAAGCACTATAGGAGACTTACAGCCACAAAATCAGTATAATAATATTGTAGTAAGCTAACAGCCAATTAGAAGTCTCCGCTTACAAAAATATATTAGATAACTAAACTGCGAACATCGCTGCACACTTCATGTACACATAACAATGTTAAACAAGAGAATAAAGACTAAATTTGATTTGATAAGTGACTAAGCTTGTCATAAGATATTAATGAATTACTAGTAGTCATTCATAGTCATAGCCATTGACTATACTTAATTTGAATCTTCTTAATCATTACTGCTAAAAAATCAAGGCTTAAGCGGCTTCTCGCTGAGGACACACATGTTTGAAGAAGATCGCGTATCATGTTAATTTGTTTCGTTGCACGCAGTACATAATAAATTCTGCCTATAGTTTACCGTCGCATGAGGCACATATAGTATTAGTTTTTCTTTTCATCCACGGTCACTATAGTTTAAAGATCAAATTCAGCATTTACTAATTAAATAGGTAGTTTATAACGCGTTTTATCTGGATTTAAATAAAACACGGCAATTACGGTTTACTGTTAATAAACGTTGCCATATCCGTCAATGTCAAAAGAGTATTTTGTTTTGACATTTGATATTTTCGTGCGTATTTGTCAGTTGTCAATAGAGGTGGGTCATACTCGTTAAAACCGGTACTGAGTTTTACGAGTACGAGTACGTGTAAATACTGATTCCAAAGACTAGTTCCACGAGTATTTAGAAGTACGAGTCCAAGTGTCGCAAAATGGAAGTTGTTACAATGGATGCTATCGAGCTTTCGTAAAAAGAACCAACCAATCCACTTATAGGTACTTATAAGCTTAATCGAAAATGATCGTGTTGAAAACTTCCCTTCATACTTTTACAACCTTAGGACTGTCAGATTTTATAGTGAATATTTTTGCCAATTTATTACTTAATTTATATAATTACTAGCTGAACCCCGCGGTGCTACTCGCGGTTATCGTCGTACCGCGAGTAACGCCGCGGGACAAAGCTATTCAAAAAAGTAGCCTAAGTTACTCCCTAGATCATCAGCTACCTGCCATTGAAAGTCCCGCCAAAATCGGTCCAGCCGTTCCAGAGATTCCCCGGAACAAACAGACAGACAAAAATTGTAAAAAATGTTATTTTGGTATATGTACCGTGTATACACACATTTACATTTATTAAAAGGCATTTATTTAATAAAAACATTTTTAACTACATTTTTGTTATATGTATCGTCTATACATACATATGCATTTAGCAAAAAGCGGTTATTTTAATATTACAAACAGACACTCCAATTTTATTTATTTGTATATAAATTTAAACTGTTTTAACGATATGACTGATAAACGAACAACTACTAAATCGTATTAACTTAAAAATATTCACTTTGTTTTACAATTATAATTTATGGACAAAATATTTCGCGCGCAGATATCTCATGTACAAAACTGCCAATGATTGGAATTTTTAACCTCAAAGAAACAAAGAATTCGCAAACAAAAGGAAAAAAATACACATTCATCAAACCGTAAATAAAACTTATTTTAGCATGAAAATGGTCTATCTGTCTCGTTTTAATCAATAGAAAATATGACAATGCATCTCGTTCCCTAATTATTTTAATGTCTATGTATGTAAATTCTATAAACTATTGTCACTGGATATTGAGATTTATTTCACTCACACATATGTTCATTGATCGCGTCTTGCCGTGATAGAGTATTACGAGTTCAGTAAATTTAAAAAGTGTCCTAAGTTTGACAAGTTAAGGTTGATTTCCCTTTACTTTTTGTAAGCACCTACTCACTCACACTAGTGTTCATCGAACGCGTACGCGAACGCGTCTCGGCATGTTAGAAGTATTGCAACTTACAAGTTTTGTGAATTTAAAAAGTGTCCTAACTTTCACATCTTAAGATTGATTTTCATTTGACTTTTGCAAGCACCTCACTCACACCAGTGTTCATCGAACGAGTATGCGAACGCGTTTTGGTTTTGTGGTCTGTGTTGGTGACTGGTGACTTGAAACTAGAACTTATTGGTACTTCTAAATACTCGAAACGCGTTTGTACGCAGAATAGGAACTAAGTTTTCATACGTCTTTGATGAAACCAAGTTTTAAAACCTGTTGTAGTATATACGACTCATCGCTAGTTGTCAATCACAATTCACATTGCACCATATTTGAGCTGCAGTTGTTATTATTTTCTAATCAGAAAGAATATCGAAAATATGGTTCAAGCGTGGTTTATGGACAACGAGACGAGTGACCAACGTCTGGAGCATCACAGAAATCCACCCGAATTCATATCACTCGAGGATTTGTTCAAGAGAACTGGTGTTGAGTATTTCAAAGTAGGTATTTCACGTCTTACATTTTAATAGTGTCTTTATCAATATTTTAAAGTAATTATTACTATCAGTGTCTTTTGTCCTTGTTGATAAAGTTTTACGACTTCTTACACTAATTAATCGGCAAGTAATAATTGTATAATAACAATTCTAACGATACTAGAAATAAATACATAATGTAAGAAAAGTTTCAATATTTTTTTATATGTGATAACGTTGGATTGGTCTTAGAATCCCGCCTTATTGTTACTTATTGTGTTCTCTTCAATATAAAAGTTTTGAATCCCAATTCAACCATTGGTTTCTTTCAGAGAAATATATAATTACAATTCACAATAAAAGCTGTAAGCAATAGCCTGAGCTAAAACTTGCGAATTTAATTCTTTTGCAATACTTATCCTAGTGCCTTGTGCTTTGGATTTTCTATTTGTAGGATTAGGCCTCTGTGCATGCATGCATGGACGGACTAACATATTTCCTCAAATTGCAGTGGCAACTGTGTCAAGTTCATTCTCAGATTTACAACTTTACTTACACTTGAAAGTCCTTCTTTTGGTATTAAAAATGCATTGACTTCATGACCAACTTCTTAAGAGTTCTCTGTTTTCATATTTTCTAGTGAATATTTTTATGCAAATTATCAAAGGTGTAGGTAAGGATATTGCTTTATCAAGTCATAATTTGTATTTTTAAGATGTAAAAACAAATACAGTTTTTCAGTTATTTCCAGTAAATAAATATTTTTTTATGTTTTCTAGTTGCTGTATTATATAACTATTTTAAACAGAGCTCTAAGAATCTTTATTAAAATATATACATGACAATTTATTGAATTACAGTTGAATGTTAAAACTTTAGCTACTGATGGAATACTTGACAAGCTGAAGGCGGAGAGGGGATACACCTATGAGGATGAGATGGTGTGCTCCAAGGAGTGCCTGCCCAACTATGAGGAGAAGATCAAGTCCTTTTTCACTGAACATTTGCATACTGATGAGGAAATCAGGTAGATCAAGGAAGTTTTGTAGAAAGACTGTTGTTACACTTTTTAGGCTGTAATTACCAGTAACGATTGCCAAAGATGTCCATATATCAATTGAGACCAATCGCTTTATGTGCTCTCTGAGGCATGGAGGAGTCTCAACATGTAAAAAAAAACAGCCAAGTGTGAGTCGGATTCGGCTGTCCATTCGTCTGTCTGACAGACAAACGGACAGCTGAGTCTTAGTAACAGGGTATTCTTTAACCTTTAGGAATGGAATGCTAATAATAATCAACCATCCAAAAATACACACGGCTACAATTTTTTAACTTTGTTTACTGTGCCGATAATGAATATAAATAGTCCTCACTCTCACTCACACACACACACACACTCATTATTCCTACAAAATAATTTGGACCCACACATCTTTATCTATGCAAATAAATAAACTTGAAGTATCTGCTTGTAATATTAAAATGACCACTTTTTACTATTTTTTTTTTACAATTTTGTCTATCTGTTTGTTTCGGCTAACCTCTGGAACGACTGGACCTTTGACTGGACTTTCACTGATAGGTAGCGGATGATATTAGGAGTAACTTAGGCTACTTTTTTTAGACTAGCTTCGTCCCGCGGCGTTACCCGCGGAACGACAATAAGCGCGGGTAACACCGCGAGGTTCACCTAGTCTGCTATATATCCCTTAATGGCTCATTTGTTTTTCATTTTCAACTTGTTGTGTATTTTCTAAAATAACATCTTTCAAAGTCTTTTTAACCTGTCTATTATCACATTCCAGGTTCGTCCTGGACGGTTCCGGTTATTTCGACGTGCGAGACGCGGATGATCAATGGATCCGCATCGCCGTAAGCGCCGGCGACATGATCGTCATACCCAGTGGCATCTATCATAGATTCACACTTGACACTAAAGTTAGTTTACTTCAGTTTAGTTTTGTAACTTAAAGAATGGGATTTAGAGATACATGATTTAAGGAGAATTAGTATGAAACGATTTTTTATCGTTTTTTTTTAATCTTCAAACTTGATGATGGTCCGTCAAAACATATTACTTTTTAATATAAAGAGCCAAAAGTACATTAAATTTTAAATCATATTAAACCCAAGTCCGTTGCCATTTAAAAGTGCAATTGAGCCACCGATTGGAAGAAGGGAATAAATCCAAAAATGAAGAACGAAGATAATCACAAAAAGCCTTTTAATGTTTGAAGTATGAAATTTAGCCCCTTGTGACATACGGATGAAAGGAAGATAATATTAATACCGATTATTAAATGTTATATCCAACTGACAAAAGTAAAAGTTTTTGAAATATACTCATAAAAGTCGTGGTTCAAATTTTTATAAACTGGTATGGTATTAAATGAAGTAGGTAAATGGCGCTTATAATATTAAGAGACCATTCGCCTAGATACGGTCACCTTGATTGCTCTGCCGAGGCACGTGCGGCAAGCTGCCCCAATCAAAGGGCCCCCCTTGATTTTGAGTCTGCGGCGTACACTCACAAGCAAGTATGATTTTTCTGTTTACGCCGTTATATGAATTAATATAATATATTCGCATTTCACAACAATAACCACAGTGGCGTGCGGGTGCACCGACAGTATTTAAACGAATGAACTATACCATGCACACTCACCGTCTTGTCGTGAAATTAATCGCCGTCAACATTTGTATGATACATTCATATTATACATCGGAAACATGTAATATAATGTATTTACATCAGTTGTCTAGTTAGTACCCACTAGATGGCGTTGTGTTAGATGTCCGAAATATTTATTTATTATTATATATTTGCCATGTTTCAGAACTATATAAAAGCCAAACGTTTCTTCATCGGCGAGCCAGTGTGGTTACCCTACAATAGACCAGCTGACGACCTGGACTGTCGCAAGGAGTACGTGGAGAAACTGAACAAGGGCTTCGTTGCACCAGCTTGCTAGCTGTCTGTACAATTACTGCTATTATACTCGCAGGGAAAAATCGTTTCATAAGTTGGGTGACTATTTACAAAGCTCACACACAAATGAACTATATCATTAATCTTGTGATATAACCTGGTTAAGCAATATAGTAAACTTGACAGCATCTCTGAGAATATCAGACCCAATTTATAAGATTTGAAAACAATTTTACAAAATTTCTTCTTATTATCTAGTTCTTATGACTTCTTTTTGTGAAGTAAATAAAAGCATGGATACGATGGGCAAATGTCTGTTTGGCTCTGACCTGAAACTAACTATAAAATAAAAAATAAATAAAAATCGTTTATTCGGAACTGTTTACACTGTATGTATAACATGTGTTTTATACTCTGTATAATAATTTGGACTTCGCTATTGTAAAGTAATATAAAGATTAATGTGGTATTCTTTATTAAACTGTATATAGTATAGAATAAAGTCGATTTTCATTTAATACGCTGTGATCTTTTAAACTTCGCAATGGATTTTGATGCAGTTTTCTCCAATAGAGAGACTGATGCATAAGGAAAGTTTAAACGTAATATGCAATAGAGAAAAACCGAGAAATGCAAAAGTTTCCTTGCAAAACCGTGGCGAGTCATTATTATTGTTACGAGCTGGATATTAATTAAATAAAAGTCGTTGGTTGATTACCAAAATAACACAATATTTATTAACAACACTTTTACAGTAATTCTTCATTTCTAAAATCGGTGTTAAAGATTCCAGTGAGCTTTGTAAATAGTATCTCCTCTAATTCTTCCATATAGTTTATGTATAGTATATATATTCTATATAGTATATATGAGTCTATATTTTGTAACATTTAAAAAGTTTACAAATAAAATAAAATGAAAAATAAGATCTGTAAAAAATAAATTGGCTGTGTGATGGCTTTTGCCATTCTAGATTATAGGTAATACCTATACTGTGAAATGTTCATATCTCCTAGCTAATTTTGTAATATTGTTCAGAACGCAATTTTTTTTTAAATGTGGGTAGTTTGTTAAACATATCTTGATTGATTTATTTTGTCTATGGTCACTCACCACAACATTTCTAAGTAACGATACTTGAGGCAGCATTTTTGTAGTTCGTAGAGGTTATTAAAATTTGATAGCGCAATGTAATCTGACCTTTTCTTGTGATATAAACCTAGTATGTAAAAAAGCTGTATCAAGTTTTTCTCCTATGTGTACTGTATTGTAAGTGGAAATTCAGCTGAATTTATTGTAAACAGTTACGATTATATTCTAGTTGTTTTGTTCTGTTTTGTTTTAAACAGCAAAAAATGAAGTATAGACATCCACATCCACTTGACAGACCTCTCTAAAAGTTTGCCAGAATATCCACCTCCAGCATTAAACTTTTCTTAATAGCAAAGTATCTCATAAAAAATTTGAAAACATTTAAATCTGTCCAAAAGTTTTACGCATTGAAACAAAAAAAAAACAAAAACAAATTATAATCTTAGTAAATACACTTTTGCGCTAATATTTAGTCTTCCTAAAACATTTAAAAACTAAATGTTTACTCAAACAAAACGAATTACATCGATTGGGTAAATTATGTTAGACATTTATGTATACATATAAATTACATTATGGGATTATATAATATATAATAATTTAGTCAATGTGTTTAGAAATGTTTATGTTAAGGTCTTGTATCCCTTTTATCTCTGTTATAATAAAATTAGTTAAAGAAGTACACGTTGTATTATTGTATGTTAGTAGTTTTATTATTTACAAATGTGTGATGTAATCTAAACTTAATATTATAAAGCTGAAGAGTTTGTTTGTTATTTTGAACGGGCTAATCTCAGGAACTGTTGGTCCAATTTAAAAATAAAATTGTTCAGTGTTGGATAGGACATTTATCGAGGAAGGCTATAGAGGCTTTATATCGTAAGTATATACGCTAAGACCAATAGGAGCGGAGCACCAAATGAATAATGTTTCAAAAACGGGGGAAAATTGTTACGCTACGGGCAATAGGAGACACAAACGAGGTTACATGGGTCAGCTAGTATATATATATAAATAGAGTAAGGCACCGCAGGGGAGTAGCTATATAGTCTTTTCCCGATACAAAACAGTCTGTAATTTTTCGTTCTTCACACATACAAAAAAACCGCTTGTCACTTACACATCTATACAAATAAATAAAATTGGAGTGTCTGTTTGTAATATTAAAATATCAGCTTATTAATCAATGCATATGTATGTATACACGACACATATACCAACAAAAACATAGTTAAAAAAATTGACTGTCTGTCTGTCTCTGTTCCGGGTAATCTCTGGAACGGCTGGACGGATTTTGACGGGACTTTCACTGGCATGTAGCTGATGATCCAGGGAGTAACTTAGGCTCCTTTTTTTAGACTAACTTTGTCCCCCGGCGTTCTCGAGGTGCAACAATAACCGCGGGTAGCACCGCGGGCTTCAGCCAGTAATCATCATCAGCCTATCGCAGTCCACTGCTGGACATAGGCCTCTCCAATTGCACGCCACTTAGTTCGATCCTCGGCTTCTCGCATCCAGCTCCTGCCAGCCGTCTTGCGCAAATCATCACTCCACCTGGCCTGTGGACGTCCTACACTACGTTTGCCGAATCGTGGTCTCCACTCAAGAACCCGTTTACCCCAACGGTTATCGGTTCTACGGCAAATATGGCCAGCCCACTGCCACTTCAGCTTGCTAATCCTATGGGCTATGTCGATGACTCTGGTTCTCTGCCGGATCACCTCGTTTCTGATACGGTCCCTTAGAGAAACGCCGAGCATAGCCCTTTCCATAGCACGCTGAGCGACCTTAAACTTGTGAACTAGCCGTACCGTAAGTGTCCACGTTTCGGCTCCGTATGTCATTACGGGTAGGACGCACTCATTGAAGACTTTCGTCTTTAGGCACTGTGGGATCGATGATGAGAAGACCCGACGAAGCTTCCCAAACGCTGCCCAACCCAGCCGAATTCTCCTGTTCACTTCGTCCTCAAAGTTGTTTCTCCCTAACTGCAAAGTTTGCCCGAGGTACACGTATTTTTGAACAACTTCAAGAACGGCACCGTGTACTGCAACCGGTTCCGGTAGAACGTGTTCATTGAACATGACCTTGGTCTTGTCCAAGTTCATCCGTAGGCCGATGCGCACAGAAGAGTCAGCCAGGTCATTCAGCATCTGTTGAAGGTCCTCCAGCGTCTCTGCCATGATGACGATGTCGTCTGCAAATCGCAAGTGAGAGATGTATTCGCCATTGATGTTGATGCCGCGCCCTTTCCAGTGCAGCGTCTTGAAGAAGTCCTCCATTGCATTAGTGAACAATTTCGGGGATATAACATCACCTTGTCTCACTCCTCGATGCAATGGTATGGGTCTTGTATGCTGATTCTGTACTTGGACGGACATAGTGGCGGCTTCGTAGAGACATCTCAACACTTGGATGTATCGCCAATCCACTTGGGAACGCTGCAGGGACTCCAGAACAGACCAGGTCTCGATCGTGTCAAAGGCCTTCTCATAGTCCACGAATGCTAGACACAGGGGCTGATTATACTCTTCGGTCTTCTGTATAATCTGCCGCACTGTGTGGATGTGGTCTATGGTGCCATATCCGCTCCGAAACCCAGCCTGCTCCGGTGGTTGGAATTCATCGAGTCTTCGCGCAAGACGGTTCGTGATGACTCTTGAAAACAGTTTGTAGACGTGGCTTAGAAGGGAAATGGGCCGATAGTTCTTCAACATGGTCTTGTCACCCTTTTTGAAGAACAAGACGACCACACTCCTGCTCCACGCTTCTGGAGTTCTCCCTTCGAACAGGACAGCGTTAAACAGCTTTTGGAGCTCCCTCAGTACGGGAATACCTCCAGCTTTCAACAGCTCTGTTGTAACGCCATCCTCTCCAGGGGCTTTTCCATTTTTCAGCTGTCCAAGAGCCATCACGATTTCATCAGTGCTGACTTCTGGCAGATCTTCGGTGTAGTGGCGTGTTAATGTGGCTCTAGGGTCCTTATTTTCGGGATCAGGACGAGATACATGCGAAGCGTATAAACTGCCGTAGAAGCCTTCGACTTCCGAAAGGACGGCCGGCTTAGAAGTAACGACTTCTCCACGTGATGTGGTCAGCTTCGTCAGGTGACTTCTTCCAAGAGATTGTACGAACACTTTTGACCCCCGATTCCGCTCGATCGCTCTTTCGATCGAAAGGGTATTGGAGCATCGGAGGTCGTGTCGCACAAGCCTGCTGATCTCTCGGTTAAGAGTCCTCTTAGCCAACGAAGTGACAGGTGGGTTCTCACGTCGTTCCCTCATTAACCCTAGTGTCCTCTCTGAAAGCTTGGACTTCCTGCTTTTACGCTGCATTTCACAAAATCTCGTACCTTCGTCCCTGAGAATCCGAACCACATTTTCAAGGTTCTGGTTTACGTCTGTTGTGGTTTCCATGGCAGCAAATCGGCTTTCCAAATTTGACTGGAATTTTTCAGATCCCATCGTGACTTGAAGCAGAGTTGGTCGGAGCCTGGATTTCATCAAACGGACACGTTCAGCCTTAAAGTCGATATTCAGAGAGCCTCGGACAAGTCGGTGATCACTACCGGTGTTAAACCTATTGATCACTGAGACGTCTCTGAATATGTGCTTTCTGTCCGCCAAGATGAAATCAATCTCATTTTTTGTCATAGCGTCGGGGCTTTGCCACGTCCACTTTCTTTGGGGCCGCTTTTTGAAGAAGGAGTTCATCAAGAACAGCCCCTCCCGCTCGAGAAAGTTGACAAGCATTTGCCCCCTATGATTCCTGCTTCCAAATCCATGAGATCCTATTACCGATTCGCTGCAAGTTTGTACTCCCACTTTGGCGTTGAAGTCACCCATAACGACGTTGTAATGGGTTTTAGTAGTGAAGTGCAGGGCCCTCGATATGTCATCGAACATATCCTCCACTTCATCGTCCGAGTGGGCCGAGGTCGGTGCGTACACTTGTACTACCTTGAGGCTATACCTCTCAGTAAGTTTGATAATGAGGTACGCTACCCTGTTCGACACACTGGATATTTCCACTACGTTGTCAGAAAGGGACTTATTTACCAGAAACCCCACGCCACCTTGGGATTGTTGGTCTCCCTCGCGGAAGTACATCAGGTGGCCTGAGTCGAGGGTTATGGTATCCTCCCCCTCTCTTCGGACTTCGCATAGCCCTAGGATATGCCACCTAATCTTCCCAAGTTCCACCTCAAGTTGAGCCAGATGCGAGTCTAGCCGTAACGTGCGGCCGTTATAGGTTGCCAAAGTCAGTCGCTTATGGTGGCCTTCCGTAACCCGGTGATTCTTAGCACCCCCTGTCCCGCCGTTACCGTGGTCGCCACCATGACCAGGAATAGCGGGACTGCCGGGAACTGGGGGCCGTGGCTTTTGTTGTTTTCGCATGGAGGATTTTAGCCCATAATCACCACGCTGGGCAGGCGGGTTGGTGATCGCAGGGCGTAACTTGTTGCACCGGTGACGCTGCTGCCCGTCACCGGCCTATTGTATTTAGTTACGCCTCTTGGGATGGATATACCGCCATCAGTCGGTCGCCAGAGCCTCGTTTGTTGTTCAGCAGGGTGCACCGCGTGCAGGTGAGGTTGGCTGGGAGCAAAAGATTGTGGTTCGCTCCCTTACACCCTTACACCCTACAGCCAGTAATAACTAAAACAAAATATTCACAATTTCACACACACATTCTGTGTCACGTGGAACGACTGCTAGTATTCCCTACCGTGATGCTCTACAAATGTCCCCCCATAGCCAATAACTCATAATCAAATGTTTGATATAATCACATGTTTTGATATAATTTAAAATGAACTCACATACATTCACTAAAATCCTAATTTGGTGATTGCATAGTCCTCAATTTGACTTATAGGTAGTAATTTATTGCTACCCCCAAGTACCACAGGGTGAAGATTATTTTACATAGCCCTCAATGGTAATTGAGGACTATGTAATTACCAAATTAGAATACATAATTATATATTTACACACACTTCTCATAATATTTTGAACAAGGATTTAATAACGCCATCTGTTGAGCAAGTATCGAAACTCCCGGGAAAAGGCACATATTTCGAGACCAAACAGATTTTTTATTTACTAACATAAGTCCTTAAAATTCAAATTAAAGATGGACATCGCCTTGTGTCATTACCATTCCTAACCAAAATACAGAACTCGCAACTCAAACAAAATAGTGCAATATCCATTGACTTCCATATTCTGGATCACCGTCATACGTAATAAAAACAATAGGTGAGTATTTATTTGAGTTATTTTTTTATTTATTATATTTTTATTAGATTACTGAAAGTGTATTTTTGCTTAAAATGGAGAAACTGAGGATTCTTACATTCGATATTATGATAATAAACTATTTATAAGTTACTGACATATATGCCTACTTTTTACTTTGTTGGATGCAGGCCGCTACCGACCGGTCGCAATGGAAGTCAATGGGGGAGGCCTACGTTCAGCAGTGGACTTCTTACGGCTGATATGATGATGCCTACTTTTACTGCATCATTGTACTGCGTCTTTGTGTTCTTGCTTATTCAATCATTTAAACATAATATGTCTCGTGTAGGTTGGTATTCGGTTCCAAGAACCGCAATAGTGTTGTTCGGAACCTTCGATACATCAATATCTTCGAATTACTACCTATATTAATTTGCCTCACGACATGAACACAGATCATCTCCTTAATAATAGAAAGTAGGTGTCTTAAGAGAATGCTATATTGCTGTCCTTTGAGTGCTCATCCTGCATAATATGGTGCCTCCACATGTTGGGCGCCAGTTATCAGAACAGCATTGATAAAATTGTTTAAAAGTTGTTTTTGTAGGAACACAATCAGGCCTTCTTAAGTGATTTACGAAGACTGCTTTTCTATAAGAGTGTGGTTTCGGTCAAGATAATTTAGTCACTTATATATATTATCTTTGTAATTAATAATGACTTATAGTCAGTTATGGTCGTGGTAGACCGGAGGCCCATATCCCAACCCCCTCTCCTTCCTCCAAAGGCCGGCAACGCTCTTGCGACGCCTCTGGTGTTGCGGGTGTCCATGGGCGGCGGTAATCACTTACCAGCAGGCGATACGTCTACTCGTTGCCGCTTATTCCATAAAAAGTATAATCTATCTTAATCCGAGGACAATTCGCTAATTTTCTCAGCTGGAAATTTCGATATACGTAACCTATATTTCAGATAGGTACTTAATTATTGTAGTTTGAATATTTACCCATTATGAAAAGTTTTTAAATAGGAAATTTCATGAATATACTGTGGGCAGCTGTTCATTAAAACCTATTAAAACCTTAAAACAGTATTATCACGAAACTACTTTTACTTTTAAGTATCGGCCTAAGCATAGACAAAATACTTAAGTAGGTTTTACTGCAACATATACCGATATTGATTTATCGATATGTCTGATTTAAAAATAAACAAAGCATGTTTAAAATTATAAAAGAGAAGAATAATATATATAAAAACCCATTGCGTCCGATGGCGAATCTAAATATGCAGGCGCTCAGATAGTAAGCTTGAAGTTCTCGTAGTTTCACAGACCGTTATGCTGTTGTTATCAGCATCTAGTCTGTTTTGCTAAGCTAGCATGGAATATTAAACACCAACGCGGTGCTCGAAGAGTGTGTCGAATCTTCGAATATTCTTGCGCCTACAGTTGCATGGTTTTTTTGACTTGTGTTCTTTGAGGGCGCGTTTGACCGTAACGTGGTATTTGAGATATCAGATGTCTGCAAGAATCGCCAATCTATATATATATCTTTATATATATAATTCTTCTGTGAGTGTGTATGTCACTGAACTACTCTCAAACGACTGGACCGATTTTGATGAATTTTTTTGTGTGTGTTCAAGGGGATCTGGGAATGGTTTAGATTCACAATTTTGTCCGCTGGACAATGTTTTTTTAATTAATTTTTAATTTATTAGTAGTTATGGCAAAACGACGTTTGCCGGGACAGCTAGTATATATATATATATATAAAGAAATCCCTATTTGCCTTGGTCACGACATCACGCGTGATCGACTGAACAGATGTTGCTAATTCTTTTTTTGTTGGAAAGCCCCTTTAGCAAGGAAGGTTTTAGGCTATGTAACATCACTCTACGACCAATAGGAGCCGAGTATCGACCGAAAATATTGGAAAAATGGGAAAAAAATATTTATTATCGAGAGACGCAAACAAGGTTGAGCGGGTCAGCTAGTTTTTAAATACTTATTAATTGCTAATATCAGATCCCAGCGCAGACAATGAAAAACATTTCTCCAGTATGTAGTTTACATGCTAAACTCAATGGCTATACAGTTTACTGTCAATTTGACAGTTTTGTGAGTTCAGTTGTAGTCAAAATGTCGTAAGTGTGTAATAAAAATACAAACACAACCACTGCATAATTAGTCAAAATGTTATATTTTTTTACTTTCGTTATGTGCTACTCACTAATCTAACAATAAACCTTGCAGGTAAATCGTGACTCATGTTATGTTTATTTCTAAAATAAAATCAATGTTTACATTAACCTAGAAGAAGTAAACTATATTCCTAGTTATACTTACTCCCAAATGCTTATAGAAATTCTGATATGTTCTTTCTCTCTAAATAATTTTGAATTTGATTTTAGTCGGTTCGATTCCAAAAACACAGGTGGCGTGACGGCTCGAGGTTTCCACACGTATTAACCCGACTACATATAAACTTGTGATAAATTTTAAATACTATATAATGTCGTCTGGTCCATTCATGCGTATCTAATAATACCTCATTCATTAAAATCGGTTTAGTGGTTTAGGCACTAAAACCCAAAACTATTACCTACCCTTCCATTTCACTTCGCCAGGCAAAAAAGCCGAGCAATCCTGACTCCTTGAAGAAGTCTAATAATCCCTTTACCTCACCAGCAAGAATCGGAGAATGAGTACAATACGTGATGTCCTTTTTAACCGACTTCAAAAAAGGAGGAGATTCTTAATTCGATCGAATTTTTTCAATGTTTGTTACCTCAGAACTTTCGACTGGGTTAACCGATTTAGATGATTCTTTTTTTATTTGAAAGCTGTGCGCCCTGCCTGGGTCCGTGTGATCCCATTTTAATTTGGTTCAGTTCTTGAAGACGGTTTTTTAATTAAACTAAACTAAATTAACTAAAATTAACTTTTGCTATTTGTTGCAGTTGTTCTCGTTTGGACAATGGTGGAGCGGACAGGTTTGATAATCTTCACCCTGTGGTACTTGGGGATTGCAATAAATTACTATCTGTAAGTCAACATTACTATTTGAAGTCATAGATTAATATTTTTTTTCATTTTTCAAACAGATAGTTTATCGACAATTTTTTTTTTAATTTCACAGAACAAAGTACTGATTATACGTAGGTACGGCATTCTCTAATAACTTATTTTGTAATTATTTTTATTGATTAAAATATTTTTTAACAAATATCAATTTTTCATAACTTAAAACTGATATTATTTAACATATCTATACTGAGAAATCTTTTCAAATAATTATGACTGTTACAAAGAATATCATCATCATCATCATCATCATCAGCCTATCGCAGTCCACTGCTGGACATAGGCCTCTCCAATTGCGCGCCACTTGGTTCGATCCTCGGCTTCAAAGAATAAAGAATATAATATAAGAAGAAAGAATATAATCACACATATTTTTACACATAATTAACTAGCCGACCCTCGCAACCTCGTTTGCGTCTCCTATTGCCAGTAGCGTGATAATTTTCCTCTGTTTTTTAAACATTCTTCATTGGTTCTCCGTTCCTATTCATCTAAGCGTGATGATATATAGCCTATAGCGTTGCGTTCCTCAAAAATTTACTATCCAACACTGAATTTTTTTTTCAAATCGTACCTGTAGATCCTGAGATTAGCGCGTTCAAACAAACAAATAAACAAACTCTTCAGCTTTATAATACTAGTATAGATGAAATCTCAGGGTATTTTTTACATTTTGTTATAAGCTAGACTTCTTTTTGATAGGCATAAGGTATAGGATGTCCAAGACGGCTGGCAGGAGCTGGATGCGAGAAGCTAAGGATTGAACCAAGTGGCGAGCAATTGGAGATGCCTATGTTCAGCAGTGGACTGCGATGATGATGATGATACCTATTTCAGCGTTTCTGGATATTCTACCCCTTATGGGGTCAAATAGGGGTTGAAATATTACATGGAAGTCCGTTATTTTTTAAATTAGAAACATGAAACTTTATCTTTGGGCTACTGTTTAAAATGAGTAGATACGTATATAAGCCTTTCTGGATAGTCTATCCCTAAGGGGGTGATATAGGAGTTGAAAGTTTGTATGGAAGTCCGTCATTTTTAAGTTAGAAACATGAAACATTATCTGTGGATTAATAGTTAAAAACTATTAGATACGTATTTAAGTGTTTCTAGATATTATAAGCCTAAGCCTTTTGATTACAAATAAATAAATACCTATTTTTTTTTCATCAACAATTCATAATAGCCTACTGCTGGGCTCCGGGTCTTTTCTAAGGAGAACGTTAAGAATACCTATATCAGCATTTATTTGAATTCTATTTCTAAAGGGGTTAAAAAATAAGGGTCGAAAGTTTGTATGAAAGTCCTTTTTAATGGGCAATTTATTAAATATAAATAAATATGTTAAAAACACAAATAAATTATTACTTATTACTTACGCAATTTTAATTAAATACACATAATCAACTTTATTTATGATTAAATTATCTTCACCGACAATACAATTTAATAATCTGGAAATGTTGATTTTCGACATAAATGTAACATGTGTACGAAATTGTCATTACTGACGATAATCCATACAAATAAATAAAATTGGGGTGTCTGTTTGTAATATTAAAATAACCGCTTTTATATAAATGCATATGTATGTAGACACGGTATATGTACCAAAAGAAAATCTTTTACAATTTTTGTCTGTATGTTCTCTGGAACGGCTGGTTCGATTTCGACGTGACTTTCACTGGCAGGTAGCTGATGATCCAGGGAGTAACTTAAGCTTTTTTTAGACTAGCTTTGTCCCGCGGCCTTACTCACGGTACAACAATAACCGCGGGTAACACCGCAGGGTTCAGCTAGTTTAATAATAAACCAAGGAACCAAAAAGTTTGGCCACTCAAAACAAGACGAGTATAAATTATCTAAAAAAAGATTTCATTATAAACACTGGGTGTAATGGACAAACTCCATCATAATATCGTTATAATTTATAGGCAGCTTACCTATATTATAATAACATCTTCAGTATCTGTTTAATAAAATTCGTCTTAACTTAAAATCTGTCATTAAAGTATTGAATCTAAATTACAATGATAAGAAAACGAACAAATCATCGCTTTATTTAAATTGCTAAGATGTTGACACCACTCCAGACTCGACAGACTCCACAATGCATCACAGAACTGTTGTATATTGGTCAGTAGTTCTAACTGCCATCTCAACTGACACCTTAGTCAAATTAGTTACTTTATAACATTTGTCAAAAAATGTATTAAATACAAACTTGTGACGTCACCGTTTTAGACTACTCAATCTATACAAATAAATAAAATTGGAGTGTCTGTTTGTAATGTTAAAATAACCGCTTTTAAATAATTGCATATGTATGTATACACGATACATGTACCAAAATAACAGTATTTAAACATTTTGTCTGTCCGTTTGTTTTTTCCGGGTAATTTCTGGAACGGCTTGACTGATTTTGACGGGACTTTTACTAGCAGGTAGCTGATGATCCAGGGAGTAAGTGAGGCTACATTTTATAGACTAGCTTTGTCCCGCGGCGTCATCCGCAGTCGTTGTTGTACCGCAGGTAACACCGCAGGGCTCAGTTAGTTGAGCAATATTTCAATGTCTATTTGGTTATTTGTAATAGAACTGATAATCTGTAAAAATCGTATTTTCCGAGATGTTATGTAATGTGAGGAGACATCGGTATTTATTTACGATGCAGTGATTTTCTCTATTATGTTATTTAGTACGTACCACCTATGAATGATCTGCCTAAATTTGGATTCACATACCTCATAACATAATCACTACCCTTGTCGAGTAATACATAACACTGTATAATTAAGCAACTTGTTTACCTAAATTCGTCTATCATTGTTTTCCAGCTCTTTAATACTATACCCTGGAGGCTTACACAAGCAAACATTGTTTATTTACTGCCTACTACGGCCTTGTCAGAAATATCCACGAACAATATGCTCACACAAATATTTCAGGCAACATTTGATAGCTAACGTCACGTGAAGATATTTATAGAAAACAATATATACCTACCTGAATATTTGTTTTGTTCGTGATTTTTGGTTTCGTATTGTTGAGGGCGAAGGAATTTTAAAGGGCTGAACGAATATGTTCTAATATAGCATTAATATTTAATGGTAGGTACGGTTGAACGCAAACAATGAAAATGTAAACATTGTTAGAATACCTACACTTTTTTCCATACTTTACTAGCGACCCGGCCCGGTTTTCTCTACTATAATATGCATGTAGTATACATATGATCTTTTGCTGAAATCTGCATTAAAATCCGTTGAGTAGTTTAAAAGATTATATTATTTTTTTACTTATAAGATTATTTTATACCAAGTAAAGATACAATGTTGAAACTATCAAACGAAATTTCGAAATGAAGGTGATACCATGTATGGTGAATGACATGTACCTTTATGTTACAATGTTGCACAATTTCTGAAAACAAACCTACTCAAAATCTATGCAAAATTGGCTATATCTAAGAACATAAACTATGTATGTTGTAAAATATAATTTGGATTTTTATACGATGTAGAAATAATCATAATCAGTCTTCAATAAAGTGTTAGAAAACAATACAAGTTTTAAAGTGGTATTTGAGACTCTAGTAGACTTCAGGACTAACCGAAAACCTTTTTCGTTTCTAAAATAAACAACCTTTGGAATTTTACCAAATTAAATTCGAATATTTGCTACGTAGCTGCGTAGGTATGCAGTGAGAGCTTTCGACCTAGTTATTAAGCTCACTCGTTTCCCACGATCTAGGTCGCGTTACGTAACATCCCTCATCCCCTAAGGCGGCCAGGCCGGGGTGGTGGTATTTTGCGCAACGGATTTGCAGAGATCCAACCATATCTGAAATTATACCTATATTTGGTGAGCAAGCATTCTGGAGACTTTATTTCGTTCTATATCCGAAAACAGGGATAAGAGTAACCGATAAGTCACTAGATACTCTATTTCATATATTTGAGTAAACAAATAAATAATAAATAAATATTTCGGACATCTAAACACACAACGCCATCTAGTCCCAAGATAAGCAGAGCTTGTGTTATGGGGTACTAGACAACTGATACAAATACATATATACTTTTTTTTTTGTAAAGACATACATATTATAGATAGAAAACACCCAAACTCCTATAAACTTCTATAATCTAGTAATATAACGAGGTAAATTTTGTGAGTTTATGAGGTCGTAGAAGGAAATTCCTGAATCTACTGATCTGCTTGTGAAAATTGTTTCACGAATAGAAAGCCATATTATTTGGGAGTGTCAGGTTATATATTAACCATAAAAATGATTACCGCTAAATCTGACAGGACAGGACATACACGTGGACAGAGCCGCGGGCAAAAGCTTTCTCGTACTTACATAAATTTAAATTGCAAAATCAGGTACATATTCAGTTTACTCGACGTATTCTTGATATTTCAGAGGACTAACGCATTTAGATATAATAATAAAAAAAGATGAATATTGTCAGGCAGTGTTACCTCATTTACTAATTTTAACAAACAAATTTAATTTTAGCAAAGGGAAACTGATTTGCAAAGAATGTAGTTCCTCAATCATTTTGAATGGTATGGTGTAGATTTGAGGCATTACAATGATTACGACCTATTTTGTAAGTTCTATTTACTCAGCACTTTTTGTATTGGTAACTAGTTGAAAAACAATCCGTCACATGTCATAATTCCCTCCTAAACTATGACAGGTGTTTGATAAGAAGGTTTTTATTAAAAAAAGTTTTTATTCAAGGGCGGAACACTCTACAGTTCATATTAATTTAAAATTAGAATAATTTGTGAAATAAAGTTCAACAATAAAAAAAAAATGCAGAAGCATACTAATAGGCCGCCATAGTGTAGGTCGCCATATTGCATTGTTGCATTGTCTGCATTCGCAATGAGTATGGTGACCACTATTCTTAGATCCTGGTTATGCTTTCCATCAGGCAGAGTAAAGTCACTTTGGAAGACTCATATATAAAAAAGTTGTAACAAACAATAGGGTATTGAATTAATTTCATTATATTTGAAAAAAAAGTATCTTAGTCTGTAATTCTACGTTGTTGTTTCAATCTCTTTTATTAGAACTTTTTTATCAGTCATTCAGTATTTCCAGTTCAGATTCTACGCAAAAAAATAGGTCAATGATGAGAGCGCAAGCGCGGGTTGCATAACACACTAACGACCCAGGAAGTAGGGCTTCGGAAATATCTAGGTTCGTACACAACACTCAATATACGGTATTGATCCCAGCCATGACGTAACTCCTCACAAGCGCCCTTCGCCCACAACCTTGGCAGGGCTTTTAGGAACTAAATTATTAATGTGACGTAGGTATATTGTTAAAACCGGAGTTTATAATTGATCTAAATAAAATCTTGTAGTGATTGGACGTTGATTACATGAAGAGGCATACTTAAAATTTACATAAAATGAATTAATTATAATTAATTGTAATCAGAAGTTTGGTAATATATGACTCTGCCTTGTTGGGGATCAGATGTTCAACATCTGACAACTTCTGATCCTGAAAGGATTGACGTTATTTTTACAATATTTTTGTATTAAAAATAAAACTGTGGAACTCTTAAGAAGTACATAAGAAAAAACAAGTAGAAGAAGGTATTTTGAACGCGTCAAAGTCCAACATCGTTATGATCATTAAAACCAAAAATACAAGTTTTTGGCACCATTAAAATAGAAATTTCTGTTCTATGTATTTGAAATAAATATTTGTTTTTATAGTAGGAGAGGTACTAGATATTCGAAGAGTGACATTTTTGAGATTGAAGACTTTTTCAGTTTTTGAAGCGTACACAAACCAACTTAATAATTTTATAGATACTAGTTGTTGCCAGCGGCTCCGCCCGCGTGTATGTCGGTTATCGCCGCAAATAATAGCCTATGTGTTATTCTGATGTATAAGCTATATTACTGTAAAGTTTCTTTCAAATTCGTTCAGTATTTTTTGCGTGAAAGAGTTATAAACATCCACCCATACTTACAAACTTTAGTGTTTATAATATTAGTAGTATAAATAAGCGATTATAGAAAGCTCTCTTAGTTCTGTCTCGTTGGTATAGCGGTTAGCGTATAGATACTTTTGCGACTGCCGATCAAGAGGACTCGGATTCGATTTCAGGGCCGAACCAAAAGTGTTATTAGATTTTTCCTACAACAAATTCATAATAACATCACGGTAGTCACATCTCACATTCTCAAGGTAGTAGAGCCACGCTGATTTCAGCACGAACGGGCCGGCTCGACCGGGGCGGTACTACCCTCGCACAGAAAATCAACGTAAAATGACAGCGATCATGCTGTCGTGTTTCGTTGGTGAGTGCGAGACCGGAGGCCCAATGATGCGGGGGTGACAGTCATCGTGATACGTGTGTGAGTTGTGGAATGCTTGTGAAATCATAGTAGGGGTGACGTGGATCGAGCCGTCGGCCAGGGAGACCCGTAGAAACGGTGGTGCCGCTGGCCGCCCGCGACATAGAGAGGGGCCCAACCGCGGCTAACCACCCTGGGAGGCTGCCCCGTCAGGTCGCGCATAATCTTCGGAGTGGCTCGTCGTGCCGGTTGGTGACCGGACGGTGGGACCAGGCGACCACTTCCGGGAGGGTACGGGGGCCCTTCCGTCCGACGGCTCGGTGACCGTCATGCCTTGCTGTAGTATGATAACGCGGCATTCTGAGTCTCAGCATCGCGCTGCCACGATGACTGTCACGCCTTTTACGACCCCTTTCCCTTCTGTATTATCATGGCAGCAACAAGAAAACAGCAGACATGTTCAACAGCGGCATTCTCCACTCCCACCAACTCACTTTTCGTAGTGAACTTCACGAATATCCGTGGAGTTCATGCTAACCTCAACGCCGTCCACCACCACCTTGAGACGGTACGGCCGGCCATGCTCTTTCTTACGGAGACACAAATAGGTCGCCCTGCCGACACGGCATATTTCCACTATCCAGGCTACATGCTTGAGGAGTGTTTCCTCCCGAAAGCTGGGGTGTGTCTTTTCGTCAGGGCGGATATTTGTTGCCGCCGTTTACGCTGCCTTGAAGACCCCTCCCTATCCACCCTATGGCTTCACGTAGAGTGCGGATCTATAAACCGTATCTACGTGTGTCTCTATCGGTCCCATTCCGGAGACTCCGAGACAACTCGTCTCTTTGACCATCTCAGTCAGGCAGCGGATAAAGCGCAGGAGCAGTTTCCGACAGCTGAACTGGTGTTTCTGGGAGATTTCAACGCCCACCATGAGTCGTGGCTGGGATCTTCCAGAACCGACCACGCGGGTCGGGCTGCCCACACATTCGCCCTCACACATGACCTCACACAGTTGGTACTCCAGCCCACCAGGATACCAGACATACAGAGTCAGGCGCCCTCCTTGCTCGACCTACTGCTGACGAGTCACCCAGCGCAGTACTGCGTGTCGGTTCTGGCCCCCCTGGGATCCTCCGACCACTGCCTGGTATCCACCGCAGTGCCTCTCACTGTCCCTCCTCGGCTTGTGGCAACGAGGCGACGATTATGGCACTACTCGTCGGCAGATTGGAATGGCATGCGTGATTACTTTGCTTCCATCCCATGGGCTCAGCGCTGCTTTACAGACCAGGATTTGTCACAGAGTGCGTCTGCCGTCGCTGACGAGATCACTGTCGGTATGGAATATTATATTCCCCACAGTGATGTCGCCAGCACGAAAACCCGCCCCTGGTTTGACCGCGAGTGCTCCAACGCGGTTGCACACAAACAATCGACGTACCGCGCTTGGGCCAGGGCCCGTGCTCGTGGCAGCCCCGACATTGGTCGCTTGAAAGCAGCGTACAATAAAGCTACTAGGGAATGCAAGAGGGCATACATCAGAGCGGATGCCCAGCGTATTGCGCGGATAGGCCAGGAACTCGTAGCACACCCTACGGGTAGCCGTAATTTCTGGCGTTTGGCTAAAACCGTACAATCAAACCACTGCCGGCCCACACTACCATCGCTGAAATGTCCTGACGGCACTCTGGCCCACCAGCCGCAAGAGAAAGCGAAATTGCTTGTAGATCTCTTTGCGGCTAACTCCCGAATCGACGACCGTGGCGCGTACCCGCCTACTATTCCAATCTGCGACTCCACAATGCAAGATATTCGTATCCGGCAAAGTGATGTCCGTGCGGAGCTGCGGTCTCTCGACGTCCGGAAAGCCAGTGGTCCAGACGGTATTCCAGGGATGGTTCTTAAGAACTGTGCACCGGAGTTGGCTCCTGTATTGACGCGCCTGTACCGCATGTCATATTCCTCAGGAATTGTTCCGGATGCCTGGAGAGAGGCGAATATTCAACCCATACCCAAAAAAGGTGACCGCTCTAACCCAGCCAATTACCGACCGATAGCCGTCACTTCCATTCTCTGTAAGGTGTTTGAACGTATCATCAACAACCAGTTAGTTCGCTACCTAGAGGATCACTCCTTGTTAAATGATCGGCAATATGGTTTCAGACCGAACCGCTCCACGGGTGATCTTCTAGCGTATGTCACACACCTTTGGGGTGAGGCTATAGATAGGCATGGGGAGTCCTTGGCAATCAGTCTTGACATGGCCAGGGCCTTCGACCGGGTCTGGCACCGTTCGCTTCTCTCCAAGCTTCCGGCATTCGGTCTGCCTCCTAGACTCAGTAACTGGATTGCCGCTTTTCTGCACCAGCGCCGCATTAGGGTCCCTTGCGACGGTGCGGCCTCTGAGTTTCTGCAGGTAAGCGCTGGCGTACCACAAGGTTCAGTTCTGTCACCCACGTTGTTTCTTCTGCATATCAATGATATGTTAGCCCTTGGCGACATACATTGCTATGCAGACGACAGCACAGTCCATGGGCGATATTTAGGACATCCTGCAGCCAAGCAGTCGGACGTTGAGGAAAAACGACGGGATCTTGTCGCTGAGCTCGATCGGGTTCTGGACCGCATTTCACAATGGGGCAATGAGAATCTGGTCGAGTTCAACGCTAAGAAAACACAGGTGTGCGCGTTCTCTTCCAAAAAGTCTCCGTTTCTTCCCCTCCCCACTTTTCAGAGCACTCAACTGCCACTACGGAATAAGCTCGGTGTTCTGGGCATGGACATTTGCCGGGACCTCAATCCACGGGAGTACATCGAAAGCATCACTAAGGCGGCCTCGCGGAAACTTGGCGTATTGAACAAGGTGAGACGGTTCTTCGCGCCCGAGCATTTGTGTCTTCTTTATAAGACCCAGATACGCCCGTGCGTGGAGTATTGTTCTCATCTCTGTGATGGATCCGCGCAGTATTTGCTTGATGCTCTCGACCGGCTGCAGCGGCGAGCAATCCGCATTATCAACAGTCCCGATGCCACCGAGTTCCTAGAACCTTTGCAGTTGCGGAGAGATATCGCCTCCATGGCAGTCCTCTACCGCCTTTACCATGGAGAGTGTTCTGAAGAGCTCTTCCAATTGATCCCACCTTCTCCCTTCCTCTACAGAACAACACGTGCAGGCCTTGCAAGCCACCGCCTAAGAGTGGTAGAAATACATTCTCGAACCAAGCGGTTTGGTTCTTCCTTCCTGAGCCGAGCAGTTAAAAACTGGAACTCACTACCAGCGCACGTGTTTCCCTCCCACTATGATCCCGGGTCCTTTAAGCGGGGCGTGAAAAAGCATCTCACTAAGCCGCCATAGTGTGGGACGCCATACTGCATTGTTTGCTTTAGCAGTGAGTATGGTGGCCCCCACTGTTGGATTTTGCTTGAGCTTACCATCAGGCTGAGCAGAGTCACTTTGGCAGGTAAATTATAAAAAAAAAAAAAAAAATAAAATAAAAAAAAAAAAAAAACGGAATATTGAAGTTTGTCGGTGTTTCACGCCCGTTCCTCTGAGAGCACGTTAACATCTATGGCAATCGTTATTTTGTCAGTCAGTGTCCTGAAATATGCTGATAACTAGTTTAACCTTCGAATTCAGTTCGCCTTCAATGTTGCGGAGTTCCGATGCACTTGCATCTCGAGACCTCTTGTTGAGCAGTCTTAATATCAGTTTTTGCAAAACGGATAAAACAAACTGGTTGAGCTAGAGGCCGATTCCAAATAATCTTGGGAATAATAAAGGCTAGGTAGAAGAACAATGATGATCTCTTAGTTATAGAAAGTTGAAGTGCTTTAAAGATATCTTAGTGCAATGAGCTCAGATTAATATTTACATAAATCTAAAATTCCGATAAGAACCGACGATACAGAAACAATAATTAGAAATGTAAAAACATGCAAGTATGTAATTCTAATACCACCTTTTCAAGGGACTGCGAATTGAATTTGACTGTACCTATTTGACGATAATTGAATATAGAGATATTGTCTCGTAATGCTACCAATACTACGCTCAGATATCCTGTACGCAATAATTGCCAAAGTTTGGGAGGATGGATTTTTGAATGTTTATTTCAAAACCATACTAGAACGGCTGAAATTATCTGTTTGAAATTTGGCATAGATAATAAATAAATTCAAGAAAAGCGTAAGGTGGCGACTTATCAAGAGTATATGCACTGATAAAAGACACTGACACAGGATAAACGAGTATTATACATCTCAGCCTAAGTAAGGGACCTAAAGAGGTAAGAAGACGCCTGGAATAGTAGCAAAAAGTTCGATTATGACTTATATCCAGACAAACAAAAAGACAAGTTAGATGGTATAAAATCTGTGGCTGGTTGGCTCTTAGCCAGGCTAAAATAGCGTTCCTACCGATGTTTACGATAACTAGCAACTAAAAGATTTGAAATACTCTTGCGATGCACATTATTGTCTGTATTCTAATTCTACTGCAACCTCAGCTGAGATATATATGGAAATGTCCTCCCAAAGTTTAGCCACAACCATTGATTCAGGAGTACCCACATCTAACGTATTGTCTAAATCGTATGATTTAAATGGAAGGCCATGAAATCACCTGGTAATTAAAAGATTAAGTAGTTGAAGTTAGTGTCAGTACTGCTAATATATTAACGATGTATTTTCAAGGGTAGGCCCGACCGTAAGACCTGGTGAATTGTAGTTTTAAGTTTTTTTCTTTTTTTTTTATGTTTGTCCCTGCCAAAATGACTCTACTCTGCCTGATGAAAAGCATAAGCAGAATCCAAGAATGGTGATCACCATACTGCGAATGCAGACAATGCAACAATGCAGCATGGTGACCCACACCATGGCGGGCTTGTGATGCATCTGCATTATTGGGCCTCCGGTCTCGCACTCACGAACGAAACACGACAGCATGATCGCTGCCATTTTACGTTGATTTTCTGTGCGAGGGTAGTACTGCCCCGGTCGAGCCGGTCCGTTCGTGCTGAAATCAGCGTAGCTCTACTACTACATAGGTGGATTTAATTCGAATCCGAGAAAACAAGGACTGGTTGTCATGTCTTGTGTTTTGTTTAATTGACCAATATAACTTGAACTATCAATGTCTAGACTATTGTTCTATGATCGAAATATATACCAAGGTCCTTACAGTATAATATAGACGTTTTAACACAATTTTTAACTTCCTGCTCTTCTACGTCTGGTCGAAATTCGTCCAAAACCTGTTTAGCTTTTTCCATTCCTCCTCCATACAAAAACTGTGCCATATTTCTTGCTTCTCCGTTCTCAAAATTTTTGTATAAAGGGGATAAAGCTTCATGTTTTCATATAGATATAGAGATATAGAGATATACAGATATAGATCACTAATTTTAAATGTTGAAATTACTTAATTAAGAATTTAAGCAGTGTAATTTGATAGTAAGAAATAGTAGAAAAAGTAAGAAATAATAAAAACTTGGCTCCAATCGCACAAGATCTTCAGAAATTAAGTTAAGTCTACTCTTAAGAAAAACACCCAAAAATCTTGTACATTGAATATGGAATAAAATTTATTTTATTTTATTTTATTATTTTATATAGATATAGAAGTATTCAAAATATGATGATACGCCACCTTATCAATTTGCCTTATATTAATTAGGTTAGAGAGTACTGTTTAATATTTTTTTTTACTTAAGTTGACTCTCTTCTAATTTAAATTTAATGACACGAAAGGATGACACCAACAATAAATAGACTCATGTCGTGGGACTTTTCATTACATGCAATTTTTTCTCACTTTACTACTGCACGTGATTGCCTCTATAAATTAAGCATGTTCAGTACAACAACATTGCAGTAAAAGTTGCCTTACTTGGAGTAACTGATCGTAAAACCGATCGAAAGATTTCTGAGAACTGAAAAGTGTAATTCAGATGACATTGGATCTTATTTATTTTGATACTAGCTTTTACCCGCGGCTCCTCTCCTCCGTAAAGAGCTTATGTCCTTTCTCAAGAATCAAAGTATCTCCACGCCAAATAACATTGAAATCGGTGCAGCGGGTTAGTCATGAAAGCGTAACAAACGGGCAGAGTTACATTCGCAATTTATAATTTTAGTATAGATCTACCAAGTAAATACGATTTACTATGTAACATAAGAATTATTTTCATTTATTCATGTAAGTTTTCGATTCTTCACCAACGGATATCCGTTCAAAAATCACCTTTTTCGAATGACTTGAGTTTTTTTTATTTTTTATCAGATTTTTGTGATACTAGAGTGGTAACTAAGTAATTATTTAGTCCAATAGTTTTAGTCGATATCGTTGAAGGTAATCTAATCTCTGACGGAAAGTCTAAGTAGGTACTTCGAAGAGTATTACTTTTTTTTGGGTATTCGGTCACGGTATTAATCTCTGGCCCAAGAAAAGTTTTTTTTTGTTTCAGTAGCATGGAGTTTCGTCTACTTTGTTATTTTTTTTTAAAGTAATTTATTGTATCAAGGAAAAATATTTATCTTTAGGTATGGACGTGATGAGCAGTCGTGTTCTCGAATTGCGGATCTCGTAAATAATAACGAGAATGAAGGTAGGAGGTAGGTATTTATCTAATAATATCTGTAAATGAAGGTCAGTATCCAATATCCTGGCTAGTTGGGTTTTGTGCCAAAGTTCGGGTGCTTTTGGATTAAATTCAGAGATTTTACATTTTAGTCATTGTCTATGGATTCTACGGTCGTAGTAAGTAGTCTATGGTCTTACGAGTTCAGTTTAGAAGGGTTACAAAAAGATTAAAGATTGAAATAAAAACGACGAAGCTCTTTCTTTCTTGACTTTGTTTTATTCATTATTTTTTATGAAGGACTGATTTAATGCATCGTTGACAGACCCTTTAACATTTTTTAGTTAAAAAAACCTGCAGAGAAACAAAAACCTTTTAATTGAAGGTCTTGATTGATTATATATTTTTTTAACTCTTCGCATAAGAAGCTTGTTCATCCTATGGTTAGTGGACACAGTTGATTTCGTAATCAAATTAGTTGTTCTCTCATTTTTATTTACCTAAAAATTTTTTGCTAGATAATTGATACCTGGAATTACATAGTTTTTGCAATTAACCTGGTCGGTAATAAATTAATGAGAATTAGATTTTGCTTTGTCAGATTATTTGCTTTACCTATTGTCCACAAATCTACGAAAACGTTGATGCTTATATTATTCACAAACACAAAAATGCGGCTTTATATATTTTTTTAAATATATACCTACCTTTATTATGTAATTCCTTTCTATATCTGCATAGAACAATATTTCTAAAACAGGAGACGATTTCTGACTATCACTATTATCAGTTTTAATTAATTTATCCCTTATCATAGCAGTTTTTTGTTTTATTTTATAGATTTTTAGTATATATTTCATTCTGCTAAATTGACTCTGACTGATGAAAAGCATTAGCAGAATCCAAGAGTTTAGTGGTCAACAATTCAGCATGGTGCGCCACGCCATGGCGGCCTATAGGGATACTACATAATCTACTCACAAAAAACGAGTCCCTTACAGTACTGGGTAATGATCACAGTACACACACAAATCAGTGGTTTAGGTGCTGGGCTTATTGCAAAAATAACACACACATAGCTTGTGTTGCCAAAACACACGGATATTTGTTTTATTGGTAATCGAGTATCCATTTACCTCACGTGAAATTTTATCGTTTTACTTCTCTCAGAAACCACAGACAAAGACTCACACAGAACGTATCTTTTTATAGCCTTTACTCGGCCGTAATATTAAAAAACAATCAAATTCTTTAAATGTGTTTGTTAATTTACTTCCGGATATTGTAAAAGAAGTGTTTTTTTTTTTTAATTTATTCACTTAAAATTATTTTCTTTCTATTATCCCGAATGATATCATGATACCTGAGGAAAATCATCATATCCTTACATATAGGAATCATGAATCTTTAATATTTTGTGTAAGCTATTATCGTGTCGTTGCAGCTACAACAATGGACACAATTATTGGCGTCGCGAGATCGGTAGAGGTTTGGACGGTATCCACTCACGTAGATTTATAACCGACCTTGATTTCTGAATCCGAGGAAACAAACAACAGTCTTAACACGTAGCGAGATAAATCTGTGCTCAGGTTAGACGAAGAAAAACTAATGGTGTTAAAGATAACTTTATGAATTACTGGGCTAATTTAAAATCCGTTTTCAGCGCCTACCTCTAGTTACAACTGTTACTTACTTACTAGTACTTAGTTACTAGTAGTTACAACTGGAGACGTCTATATATTTTTCTTTTTTTTTCTATATCGTTGATTCAGCGCTTTTATTGAAATACAGGATCAACTTATTATTTAATAATTCCTGGAACTCATTTGCCAGCACACGTGTTTCCCTCCCAACATGATTCCGGATTCTTTATTATATACTAGCTTTTGCTCGCGGCTTCGCTCACGCAGACTTTCTTCCCCTGATTTACCCCCTTAGGGGTGGAATTTCTAAAATTCCTTTCTTAATGCTCACTTACGTTATATAAAAAACCTACATGCAAAATTTCAGGATTCTATTTTCAGCGGTTTGGGCTGTGCATTGATCTCTGGGTATGTCAGTCAGTCACCTTCCTCTTTTATATATATAGATAGATTACGATTGCTTGTATGCTACGAATAGATTGTCTTACCTAGGAGAGGTTAAGAAGCAGTGACAGAAGTGTTGTTAGTCCTTGTAGTTGTGTCTTTTTACTTGTGTGAAAAACTAAGCCTATTAATTTATCGAAAAACACCAGATTTATTGGTACTAACTGCTTAAAATTTTGATGGCATTCTAAGACAATGCCAGATAGAGATAATTGTTTCCCGTCTGTGCTTTTTGGACACCCGATTATCTGACAGTATTCGAAAATTATAATTTTAAAGGTTATGTGAGTTTTTTGAAGGTTTTGTGGTATGAAATATGGTATGAAGGCATGTGGTTGCGTGGTGTAGGTATATCTTCTTAAATATTTTTCAGGTGATTCTTGCATTCCATAACATTCATCTACTAACAACATTCCAATTACTTTTTAAATATATAAATATTTACTTTTGAGTGATTGTAACTAGTAAAATGTTGGATAAATACGCAATTGGTGTGTGTTTGTAAAGATTGAACGTTATGGTAAAATATTAGTGTTATTTATTAGACGAGTATCGAATAATGTTATTCGTACGTCGGGTGCTGTTTTATCTACGTTATTTAGGATACGCAGGCATTTAAAAGGAGGCATTTTAATGACTCTTTTTAAAATACTTTCGTGTTTTTTGAATAAAGGTTATCATAATCGTAACAATATCATTATATATGGTAATGTAGCTCATGATACACACGAATAATGTGGTTTTCGATTTGTACAAGAATTTTCAATATCCTTTCAGTAGCCCCGAGATTAACCCTTATACCCTCATCAACTTTAGGTACCTCATTATAATATTAGTATAATGACACATTAGTGTCTAACGAACAGACAGATTACAAGATTTTGTGACCAGTGTTTGTCCATGATTCAGAACAAAACAATGTCGGTGGCCAGCGGATGTGTCTATTAAGATCAAACATTCCTCTTCTCTACTTTTTAAATTACATACGTATTCAGACCAGTTCATTCGATACGCCAACATTATGCAATTGCACAGTCGTAATAGAACAATTCCATCAATTGATTTTATTTTTGTTTTCGCTTCTTACTGCGGTTTGCACAAATAGCTAGAAAAAAAAATAGATATTGTTCATATCATTCGTGTTTATGTATTACTAGCTGACCCACGCAACCTCGTTTGCGTCTCCTATTGCCGTAGCGTGATAATTTTCCCCCGTTTTTGTATTATTCTTCATTGGTGCTCCGCTATTATTGGCCTTAGCGTGATGATATATAGCCTATAGCCTTCCTCGATAAATGGGCTATCCAACAAGGAAAGAATTGTTCAATTCGGACCAGCGGTTCCTGAGATTAGCGCGTTCAATCAAACAAACTCTTCAGCATTGCATTTGCATTTGCATAGATATAAGTAAACACCTATTGAACTTGTTGTCTATGATAATCCCTAATATGCTTTGTAATACAAACTAATTCTTCGTCGACTGGTAGAATGTTATAAAATACATTTCTTAATTCTGTAAATAGTAAAAAGTTTGTAGAAAGAGAAACATGTTTAAGTTTAACTCGTTCCTGCGCAGACAACGTTTAGTTTTAAAACTACGGAATTCAAATGAAAAATACGTTGTCCGATTGGACATGGAAAAACACAAAACCTCTATAACAACTTTGCCTACTTGAATCGCTCGACCAGAATAATATAATTTATTTCAATCAATCGCCGTCCACTGCTGAACGTAGGTCTCTCCCAAGGAGCGCCATATCCTGGTCTTGGACAGTCCGCATTCATCCGCTGCCAGCCACTTTCTTTAAATCGTCAGTCCACTGTGCCGCATTAATATCATGGTATCATAGAAACGATAAGCATTTCTTCAATTGAAGTCCAGAGACCCTATCCACCTCTCTTAACTTTGGGGCATTCAAGAACAGCAATTCAATTATGACTCTGGAGTAACGAGGCGTTTATGGACTCCAGTAGTCAACTTTAAATCAGGCAGCCCTTTTTTTATACCTGACATCTTCCTCTAGTCTTTATTATTCCCAAGATTATTTGGGGTTAGGCTACTAGTTCAACCAGTTTTACCTGAATATCACTTTAGCTACGGAGCGACTCGCATCGGATGTTCGCAATCCTGAGGGTGAACTGAATTCGAAGATTGAACTAGTTGTCAGTATATTTGAGAGCACTGACTTCCCAATGACGATTGGCATAGATGTTCTTGATAACCGGGACAGACGGCTAAACGTGGTCTCCGAGGCACGGGGGGGAAACACCGCCTTCTTCTATACTCCGGGCTGCTATTAAAAATTTCTTGTAAGAAAAACCCAGCAGCCTTGTACATGACACTTACTTGTATCTTTTAGATTTATGTTTTGAGTGTGTACAATAAATAATAAAAACAAATACAATACAAATAGCAGTCCGACCCGGGAATCGATCCCGAAACCTCTTAATCGGTAGTCGCTTACGCTAGATCGAAGAGGCAGTCTTTTATACCTATAAAATAATATATAATGATCATATACATTTTTGATAAGGTTATGTCTATAATCTTATGTCACGTATGATGCGTCAATTGAACGTCTTATGACGTGGTAAGCCGCCGCCCTCGTCCTCCGATTTGTATCGCACCATACGTCCGGTGGCGTGGCTGAAATGGCTGATTCATGTTCGTCTGTACTGCTTCCTCACTTAGGGTCACTAGTTTATGGGTTCAATAAAATTTTAACAAGTTGCGATTGGCAAAGGCGTATCGAATTTTTATTGGATTGTTTGGCGGTTTTTTCCATAAAATGTGTCACAGATAAAGTAAAAGATTGTGTTGCTGCTTGCTTCTTATAACTCTTAACAAGGCTTAGATTTTTACGATCGATGTATTTTTTTTAGAACGGTGCTTGTTGTCTTTGAATCTGTCCTAAATCCTCGGTTTATTTGTAACTGATCTTGATATTTTGGTTTAAAATGTATATATGAACTTGTTCAAATGTATTCATTCAGTTTAAGTTAATGTGACTGTAAATACCAAGAGATATTTGAGAGGCAACCGTTGTAATTTTTTATACACTACAAATTATATACAGTTTGGTAGTTCTGATTTTAGACAAATTGGGCGCCTATTATGTTAACTTCTTATTTTCATTGACGATTTTTTTATTAATAAATTTATTTAGCGATGTTACCTCATCATATTTCATTGTTACTAAGGATGTAATCGGACTGTTCTTTTTTTTTTAAGTTTGGGCCTGCCAAAATGACTCTGCTCTGCCTGATGGAAAGCATAAGCGGAATCCAAGAGTGGTGATGACCATACTCATTGCAAATGCAGACAAAGCAACAATGCAGCATGGTGACCCACACTATGGCGGCCTAGTGATGCTTCTGCATCATTGGGCCTCCAGTCTCGCACTCACCAACGAAACACGACAGCACGACCGCTGTCATTTTACGTTGGCGGCCATAGTGTGGGTCACTATGCTGCAATGTTCTTATTCGCATTGAGGATGGTGACCACCACTCTTGTTATCTGCTCATGCTTTCCATCAGGCAGAGCAGAGTCATTTTGGGGCAGCTAAAATATATAAAAAACAAATTACCGATCGATACACATTGTGGTAGGAACTACATTAATCACGCAACTTCATCTGCGTCCCTTTTCAATCAAGCTCGGCTCCTATAGGTCTAAGTGTGATGTAAGTTATCCTATCTTAGCACGTCGAGATATGAATGAAAAGTGATAATTGGCTAGATAGTTTCGGATTTCACAGTGAGCAACAACGTGACATAAGAATTATAATAAACTAACTGTTGCGCGCGGCTCCGTCTGCGTAAATGTTGGTTATCGCGACAAATGGTAGCCTATGTGTTATTCTAATGTATAAGCTATATTACTGTAAAGTTTCATTCAAATCCGCTCAGTAGTTTTTGCGTTAGGAAGTGACAAACATACACACTCACAAATTTTCGCCTTTATATATTAGTTGAGCAAGAACGTGATACAAGTATGAAAATAAATACCTTTATTAAGTAATAAAATAAACTACCTGTTGCGAGCGGCTTCGTTTGCGTAATTGTCGGTTATCGCGACAAATAGTGGCCTATGTGTTCTTCTGATGTATAAGCTATATTACTGAAAGTTTCATCCAAATCCGTTTAGTAGTTTTTGCGTGAAGAAGTAACAAACATGCACACTCGCAGACTTTCACCTTTATATATTAGTATGAAGCGTGATATATTAGTGTGATAAAGGTTGGATGGAATAAATATTAATGTCAAAAAAAATAGAATCTGATTTTAGATGGATAGACGAGAGCGAAACAGTTTTTAAAGTTAGTAACTATTTCTAGAAAGACTTTATTCTCTAAAGTAAATTGCCTATTTTTTAATACATCTCAGCAGTTACTTACCTTTTGAGCCTTATGAAGATTAGCGAATTACATAAACTTTAGACCAAAACGCTGTCCACAAACAATGTTAACAACAGAATTGCCCCCTTATTTTATCCATTACCTTTGTAGGTATTGCTTGTTATTTGGTGAGTCACAAACAATGGTCCAGCTACCATTGTGTTACACTATGTTATGCTCTTGAGTTTTTATTGTTCATCTATATTCGTCATACGTGTAATGTTCTAGCAATCGTGTTGTTCAATAAAAGGTACTTGCATGTAATTTGTTACACGATTGTACAATTCTTCAAACGGAGCAAATACAAAATGATTTTCATAACTTTGAGATTGTGGCGAATCTTTTCCGATTTCTTTAAAAGTTGAGGTACTGGTCACCATGAGCGGTGGTAGTTAAAACCTAGCGATCTGTCTCGATTACCATTTATCTTTCTCATTTGTTCATACGTTATAAAGGATACTTAAAAAAAATAATTAAGTGTGTTATCTTAATTAACTGTATGTGTAATGTATAACCAAACTATGTATTTGCCCGGGGCCTTGCAATGGGTAAGGCCTCCCCTGTATAAAATACAGCTCGCACTATTGATCGTGCTGTTTTCCTTCTTTTTAATTATATTGTTACCAGTTTAGATTTTAGCATGTAAATAAATATATAACCATATTGTCGCCATCTGTCTGTAGGCCACGCTGACTATCATAGAGCCAAGAGAAACATAAACATTTGTAACACAGACAATCACATATAGTCGCCAAAAACCAGTTAAGACTGTCCGTTTGACCTACACGGGTCATTGAATTGATTTAATGCCTTCAAAATTGGCAGGCGTAAGTGATTTAATTAATTGGCTAAACTAGAAGTTTACAACCGCGTGTTTCGGCAGTCATACGGCTTCATTCTTATTGGATAAAGTTGATTAAGACAATTATTTATTTCTAAATCGGTAGATGAGTTACATGATGTGTTTTAAGAAGACGGCAATTAAAAAACAGAATGGAGACGAATTCATATTGATATTATTAATTCGAAACTACTGTCTGTTTGTCTGCAACGCTTTCACACGATTACGATTATACAAACTGTGTGGTCAGTGTAATATAGTAGGCTAAAATCTCTTTTTAAGGACCGGCCTATAACCAGCAGTGGCCTTCGGAACGTACATAGATATGAACCTATTTATGACTTACGACGATAAAATAATCCACAAATTGTATTTTAACAACAGAAAGTGTAACATCTGGTATTACTATCGAGTCCAAGTCACACTGTCACCGAGATAAGAAGTCACACCCATCTCATACCTTCACAGTTGCCTGCCTACTCTTGACAGTAGATAAGCCCGTCAATAACTGTCAATATGTATAATCTGGTGTTGATTAAATAAGATATTAGCGGGCCTAGTAACTCTAATATCGGTGTTACTTTATTATCATAATCCTACAGCAATGGTCATTCTAAAGACAATGTCACAATTCGCGCCATGTCCGTGTATGACGAGAAAGATTGTTTGGAAAATCGTTTTTGATGGTATAACATACTACCGTCGCCTATGAACGCCTGCAACTCAAAATTCCCCCCTCTTAAATCGGTGACCTTATTAACTAGCTGAAATGCAAAGGTTTTTTGCCAGGCCTTGGTATCATAGCGCTCCTAGCCCAGTTGCAATCGGTGATTAGGAACAATCACCCAGGGTACGATGGTGCGGACAGGACCTGGATGGGTGACCGTTGGTGGCATTATACCATGAGCGTCTCCGTGATTCGGAGGTCACGTTAAGTAGTCGTTCGCAGTTGTTATCCTAGGATAACAGTCGTGAAGCTTAATTGGACGCATTTGGGCGGCTTAAAAACATCCAACGGCAAGATTACGTAGCCACAACGTTGTCTTGCCAGTCCCCAACCCGCATTTGGACAGCGTGGGGACGTATGACCTTAACCCTCTCTTGAGAAGAGACCCGAGCCCAGCAGTGGGACGTTATAGGTTGTTAATGATTGATGATGATATCATTTCTGTAATGCCGTCATTAGCGCCGAAGAATGATGCCGATACATTTCAAAACCATAATTCTAGATCAGGAAAGAATATATTTAAAAAACTGGCTGACAGAGACTTTCGTTCAGTGGGGGGTGATAAATAAGTTCATTTGAATGATAGTTCTGTCCTTTTGGCAACGGATTAAGACGGAGTATTAACAGCCCTAGTCATCCATGGGTATCAAGAAGCGACCGAGGGAGCAAAATCTCAGGACGACAACACTGCAAATTGAAACAAATCCTAAACCTACTCATCTCGCCAGCGTGATATAGTAAACCAAAACCTCTTTTCTAAGAAGAGCCCTATGTTTAGCAGTGGACTAGTAAAGACTGTTGATGTAAATTATAGTTCTATTAACAAAAAATAGGGAATATGCATTAATCTTTTATTTGTCTCCAATTGTTTGTTTCTAGATTCGTTTTTGTCTTAACGATATACTCACAAGGTATTTCTTTTATTTAGTGTTTATTAAATTAAAAGTCAAAATTTAGAGAGGGAAATTCAAACCTACAAAACGCGTCCTGTTGGTCGAAACGAACCGTGACGTCGATTGTTACATTATCGAAATTATCGGCGTTGAAATTCCTACTGTGATATTACCTAGAGTTTGCGAGAAAAAATAACTTCTTCATTTTTATAGCAATTAAAACTGTAAATAAGTATAAAATAACTGAAACACTCAAATGTAAACAAACACGAAATGACAATGACGTCATTGGATTTGTCCAAAAGCGCGCGCAAAATGTAAACGTTTGAACTCTAATTTAATCAAGTGTTTTAATTTCACTTTGAAAATTAGTTTGACTATTTTCAAGACTATTTATGTGTTTTTCTATGTACAGGGATGTAAATAATCAGATTAAGAAATAAAAAAATGTGCATGCATATTCCCTTGTAGGTACAAGTGCCTCTATTCTATCTGATGGAAAGCACAACTGAAATACTTTTTCTTTTAAATACCTATAAATTATATCGTATCGCATCGAGAATATACTCGATATTTATCAATAGATCCTTGACTGGCGATTATATTATGCAAAATTTATCGTTTATTGTCCCCGTACCGTTCAGTTGGGAGTTTCAGTATCGGATTGTGACGTATCGTGATAAATATTTGAGTTATTTGTTGGCAGGACTGGTTAGCGAACCTTTCAGATCTTTTCAACGTGTATACGATTTCGAATTTGTGATTCCTGTATTTTATACATGATAAAGCTTATATTGTGAGTCAAAAATGATTTGTGTAAAATTGAAATGTGTGGTGGTCCGGTCCATAGTAACACGATGATCATTGAGCTATGTTTGACAGTCTGAATTTTTAAACTAGTTCATATCAATCTTGACTTTGCTGAAAACCGTAAAATTGAGCTCTTTTGCTATGTATTTCGATTAGCAACTGTGATGCTATTTGTGCCTGCAAAGAGAGACCACATTTAGTATTTATTACTTAATAAAAAAAATATTACCAGAGATCGTTTGATTTTAAACTCTTGTCTAAGACGATAGATGCTTCTTAGTACTGGAGAATTTAATTGTTATTAATGCTAGAGAAAACTATTAAAATGATATAAAACGAAATATTAAATACCATTGTTTTTATAATGCCACTATTGTATTTGCAAGGACAATAGCCTTGTAAGACTATAATAACTATGCGATGAGAATATGTTTCATTCTTCACGTGCACACGCGTTCACACACATTTAATTATTTGTTGCGTTACTGATATGTCGTTGCAGTTTCCAAGGACACTGTCATCCATCTTTCTTATCTCATTGTTAACTTTTAATAAGTGATCACCACCTTGATCGGTTGTTTTTGAATGAAAGTAATTTATGGGACGTTTTTTTAGTTTTCGAAATGAAGTAACAAATATTTTGATAATGGCGGGGTTTGGTTTATCATCATTTTCATCATCATCTTCAACACCCACTAGCAGTACACTGTTGGATTTGGGTCTCTCCTTAGGAAGGAAGTTTTGGACCATGTTCAGATGGTGAGCGCTTGGCTTTAGACAGCAACTAAAATAAAATGCCTCTTGCTAGATGGTCAGAAGTATTCGTTAATGACTTATAGGCAAGTGATTTCATTTGACAGGTTCACTACCATATTTTTATAGGTAATTTATAGCCTCATTGGCGATAAATACCATTGAGGTAAAATATTTCATGCAAATTTTAATATTCATAGGCACGCATAAACAAAGGAATGATAACCATCTACATTTTTCATTTAAAGTAAAAACGATTTTGTGAATATGTACATTAACGTAATCACTGTAATCAGTTATATCGTCATTTTCTTTGTAAGTCTCTGTTACTCTAACTACGTAACAAAAATATTATGAAAAGTATACAAATAATGACTGTTTAGTAACCTCAAAGTTGGCAGAAACTGTACCATGGTAGCCAAACTACCCTGGAATATTCTTAAATGTTTCTAAATAGAGAATCGTACTCATCTATGTATATATTTATTACAAATAAGCAATACAAACTTACATTATATTACCAAAACGGTTTTCATGCTTTCACGTTACATAGGGAGATAGACAACAACGACATGTGACTCATAACACTATATTTGTCCTAGGTTGGACAATCCAAGACCTCCTACTTCATAGTCAGAATTGCTTACGACTAGACAAATAGACCCGTTATTGAGGTATAGATAATGAAATTATGTATGAATGTTTCCGCACTGCACCAAACGTGTTTTCGACGATAATATTTGACGCGATCGATGATATCAACACCCAGTTACCACCGGCTACCGATACGATAATCCATTATATATCTATACGGTATATTTGTGGAATATAACAGACCGCATCAGCTATCAACAGTGTCCTTATCTAAGACGTGACAGGTGCACGTCTTGGCTAATCTGGTGGATTAGAGAGTGATGAAAGTGACCTGTTTCTCGTGTCTTGGGTTTTGCCTGGCTACCACTTTATATACATGTCTTATTTTGCCCACGGCTCTGCCCTCGTGAATGTCTGTTATCGCGATAAAGAGTAGCCTATGTCATTCTGCAAGAAACAAAGTATATCCATGCAAAAATGCCGTGAAAACGAAACAGATAGAGTTCCGTTCGTTTCTAAGTAATATATTTATCATTTGCATGTTTCCATGCCAAAGGACGGATAACAGAACTTACCTACAGAAGGCCAACTTACTAATGGCATTTGAAAATGAACTCTTGTTTCTAAGCAGTTAAGCACATATTTTTCAGTTGTTGTTATTTTTAGTTTGTATCACAAAAACTGTAGTTACATTCACGACCTAGATCCACTTTCCTAATAACGTAACTCTCAGAGGAAACCTTTACAAAGAAACAATGAGTTTCTTTTATGCGTACATATAAAATTATATGCTTCAATTTCCTTTGATATTTTCACCTTGAATGTCGTTCCAAGTTATTACGGAAGCCATAATACGAAGCCGTATCACGTCAAAATGTCATCCCTAACGTTTAAGTTTGTCCTTGACCGCGTGGGAACGGCCAGGCAGCGTGCCGGTACCTTTGTCACGCCATGTTTTGTATTCAAACCGTTTATGAATGCTTCTATACAACTGTGGAGGCTCTCATCAATCATGGTTTTGTATTCAAGGCATAAGGAAATTTGTAATTTGTTGTGACGTAACCTTTTTTGATGACATGGGTTGTGATAGTATTGATTTTATACGCATAGTCTTTTACGCAAGATTCAATGGAAAACTTTCATCATCATATTCAGTTTAATTCAGTAAATGATCATGTGCAATTAGAAGAATTATCCGTAGATAGACTTGTCATTATGTAGTGGGAAAATAACAGTTGCTTTCTTGGTCAACTAATTCGAGCTACATCGATCAGTCCTTGGACAGTTCTTCGAATTGATAGAGTATAACCTTATAATCAAATACCAGTAATTTCCTGAATGTTTTAGTACTCAGGAATAATTATATTTTTGACGCAAGTCAAAAGAAACGGGATAAGAAAATATAATTTAAAAAAAAGAAAAAAATATATATTTAGGGGTAACCCTTATCATTACTAACATACCAAAACTAGGGGTATGAAAAATAGATGTTGGCTGATTCTCAAACCTACCCAATATGCACACAAAATTTCATAAAAGTCGGTCCAGCCATTACGGAGGAGTTTCGTAACAAACGCGACACGAGATTTTTTTATTAGATTTGATACCTAAATAAGTCGGAAAATTTTGCCCGTGTTTTAGCTTATGTTTCGTCGCTTAATAACTGTAGTTTTTCTCGATTATAATAGATAAGTACACATTTTTCTGTGACAACGTGTGTTTTTCTGACACTGAAAATAGGTAGCCTTGTGGGGAATAACACTATATGTGTACCTAGGTAAGTGACAATTTATTTTTTGTCATTAACTAACACATGAATCTTTGCTTTAAATAGAATCATTTAAATACGTACCTACCCATAACTTGCATGATTTAACTTTATCTTTCAGTAAAAGTGATGGTTATGGAATACATTTTTATGGCTACTATCCTTCTACTAATATTTTAAATGCGAAAATAACTGTGGCTGTCTATTGACTCTTACGCTTTCACATCTAAATTGCTAAAACAATTTTCATGAAATCTAGCATATTCAATCTTGTGGTAGGCCATTGGTTACCTTTTACCACGATAAGCAATGCTCAAGTGGTTGGAGCCGCGGGCAAAAGATATATACATTTATAGTTCTTTAAGTGATTATTTTATTATCATGTCTCCACACATGTGCATTGGCAGAGCGCATGGCAACACCAAGTCTACCAGACAGTTCACCGCGTACAGGAACGTTCTAAATGCGTATACGCGTCTCGGCAACGTTTAACTGTACTTACACAAGATGTGCAACAGGGTTGCCACATAGATTTTTTTTAAATGATAAAGGGCCAATAGTTACAGCCTTTTTACTAACTAATTGTTTTAATATTGTGTTTCTGCAGCTTCTATTTTCTGATTTGTATTTGTACAATAAATAAAGTTAAGTTGGTTTGTGTACGCTTTAAAAATTCAGAAGTTTTTGCACCGATTGAGCTAAAATTTTAACACAATATACAAACAACTTCAAAGATTGTCTTTCTCTATTTTCCGCGTCAATTTTGATTCTTATTTCTCAACATTGTAATTTTTCTGTGTCACATAGCAGCGCCGCAGATATTTAAATTAGTTTTTTATAAAAACATTTTTTTACACAGAAACAACTTAAATGAGAAAACAAAATAAGAAAAGGTGCTTTAAAAGTATAAACTATTAAGACTCTTCTTTTAAAATTGATAAATGGTGAAATAACTAAGTTGCCAGTCACATTTGTCCCTGGTAATGGGTTTTCTATCTGCATCTTTCTGTAAGTGACAACCCTATGGCAATAAGGATGCACCTATTCCGGGACACGTCGATCCCTGCCACGCCATATAAGGCCACTCCGGATATAGACTTAGATCTCTTTGTCTCAACTCGGTTTTGACTAATTTTAACTCTCCACTAGCGACTTCTCCCTAGACATAAGATTGATCAACTTCGCTATTTCTAATATTAAGCATGTCAATGGCTAAAGCTAAAAGTAAAATTAATGGGAGATTTTACTATTTTTCTTAAAGTTGAAGTAACGAATTTGATATTTAAATGACTACGTAACAAACCACCAGATGTACTAATTATGTAAATAATAAGATAGTATAGACAGACATCATCATCATGGGGTTGGCTACTAGTTCAACCAGTTTTATAAGACTATCTGTTTTTCCACGAAGCGACTAGGCATCGGACCTCCACAACCCAAAGGAATAAAAAAACAAATCAGAGCACAAAGTTCTGTTTCGTTCTTCAGGTATTTTATTTGTTCACGGAGTATGAAATATTATTCTTCATTTATACTTATAGTCTTAAAAATTTAGTTATTTATACACATTTTCTGCTTGCCAGAATAGCAAAAAAACACTTCAAGTCAGTAATGAATTATGCACGTCCTAGTAATTCGTTCCATGAACATTTTAAATGATGACAATGGTCAACCGCGTGACTAACTGACGTCATTAGCCATAGACAAATATTGGCCGGTGAACTTTCATACTTCAGACTGTCTGTCACATCGTGTAGGTGTTAAACTTTTTTAAATGAAACGATTTGGAAATATATTATACTTTTTAAATCATTGTTTATAATTGACTTATTAACCGACTTCAAAAAAAGGAGGAGGTTTTTTATTCGACCGTATATATATATTTTTTTTTTTATGTGTGTTCGGGCATAACTTCGTCGTTTATGAACCAATTTTGATGATTTTTCTTTTGTTGGAAAGGAGATGTCCCGACGGTGGTACCATGATAAGGAAACTAGGATCTGATGATGGCATCCCAGAGAAATCGAGGGGAACCTTCGAAATTTGTAGGGGCGACTAGTGCATTTGTAATTTTTTTAATAAAGTATTTGAAAGCACTACAATTTAATGGAGGTCGGGAGTCGATCTGATGATGGAGCCGAAAGATAGTCGAGGGAACTCCTCTACGATTTATAGCAGTTGCCTTGTGTTTGGGCTTGTTTAATTTGTATTGATGAGAACTTCACACCTAGAATAGTTGTAACTATCATTAGCGGTCTAATAATGAAGACGAAGAACAGTTAAGGGAACTTCTCAACGATTTAGAGTAGCCACATTGTGTTTCGACTTTATTCAATTATATTGATGAAAACATAATGTTTATCACATATTTTCAAAGGTATTTCAATATTTGCATATGTTTGTCATCATTTCATGATGATGAGCCGATGATGGAAGATACATTTCCTTAACAGTTAGAAGTTGGAGAATAATTCTTTAAATATCAAATGTTTGCCTGTTACCTATATTATTGCGTGGTAGTCGTATTCTTTTAATTTATTTAGGTGAGCTGATAATGGAAGGTACAATTCCTCAATGGTTAGGGGTTAGAGGATAATTCTTTCACTTTCATACGTATGTATAAACCTGTAGTTGTACACTTTCAAGCTATTCAGATGAGCTGATGAACGAAACAACTATTTACAGATCATACAAATATTTGGGCCGACCCGGGAATCGAACCGGAGACCTTAAGCACAGCAGCAAACGTTACCACTACGCCACCGAGGCAGTTTTTAGTATTCTATGAATCGTTAAAATTTGTTACTCTATTGTACCTTCAAGTACTATGAAAATAATAGTATCAGATTATCTCATAATTTCACTTAGCAATTGCAAATATAATCACACTAATATATAAAGGCGAAAGTTTGTGAATGTGTATGTTTGTTACTTCTTCACGCAATAACTACTGGTGTGGATACTACGGATTTGGAAGAAACTTTACAGTATATATAGCTTATACCTCCACGCGGGCGGAACGTGGGCAAGAACTAGTCAAAGATAAAACTCCTTAACAATAAGGGATTAGAGGATGATTTCAATGTCATACGTGCATATAGACCTTAATTTATATTCCTTCAGTTTTCTTATGTTTTTATTTACATTACATACACATTTTGTAGTTGTAAATGACATTAATTATTTAAAGCATCTTATTGATATTCAAAAATTACCTACTCAACATTGAAAGAGATCTATTTTCAGTCAATTTCGAGGTTATTTTATAGATCATAACATTTTTTGTAAAAGATTTTCTAAACAATAACCTTTTCAGATTTATTTTTAGTAACTTTTGGCCACGGCTCCGCACACGTTTGTGTCGATAATCGCGGTAAAGAGTAATCTATGGCCTTCCTCAAATCAAAGTATCTCTATGCCAACTTTTATAAAAACCGGTGCAGCGGTTTAGCCATAACAGACAGACAGAGTCACTTTCGAATTTTTAATATTATTAGTAGGTATATGAATTCGACAGGGTATACTTATATATACTTACCCATCAGGCATGAAGAACACAAATTATTTCTTTTATGGTTAGTAACGTGATTCATGAGAATAAATTAATTTAAATACTCGATATTTTATTTATATTATCTACCTACTAGTATTGTTTTGCGGTAATTCTAGACATGTTACGATGCGATGCCAACGATCCATATCTACCAATATAGTAGGAGAGCTGGCACGAATTTTTGGGTAGGTATTTGAGGCAAGCTGAAAACTTGTCAGATACCTCTCCTATTATATCCCAACTCAGGATTGCAGACCTGGCTGGTGAGTAGCGGGGCTAAATCAAACCCTACATTTTTAAAAAAAAATTTTTTTTGTCCCCAAAAATATATTTGAGGCAATACGCAATTAATATATGTTGCAGTGTAATGCTTTATAAATACGAAAAAAAATAAGCCAGATCATTTAAGCGGGGTTTTAACATTGCCAGACGCGTGCAAAAATATTTTGCAAAAAATTATAAAAAATGTTTTTGAGGCAACTTGAAATTTTAATGGAGTGTTATTTATAACTAAAAAATAAGATTCCCAAAAAGACAGATCATTTCGGTGGGGCTTTCTACCTGCCAGGTGATCAAACAAATAATGAATGGGTACGAGGATGCGATTACAATCCATCATTATTTCAAAAAGACAAGATAAGCCCATACAAAATATTGATTAAAAACAAAAATTATCAGAAAGCATTAGCAGATCTTCGAATTGCGCATGTTACCGGTTCGCGTGATGAAATTTTGCCAGTCTTAGAACAATTCGTATGCGAAATTTATGGATTTAAAAATACATCAAATATAAATGGAGCACGATTCCTTAAATTTTGTGCGACTTACAAGGCCGACACTGAAGATGAACCTTTAAAAAAAACTAAAAGATTGTGATCCCTCTACTTATTACTTCTGATGAAGAATCCAAAGATGAAGAATGTTAATATATATCGGATATGAATTGAATTGAATTTTTTCTAATTTTTTTATACTTAAAATAATTGTACTACTGGAGAATTATTATATTTTTATAAACCTGGTTTTGCGATTTTTTATTTTAATTATTGCTTTTTTTAATACGTAACCCTTATTAATTTTAAGATAAAACAATTTTTAACTTCCGTATAATTTTTTATTTAAAATACTGCCAGAGAAAAAAATCAATTTTTAGTTTTGAATGTAGGGGTAATAATATGAATCCTGTACAAAACTTTTTGGAACAAAAACCATTAAATTTTTTTTTTTCAAATTCTCTTCAAAAAATAAATATTTCTGCGGAAATATCGAATATTTAAACAATTTATTACGTTTAAAATCAATACAATCACTTTTAAGCATAATGTTTTTAGTACAAATTCAGAAAATTTTAATTTAACGCGTAAGTAAGAACGAAGACAGCTGTTGTTATGCGCTCTCTCTCACACTACAGCTTGTCTATAGCACTGCAGGCTCGTACCCATTCATTATTTGTTTGATCACCTGGCAGGTAGCAAGCCCCACCGAAATGATCTGTCTTTTTGGGAATCTTATTTTTTAGTTATAAATAACACTCCATTAAAATTTCAAGTTGCCTCAAAAACATTTTTTATAATTTTTTGCAAAATATTTTTGCACGCGTCTGGCAATGTTAAAACCCCGCTTAAATGATCTGGCTTATTTTTTTTCGTATTTATAAAGCATTACACTGCAACATATATTAATTGCGTATTGCCTCAAATATATTTTTGGGGACAAAAAATAAATATTTTTAAAAATTTAGGGGTTGATTTAGCCCCGCTACTCACCAGCCAGGTCTGCAATCCCGAGTTGGGATATAATAGGAGAGGTATCTGACAAGTTTTCAGCTTGCCTCAAATACCTACCCTAAAATTCGTGCCAGCTCTCGGACTAATATTATAAATTCGAAAGAAACTCATGTCTTGAGCTTTCACTGCTAAGCCGCTACACCAATTTCAATGAAATCTGTCATGGAGTTACGGTGATTCTTGAGAAAGGACATAAGCTACTCTTTACTTGAAGCTAGTCTTCTATATAATCGTTAAGTAATGAAAGGCGAGCCAATCAAAATTTATTGGCAGGATCTAAATAATAATCGACATGCGCAGGCGTCTACGTAGGATGCTGTACGTAAGTCATTTAAACTTCGAGTCGGAGACATAGCTGGCGGCTCGCCTGTCTTGGCCATGACAAATCGCGGCTTCCCGCCAACCGCGCTTTCGACTTCCCGTCCTTGCTCATTATTCCTTGAGACAATACAATAACCTCAGGGCTATTCTTTGCTATTTTAGTTATCTGTTTCTTTTGTTATAAAATCTAGGATTTATTAATTGTTTATTGCCTATTAGCTGACCAATGCAACTTCGAATGCTTTTTTCAAAAGGAATAAATTTGCTCCGTTATTGTCCAACTCTAAAAGGTTTTTTTTAACTCAAACCCGAAGTTCAAGAGATTATCTTAACCAAAGCAACTCTTTAAGTTAATAGTATTGGTAACTAAAAGAATTTATTTTTATATGAGGTAAGAATAAACCACAAAAATATAATATGTTTAAGTCCACATCCCAGCTCCGGGTTTTTGTCAAAAATCGAACTGTAGTTCACAGACATTGAAACAGTATTGATCTGAATGAAAGAATTTGTTTAGATATAAATATGTACACAATGGTGTATTGCAGAATGCAGCAGTACCGTGGCGTGGGCGGATATCGTTTGTAACCAATGCACATAATGTTATAGGTATCTACTCGTTAAAGTCCGCAATACTGATTTACTTCATTCAAGAGATGCAGATTGCAACGTGGGTGCGTCGATACAAAATGTCTTTTCTCTATTATATCCTTTATCATCTGAAGTTGAGAATCCTGCCGGAATTTCGCATTTATTCTGTGAAATATGACTTCATAGAACAAAATAGGTGGTAATTAGATTTGACATGGAAGATTTTGGCAAAATATATGATTGTCAGTTTATTTTATTAACCGAATCCAAAGAAAAAGAAGGGGGTTATCAGTAGATTGTTTTTTTACCTCACAACTTTTGACTGGGTGAACCGATTTCTACGATTTTTCTATGATGCTTCCCATGTGGTCCAGTTCTGACAATGTCATCCACGAGAAAACTATATAATCCTTCAATTGGCATAAATATGTGCGCAATAAATAGACGAATAACTCAATATCACGCCAACCGATTTCAATGTTTTTTTTTATTTGAAAACTCGTGTTTTCCGTGTGGACCCATTTCAATTTGGTCCAGTTCTTGAAGTGGTCTTTTTATGTTGATAGACTCGGACTATGGGACTAAAGAGAGAAGAAATTGTCTAGTTTTGTCTTGAAACGTTGTACCACATTGAACGCTGAATGAATACAATTGTTCTTATTGTGGTTAAACGTCTAAAGCATGATTGCTAAAGCAAATTGAATGAACAAGTTCTCTGGCAATAAAATATAAAAAAATACAATCCATACTTCGTAGACATATCGGGAAATTTTACTGTTGAATTTACTTCAACAACATAGCTTTTATTTAATTAATTGTGTTTCTATCTTAGATGAATAAATGACATTCCTATCTATACAAATATATAAAATTGGAGTGTCTGTTTGTAAAATTAAAATAAGGGCTTTTTACTAAATGCATATGTATGTATACACGGTACAGGTCGCAATACAACATTTTTAAATTTTTTTGTCTGTCTGTCTGTCCGTTTGTTCGGGTAACCTCTAGAACGTCTGGACCGATTTTGACGGTACTTTCACTTGCAGGTAGGTGATGATCTAAGGAGTAACTTTGTTTTAGACTAGCTTCGTCCCGCGGTGTTACCCGCGGTACGACAATAACCGCGGGTAACACTTCGGGGTTCAGCTAGTCAACAATAAACATGTATCCCAAATAAGCGCGGTGACTCATCTCTAATAAATTCTGCTGGAGTTAAAAGGAAGAGATATTCTCAAACCAATCGCGGTCCCAACTTAGCCTTGTAATGGCTTTCCTACGACACTAGATAGTGTTCTTGTAGCACTTAAATATATTCACTGTCGAAGCTCTAATGTAACCAGATTATCCTGGTTGAAAGAGACTATGAATATTTGAAACAAAGAAATTAATTGCCTGATAAAATTTTCTAGTTTGAGGGAGATGTGACACGTTTTAATAAATAAGGAGATACAAATTTAAATGCCATGAAGTGAGACGAAACTTTTAGAAACTTAAGAATTTCTTATACGAACTAGCTTTTGCACGCGGCTTAGCTTTATTATTCGCTTATTCTGCATTGATCTACTTGACTGCCGTTAAAATCTTAAAATTTCCTTTATGAATCTAATTTAAAAACCTGTACTCTGTAAAAATGTTTTGATAAACAGTATATTCTTAGGAATAGGAATCGAAAATGTCAATAATGTCAAAATACGGTAAAATATTTTAATAGTGTGTGTTATGTTTTAATCATATCTCAACACAAAAATCTAGTTTTTAGATCGCTTGTACTGCGTAGGTATACATGTTCATTACGCGGGAACATTAACCGGCTTCAAGATTTTTTATTTATAGATTTTAATATAATACCAAGAGGAGGTCAAGTTTAAATAGTACGGCTGCCAATATTACGTGTCGGAGATTATGTAACAATGTGTAAATTCATAAATTGATGCCAAATCGTTGGTAGTACAATTTATATAAGAATCGCTAGAATACTTTTCGCTAGCCAACAAATATATGATTGCTAATACATTAAATTTCTAGATTATTATATTATTATTATTATGTTCTCGTTTATTTCTATAGTAATTCGTCTAAAATACAATATTAGTTCGTGTTTTCCACGTCTTATGAAAGTGTGTTGTATGTAAACTAATAAGACCTCGTGTTAAATGGTTCTATATTTCTCTCCGTAAGCAGAATTGTCGCAATTGTTTCTGTCAAACTGTCACCTGCTTCCCTGACTACTCTAGTATGGTTCATAAATGTGAGCAGGGTATTTGAGGCACATGGAGTCTTTGTGATTTCGAATTAACGCAAATCTATACTAAAATATAAAACTGAAGAGTTTGTTTGTTTCTTTGTTTGAATGCGCTAATCTCAGGAACCGCTGGTCCGATTTGAAAAAATCTTTCAGTATCGGATAGTACATTTATCGAGGAAGGCTATACGCTATATATCATCACGCTAAGATCAATAGGAGGGGCGCACCAATGGAGAATGTTTAAAAAACGGGGTAAATTTATCACGCTACGGGCAATAGGAGAAGGAGACGCAAACGAGGTTGCGTGGATCAGTTAGTATGTTATATAATCATGGGCGACTTCTACCATCACAGTGCTTGAGTCACACTAACTATATGTATGTATGTGATTTTCAGGTGAATTCCTATATCATATACCTACCGGTTGTTGTGTTCTACTATTACTATGTTCTATGTTCATAATAGTCTTGATCTAAATTTGGTTAAATGCTTGTGGACAATCCTAATATTCAAATAAGAAATGGCGACTCTAGTCTCTAAGCGGGGTTGATGCACTGCGCCAACGCTGCAACTGTGCTCATAAATAGACACAGTAGACTTACTTGTAGATAGATCTACTGCGCGCGCGCCGGTAGCAATGACTATAAACCTTAGATAAATCTGTAGCTCGAGCTTATCTCTGCCTGTACAGTACTTCATTACAGTTGGCTATAAAACAACGGTTTTACGATACGTTTCGTTTGTTAGATGTTTAAATTAATATTGTTGTATGGTACAACAATGGTCTAAAACTTAATATGTATAGCAGTCCTTGTGGTGGGGGATTATATCTATCCCGTGGGTCCGGAGGCGGTTAAGGGCGCAAACAGGGTAGCATCACCGCAAAGAGAAGGACAACTTGTGGCTCACCCTTTTTTTTTTACCTCTGGAACCCCGTTACCGTGGGAGAGCCATGCTTCGGTATGAATAGGCCGGCTCGATCGTAGTGATACCACGGCCTCACATAAAACCGGTGTGAAATAGCGCCTGCGCTGTGCTTCACCGAGTCAGTGAGGATAGCGGGGGCCCATAACCCAACACCTCCCCGCATCCCTTTCCCCATCCCCCAAAGGTTGGCAACGCACTTCTGACGTCTCTGGTGCTGCAGGTGACTATGGGCGGCGGTAATCGCTTACCGTCAGGTCATACGTCTGCTCGTTTGCCCTCCTATATCATAAAAAAAGAAACCCCCTCAGGCCCTCACCCAACTTGACACTCACTCTATTAGCAACCCGTCTGGCCAGCGAGGTATAGTAAACCAAAATCTCCTTTCTAACGCCTATGTCCAGCAGTGGACTGTTAAAGGCTGTTGATGATGATAATAGCAATATTATCATCATCAACAGCCTTTAACAAGGCCGCAAGGCAACCGTACTTTTGCAAGTACGACGCCTAGGGTTTTATGTAGTCAGGAGATTAATGTACCTGAAGTTTAGGAAATAACACGACTAAATGTATCTTCACGCTTTACTGTGATATAAGAATTTTACAATATATGAATACGGATAATTATATTTCACTGCTAGGAGGTCTTGACTCCGTGACTTCTGCAGCGAATCTCTCTCTTCAACATTTTAAAATCAAGTTATTTAATTATATAAATCAAATATAAGAATAATTGCTTCAAACAGGAGATTTCATCGTCCAGTTGGACATTTTTAACAGGAGGTAGTCGCCACAATATTGTATTCAGTATATCAAAGATAGGGTTTCTTCGAGTTGAATCGAGTTATAAAATTCCCTTGGCATTTTTCTAAATTGAGCTTCCGTTTCCAAATTTTATGTTATGGTAATTTTATTTCCATATTTTTGTGTTTGTAACTCTTTTTTAAACCATATTTCAATACCATTTCATTGAATCTTATTTTCCTTTAGTTAAATGGCAAACGAGGCCTATGTCCAGCAGTGGACTGCGATAGGCTGATGATGATGATGATGAAATGGCAAACACCGTAATTAGGATCCCTAACTTTAGTTTGAGAAATTGTGTTCATTCATACATCCGTTCCTAAATCGACGCATTAACTCTAAACAAAATAAATATGTATAGAAGAATTACAATGAAGTATTATTTATTTATTTTGATATTTTTATTTTAAAACTTTATGCACTAAGTTTGTACATCGGCGGACTTAATGCCCAGGGCCTTATCTTCCAGTTAATCTATGGGTGGTGTAGAAATCTTTATTATGTATTAAAAATCAAATTTCTTCTAACAAGAAAAAGTTTACAAAATTTTTATAAACTAGGCTTTGCCCGCGGCTCTTCCCGCGTGTATATCGATTTTCGCAAAGACTAGTCTATGTCCTTCCTTAAGAATCAAAGTATCTCCATTTCACATTTCAGACAGACTGACAGATAGCATTACCACACACGCAACCTCGTTTGCGTCTCCTGTTACCAGTGGCGTGATAATTTTCCCCCGTTTTTGAAACATTTTTCATTGGTGCTCCGCTCCTATTGGTCTTAGCGTGATGATATATAGGCTATAGCCTTCCTTGATAAATGTCCTATCCAACTCTGAAATAATTTTCTAAAAAGGAATAGCGGTTCCTGATATTAGGACGTTCAAACAAACAACAAACAAACTCTTCAGCTTTATGATATTAGTATAGATATAATATTAGTAAACATTCAAGGTTAGACAACCGTCCTTCTTTCGTCAGTATTTTAATCTCATCTACTCATCTGGTTTCTGAATCCCAAGATAATTGTACCGCATTGACTGATAACCGTATCGAACGATGCGACATTGATTTCATATCATAAGTACAGAAAATCATTCATTTTCATATTCACTTGTCGATAATTCACATAAAGATCTAAGTTGAGTATAAAACATCAATTCAAATAAAAGAATCTTTATTGTAAACCAAATGCATTTGTTTATTTATAGTAAGAAAAAACTCATAAATATAATAACTACAATAAATGTTATATTGCTTTAAACTTTCATGGTCAGTAACATTCAAATAGAAATCTGCGGGATTGCTACCATGTACCTTTTTGTTTGTGAGTATCCGATATTTCCGACAGTTACTCCGTGATCATGGTGCTTGCAACAGCGCCGAAATTTCAGATACTCACAAACAAAAAGGTACATGGTAGCAATCCCGCAGATTTCTATTTTAATACAATAAATAAATGCAAAAACCGAAAAGAAGTAGAAGAAAACAGATTGATGTGCATTCGGACTTACATGTAACTTTTGCTATTTGGCTGTTAAGTATTGATTTCTGTTCAAGGTGATATAAGTATAGTTATAACTAGCTGAACCCCGCGGTGCTACTCGCGGTTATTGTCGAACCGCTGGTAATGCACGAAGCTAGTCTTAAAAAAGTAGCCTAAGTTACTTCTCAGATTATCAGTTATCTGCCAGTGAAAGTCCCGTCAAAATCGGTCCAGCCGTTGCAGAGATTACCCGGATTTTTTTTTGTAAAGAATGGTATTTTGGTACATGTACATGTATCGTGTATACATACATATGCATTTATTAAAAAGCGGTTCTTTTAATATTACAAACAAACACTCCAATTTTATTTATTTGTATAGATTATTACTGTGTGTCAACTTCTAAACATTTGAACATAGGTCATAGTACTTTGAATATAAAAAATAGAATAAAAAAGAAGTATTCAGAAAAAAAAGACATCCATATTCATATCATAAACTGTAAAAAACTTAAAAGTAATTCTGTCTGTATGTTACGTTTTCACGATGCACCGATTTCGATGCAATTTGACATGGAGATACTATGATTCTTGAGAAAGGCCATAAGCTACTCTTTACTAAGACAACCGACATACACGCGGGCGGAGCCGCGGGCAAAAGCTAATAGTGGTATAAAAAGAGACACACCGAATCTTTATAAATAAATGTAACCTGTTTAAAAAATAAAACTATGTCTCTGGGTATATGTAACGAAAGCCAATAAAACGTATGAACATAACACTTGTGTTCCGACAGAAATATATGGACCTGACATCAAAAGTGTTTGAAATTCTTGGCTACTTTCCCACTGTAAGCGAAAACTGATATCGCTTTCAGGCTCGATAATGATTCAATGTTTCAACTGCGTGTATTGTTCTATACGAATGCTAAACGAATTTATTATTTGTCTGTTAGTAATTAATTATATCCTTCTTTTGTGAAAGGCAATTATTTACTATATTCGTTTAGATAACATACATCCTATAGGTGATTATTCAATACAAAAACATAAAAAAAAAAATTCTGGATTAAAAAAAATATTAAGAAAAAGTTGAAAACACAAATGTACATACACATACTTTTTTGCAGAACATTTTTCACTTACCTTATACTAATTAACTGCTTTTGATAGTAAAAATTCTTACATCGCGACTTTTTTTTTCTTTTTATTCATTTTTTAGTTTTACTAGTTTAGCCATAAATAGTAGAGCTTGCCAAAGGCGGTACTATCCTCGCCCAGAAGACCAACGTAAAATGACAGCGTTCGTGCTGTCGTGTTTCGTTGGTGAGTGTGAGACCAGAGGCCCAATGATGCAGAACCATCACTAGGCCACCATAGTGTGTGTCACCATGCTGCATTGTTGCATTGTCTGCATTCGCAATGAGTATGGTGACCGCCACTCTTGGATTCAGCGTATGCTTTCCATCATCCAGAGTAGAGTCATTTTCGGAGGGCCATGCATAAAAAACTCTACTGGTGCTCAAATTCAAGTCTCATTTGTACTAATTGTATCGATTTTTGTTACTCTGTCACGCAAATACGGCTAAACACATCTAGATGAAATTTGAAAGAACACCGTAGGCATTGCTAGTCTATACAAGTAAATAAAATTGGAGTGTCTGTTTGGTTGGTGTCTGTTGGCACATAAATATACCAAAAATGTATTTTTAAAAAATTGTCTGTCTCTCTGTTTATTCCGGGTAATCTCTGAATTGGCTGGACGGATTTTGATGCGACTTTCACTGGCAGGTAGCTGATGATCCAGGGAGTAACTTAGGCTACTTTTTGACTAACTTTGTCCCGCGACGTTATTCGCGGTACACAATAACCGCGGGTAACACCGCGGGGTTCAGCTAGTAACTAATAAATTTACTATTTATTTAATTTATCCTCTTCTCTCGCTAACAGTGAGAGTATGGTATTACACTGGATGATAGCCAACTGTCGAGGCTAGACGATGCTGTGTATTCTTCGAAATCTTCTTATTTTTCTCCATCAATGCGATTTAGATTACTTAGTTGCTTTCAATGCAAGCATTCCCGATCAGCTGGCAGCTAAAGAGAATAATATACAACTTTGTATTAATAGTACTACTGTACACACACATTGTAAATCTCTTGCCAAGTAATGTTTAATCTCTATTGTCCCTTGACTAGTAATTTTCCAGGCAAGGAAGGGTTAACATTTATTTATATTAGGAAAATTGCAGGACGCGAGTTGGCGATCGAGCTCCAAGTACGTGTATTATGAGAGTTTATGCCTGACAAATATCTGTCACAGCAGTATTATAAAGGGTTTAAAAGGAAAACCACCAAATTTAAATTAGATCTGTGAGCTAAATTTTGTACAAAGTTCGTGTCCTTGATTGATGAAAAAATTACATAGACGCAGTTGTTCGTTGATATTCGTTAAAAATGGGCAATTATTAAATATGAAACTCTAGTTAGTAGATGAGACGAAATATTCCCACGTTATTGTCGAATTTACTAAAAAAAATGGCTACAACCATGAGGTAAAGAATTTCATAGATATTACAAATGTTACGTAACAAATAAATATATGTCATCATAAAATACGTGTAGTTATACATTCCTGATGCCATAATGAACGCATGATTGAAATTTCCGAACACCAGATATTGTTTATTTATACAATATAACTTTTTTAAATACAGCCTGTGCTCTATAGCCTTAGCAGTTTAGAATAATATTGACCTTTTTAAAACTTACGAACAACATATAGTTCTATGAACTCCAGAAACAAAATGTTTTAACAACTGGTCTCACGTCAACAGTTACAATTCAGACTAATTGCGTATACGTCATGGAACAAAGTCGATTGTATTGCATCCGGTCTCATACGACGGGGCCCGGTGCGGCTCTGCGTGTGCGCATGCGTTGCACCATTAATCTCCTTCAAGTCCCTTTATGTGTGGAGCGGTATGAGTTGAAATTGCGGCTTAAATGCTTTTATTGGTTTTAAATTATAATGTGGGGGTCATTTGTTTTGCGTCCTTTGAGAGCTTTAGTTTAGCTTGGCTAGGAATCTTGGTCTGTCTGTATATCTGTATATCTTTATATATGAAGACCAGGATGAAATGAACTTGTTATAGTACCTACATTTAATAATCCTTTTTATTAATTCATTTATTTATTAGGGCCTGCCAAAAATTACTTACATTTCACCTTAATAATTAGAATTCAATATTATGGATCGTACTTTTTACTGAATTACTTAAAGACATTAATAGCATGTATTATTAAAATAAAAATATTATTACAGATGATGCGTAAGAGTTAGTTTCCCATCAAATATCACGCCGAGGTCTCTAATCGTTTCCAATTCGTTAATAATGGTACTATTTATTTGGTACTCAAAGTTGATAGAGCTACGGCTCCTAGCATATTTTATATACTTCCATTTATCAATATTTAAGTACATTTTATTATTATCACATCATTCTACTAGTCTATTGAGATCACTTTGAAGTAACCTAGCATCTTTCTCAGATTTAATGAGTCTTGAAAACTTCAAATCATCTGCAAATAAATAAACGTCGAAGTAGATGCAACAGTTGAGAAATTTTTAAACATATTAAGACAGTTAACTAGTGATTACTTAACTTGCTAGTTTCCCAATACGACTTTCAAATCCAGAAGGAGTATGCTCTTTCTTGAAAAGCCCGCACTTCTGACACCTCTGGTATTGCGGGTGTCCATGGCGATAATCGCTCACCCCTATCACATAAAAATAATACTTAGCTACGCTATTAATAATTACCTTAAAAGAACCATTCTTCAGCACAAATAATTTAGCTCGAAAAATTTTCAAAGATCGATGTTACACAATTCAAGAAACTATTTCTGGCAACTGTGCTGGTTGAGGTTCCCGCCCCTTCCACTGAATTCTTGCGCGGTATCCGTGTGTGGAAATTACTTACCATTGGTGACCCGTCTGCTCATTTGACCATCTTTACCATAAAAAAGAAAATAAGTCTAAGGAAAATGGATAGGTCTGAGTTAAAGTCGAATATTTTTGTACAATTTTAAAGTTTTCGTCACCCACATAACAAACTTATTGACAAAGATCGTCTCTGTTAAGATTATAACTGTTCTCGAAACATTGTAAATAACGCAAATGCCATAATAAAAATTGGCTTTACTCCAGAGTTTATTATTAGTTGACTAAATCAGCTGTTTGTTGCTAGGAGAAGTTTATCGCATATACATCTTCTGAACAGTGCCAATAGTAAAACCATTTGGCATTGTGTTATACCCCAATACCATTTCTCGATGTAAACAAGTTATTTCTATCATTCTCAATGCTACGCAACAAGTAGGTATACTAGCAATAAACATAAAGAATTTTATCAATGGCAAGAAGTATTCTTTTCTTTTTCTCATTATTTCTTTTTTCTTAATTTGCTTTATTTCGTAATTTTCTATATTATAATACATTTTACGTTTATATCCATTCTCCTTTGCATTGGTCTCCTTCAAGTATTTTCATATTATTTTTAACTTGGAACATAATTTTACGGTATGTTATGAATCTGTTTATTTTGTTATTATTTCTTTTTTATTTTTACTCAATTTTGTTTACTTTATATTTTTTTTCATGTATATACCTTTTCAAAACAGTTAATAATTGTAAACATGTATTTACAGCGTACCACTATTTTCTGGTCGCCACAAATGCACATGCGGGAAACAAGCTGCTTGCTGCGACGGCTCTGATTCTGACTCTAATTCTGACTCTGACGAGAGCGACGTTGAGCCGACAGAAGTTATGGACGCTGCAGAAGTTACAGATGCTGTGGTAGATGAAATCATTAGTATTGTAAACGAACCACAGGTTGTTGAAGAAATTTTCCAAGACAGTAATGTAAATGGTAGTGATTTGGATGAAGCTGGTGATTCTGGTGAAGCTGGCGATTCTGGTGATGCTGGAGATGGTATTGAAGAATAAACCTGAAATACGTAATAAATGTCTAAAACATTTTCTAACTTTTATATTAATGAAATAATTTAGTCTGGAAAAAAACAAGTTTCCTTCTTAATATTTATCTCGGGTCACGAAATTGCACAACCTAAACGTCGTAAATCTATCACAGTCCACTGCTGGACTTCAGCCTCTCCAATTGCACGGTACTTGGTTCGATATTCGACTTTTCGCATTCAGCAAACTATCACTCCACCTGATCTGTGGTCCCCACTACGTCCCTCACTACATTTGCTAAGAGAGGTCTTGGTCAATTGTCAACAAAATACTGACATGCCGTAGACTATGGGATATTTATCCATGTATAACTTGGAATTTTGGACCATTAGTTGCGTATTCCATGATCCATCCCTTTGTTGATCCTAGTAACCCTATAGAAATATCATAGTTATTAACTCCGGGTGTATCTTTCCAATTATCGTTATTTACCAATGTAAATAAATTAGGGTCGTTATTTTGACAATCTCATTATATATATATCCACCTACACTTAGCGATGATGATAAAATCTCAAATGTTATTTTATTGTTCTTTTACTTCTCGATTTGACGATACTCATAAATAAATACAGACCTAGCAAAGCCTTGACCTCGATGATTTTATTGTATTAAAGTTTTATGAAAATCAATGTTTTATATTACTTATATTTTTAGTTCTATATCTTAATCATTTAGTTTTTAATAATTATATTGTATTTTTACTCTAATTTTATGTTTCTTATTATTACAAACAATATGTTCACACAGACATTTGGTTTTTATTGTCTTACCCTAGTGCAGTTTCACAGTTCTTGCAGTTTCCTATTACAAACAAAAACTCAGCTGTCTATCTTATTGCTTTGACAACTATACCTACTTCAAACATAGGTATTGTATAACCTTCAAACAAACTTCAACTGTTATTGTATATTTTAAAAACTAATATTGCTTAGCAGATAGTATTAGCTCATAGTCTTTTTCGTCGTCACTAATGCCTGATTGCAAACATTTTCAGTAGTTCAAATTTGAATTTAATAGGATTACAAATAAAGTCTAGTTTCAAATGGTGTTTTTACCGTTTAGCGTTATTAGCGTATGCTAATAGAGCTATGTAGGTGTCTGTGAGCTTATTAACACATTCAACACGCGGTGATAATTCACTTGGACTGCATCCGTCTAAATTAGAATTGCTGAAACCATCATATTAGCTTGTTTAGTACACAAATTCATTATTGTACTAACTGAAATAGTTTTTTTGATGGGATAGGATGCAAACGGGCAGACGGATCACTTGATGGTAAACAAAGGATTTCGCAATCGATACACGCAACACTAGTGTTGCGTGTATCGATTGCGAAATCCTTTGACGCCTCTAGAGGCGTCAAAGGTGTTTCCACAAAATGAAAATGTCATGTAGTATGTATATGTACCTACCTAGGTAAGTACTTTTTCAAAATTAGAAGGCTTTGTATTACATATTTCTAAATACGTACATAATGTTAATACAGGTTGGTAATTGAACCGAATTGAATTGTCTGTATAAAGCGCTCATAGCTCAGTTGCACTCGGTGATTAGAAACAATCACCGAGAGTAAGCAACGACGGCACGGTCAGTACCTGGATGGGTGACCGCAGTAGTGGCATGTTACCATGAGCGTCTCCGTGATTCGGAAGTCACTATTAGCAGTCGGTCCTGGTCGTTATCGTATGATAACAGTCGTGAAGCTTAGTTGGAGGCCTTTGGGCGGCTTAGAAATATCCAACGGCAAGATTACGTTCCCAAACCGCAAATGGGGACATATGGCTTTAACCCTCTTTTGAGAGGAGACCCGAGCCCAGCTGTGGGACGTTATCAGTGGCGTAGCGTGAGTGTCGGCCGCCCGGGGCGGCAGACAATTTTGCCGCCCTCTTATTTAGATATTTAAAGGTAATGTATACCTACTAAACATTACATAGGTAGATTAATTCTAGAGAACTTTTCGGCGAGAACAGTCCACATTATTTTGGCATAATACAGGTTAGATTTAAAATAAATAAGTTAATCTAAGTTTTATAATCACTTATTGTTTATTAGTACACTTTTTATTATTCCAACCACTTTGAAACATTGTTACAACTTGACGATAGACATAATGAAATTATTAGCGAATTCAAAAACCCAAATCAATGTTTACTAATATTATAAAGCTAAAGAGTTTGTTTGTTTATTTGAAAGCGCTAATCTCAGGAACCGCTGGTCCGATTTGAGAAACTCTTTCAGTGTTGGATAGTACATTTATCGAGAAGGCCATAGGCTATATATCATCACGCTAAGTCCAATAGAAGCGGAGCACCAATGAAGAACAACAACAAACTCTTCAAAGTCATTTTGTACTGCCTCTCGGGAATTGAATTTTTTACCCACTAAAAAGTTGTCTAAATTTTGGAAAAAGTAATAGTCGGTAGGTGCAAGGTCTGGTGAGTATGGTGAATGAGGGAGAGCTTCCAACCCCAGCTCTTGCAGCTCCTCCGTCCAAAGGAAGTGGACTTGACAAAGCCCCAACGCTATGACCAAAATGAGATCGATTTGACTTTGACGGGCAAAAGGAAATATTCAGAGACGTCTCAGTTTTATCAATAGGTTTAACCCCAATAGTGATAACCGAATCGTCTGAGGCTCTCTGAATATCGACTTTAGGGCTGAACGTGCCCGTTTGATGAAATCCAGGCTCCGGCCAACTTTGCTCCAAGCCGCGGTGGGAACTGACAAGTTCCAGTCAAATCTGGAAAACCGATTTGCTGCCATGGAAACCACAGCACACGTAAACCAGAACCTGGAAAATGTGGTTCGAATTTTCAGGGAAGAAGGTATTTGATTTTGTTAAATGCAGCGTAAGGATAAGAAAACGAAGCTTTAAATGACGTGATAAGGCACTTTTAACATCGTTGGCAAAGCGGACTAAACCAAGAGATCAGCATACTCGTACGACACGACCTCCGATGCTCCAATACTCTTTCAATCGAACAAGCGATCGAACAGAACCGGGGAAAAATATTTACAAATAAAGTGACTTGACGTAAGATTCTGCGCTCAGAAAGTAAATGCTTTGCAAATGATAGTGGATGAGAAACGAGAGAAATAGGCAGATGGCGTTGTGAGTTCTGAAAAAAATATGTGTGAAAAACTCAGAATTCCCATAGAACCTTAGAGGCACATAAAAAGAAGGCATATTTTTGATGACAGAAAACTAGAGATGCTAACTTGTATGATTTGAAATAGTAGTTAATTTCGCTATCTTGTCTATTGAGCAAGTGAAAAAAAAAAGTGTGATGTTATAGACATTGATGGTGTAATAAAACACTTTTCTATTAAACAAAGTAGACCTATAAATATTTAATTAAAGGCGGAAGTTTGACTTTTTTTCTCAAAAGTGCTTATATTATTGTTTAATAAAAATATAGTTCTAGTTTATATTAATAACTAGCTGACCCACGTAACCACGTAACGTAACGTTCAAGGTAGTAGAGCCACGCTGATTTCAGCACGAACGGGCCGGCTCGACCGGGGCGGTACTACCCTCGCACAGAAAATCAACGTAAAATGACAGCGATCATGCTGTCGTGTTTCGTTGGTGAGTGCGAGAACGGAGGCCCAATGATGCGAAAGCATCACTAGCCTGCCATGGTGTGGGTCACCATGCTGTATTGTTGCATTGTCTGCGTTCGCAGTATGGTGACCATCACTCTTGGATTCTGCTTATGCTTTCCATCAGGCAGAGTAGAGTCATTATGGCAGGGTCGAACATAAAAAAACCTCGTTTGCGGCTCCTATTTTCCATAGCGTGATAATTTTCCCCTATTTTTGTTAAAGAGTTGGGATTGGAAGCTCTCCCTCATTCACCATACTAACCAGACCTTGCACCTACCGACTATTACTTTTTCCAAAATTTAGACAACTTTTTATTGGGTAAAACATTCAATTCCCCAGAGGCAGTACAAAACGCCTTTGAAGAGTTTGTTGCCTCCCGTCCAGCTGATTTTTACAAGAAGGGCATCAATAAACTGCCAATGCGTTGGCAAAGATGCGTCGATTGCATGGGTAATTACTTCGAATAACAGAAATAAGAAAGTTTGAAAAAATAAGAACTTTCACTTATCTATCTATACTAATATATAAAGCTGAAGAGTTTGTTTGTTTGTTTGTTTGTTTGAACACGCTAACCTCAGCAACCGCTGGTCCGATTTAAAAAAATCTTTCACTATTAGATATCCCATTTATCGAGGAAGGCTATAGGCTATATATCATCACGCTAAGACCAATGGGAGCGGAGCACCAATGAAAAATGTTTCAAAAACGGGGGAAAATTATCACGCTACGTGCAATAAGAGAGGTTAACGAAGTTACGTGATAATTTCATAGGTGGTTTCATTTGTGGATCATTTATCAGAACTCTAGTGCGTAAAATATTGGTTAAACAAGTGGCTGGAGCTTGTTAGCAGATAGCTTCGTCCTACATTTTTTTAACAAAAGTTAACTTCTTGATAAATTTATTGGCTGACTGACCGCCACTGACCGCACAAAATATATAAAAAAATTTTTTTTCCAATTTTGCCGCCCTTACTATGATGGCGCCCGGGGCGGTCCGCCCCTCCGCCCCCCCCTCGCTACGCCACTGGACGTTATGGGTTGTTGATGAATTGTCTGTATGATAAAGGATTTAAAAAAAAGAATAAGTATAGCGACAGTGAAGCGATTATTACTAGCATTAGAGACGACTAAGGAAGTAAACTAGACGGCTCAACAGCACTATCAAGAATAGGAGTACTTGAAACAGACCCTATATAAACCCGTCTTGCCCATGTGGTATAGGTAGTAGGCTCTTCTTTGTAAGGAGAGGTCTACATTGTTGATGAAATCTATGATATTCCAACCCTCAAACCCCTGGCAGACTACCAGGCTAGTCGACTATATCGTGCATCAGATAGTAGGTATATTTTTACATTCTTCTTATTTTTTCTCACCGTCATTTAAAATTAAACGCCCACTGAAAACTCAATTCGGTAACACTCCAAAACGAATTATGTAAGTTCGTTTCGGACATCACGTTTTCACACGTCTTTGGCAATCTTTTGACAGGTGATTATTTAAGTGAACTTGACGCTGTCACGGTCAAGGAAGTCCACTCCAAATGCTCACATCTGTGAAGTGACGTTTGTCAAACGCGTGTCAATTGGTTTACGTCATTCGTAATAGTTTTAGGAACATTTTTGTTTTTTCGGAAGACGGTCCCCATTTCATCTCATCCACTTTTCTTATATTTTTTAACATTAATTTCATCACGACGAAGACTAAATGACTTGAAGACTTATGATTTGAAGACTATAAACACTTGACATTGGCAGAAATAGCTGATCCGAGAGATCCGGCTGGTTGCCATTTCATCAAAGAAGAATAAGAAGAAGAACATATTATTTGAAAAGATTTTTCATAAATGCTACAAATACCCGCGATTTCTGTGACGTTGTTTTTATCACTAAGGATACTATAACATCTGCATCTTATACAAAATTTCATGATGATCGAGGGAATAGTAAGATCGTAACACGCATTTTACAATTTTTTTCAAGATGGCCTTGTGCTGTCCTTAATAACTTAGTTTTCCTCTTATAATGATAGTAGTGTTTCTAAAACACAGAGGAATATCATTCGTAGGTGGCCCGAAACTGAAATGATTCTTTAGAGTTTGTTTAAAATTTCTTAGTACCTAAATACCATAGTTACTTTTATCTTAAAACGGAATTACCTACTTCACCTATTGATTAATGTTTTATTTTTGCTTGGCAACACTAAGTTTACTTACTTTACTAAGATATTTTAAAAAAAATTAGGTATTGTATTCAACGTGACTAATTTAACAATCACACTACTACTAATACTGACTACATTAAAAATAATTCCAACAATATTTTTTCCTTAAGAACTAGCCACCAAGAAACCGTACACTATGGCAGTAATAGAAATTTATTACATCATTTAAATTGAGTACAGACCCAAGCTACTGTAAGTCTATTGAAAGTAGTATCAAATTAAAAGGAGTTTCTACTCCCACCGGTTCCATCATCAACTCGACCAACAAGCTCAAACACAACAGAATTTATTTTGTGTCCACAACACTACCTTTATCAGACCATCATCAAGATAAATGAATAAACCTATAAATGAACAATAAATCAACGGGTAAAGGTCTATCAGATCTAACACCCCATTTGCTGATTTTAAAATTCATATTTTGAGTTCGATTTAGTTGATGTGGTATATTAGTATTAGTTTTGTCATTAGTGCTAGTTTAGTTACCTGGGTTTACATCGTATTGACTAAAAAGAAATGCCTATTTGGATCGGTTACGTACAAAAATAAGTACTAGATTTTTGTCCCGTCATCCGTTTTAATTTTGGGTACAATTTTAGATACCGTGCGGTTACATATTAAATAATTTACTTTACCATAAAACACATATTAAATTGAATTTCGTTTATGAATGTTATCACATTTGTAGTATGTGGTAAGTGCATTGTAATTTTGTCTGTCTGTATATATACATATTTAACTGATGTTTGAAAATATTGTTATTTAAATAATTTAATGTGTATACGTCAATTCATTTATTTGAATAAGAAGGCGTGCATTAATTATACCTCCTAGTCATTTTACTCAGAAAACAATGTCACTTGAACTGTTTTTCTCGGACATTTTATCGCTTCTGGTATTTCTCAACGGAGGCCTATTCGTCATGACACATAAGGTAAAAAGCTGAAACTACATAGTAATAATTTAATTAAATACTATTTGGGTTTCTTTAAAATACAATACTTGAGGAACAAAATGTTTTGTTACTTCCATGGAGGTATTTATTTATTTAAAACAATGTTTAAAATCTTTCACAAAGAGCTCTAAAAACTATTTACCAAACACAAGAAGCAAATCATATCATCAATCAAAATTAATATCACATAAATATCTGAATATCATATTATTTTTATGAATTTCTCTACTATACTATAATACTAATAATATAATAGAATACTAATCAGTAATTTGCAGCTTTTTTACTTATTATCTATGGTCTTAGTCATTCATTGAACTTTACGAGATGTTTTAGCTGTACTGATGACTTTCCTTGCATTTAAATAATTTTATCAAAGAAATAACAATGTGTAGAGGTACCACAGAACAGACAGTGGTACTATGAGAAAAAACGTTTGTAGAAATTTATTTAGTTCTGGTATTTTTAAGTTTGAGTGTACTGTTTACAGTGATATGATTTTTGTGGTTTTTCACGATTCATTCTTTTTTTATTGCGTCAAATAGTCTTTTATCCGTTGATATTATTGTATTGTCTTTGCAACTTTCGAATGTGTGTTTACAAAATATTACTCATCGGTTGGATGGAACTGGTTCGAAATTACACTGGTATTAAAAACACATTTCAAAAGAAAACAATTATTTTAATGTTTACTTGCGAATTACGAAGAAAACGATGGTCATCTTAAATAAAATTTTATACATCTTCATGAAATGCCCCTGAAACGCCTTAAAAGCGATCCGACAGTATCGGTTTCTTCCAAGAAATCCAGTAAAGTTCAGAAAGCCTAGTGGCAACACATACTCGTATTTCGTTATATATAATTGTTACTTTATTATTTTCCTTGTCTGTCAACAATAAAACGAGTAGGTATTATATGAAATATATATCCTGATACACAGTGAATGAGTGCAGGTACGTACCGCTATTAAAGAAAACACTTTATATTTACCTCAACGATATTACAGAGACGAAATTATAAATATAAATTAAAATATTTATTACACATTGCCACGCAAACATTTTTCAGCAAAGATAAAGAATTTAAAACAGGAATAAGATGAGGTAATGAGTCCAATATCAAAGTTTTTAATTTTGCTTGTTTTGTTATGGATGCGATGCAGTGTCTCCATTGATTTAATCATCTTATTCTGTGAACCTAATTCTATGTTCTTTATTTCTAATTTTGTATCCCTTTTTTACCTCCAATGAACTAGAGAAAAGTCTTAATTTTACGAATGCATTCTAAGGCGGTGCACATTCATCTATAGTACTGCAGTCCGAATCAAATGCGCTGGATGTATTTCAATGCTCCATTGTTCCATTAAAAAGTAAAAGATTTTATTATCGTACATGCAATGTTGATTCCATTAGTATTCGATTGTCGATTCAATTATTATGTAGTTGCATTTTTTAATATATTTTTATGCATCTTAGCGGTTGGCTCCCGAATCCACAAACAGCTGAAGATGGTGAAGTTAAAGCACCGAAAGTGCTCCCGCTACCACAATTACCTTACCCAGAGACTAGAAATCCATAAAGTAAATATTTTTCTTTTAACAATTATTTTTTACGAACGAATCAGAACCTTAGACTTACAGACTACAGTTTTATTATACTGTAACACCTTAATGCCAGGCTGTACAAAAATTTGGTCCTTCGCAAACGCCAAATTGTTGACGTTTAGAAATCAAAGACAATACAATAATAAAAAAGTTAGAAACTCAATGTATGGTACACAATGTACTTAGAAAAACATACTTTGATTTAGGTACTGTTAAAACTAAGTTTTACTAGGTGCGAATTAGGAACTATTTGGACATAGAATAATATGGACAATATTATACATTTATTTATAATAATTTATTTAATTTGTTCATGAAAATCTTGAGAAAATCATATCTCTGTACACACTTTTACAGGAAAAATAGAAGTTATCGGAAATGGTCCAATGTCAAGCGACTAGAGATTCTGGTGTTACTAGGTAAAAAAGTTTTTTTATAATATTTTTGACATTTAGTTGTACTTGTACATTTATCCCCTAAGGTGTCCACGGCCATTCATTGGCCGTGTAAAAACATCGTCTATTGTGTCACCGGCCAGCCACTGGCCGGTCAATGACCGCGAGTCGGGAAATTATCGAGAGAAATCGTCGGGAAAATGGAATTATTAGTGACACTCAAGCTATGCTTATGTCAAAGTGACGTGACACCTGAGGGATTAAAGGTATAGTGTCGTTGTAATACAGACCACATTGAACTAGGGAAAATCTTCCATCTTTTTGTTAGATGGGATCAACTCTGTCTCAAATTAAATAAACAATTCCTACTAGGAATAATTCTTATTACGGAGGACCTAACGACAAGATATTAAAGTTTAGGACTGTATTTGTAAATATTTTTTTGTATGTAACCGGGAAATCGTACCATTTTAGTGGCTTGGCGCAAACTTAGATAACTATCTGCACCTTGCTTAATATGAAGAAATTGGTATTCTGTCATATCGCACTTTACATTAAGGTATATATGTAAAGAAAGATTTGGTCTTATATATATGTCAGTAGGAAAATAAAGAGGAAAATTAATGTCCAACACGAAACGAACCGGAAAATATATTTTAAGTCATTGGGGCAATAATAAATTCATTTTCGTGGGAATTATCCTCCATTTGTGATGGATTGTATTAAAATAAAATATCTTGTAGGACGTAGGTATATTATGTAGAAACGCGGCTAATTTACATTATTCGCGTAACTCACAATTAAAGTAACAGGTTTAAAATATAAAAGGGCTTTTAAAAATGTTAAACTAACATTTTGAATGACATTGTCTGTTGTGTGTTAGGAAGTGTATTTTTTGGCAAGTGGAAATCGTCAAAAATTAGTAAATAGTGTCCAAATATCAAATATACATAATAAGTATATTTTTTCAGAAATAAAACATAGTTGATATTTTCTCAAATACTTTCCTAACTTAATGTCTCAAATAAATGTATATGTAACTTCAATAATATCATCTCTCATAACTAGGTAAATAATACGATAGTAGAGTCGATAGTAATTTTTTTCTCGATATAATTTTAAATATATTTAAAAAATCACTTACAGCTAAAACATATTTAATCTCAGAAAGGCTATCTGAAGTAGTAGTTCATCTAGCGTAAGGAAAACTTCCACTTAAGAAGAAGAAGGAAGAAAGAAGGAAGAAGCCTGGTTGATTGTAGGATAGGATAGATAGGTTAGACAACCAAACCTGACAGAACATAAACTAACGATATATTTGTATACCTAGAGGTGCGCGAAAACTTTAATTGCGCGATGCAGGAATCAACAGTTCATCTACTCAACGTGTCTTCCCCAGATAAAACTGAGAGCTTAGTGTGAGTTTATTTCCGACAGCAGACAACTTGCGCGTTCGGCGTTGTGATTGGTGAAGATTTCATTGTGGTCTAATCGCAACGCCTCATCTTGGTCATGGTGATGGTTAAGTAGGTGTAAACTAGCTCGAACTACAGTCTTTAAAATAAAGCTAGTTCTCACAGTTGCGCGCGAGCAGTCGAGTCGAACACACACGTATAGCCGCATTGCAAAATAACATCGCGTCATTTTATTATACTACCCACATTAAAATTATGTTAGTTCATTATTTTATGTTATTCATAAATGGATGACATACATCATAGTGTGAACCTCGATGACTCAAGTGGCAGCGACATGGAGCAGGAACCATTATTTGAGAGTGAGCAACAACCTAATTTGAATTTAAATGTAAGGATGAGAAATAAAGAGTGTGAGCAACGATTTGTGGAGAAGAGGGGACGGCAAGATGATGAGGAAATAGTAGAAGAGGATGGATTGGTTACAGTTATTAGAAAACACAAGCGAACTAATAGAAAAGATTTCATAAGTAGTAATTTAGTAAAAGATCGGGATGAAAGTGAAATATGTGTATGTGTGACAGGAAAAGATATTTTACCGAAACAGTTTGGTATGGCAAAACTACTAAAAACATATAATATTAAAGACATAGTGAAAATGATATATAAAAGTGCTTTTAGGGTCCTTATATTTTTCGATAAAAAAGAAAGTGCTGTGGAGTTATTGAATTGCGAACAGTTTATTAACTTAGGATACAGATTACAGAGAACAGATGAAGCGAACTTGTGTTATGGAATACTTAGACAAATAGACCTGGAAGCTGAAGAGACAGAAATTATTGAAAATATTACATGTGAGTTTGAAGTGATATCGGTACGAAGGCTTAAAAGATTGGCTGATAATGGCGAATGGGTAAATTCAGAGACAATCAGAATTTGCTTTAAGGGTTCCACTTTGCCACCGTATGTGTATGGATACGGTTGCAGGTTCAAGGTGGAGCCTTACACCTTTCCAGTTTCCCAGTGTTCTGGTTGCTGGAGATTTGGGCATTTATCCAGATCATGTCCTATCAAAAAGATAGTATGTCCTAAATGCAGTAATTATCATGCAAATTGTGACACAAACAAATATGTATGTGTCAACTGTAAAGGGCCACATATGGCAATGTATAAGAATTGCCCATTATTTTTAAAAGAAAAAGAAATTAGAAATATAATGACCAGACAGAATTGCACTTATCGAAAAGCACTGGAATTATATATAAAAGATAGAAGCAGACACGAGAATAATAGCAAAACTCAAGATGTATCGGCGTCACAACAGTTTACCACACATACTTCACCGACCACTGCGAAAACCTATAGAGATGTGCTTGTAACCGAAGCAATTGTTCACAACAGCAGCGGTAGTAACACTACTTTGTCAGAGGATACACGTTTACAGGAAAACACAAGTCAGTATATGAAGCAGAAGGAAAATCCCTTAGAAATAAGGAAAATGCCAAACAGAAGGTCTGATGGTCAAAATAAAGATAAATATGTAAAAGATAATAATGTTCCGAATCAGAGAAGGACTCGAATGACAATCAAAGCCCTAACGTTAATTTAGATATTGCCAGAATTATACTAAAAATCAAAGACATAATTACTGGTAAAACAAATTGGCATACTAAACTACAGCTATTAGGTAAACTTGTTAAGGAAATTTGTACACAGTTATTCATTACATTTTTGAGAGGAGATGACATATGTACTACATTTATATCTATGTTTAACAATGGCTAATGGTGTTACAAGAATATTTGAGTTACGTATGTTACAGTGGAATGCACGAAGCTTACGACCTAAACGTGTTGAGTTTGAATTACTGATGGCACAAGAAAAAATACATATTGCTTTAATATCCGAAACCTGGTTAGAACCTGAATGTCATTTAAACGTAAGTGGTTATAATATTTTTAGAAAGGATAGGTTAGATGGCTATGGAGGTGTCGCTGCTATTATTTGTAAATCAATTAAAGTACAACAATGTATCTTTTCTATACAAAATTCTGGCATAGAAATTATTGCAATCAAGCTATTGAACTGCAATGAAATTAGGAATATACTGTTATTATACTGCCCTTCGTCTGTACGTACAAGTCTTACTGATTGGGAACAAATATTTTCACTATTTTCAAGTAAATGTATAATCGCAGGTGATTTTAATGGCCATCATACACTTTGGTCTTCTAAAACCGATGTAAGAGGAATACAAATCTACGACGCGTCTTTGGATGCTGGATTTATGCCTCTTAATGACGGAAGTACTACAAGGTTAAGTTTAGTAGATAATGTAGTCCAGAAGACTTCACCTGACGTTACCTTTGTTTCAACTGACTTGTCTATTTTGCTAAAATGGGAAGTTATGAATGAAACTCTGGGCAGTGACCATCTGTTTATTAGGATATCCTATGAATTAGACTATCAATTCAATTCTTTTGCCATTAATAAGAAAAGAAATTATAAATTAGCAAAGTGGTCAGAGTATAGTAAGTCGTCAGAAGGGTATCTGTTTCGATTTTTGGATTTTGTCAGCGTGCAGTCCTTGTATGATAATTTTATTAACCAGGTGAATAAAGCGGCTGATGAACACATACCGTTTATTAAAAGTTGTGATAATCCAAAAAAAGGATTTCGCCCTAAACCCTATTGGAATCCAAATCTCTCGCATTTAGTTGCACAGCGCAGGTTGGCTTTGAGACATTTCAGACGAAATCCCATACCAAGTAATTTAATATTACTTGAACAAAAGACAAAAGCTGCCAAGATTGCTATTTATCAGGCAAGATCTAAAGATTGGCGAAATTACTGTAACAGCATCGATTCAAGAACGACAAATTCTGAAATGTGGAAGCGTATGGGATGGGTTAAGGGAGTCTGTTCAGCCAGGCAACAAGTTTCAAATGATCAAAAGATACAGCTGCTTTCCAATTTAACTCCAGATTATGTGTGTCCAAAGCCACTTGATTTTAAGTCTAAAAATAATTTACTCGAGGCTGACTTTACCCTGCAAGAAATGTGTCATTGTTTTAAACGAAAAGATACAGCCCCCGGTAACGACGGTATAACATACTCACTTATATATCATTTATCTCCGCTAAGCAGACTATATTTATTAAATCTCTACAATTACATATTTAATACCGGTATTGTCCCTACACAGTGGCGTGATATATTAGTGGTACCAATTCCTAAAAACTCAGCTATTAATAATGTTCAATTGCGGCCTATTTCATTAATTTCATGTGTTTGCAAAATTTTTCATTCTATGATAACAAAAAGGCTTGAATGGTATATTGAGAAAAATAAGTTGTTATATCCTTTTACTTCTGGGTTTAGAAGGGGTCAGTCGTGTCAAGACTGTTTAGTCAAATTGGTTAGTCAAATTTATCTGGGATTTTCGAGTAAAATACCGACTATTGCCTGCTTTTTGGACATCACTAATGCCTATAATAATGTGGTAGTAGATGTTTTGATGAAGACTTTGGATGATATTGGAGCCGGAAAGAAACTATGCCTATACTTGTACAACTTTTTAAGTGAACGACATCTTATAATGAAAGATGAAAGAGATCAAACTAAATATTTCGTAAGATATACAAATTGTGGTTTAGCACAAGGAGATCCGGTTTCTCCTATTCTTTTCAATATAGTCACAATTAAATGTTGCCAAGAAATTAAGAATGTAACCATGTGTCAATATGCAGATGATTTCGTGTTGTACTCTTCGTCGAGGAATTTAAAGGAAAGCCAAAATGAATTTCAAGCGGCTTTAAATACATTTTCTGACACTATAGGTGAACTAGGACTAGAATTGTCGCCTACTAAATCTAAAGTATGTATCTTTAGTAGAAGTTTTAGAAAACTCCAGATAAAACTCAAATTAGATAACAATAGTTTAGAAGTAGTAGATAACTACAAATACTTAGGCGTGTGGTTAGATAGATCTTTGAGATGGAATAAACATATCACCATAACCGTAGAAAAGGTGCAAAGGAGTCTTAGTTTACTTAGGGTATTGGCTGGTGCTTCCTGGGGTTTACATCCTAAACATCTGAGACATATATATATTTCATTGATCAGAAGTCGAATAGATTATAGTTGCTATCTGTATGATACTAGTGCAAAGTGCCATTTAGATAAATTGAGTAAAATTCAAAATCAGGCTTTAAGAATTGTAGGAGGATTTATTAAAACTTCTCCTATTCACGTTATGGAGAGTGAGCTTGGTGTAGTTCCACTGGACTTACGAAGGAAATATTTAGCTTACAAATTCTGTTTAAAATCAAAATCAATAGAAAATAATATTGTCATACAAATGTTAGAAGATCTTTACACTCTTCGACAAAATAGTTTTTGGAGGAATAAAAAAATTCCTTTATTAGTTTCAGCATTTATTGAAATTAGTGACTTGCAAATTTCTTCATCTTACCCTTTACTGATGTATACATTGCAAACGTGGATAACTAATATTAATGTAGATGAGATAATAGCAGTAGATTTAGAATCGGTTAAGCACTGTAAAAGGTCATATGAGATAAACTCTCTAAAGTATGAGGTCATTAAAGAGCTGTATACAAGATATAGTGATTGGAACTTTATATATACAGATGGATCGAAGAGTGTAGAAGGACTTGGGGCAGCGTTCTATGTATCTAATATAGGTATTAATAATCACGATAATTGTTTCAAAATATGTCAATCTACATCTATTATGACGTTGGAACTCATTGCAATCTTAGAAGCAATAACTTATGTGATTAATAAAAGTAGTATGGAACGTGTTGTAGTTTGTACAGACAGCAAGAGCTCTTTACAGCATATAGCTCGATGCGCCTCTGGTTTCAGAGGTGCATCGATAGCTTATGCTATCCTGTCTGAAATTCTTGAATTGAACTTAAAAGGGGTTGAACTGCGATTGCAATGGGTTCCATCGCATATTGGATTACAGGGCAATGAAAAGGCTGATGCATTAGCAAAATATGCCGCTGAGAATGGAAAATATTATAATTTCACTCTAGACTACTATGAATACTTACCCATGTTTAAAAGTAAATGCTATAATGACTGGCAGGAACACTTTGATAAGCGGTCATTAGAAAAAGGGATATGGTATAAAACCATACAGTGTCAGCCTCTTCATGTGCCCTGGTGTATGAACAGTAGGTTAAATAGACAACTAATTGTCGTTGCCCATAGACTCAGATCTGGACACATCCCATGCAATAAATTTAGTTATATGATGAAGAAAACCGCTTCGCCTGATTGTGAGGAATGTGGAGTTGTGGAAGACTTACACCATCTATTAATGGAGTGTGTTAGATATGAGTCTAGTAGAAATAGTTTAGTGTCCGACTTGAATTTGAATGGAGCAGACGTAGGAATGTTTCACAAAATTCTATCGGAGCCAAATAGCGATCATGCGGCAGCTCTGTTCAAATTCATGTCGATTGTTCTTAGACGATAAGTATGTGGTAACTTGTTTAGGATACGATGGGACTGGCATACGCTGTGCGTAAAAGTTCCAAAAACAAATAGAATAAAAAAAAAAAAAAAAAAAAGCTAGTTCTCTGTGACAGATTATTACGAAAGTTACGACACCAACGAACATAACTTTGAACAACAATAAGTTCTAAAATGAAACTATTGGCAACTGCCTCAGAGATCAAGCTTTATTTTTTTTAAGGTCTGTACGGCCTCTGTAATAACTATTTTTTCGTTTTTGTCGATAGTAGAATATCAAGGGTGTATTTATCAAAATAGTAGTTGCTTTGGTAGTTTTGTTGAACGTAGTAGATAAAATGTAGAATTTTGTATTTAATATGTTTTTTGGCAATTGCAATTCTTTAAATTAGGCACTCTATCAACATTCAACAATCAGTTAAATAAAATTTATACAAATAAAAACGCGGTTTACTTGAATAAAAGTTACTATTTTAATTAGATAACTCGAGTTCGACAAATTCGAGAAAGACAAGATAAATTAATCCTGAAATTAAAATAATAAATTACCTTTTTTTGTTATTTCGTTAGGTCACAAAATTATCTCAAACTTTTAATAAAATTGCCATCGATTTTAATTCAATTTCACACCAACATAAATGTTTCCGCTTCTTTCTTTATTCATTCTCCTTTATTATGGCAAAGGCAACACCACAGTTCAGCCATTTAAAACTTTAGTACACTCGTTATTTCATAAAAAAATGTTTTGTCTTTATTAGATTTTTTAAGGTTTTTAATATGCGTATCGGTTTATTTGTTTTGATTAAAATATAATTTATAAACGTAATTTGTTTCTGGTTTCAAAAATAATATAAAATATAAAAAAATGTATGTAGATAGTCGACAAGAAGACGTGTATTTTATAAATTTTTCAATATTTTACCACAGATAATTTGCTACAAATCACACAGACATATTGTTGTGAAGAAGGTACCTATCCACGGATATAGAGCATAGTTGTGGATTAAATCACCTTTAAAAATATGTCTGCCGTAAGTATAATGTTTCAATAAAATGTATTAAAAATATCATTTACCGCAGTTTTCACAGTCAAGGGGGGTTGTGCACTTTGAGCGAATTTCTATTTAGGTAGCTAGTTATTTAAATAGAGCTGTTATACAAGTATAGAAATAAAAATTATCAACAACCGCATTGTTTATGGACCGTGATGTTATTAACCGACTTAAAAAAAAGGGGAAGTACCTCAAAAAAGGACTTTCTCAATTCGACCTTAAATATGTTTATTTTTTGATAAATTAAATCCAAAAAATATTAATACGAAAACTGTCATGTATGATGTGTGATAGTGTAGAAATAATAATATCTAAATTTGGCAACATGATGTGGTCTGATAAAGCAACTAAGGTAGACTTTTAGAAGCTCCACACGCACTCACACACGCATAAGCACACGCACACGCCCCATCCAAACTTTCAAATATAAGTTTTTACATAAAAAAGGCAATAAAATAATAACACTAATAGCTTACTATATAGTTATCAGTAGCACATGTTTGTAAAAGGCTAATGTTCTACACAATATGACTTTTTAATTACTCTAAAATTTTATTTAACGAGTGGAATGTTTAAAGTTAGAAAATAATAATTTAAATAGAACTCCTTTAAAGTTTTAGTTACAATGGTGTAAAGACCCGATTTTTACGAATATAATTGGTCACACAATTAAACAAATGTGATATCCACTTAATTATGTGATTGTCGAATAGACAATTCGTTACTTTTTATTGATTAAATCGATGATGATCTTTTAAACAATATAAATCTCAGATACCAACAAACAACTTATGAATTCCTAATTCAAATACAAGATTGGGTTACCATTTATAACAAATTGTAGACTTCTGTATTATTTTGTCCTCTAAACGGTATCTCGTTTGGACTCAATTTAGTGTGAGAAATTAATTGTACTGACATTCTGTACCGGTTTAATTAAAATGAACTGGTTATGTGTCCATACATAATATAATAGTACGTATAAAAGTTTGCAAAAGCTATCTTTCTTTTAAACAAAATATTCTGTCTTAAGTCTTATGACATCAGCTATATAATACAGAAAATTCCTTGGAAATCGGTCCAACTGTTTTGAAGATATACCGAAATAAAAATAGATGAAAATAAATGCTTTTTTTCATTACTGCGTACATATTCAGATACATTTAGTAATTATGAAATTACAACTTTATTTATTTCGCTACATATCCTACCACCAAACTGAATTAAGGCACAGTCAGCCTCAAAAGTAGCTGACCTTTTTAATGTTCCAAAAATTAATGTACAACTGTAGCATACCTAAATTGCTTACAAAATCTAGCGCCCGAATAAAATGATAATCTTAAAAGTTTAAAATTAGCTGAACAACATAATAGCAAAAGTGGATAATAGTTAAAGAAGAGAAGCTAAAGTTATTAGATTTGAGATCTAACACCTTCCATTATACATATTAGCCCACTCCAAATAAGTGATTTAGTTTAGTTACAAGAAGAATAACCTAATCAAACAACGCCTGTCGATCATCGTCGTGAAGTAAGCGTGCCGTATTCACTCCTGATGAATATTGTTATGACTCCCTGTCATCTGATTTCTTACTGTTCTTACTTCTTACTTCTTGTTTTCTGATTTTTAGCGGTAATATACCACCTGGTCAACCAGAAGCCTCGGACACCGCCGGTGTTTCCAATCCACCACCACCACCACCGGAGGCGCAAGAAGGAAAAAAGTAACGATTTTCTTTTATTTTATTCTACTAGTACATGCTTGGCATTTGTACCACAGTACAAGTAACACGTGTAGTACTAATATCCTTAACACCTGTACTGTAGCTTACATGGTAGAAATCCTACTTGAACGATGACCATTGTTATGATGATCAAATTATCTAAAACTGAGTACATGTTACTGACCAAGTAATTAGTAAGCTTTTATTCATAATTACCAGGCAGTTTGAAAATTCCTCAGTATCACTGACACGATAAAAAACTAATCACTCGACTTTTGTCTAAATAGTAGGTATACACCGCTCTGGGTGCCCATGATACTGACAGCATTTCCTCTTTGAATTGCAACGGACATATTTTGTACAGCCACCATGTGGTTAATTAAACATTTTTTAATCACATTGCCCGACTGGAGGTTTCGTTATTCATATTGCCCGGTAGTTATTGATACTGGCTAAATTTATTATTCCTAATGTATGAAACTAAATATTTTTACAGAGAGTCAAAATCAGAAAAAGAAAAAAAAGAAAAATCGAAAGCACCGAAATCTTAGGAATGTTGTCGTTTAAGGTAATATAAAAACTGTTTTTCCTATCAGGGATTTGTAGACCTTAGGTTGCTGATATTCGTAACCGCATTAGTACTTATATTCATAAAAAGTGTGTGGGTGGACGTCCAAAGACCTTACAAGTTTATTAATAGTTCATCAATGATATTATAGATACTTACTTCTTATTTATCTGCACCTTAAACTTTTTGTAATTTTCGAACCGCACATTTCTAGCTTTTGCTCGCGGGGCCGCCTCCTTGTATGTCGATTATCGCGGTAAAAAGTAGCCTATGTCCTTTCTCAAGAATCAGAGTACCTCTATGTTAAAGTTAATTGAAATCGGTACAGCGGTTTAGCCGTTAAAGCGTAACAGACAGATACAGGTACTTTTAAATTTATAATATTAGTAAGGATGGGCCAAATGGGCAGATAATTCAACTAATAATAGATGACTACCGCCGCCTATGGACACTCAAAGGATGGAAGGATGGATCCGAAGATCGGAGTAACAAAAAAAGCAGAAGTGCTTTGTGTTTCTTTGAGTGCGTTCACCACTCATTTGGTCAAAAGAAAAAAATACTTACCGAATGTTTTCTTTTAGGCAATGGTATCAGTCCGATAGAGCGGGCCCAAACGTGACGAGTCATGGACACATCCATCCCCCCTCTATTTCAGTGTAATAGGGGATATTTTAGGAAGAATGAGAGTCCCTCATTTAATAGCAACTTGTTATTATAGAGCATAAAGACTAACATATGCCGTATTTATTTAAACGCATGAAGAAGCCGTACAAACATCATGTGCGAGATATCAAGCAACCACACAGCGTAGGAAAGTTTCTTTTCTAGAAGGTACTTATTTAATTAAGATGTATTTTTCTCCACTTATATGTACAATTTAAAAACATAGGTCTCATAAACACATCGATGGTATAATAAAGTCGTCTATGAAGTTCAATACGTTATTATGCACCTATATTTATGGAATTTTTGTCACGTTCTAACGCAATTAAGTAACAAATCTTTACATCCAAACTTTCATATTTATAAGCATTGACATAAAATTCCTTTTTCATTACTATTCCTAAAAACTTATGATAAATTTGAAAAAATATAAATCGTTCCATTTCACTTCACATGCACGATGGCACGTTATACTTTATTCTAGGTGTTACTTTAGACCTCAGAACTAATAACTAACTATGCTATAAACTACGCTACTCTTCATCAGTATCAATTACGAGTTGTTGTTTGTAGCATACCGTCGAAAAGTAGCGTAGTTTATAGCATAGTTAGTGCGTAACGCGTCTGTTCATTTGGAACTACACTACTTTATCTACCTTTTTTTATTTCATCAGAGCTTTAGACTATTTTTTTTTCTCTGTGTGTGGCAGCAGAGTAAAAAATACCGATACTTACAAACAAAAATCTAACAACAACAGATATTTTGGCGTAAACAATCCAAGTTCCATAGCAACATCGAATGGCTTACTGACGCATTTTAAACCAAACAGTAGCCAATAGCAGAAATAGAAATAAGAACACACAGTTCGCTGCGTATTTCAGAAATATATCTACTAAATTATCATGTTGCGTTATTTTTCCGGGCAGATTTTCATCCACCTGAACCACTGAATAGACAACAAAGTTTTCCCAATTCTATGGCCTAACAATGTTTAATTGAAAAATTAAAATAAATTAATTGAAAATTAAATAATTAAAACTGTTTTTCCTCTTACATCATGTACAGTTAACCTAAAGAACCAACAACAAAGTCCTAAATTATGGTTAACGAAGGAAGGGAATTATTAATTGCTGTTGAAAACAGAAGAAGTAGAATAGTTGATCTCTTGATACTATAACTTCTTTAGAACAATACTGGAGAGAAAAAGAGAAGGCAAACGCAAACGGAAATGAGGTAGGCCATAATCAACGCAAATACATCAACTAAAAGAGAAAGGGAGTTGTGGCCTCACAAGCGATTAAACCGATCGGAAACAAGAAAAAATTGATAAAACTATGCCCCGATTATGTTAAAACTTTAGATCTTTTTAGAACCCATGTTACCCGGACCGTCATTACGAATCTCTTGACACTGTAGTCTTGAAAATCGGTTCAGTAGTTCATGCACTACGGTTTAACATACAAACGTAAATAGTCTGCCTAAACTATTACGCTTTCTTTTTGCCGTAGTCGGGTAAAATCGGGGACTATAAAACATTCCTAAGTTTAAAAGCCGTAATCCATGTCGTATACCATAGTCCACAAAACTTTAACAACGCGTGACTACGGCTTTTGAAACTTGTTTCTTACTTTTTAAGCGTCGTTTTTAGTCGTATTTGGGTTTTAGTTTTTACTTTTTTTTATTTAAAATGTTTTGGTGCCTTTATAATACTCATTGTTGTGCAAAGTTTATTTCAAATAGGTACCATAGAAATATCACACTTATCGAATAAATACGGACAAAGTCACGAACAACTGCTAATAATATATATATTTTTGAAATTTACAAGTAACGCCCTTTCCAATGATACCAAACACGGCATATTTACTTCAAATTTAGTTTTTAATACAGTACTTTATGTCGGCTAGAGGGCGCCACATTCGATTCAGTGACACGTCATATAACCTCTAAGCAGCGGACAATCAAGACACTTCTAACGATACCTCATTTGTCTTATTCTGACTAGTTTAGAAAGAATGAGTGAACAAAAAAGCATACCATAGAAATATCACACTTATCGAATAAATACGGACAAAGTCACGAACAACTGCTAATAATATATATATTTTTGAAATGTACAAGTAATGCCCTTTCCAATGATACCAAACACGGCATATTTATCTCAAATTTATTTTTTAATACAGTATTTTATGTCGGCTAGAGGGCGCCACATTCGATTCAGTGACACGTCATATAGCCTATAACCAGAAGACGATCATGACGCTTCTAGAGACACCTCATTTGTTCAAATCTAATGAGTAGTTAAGGAGCTAGGAGGGAACAAATGAACATACATACATACATACATACATACATACATACATACATAGCCTGTCAAAATCATAACCCTCCTTTGGCTTTGCCGTAGTCGGGTAAAAATGAAGTCGCTTCCGTTGTCTATTCGCTTAGATCTTTTAAACTACTCATCGGATTTCGATGCGGTTTTCAGCAATAGATAGAGTGATTCAAGAGGAAAGTTTATATCTGTAAGTTGTATAACTAGCTGTTCCTCGTAGTTGTTGTTGTACCTTTACAATATGAACCGCGGGTAACACAGCGGGGTGCAACTAGTTCATTGTAAAGTATGAATGTCAATAACACCTAGGAATTACAACAGCTGTTGTCCCAAAGTGAAAGTATTCCTCGCTACGGTTAAACAGTTTTGGAGGTTGAACAACTCGTAGTAATCACATTTCCCGTTATTATGTATATTGAAAAGCAATTCTTGTCAGTAAATAGGCAAATAACATATTTGGTAAAAAAAATCTCATTAGACTTTCTATCCTAACCAAAATACCAACGGAAATGACAGTATCAGCTCTCTTCTATCTCTTTGCTGACGTTAGAAACAAATGGCTAAAAAAAAACTATATTCAACAAAACAAGCTTTTTTAAATATTAAATAATCGTATCGTGAAACAAAAGTAACTAACAATTTTGTTATCAAAATATGACACCTCTTTTTTGTTCTTTGTTTTGATACTACAATTTTGTGCTACTGACAATCAAAATCACCAAATTAAGATCAATTTGACAAATCAACAAAATTACCAGAAATAACATTAGTATGATAGTAGAGTAGTCATTGCTTCATTATACCACAGACTAACATAAAAACCTAGAACATGTTCACAGAATACAGGCAGAACCATAAATCTGCTTATTAATTCATGGCTTTCAGGAAGATAAACACATTTCTTTGCCATGAATCATGTCAATTTTCCACAGACCTGACAAAACAACAATTCGAATACCTACGTATTTTAAACTTTTTATATATCGACTCAAATACCTATTTTAACACTGTCCGTTTCAATTGATTTAGACATTTTTTACAACGTTTAATGCTATTTTAATCATCTCAGAGACTTTTATTATTTATTTTAGCGTTTAAGTGAAATAGTTGCAGTTTCATATTGTTTATTTGCAAAAGTACAATCCAGTGGATTTTTTATTACATTATTATTTTGAAACAAAAAATGTCAATAAGTTTAAAGTGCTTTTAAAACATTTAATATTAAACTTTGTTTGGCCGATGTGGTCTTTATTAGCTTTTTGGAAGTGTGACCTTTTCACTGGGCACTAATGAACAGTTAAAAAAATACCATTCTGACTTTCTATTATGGATAAATGATGTTTTGACAAATCGCAGACCGAAAGAGAATGTTCGACTGCAGTTGCTATGTGATATTCGATATCTTCACTGTGAATGGATTGAAATCTTATCCAAAAAAAGCTTTATGACTGTCAATATTTTTTTTATATCTACATTGTACACACGTAACATATTACAAGAAGATGTCACATGTAGTGAAGTATGTAAATGTTACAATCAATGTTTTATTCCTCACGCACGGTCATTGCTTTATGCAATCCATTATGGCGATTTTTCAGCCTTTTGCGTCTTTAAGCCATCACAGACTTGCCAAAATTCTGCAATTTTTATTGTGCTTACGTATTCATATGCCTACCTACCTGTACCGAATCTGATCATTCTCGTGTAATGCTTTGTCGTGACTATGCTTATTTCATGAAAAATGTGGCCGCCATGACAGTAAGTGTTTTACTTTCTCTTCAGCGATGTTTAGAATGGTGTTGGGCGAAAGTGTGCGGGTCCATTGCACTTGGATACAAATATAATCTCATAAAAACTTACATCTTGACTTTAGATGTCGAGTGCCTTGGTGGCGCAGTGGCAACGTATGCGACTGCTACGCTTAAGCTTTCGGCTTCGATCCCGGGTCGGATCAAAAGTTTGGATCCGGGAACTGCAGTTATTAACACATCCGGACCCCTCCCAGCGCTTGCCCGCACTGAAGCGGGCACCGTCTGCTGGTAAAAACTCTCAATTTAGGCGACGTACGACACACGCGTACGTCTCCCCCTCGCGGACCGTACGGACCATACGCAGCCACACTCAGGGCCGCGTGAGGCGTTGATAGGCAAGCCTCCGCCGCCTCCTTCTGCGAGATTACGTATTAGCAGAAGGCTGCTACGGCGTTAAAACTACTGTTGCTACCGGCCTGGAGCGTATGACGCCCATGCGGGGCAAATCGTCAGCGTGTGCTGGGCTGAATCCTCACTGCAGTCGCCGTGGTGGCAGGCGGGACTCAATTCCCTCCTGGCGACCGAGTGCAGGTACTTTCCGAAGCATCCGTGTCCGGAAAGAACCTGCGTCAGTCGAAAGGAAAGGGTTCCGTGCTGCCGTCCTGCCCACTCGAGGATGACTGACTGGAAAGCCTCCATGGCAGCAAAGCCAGCGCGTGGAGTCTCCAGTCGAAAAGACCAGTGAGCCATCGTGACTCGACGGGCGGCTTCACGTCACTCGTGTACCTCTTCGGGCAGAGGGTGAATGCCACTCTCCGCCTGGAATTCAGCTACCCGTCAATAAACTTCGGCGAGCACTTCCGCCTCCAAATCCCACGGGAGTGTCCCCCAAACCCCAAGTCAACTAACAACAAGGTCTGACTAGTGTGGTTGGCCAAAACCTCCTTTCTGTGGAGACACCTATGTACGAAAGAATACTAAAAACTGAAACTCAAAGTTATGAATATTTAATTTACACAAGGATTACGTTTTTAGGAACCAGTCATTGACATCTTTATGCTTCTAAAATGGTAAGAAGTGTACCACTTGATTAACTTTAAACAATGAATCATTTCAAGCTCTTGGAATTTGAGCTGGCTTTCCTTATATTGTTTCTTAACCTATTACAAAGAACTGGTGAATGCTTTTTGAGGCACAGCTTATATTTTCATTGAAAAAAAAAACTATATTCCTTATTGGTACGGGAGCTAGCAACGTTTGAAAAGTAAGAATTTTAGGTCAGCTGATTTTGTGATATGTCGTCCTTCTTGCACTTTCGGTTAGAGTCTGGGCTATCTGGCTGGCGGTAGCGGTTGCGTTCATTAGTGCGCATCCTACCTGTCCAGGTAATAATCCTGGATTTTATAAACATTTTAGTAGGCGTAATTTTCAATTTTTTGTTTTTAAATAGCTCTACCTGACATACTTTTTTTATTGCCAGACATTTTTGACAATGCTAACTATGTGCCATTCGCGATTTTTTAATTTTTTTTTATAAAAATTTCAAAGTATTTTATAATGTCTGTAATTTTAATATGATGTTATTTAAAGATAATAAAAACTTAAAATAAATTTGCCAGACATTAATTCGATTGTTAAGTCTTGAATTAAAATTAAAAAGTCATGAAAAGTATTGCAGTATAATGCTAGTAGTCCGAGAGAGACTCCGAGTTGCAGAATAAGTCGAGAATGATACAGGGAACCATTACGAAAGTAAATTACTTTTCACTGTGCATATAATAAAAAAAAAAAAAAAACACTTTTTATTTAAACTGTTCTGATTACTAAATGTAAATTACAAATAATTAATATTAAGTTTTTCAAGTTGTTTCAGCCTATAGTAACGTCACAAAAAAAGAGGCATCTTCATTCATCATAATCATCATCGTCGCTGTCTTTGTCAGTGTCATTCATATCATCTTCTTGAGAACTCTCGTTATCTTCTAAAACTCTATCATCTGTAACATAAAAAAATAAACAGTGTAATTCTTCTTGTTTGTTATAAAACATTTTAGTTATTATTGATAAATATTCCATTTCACACTTACTTTGAACAATAATATCTGCAACTGAGGATGGTAATTGATCTCCCAAAAACCAGACAAAATCATATTTGTCACCGTTAATGGTCCAACCGAAAGCCATTGGAGATAAAGATGTTGGATGTTTTGAGTGAGCATTTCTCCAAATTTTCGTCACGTAACGAACTCTCAATAAATGCTGTTACAATTCCGCTTTACAGGGTGGCAAACTGGATGAGTCAAAGTTTCGAAATTTTTTGTCGAAGTTCTCATCTGATTTTTTAGACTTAAACGTACTTGAAAATAAATGAAATCGAACATCATTAACATTGGAACAATTTTTAACTCCATACATTTGACGAATAAATTTCTCCAGCGTTACAAACGTAGTTTCAAGTACTTCTTCGTCATCCGTAATTATATTATCAAAAGTTAACTGGTATTCTTTAGAATTTTCTAATATTTTAAAAGGCTTAACTTTGCCTTTTCTAAAAAAAGTGTAATCACATCCGGTTATTGCGTTGAAGCATGGTAAAGCTTTGCATAAAGAGTAAATACAATAATATACTTATACAATACTTTTCATGACTTTTTAATTTTAATTCAAGACTTAACAATCGAATTAATGTCTGGCAAATTTATTTTAAGTTTTTATTATCTTTAAATAACATAATATTAAAGTTACAGACATTATAAAATACTTTGAAATTTTTATAAAAAAAATTAAAAAATCGCGTATGGCACACAGTTAGCATTGTCAAAAATGTCTGGCAATAAAAAAAGTATGTCAGGTAGAGCTATTTAAAAACAAAAAATTAAAAATTACGCCTACTAAAATGTTTTTAAAGTCCAGGATTATTACCTGGACAGGTAGGATGCGCACTAATGAACGCAACCGCTACCGCCGGCCAGATAGCCCAGACTCTAACCAAAAGTGCAAGAAGGACGACATATCACAAAATCAGCTGACCTAAAATTCTTTCTCGAAAACGTTGCTAGCTCCTATACTAATATCTTTCTTTACATACCTAGCATAAAATGAAGTCGCTTCCGTTGTCCTGTTCGCTTAGATCTTTTAAAGCACTCGACGGATTCCAATGCAGTTTTGAACAATAGATAGAGTTATTCAAGAGTAAGGTTCATATGTGTAACTAGCTGCGCCCCGTTGTAGCTGTTCCTCTATAATACCAACCGCGGGTAGCACCGCTGGGCGCAAACATTACTGAATAATATAAAATTATGTAATGAGGAATATTATGGTGTGGGGAATAGACGATTTTATTAATTATTTATTAATAACTAAGAAAAAGATGTTTTGAAGATTTACAATCCACATTGCCCAGTTCAGTTCGTATTGGCAATATCTATTTCATGCAACTCCTAACCTACAATTCCTTTTAACATCCCAAATTCCAATTGTTCATTTGAATAATTCCAAAATTGCCTGATTAACGGTAATAGGCTTCCCGGCTATTACGTAAATAAAACTTATACAGCACTAATACATATCTGTCTTCTCCTTTAGGTAACTTTTACTTTCATCGCAAGTCCTCCACTAGATGTCGCGATCGCATAAAATTCATGTAAATATTACGTGTATGTATTAGTTCCACGGCAGAATTCCAAACATTAATTAATATTTCCAGCCGTGCATTGGACACTCGGCAAGCGGGATTGCGCACGAGTGCAACGGGGTCGACGACCGCAAGTTTCTCGGCTGACTCACGCGCGCCTATTTACGCTAAGACACGTCACACGGCATCATGGCTTAGATAGAAGTGAGAAATGCTTCTTATTAACGTTAGTGATGCAAGTGATGAATAAGTAAAGGAAAAAACAAGTTTGTGAGCGGCCGTGAAAGGAATTAAAATTAAAGTTAGATGATAATTTTAAACGCGCACCGGTACCTTCCACGACGATTGTCGCTGACTCTTTCGGTATTAAAACACTGAATAATTGTAGGACTGTCTGTCTCGATATAATTTATGATAAGTGAAAGGAAATTAAAAACGAATGAACAGGCTATCTGGCTCTTATGATCGTTTATCCAAAAAAAAATCCAAGTCTTATTTAATTATATTCTGTTTACTTCTTCCAATTATTATCATACCTACTTAATCAAATCATTAAAAATCAATAATTCTTATTAGCTTTTACAAGATTATCAGATTAAAAATTAGCTCGTACAATAATCTAATAGCTAACTTCCCCTTGACAAATTGTTATTGGCACCAAACAGAGAACTTATCTGCCCGTGAATCTATAATCTATACTAATATTTAAAGCTGAAGAGTTTGTTTGTTTGTTTGTTTGAACACGCTAATCTCAAGAACCGCTGGTCCGATTTGAAAAATTCTTTCGGTGTTGAATAGTCCATTTATCGAGGAAGGCTATAGGGTATATATCATCACGCTACTACTAATAAGAGCGGAGCAACAATGAAGAATGTTTCAAATACGGGGAAAATTTTCACGCTACGGGCAATATAAGGCGCAAACGAGGTTGCGTGGGTCAGCTTAGTAATGTATAGTATTCAAATCTGTTCAAAGGTTACAGGTGGTGACCAAGGCTTGTGCATCGTCATCGTCATATTTGTCTTTTAAGCGTTCCAAAACCATCGATCAGATTGTAATAAAACTTGAGTAGGCTGTTCTAGAACATATAGAACCACATAAAATATTCTTGCCCAAAACATCTATGTGAATTAAACAATTTTGTTGTATCTAAATGTTTTTTTATTATTTTTTTTCTTTAGGTATACTTTAGTCGAGTAAATGCAATTATACATATTATGGTGACTCTGTCCGCGTATAATTATGTCGCTATACGTATTCGCTACACAAAGTAGCCTGTTCTGTTTCTAGCTGAATAGGAAAGAACTATACAAAATTTCACCATTGATTTAGTACTCTGAATGCGTAAATGTGAGTTTGGTGATGTAGTTAAATAAATAAATATTTCGGACATCTAACACACAATGCCAGTTAGTCCCAAGCTAAGCAGAGCGTGTGTTATGGGTACTAGACAACTGATACAAATACATATATACTTTTTTTTTTAAATACATACATATTATACATAGAAAACACCCAAACTCCGAAACAAATATTTGTAGATTATACAAACATTTTGCCCGACCCGGGAATCGAACCCGAGACCTCATGATCAGCAGTCGCACACGCCGACCGCGAGACCAACGAAGCAGTCAATTGTTTGTTTGTTTGAGTGACATTCTAATTTTTTTTGTTTTAATTTCAGGTGCAATGGGAGTATGAACCTTTAATAAAACTTACTAGAATATAACAAAAGTTTAATTAAGATTTTGACTAATTTAAAGAAATAGTTTTATTAAAACAAAGTACATAAGATTATAGAGATGCCATCAATATTTGTCAATTGTTCAGTGTTCAACTATTCGGCCATGTTTTTTCACTGTTCGAAATAAAAAAACTGGTAAAAAAAAACTCGAGACATTATACCTGCTTTAGAAAAGTTATAAAAATCGACAAATAAAGTGTGTTGTAACACGGCTCAATCATCAAATCATCACCCATCAACCCGCGAAAGGTAGTAATTGTTGCCGAATATTCGGAGCTTCGGCCTTTGCCTTGCTGGTCAAATCATTATTCGTGGCATCTCTAGTATGATATGATCAATCAGCATTTTACAAAGTTTAAATACAACTACAATGTAAACAATAATAAAGTCTAAACCAATCATTTAAGTCTTTCCATTTTCACCTACTTTTCTGTTCCTATGTTAAGTCACTCCAAGGGCCTAGCTGAACAGAGTACTTTCTTGCTTTCTCGACATGCGCGAGTAAGATAAACTTCGCATAATGCTATCCAACTTCCATGTTAACCTCACAAACAGGAGTATTTACGCAGATAATAGCACGCAAACTTTGGGCTGAATTTATGTCACCTGTACTATTATAATTCGCACATTTTGTAAAAGGTATCATCGCGCGTTAAACATTCTTAAATTTTGAAAATTCCAAATAATTAGCAAAGCATTTTGTCGTTTTATTTACTTGTGTAATTATTTATGTAAACAGTAGACGGCAACAGGATTACTCTTAGAGTTACTGATCCCGTTTATTTGTAAATGAACATTTATTTATTTAGTGGAGAATCACCAACAGTCACAACAATTTTACATATGTAGTGAGGTCTCCTTCTAGTTGATTGACTAATTATAGGTGATTACAGCATGCTGTTCAGTACGGTTAAAGATTAAAGCCAATCAATTAAATTAAATTAAATCAAGTCAAACAAATTAAACAAACCCAAGAAAAGCGATCAAATACAAGAAATCTAATAAATCAAATAAATCAAGTAAGTCAATAAAATAAAATTATTCAAGTTAAATGAATAAAATAATCTTATAAAGCTAATAAAATCAAACAAAAACAAATCAAATTAACAAATTAAATTAACAATTAATTCTGCATGTTGCTTCTCTGGTCTGTCACTATTAGGCGACCTGATACCTCGTAGCAGTGAGCAGAAGTCGTCATTATTGACCGCCTTTTGAGTTTTCCTGGTTGTAATCACAAAATTTTGAACACCATTTGGATCTTGTACGGGTGCGGTCCGGGTTCGTTGGAACACCATCGGCACTCGTACGTCTTACGCCGAAAGCCTATCTAACTACGTGTACCGAACGGGCACCGTAATGAACCGTTCAATACTCGCACGTAACCTACGCCTAATTACCTAAATCCCTAATTCCCTAGCCCTACCAATATACGGAGCCTGCGGTGAGGGTATATATACATATATAGATAGTGCGGGAAGTCTGTTACCGCGAGACCTAGGGCAACAGACGGAGACGAGACGGGAGCTGGGTTTAGGAGATGGTTTTCTCACTGCCAGTCGAGCAGACTCACAAGACCGATCTACTGACGGCTAAGGGTGTCTTTGCCACAGTGAGAGGTGGGGAAGGGTAACGAGTCAAAGTCGGATCAGACAAAATGACTGATTTTATTATCATAAATTCTAGCTTATATACTAATATTACTCTAAGTACACATGGATGGCTATTTACATGTGTGCCATCCGTGTGTTATGTCGATGCAGCTGCCTTAATCTCGGTCATGCCTAACTGTTGACAGGGCCTGTACCGAGTGCGGTGCAAGCACTGCGTGCGACATAGATATGACGTTGCCGGTGATGCAATCATGTTCTAGATTGAACAGATCTGCTTCCATATTTTTGATGGTACCAGCAAATGGGTCATCTTTTATAGTTAGTTAGATTGCGATCTGTTATGCTTTTATCAAGCGAGCCTTGTCTGCTTCTTAATCTAGACTGGCGGTTCTTGGTGGTGAGAGACATCACTTGCTTAAGACTTGCTCAATTTGACGGGCCATCGACCCAGAAATGGAGATACATTGGAAGTTAATGCTGCGGCGACTCTAGGTTTGCTAGTTACGATCTCGAGCACGCTATCAGCTAAGTCTGCCAGGTTGAGAATATCGGTATTCTGCTGCGACACTATTATGGGTTCATCTATCCTGATCCAAGGTTGGATATTGGCAGTCGGCTTATCCAGATACTGTTTATAAACTCAGTGATATATAAACTGGTATATTTGAGCCCGCGAGTTGCTGTAGATGCTGTAAGAACTGAGACGGACGTCCATCTCCAGACTCTTCATGTAGCAGCAGTTCTTTGGCTTATTTTCTCTTGAAACTCATAGTCGATTTATAAGTTCTGTCTTCAGGCGTTCATACATGTTCGTTCTGCGAGGTGACACTATATTTTCTTTTACTTCAAAGGCGCTCGTAACGATGTTATAGTGTCGAAGTGACATGATATAATATTTTGTGTCGTCATCTTTAATAACATTAAATATCCTTCTAATTGTAAAAACCACGGGTCGGTTCTCCAAGTCAAAACGGACAAACACACGAAATATATTTTTCGACTCGGCATTTTCGAATGTTTCTTTGTCGGAGCTATTTCTTTGGTTTATTTTCGATTGATTTTAGTATATTATAATGTAGCTGTAAGTTCGTATAAAAAGCCACACGTTACCATGTAACATTAGAGTATTATGGAGCTGCTCCTGCATAATAAATATTGCTCACATCATTATTCATCGCCGTTGTAATTCTTCGTACCTATAAGTTCGCTAAACCATGCTTTATTTTTCCCCGACGGCTCACCTGTGGCCTCTTGGATTATTACGGGTCATATGAGGAATCACCACTATAGCGATTGGGAATCTTTGGAGAAACAAATAAATCAAATCACAATTTCTTGTAATTAATATAGTAAAATATTATTCACTATTGTATATACAGAATTACAATTAAAAGTATGAACAATAATTATTTTATACAATGAATATTTTTATATCTGCCTTAACAACTCTTCGCCTCCAGGGTAACCTTCTATTCATGATGTTTTTTCAAAACGCCAGCGCGACCAGCTGTTGAAATATTTACAACTGGCCTGTTATCACAGACAGGTACGAGCACAGAACAAAAGATCTCCTCTTCTGTGGGTACGAGTGTGGATGTCTCACGTTCATTCAAACTAACAATACCATGCACACACCTGTTTATTTGCTCAGGCTATAATAAAAGTCGAATGCAGGTGAAATCTTAACGCCATTTTATCCGTCACATCAAAAGACTTGATGATAAAATCAGTTATCGGAAAAGATAAGTAATCGGCGTACTCATAATCTACCATGTTTCACAGTTTCTTCGCGGTTTTGTTTCGGCGGTGGATTCTATTGGGAACTCTTGCCGTTCTAGTGATAAGCTACAGGTGAGTGAACGATCAATGTTATTTTAGATTTGGATAGTGCAGTATTATCTGATAAAGTGATTGAAATCAGAAAAGTATTTTAGTTTAAAATGTGACCATTGATCAGGCCACTTTTTTCTTAAATAAGTTATTCCATTAAATATATAGACAACATCTGCCTTTTTTATTAGTTAAAAAAAATATTCATGATCAACATCTTTTTACGTAAACTTTACGGTCGAAATAAATAAATAAATTTGCAGAGTATATTTTTTATTAATGTCGATAACGGATGTTATCTAAACGGTAAGGTTACCAACACAAATAGGGTGTTCTTCATGATTAGCCTAGAGCAGCGGTCGGCAATCCAAAGCCCGCGAGACGCATGCGGCCCACAACCCTTCTCCTTGCAGCCTGCGAATGTTTTAGCAATTGCAGTCTTTTGCAAATCAGAGAGAAATAATACTTATCTTCTTAAGTTTAACGAGCGTAAAATTTGAAGCGAGCAAGTGATCTTGCGCAAATCGTGTCTTCATCTGGGCTGTGGTTGTTCCTACACTACGTTTGCCGAAACGCAGTCACCACTCCGTAATTCTTCCATCCCAATTGTTGTCAATTCTCAGGCTAATATAGCTCGCTCGGAGTTCGCTGCCGGATAACCTTGTACTCGATGCAATCTCTCAGAGAAACGCCAAGCATGGCAATTTCCATAGCAAGCTGAGCGACTTTGAGCTTGGGGACCAACTGTGCCGTAATTGTTTACGTATATCGGCTCCATATGTCATGACTCATGACGTGTAGGAAACACTGGCTAAAAACATTCGTATGTGCCTGTAGATAAAAATTTGTTTTTTCGTTGTTTAAGTTGGATCAACGACGAGAAAACTCAAATACAAAGGCGTCTCTAGCCCGTGAAGCGCCCCTATGCATTAATTACTCTGGCGTTCTTATTAAGCATCGCCCTTCATAAAGCGCGCAGATTTTATTAAAGTTACAGTACAGTTTGCTGAAGTAATTTAGAAGGTAGATTGTCTGGTTTCCCTTTTTGTAGAACAATACGACCAAACTCCTTGTCCACGCCTCTGGAGTTCTCTGTTCAAACGGGGCAACATTGAAAAGTTTAGAAACTAGTACAATACCGGATCGCCGAGGTCACTTTAAGAAGTCGTCGGCAACGCAAAAGGTCTGCTAGGCTTCCTGGAGGAACTGTGTTGGCACGAATAATGCCGATTAAATACGCAAAATAGGTGCAACAAAGTCGTCTGCGATGTCAAGATCGATGTGTATTTAAAAATAATTAATACTTAATTATATTGTTAAGAATAATATGACCCATTTCAATTAAATACTTAAAAAACATTTTTAATTTAATTTAATAGTTGCAGTTAGTAGTAAGTAGTAGTTGGCTTTGATTTATTGGCTTGCAAATAATTTAAATAATTCGTTGTTGAATGAATAAAAAAGTACGAGAGCGACTTGTGCGGCTTTAAAAGCGTTAGCATACAACATTCACATGAATAACGCGAATTTTAGAGTGTTAAGTAAACGTACGATTAATGTCAGTTTTGTTGCAGAAAAGCCGCAGCACAGGTCGAAGTCGAAGTCCTCCAGAAGTTGGAGTCTGGCTTTATGAAGCTCGCCTCTTCTGACTCGAAGTCACTGCTGAAGAGTTATCTCGCCGTCGAAGTGTTCGATAAGCTAAAGAACAATAATACCGCCTTCGGATCAATCCTTCTGGATGTAGTCCAGTCTGGTAAGTACATTTTTAATATTAGAATACCTACATAATATATAGATGAGTAATAACTAATACTTAGATAGGTAAGTAAAAAGTATATGAAAATTGATAAAATTATCTGATTAGTAATTGATAAATGATTCAGTAAGTTCACTTTTACGTTGCCATCAAGTTATAGATCAAGCAATCAGGTAAGCCACAGCTTGTAGAAAACTAATCGTCACTTATGTAACCTTTACAGAATAACGAGAATAACGAAACTGGTGTCGGAATCTACGCCCCTGATGCCGATTCGCAAACACTTATAATTAAATGAATGGTAATTATATTAATATTCATTGTTATTAAATACATTTTTTTTTTATTATTTATTTGATGTCGCGACAAACTTTTTCTTTTTTTTTACCTGTGGAAACCGCCTCGGGCCATCACCCCGCCGGGGTTTGCGGCGGGGCGGTGTGTCGGAATCGAACCGACTAAAACCACACGGTGTGTCACTTTGCGCCTGAAATTCGCCCCCCGGGCTGTGACCAATGTGTCATCGGCGTAACAAATTACACCCGGGAGACGACCTCGTAGGACCCAGTCGTATCCCACGTTCCACAGGAGTGGTCCTAGGACATGGGTCGTCGTCTCAAGGCGCCCTCTCGGTCCTCGTACACGACGGTACGCTCCTCCAAATAGTCTGCCACTAGCCGCCTCAGGTACTCTGGCACCCCGAGGAATTGGAGTCCTTCCCTGATGCAGCTGAATGGCAGACTATTAAAGGCGTTGGCGATGTCCAGGGTGCCAACACCACGCCGCCACAGCTCACTGCCTCTTGCGGTCACGGCCCTAAGGCGCATCACGGCATCGACCGTCGAACGACCCTCTCGGAATACGAATTGGGCGTCCGACAGAGGTGCCGGACGATGCGGGCAGAGATTAAGAGATTATCCTCTCAAAAAGTTTACCAGCCTCGTCCAGCAACACGATGGGCCTATAGGCCGCGACCGAATCGGCAGGCCGTCCCGGCTTCTGTAGCAGGACCAGCTTCCCGCTCTTCCAGCAATCCGGGAAGCGTCCGGACGCTAGCCTACCGTAAAAGTAAAATAACCTTGAACTTTGGAGTCGGTCATACCGTCTGTTTGATTAATAAATTGATTGTGATGTGAAGATTCAGTGTGTAAATAGTTCAGCCACTGTTTTGATTGTATAAACGTAATTATCATTGTTGTGCGGTCGGCCTAGAACGGGTGTATTAAGAATCGGGAAGCTGCCCCGACCCCCCGTAGGAGTGTTGTATGTATATCTGAAGCCTACACAGCGCCATGGTACTTTTTTCATGTCATATTTAACGGGGTGTTAGCGACCCTGTTTGAACTGGCCATCGGTGATTGGTCTGTGAGTGCTTAGCTTCATCTCTATGGGCCGGCTCAGGCTATTCACAACCTAACACTTCAAAGGAAGCAGCACTGCTGGACAGGATTAAACATATACAGTTAAACAACGTAATCACACAGAAAAGCAACGTAAAATGAAAGCGTTTGTGCTGTCATGTTTCGTTGATGAGTGTGATACCGGAGGCCCAATGATGCAGAGGCATCACTAGCCTCCTACTACTTCTATTCTACTACTCATTCTCTTCTCCTATCACTGCCTTCAGTTGAAAATGAATGAATAACTCGTAACACACTAAAAAAAAATTAGTATTTACTATTTACAATACCAACAATGATTGCAATGTCAATGAAGCGTAAATTACTGTAGGACCAAAATTGGATACGTGATACATGATCATGAAGGAAAGACATTTAGACAAGTTTAGACTTAAAAATGAAATAGCTTTAAGTATAATTTAATATTTCACGAAGTACCCGCGAAACTCTCTTAAAAAAAAAGCTCTAACCAGTCTACAGATGCTACGAAGTACTCGTGATCGCTGTTTCACGGTAGTTTCATTCTAACAAGCGGCCCTTGCGTTATTTTTTGACATTGATAGGTTATTTTCAGAATAGGGCCTTGGCTATTAACGTACACGAGTTACCCTTCCCGATTCTGAGCGCCAAACAACAATAAAAGTGATTAAGTAAAAATACAAGTGTGTTTAAAATGTAAGGCATATTTTCGTTTTCACCAAAGTTCTGTTCTCTTCAAAGCGATCTCCCAAAACTTCAAATCCTCAAAGGTGTAAATACTTCTGTTTAAAAATCACTTTCCTTGATAGCCTTGAGTCCTTTATCTCCTACTAGCTTTTGCCTGCGTCTCTACTCGTATGTATGTTCATTTTCTTAATATTGGTCAACGAATTTTTAAAATCGGTTCAGTAGATCTAGAGGTAACCCCTTTAACCTTACAAACTATATATTCATAATATTAGTATAGACCTAAGAAGAAGGACTGTCATTAAAGAAGCACTGTCCCGGAATGGAATGAGTTAAGAATTGGTTTCAGAACTTGGGAAAAATACAAATTATAGTAAGCAAAACTGCAGGCGGAATGCTAATGTACATAAAACAGTAATTTAATGTTGGGTTTGTAATTGAAAACCTTGTTTTAGATTTCTGTGGTTAATATCTTTGTTCTGTTTCTATGCGTAAATCGAACGGTATCTCTGATATGTTATTAACAAATGAAATGATTTCTATATACTATTATTGATACGTTAAGCAAAAACGTTGTACTACCCCTTTTTATAAAAATTATGCGAACATAAAGGTATGAAATTTGGCAAAGTTAAAGTTTATATGGAGGTAAAGTGCAGAAAGCTGAATGAATTATGGTCGAAAATCAACCACTGGGCGACTTTTAGCTACATTATAAAGATAAATTAAGTGCGTGTTGTGTTGTCGTTTAAGCGTTCCAAAACCATCGATCAGATTGTAATAAAACTTGAGTAGGGTGTTCTAGGGGGCGCGCCTAAATGCGGCAAATATTCTTGGCCAAAACATCTATGTGAATTATACTATTCTGTTGTATCTAAATGTTTTTTTTTTGTAATTATTTCTTTAGGTATACTGTAGTCGAGTACATGCAATTATACATATTATGCTGACTCTGTCCGCTTCTAATTATGTTGCTATACGTATTTAATTATGTTGCTATACGTATTCGCTATACAAAGTAGCCTATGTCTGGTTTGTTTCTAGCTGAATAGGAAAGAACTATACAAAACTTCACCAATGATTTACTACTCTGAATGCGTAGATGTGAGTCTGATGACAATTAGTTAAGTCCCAAAAAATGTAGTTTGAGTGACATTCTTACTTTTTTGTTTTAATTTCAGGTGCAATGGGAGTACGAACCTTTAATAAAACTTACTAGAATATAACGAAAATATAATTAAGATTTTGACTAATTTAAAGAAATAGTTTTATTAAAACAAAGTACATAATATTATAGAGATGCGGCCAATATTTGTCAATTGTTCATTCAACTATTCGGCCATGTTTTTTCACTGTTCGAAATATAAAAATTGGTAAAAAAAACCTCGAGACAATATACCTGCTTTAGGAAAGTTATAAAAATCGACAAATAAAGAGTGTTGTGACACGGCGCAATCATCAAATCATCACCCATCAACCCGCGAAAGTTAATAAACGTGAATATTCGGAGTTTCGGCATTTGGCTTGCTGGTCAAATCATTATTCGTGGCATCTCTAGTATGATATGATCAATCAGCATTTTACACAGTTTAAAAACACTACAATGTAAACAATAATAAAGTCTAAACCAATAATTTAAGTCTTTTCTTTTTCACCTACTTTTCTGTTCCTATATTAAGTCACTCCAAGGGCCTGGCATAGGGTTGCCAGATAGAAATTTATCAAATCCGGGACAATTAAAAAAAGGACAACGGTATCGGATGGCGCGGTCGTGACCATAGTAAAAATTATTGTAGAATGATGTGTATCACTGAATTTTGCTTTAGTTATTAGTTGCCTATTAGTTTTTCTCAGTCAAAGCTTTGCAAAACTGATAAAATCACTGAGCAAGTCAGGTCAAAATTGGTAGAAGTCTGCAGTTTGGCCTTGATTAAATTCATGGACATTCGATGTTGCTGTTTAGTCCATAAACTATTCAATTGGCTTAATACTCTTTCGCAAGGGTTTGTTTGTTAGAATTGAATGTACAAAACAAACTATATACTTTATTTCAATTAGTAAAATTTGTGGACGTGTTATTTCGCAAGTGCCTTACATACAGTTTTCAGAGATTCGAACTATATATTAAAAAAATGTGGAAAATTCGGGAAGCATTTTCCCCTTACTCTTAAGCAGATTAGCAGTATCATTCGTTGTTACTTTATGTTGTTAAAAAGCTTGTAGGTTTTCTGCATCCGCGACAATAAGGTCTAATTACTGGACACGGGATAATACGCAAAAATCTGGGACAATCCCGGATTTCCCGGCCATCTGGCGACCCTAGCCTAGTACGAATTTATTATAAGTAAATTAATTCGATCGTCACGTTTCGTTACGATTAGTTAAAGAGTTAAGTGTGAGCCAATCGCAACGCTGAATCCAAACGTGAAATTACAATGGGCCGTCAAATAATACAAAATTCCTCCACAGATTACGAGAAGCAAGATTTGTGGAAGACGGTCTCCATTTCATCTCGTCCAAATTTTTTATTATTAACTTCATCACGACTGAGACTTAAAGGTGACTGACTGACATACTGACAACCAGTTCAACTTTCGAATTCAGTTCACGAATTCGAAAGTCGAACTGGTTGTCAGTATATTTGGGAGCACTGACTTCCCAATAACGATAGATGGTCATGACAACCGGGACCGACGAATTAACGTGCTCTCCGAGGCATGGGCGGGAAACACCGCCATCTTCCATACGCCGGGCTGCTATTAAGAATTTCTTTTTAAGAAAACCCAACAGCAGTCCGACCCAGGAATCGAATCTGAGACCTCTTGATCTGCAGTTGCTTACAGGCAGTTCACACCTGGGTGGATTTAATCCTCACTTCATCTCCTTCCTTTGTCCGAAGTCAACACCTAGCCCCTGGTTTTTCCCAATATGACCTCATTTACTTGTCCTATGCCCTGAAACCTCCCAAACCTCGCCCTCAATTTCGCCATATTCGTTGTTTCAGACGGATAAATGAGGAAAAACTACGCAGTGGTGCTTTAGAACTCAGTTGGAAATGTCTGATTGAGGCGCATACAGTAGACGACAAGGTTCATAGGAGGATTAGGAGAGTTAGAGTTAAACGTGCTCCAGCACCCTGGATGTCAGCGGGTCATCCGCTGCGAGGCAATGAGACGCAGAGATACATAGTTCCGAAAATTTCGGAAAAATAGGAGCTACGCAAACTGGTCACTTTATAGGGTTGAAAAAAAAACATCGTAATCAGATGATGCATAATGTTAAGCGCTGCCATATTATCAACAATCTCAATAGTTCTTCTGCCTCCCATATCTGGAGATTCCTCGGGACCCTGGGTATCAGTAAATCCGGGAAAATCTATCTCTTCTTTTTTTTTTTTTTTTTATTTTTTTATAACAAATGTGATACATTTAGGTACATATTAAATAATTTCGCCAAACTGCATGACAGTTTGTTGGCGAACCTGTGCGCTCATTTTTACAATATTATATATGTAAACACATTTAAAACAATATGCACATTTATGTTTCAATTTACATACACTATAAAATTATTTTATCAAATAGACATTTTTAAAACCTAAGTAGACTTTAAGATACATTTGATAGTAGTAATATTGCTAATCTTCAATTTGATCATTAAACATTTGTAACAATAGTTCTTTTAACTTTTTCTTAAATATATTTAAGTTTGAACAATTTTCTTCAATTAATATTTTATTATATAGCCTTGGTATCATAAACATACGTGTTCGTTCACCATAGTAATTACAGGAAACAGGCTCTTTGTATTTGTTTCTTACAGCTTGTCTGAGCATACAATGTGGAGCTTTAGGTATCTTAAACTCTGTTTTATTATATTGTTCGACAGTTAACATAATATATTGAACTTTTTGATGCACCGGTAATATATTACATATTTTAAACAATTTCATATAGTTTTTATTACATTTATTTTTAGTGTTTTTATCTACCATAATCTTTAGGAACCTACTTTGTATATTCAACACTTTATCCAAATACGTTTTAAAAGTACGCCCGTAAGCACTCAGACCATAGCTCAAAATTGCGTCAACCAGTGCATGATATAACATAAAAAGCGTGGCTCTGTTCGTTACATATTTAAGTTGCTTGAATTTACACAAAACAGACCTTAATTTGTTACATACAATATCGATGTGGAATTTCCAGTTAAAATGACAAGTTATTGTTAAACCTAAGTATTTATATTGTTCCACAAATTCTATATGTTCACAGTTCATACATACTTGCATATTATCATATAAGCATTCATACGAGTGACCAATAATGGATATTTTTCTAATTGATTTTCTATTATATGGAGAGTGAAGGAGCATGCATTTGGTTTTGGATACATTTATTATAATTCCATTATCATGGGACCATTTGATAACATTTTCGAAATCTATTTGCATACATTTTGCTATAGTATCTAAGTCGGTGTCTGCGTACATTAGACAAGTGTCGTCAGCGTACATGTATACACTACAATTCTTTATTACTCTGCTCATGCTATTAACGTACATAATGTACCCAACAGGCCCATATACTGATCCAGTTGGCACACCTGTCTTGACGATCGCTTCTTGTCCACTCTGTTCACATATGTTGGTGCAAAGCGTTCTATATTTTAAATAGCACTGAAACCATTTGTTAAGAGGACCGCGAATTCCGCATTCTTGCATGGCTTTTAGACCTACGGCCCTAGATTATACGACCACGGTATCCCCCAAGGCGACATTCTCTCTCCATTGTTATTTTCTATATTTATTAATCTTATCACTCAAAATCTTCACCGAGTGCGTACCATCTTTATGCCAATTACTTACAACTTTATTACCATACTGAGGTACAAAGCAAAACGGAGGTTATTGGCACGATAAACCACGACCATAGACCATAGATACCATCAGTGGTTGGTCAGATAGATTCGGTTTTACTGTGAACCCTACAAAGTGCCAGGCTACCATCTTGGGCAGTCAACATTGGAACAGAAGGCTTGATTCAGTTACTCTGCCGGCTATTATATTTAAAGGTTCAATTATTCCTCTTAGCTCCACAGTGAAGGATTTGGGCCTGTTCATTGATAAAAACAAAACATCCACAGTACGTAGACAAATCTTTAGATTTCTTTGTTCGAAAACAAAAAGAGTTGGCTTCTTCAAAAAGAATATGAAAACCACCTTGGCCACCAACTCTAAATATGTTTTATCCTTGTGGCAAATAAAATCGGAAAGACAGAAAAGTATTACAATATTGCAAAATAATTGATTTTACCAGCTTCTAAAGATAAAGTCAGTTGTGTGTTGGGACATTCATATTCGAAATTGCTCGATAAAATACCTCTTTCAAATGATATAATTACACGTGAATGAAAACTGGCTTATAAGAGTAACTTGTTTAGCTGACATTTCTTCTTGTCTCAACGAAACAAATGCTTCAATGCAAGGTGTCACATGCAATATATTCACCGTGCAGGACAAAATAAACGCACTCACAAAAACATGAGTTTTTGAAAATTGAATTTTCAACAATCAAACAACAGGAGTCATTACTAGAAATATCTGTTGATGAAACTCTTCGAGCTGATTTAAAAATCAAGACTGATAGATTTTTTGGGCAGCAAGACAGGAGGAATATCCTGAACTCTCACGCAAAGCGGTAAATTTCCTTTTACCCGTTGCTACAACATACTGCCTCGTTGGTCTAGCGGTTGGCGTGTGCGACTGCTGATCATGAGGTCTCGGGTTCGATTCCCGGGTCGAACCAAATGTTTGTACGATCTACAAATATTTGTTTCGGAGTTTGGGTGTTTTCTATGTAAATACATATATAATATGTATGTATTTACAAAAAAAAAGTATATATGTATTCATATCAGTTGTCTAGAACTCACAACACAAGCTCTGCTTAGTTTGGGACTAGATCGCGTTGTGTGTTAGATGTCTGAAAAAAAAATACTTATGCGAGAGTGGGTTTTCACACCTAATTATGATAAAAACGAAATACAGAAATCGACTTGATGCTGAGTCAGAATAAGGCCTTAAATTGTCTAATATTATTCCAAAAAATTACTCAATTTGTGACAAGAAACAAGCCCATCCATCGCATTAATATTAATAAGATATTTGTTTTTGGCCTGTATTTGTTAACTTTTATTCAATTAATAAACTTTATTTTAATGTATACATATACAATGTTATTATTTTCTTGTTGGGTGGGGAGGGGATTGAGGTTCGTTGTCATATGGAAACTTGAATGGGGGTACGCGGAGCCAGAAGTTTGAGGAACCCTGGTATAGAGTATAGATGTATAGATTAATTCGATCGTCACGGAAACCACCTTCAACCTTGCTGTAGTACGTTAGTGCTATTAGTTATACTGGGCTATTAGTTAAAGAGATGAGCGCACGAATCACAACGACGAAGCAAAAGTGAACTCACAATTAATAGACCCGTCAGAAAATACAAAATTCGTCTGTAGATTACATTTTTTTACACATTACATTTACATGCACGAGTTAATACTAGTGCATGTATACTTTGCATATAGTTGCGACATGCTATCTAACTTACATGCTAACCTTACAAGAAAAACATAATGTACGCAGATAATAATAGGCAAATGACATGGCCATTTTCAGCCTAGTAAATGTACATTAATGTACGCCTAATTATAAATAAATAAAAATTATAAAACTATTTACATTATCGTACAACTTCAGAAATAATAGTTAAACTTAAATAACTGTTTTTCGTTTCTTGCGTATCGAGATAACGCTTCATTTTGGATACGTTTCTCTCCCTGTAAAGCTGAAATATTAATGTTCCAACAGAGTAACGTTAAAAATTATTCTGACTGTTAAATGATTATTCATTATAGTAATCATAATAATATTCATATTTTGTTGCTTACTCAAATTAATTTTTCATAGCATTCACTAAAACTTTTTTCTGATATAAATAACAAAACGAAACGAAATGACAGTTTCGACCTAACATTTAACCTTTATCTGAGGATCGTTTTTTAAGCTATTGCATAGCTTCTATCGCGGGCCTTGAGCGTGGAGACCGAATCCAGAAATTCCGTAACGAAAATAACCTAACACCCCCCCCCCCCCCCCTCCGACCGGCACAGCGGAGATACTTTTTAGTTTTGCCATATATCGATGAATAGCGGAACTTTTATCATATCTTTTTTGTTTGGTGTAAAATTACACCTATTACTTATTTAATGAATATCTTTTACCACAATATCCAGGAAACATTCACAAAAAGACGACGACGCCCAGTTGAGATTTGAACTCGAGGCACCTTCGTCATAAATCATTCGCCTACGCCTTCCAGCCAATAACTCATTACTACTAAAATTGTTGTTCTTAGCTACTTGATAAATTCTAACGGTCCGGTAATTCCAAACATACATTTGTTTGTTGTCAGTATGGCGCCAATTTGAAAAATAGTTTAGTATTCTTCATTCATAATGACAAAAAAAATATAATAATAATTATTATAATTGCATAAGCTGATAAAAAATGCTATGCAATAGCTTTACCGCGGCAGTCCCCGAGTGCCACACGTTATTTTTTGTTTTTTCGAAAGACGGTCCCCATTTCATCTCATCCATATTTTATATATTTTTTAACATTAATTTCATCACTACGAAAGCTTAAAGAATTGAAGACTATAAACACTTGACATTGGTAGAAATAGCTGATCCGAGAGATCCGGCTGATTGCTATTTCATCGAAGAAGAAGAAAGAACCTTTATCTGATGCCAAGCAGTGTCACAGGTCGAGTGGTGTCAGTGAAACATAATTTCACCAACTTCCCGACCCTTACAACAAATATTTTAATAGCAAGTTCTTTATTAAAAAATACGTTTAGAGTTACTTGATTAGTTTTATTTCATCATTTTTTTATATTATTAAACTTTTGTTGTTGTAACTGTGTTTAAAAACTACAATAAGCCACCGGGAGGTTCAAGAGCAAGGGAAGTTTTTGTTAATTTCTAAGAAATCTGAAATTACTGAACTGTGTTACTTTTACAGTTAATTTTTGAGCATACTAAATTCAAAACAAAGCAAAATTCGTTAATGTACATGAATTTTTTGATGCTAGGCAGAGTGCCTTAGGTAAATTGGCCATCTCCTTTGGCGCAGAATTTGTGTCACCTGTAGTGTTGAAGTTCGTACTTTTTGGAAAAAGTCACATCATGCGCTATTTTAACATTTAAAACAATCTGAACGTACAAAAATTGAACCATTTTGAAATCTTATTTTTTTATGTAATTACGGCGTTGTTGGCCTGTTGCTGTCTACTGTTCACATTTATATGTAAACTGTGTAAACTAGCTTTTGTAAATTTTTCGGCTTAAATGCCTATGAAACTCACAAATAATGTAATGTTCTATTGATAAAAGAATTTTCAAAATCGATTCAGCACATCCAGAGATTAACCCCTACAACCTCGCAAAGTTTACCTCTTCATAATATTAGTATAGAAGAACATATTTTTTAAACATTCCCGAATACGTGCAGACACCAAAAATAATCTGGCTCTTTCCACAATCATTTCCCTAGAATTTGATACCCACATCAAACCTGCTATTTCTACCTTAGTATAGTAGCAAGATCGCTAATGAATAAATTAACATATCAAACAAATTTCAGAACATTTGCTGATGCATTTCTTAGTGAGTATAAAATTGTAAGTAGTGAATTCTTATCTTTACACAGTCCTAGTATAGTTTCTGTTAACACTACAGAGCTGTGTAAGGGAAGTCCGGATGATGTAACCTAACCTCACCTTGGATCGGAGTGTCGTTAATTGTTCTTCCAACGGGGATGTTTTTCTTGAAGAACTTTGCAAGACCATCTCAAGCATCTTTTGCAATTTGTATTAAAGTGCGCCTAAATATAAACAACGGGATGTATGAAAGCAAGTTTCTCTACAAAGAAAAATCTAACTTTTCAATAAGTTTTAAAATGAATCGAGTTATAAGTTATGCTGTCGAATGTCGGCACTTGGTGGATCTTGTTAAAATACTTACATTCTTAAAATTAAACCCACTTGTACTTTGATTCAACTATTTAAATAACGTCAACTTAACTGTCAATCTGACTTTTACTTATCTATTCATACGAATCTATTAACTAAATCTTTATTAAGATACTCTATACTAGTTAATGATTGTTATAACACCACGCAAAATAGGCGCAACAAAGACGTCGAGTTGCGAAAACCCAACCCGCGAGTTCAAGTATCAAGATTGTTATAACTTGGCCGATTTTGCTCTAACCTTTAACAATACTATAGGGATAATGCAATATGTAGTGAAATAAATGTACACGTGCGTTTATCTATAAGAATAAATCTAGATAATTTCTTGAGGTTAAAATAACCGGGTGATATTAGGAGAGAGGGTTCAAAAAGTCGGTTTTTAATCATTTTGACTGAATAAATTTTTGATCAATCAATATAACTTACATTCTATCATTATGATATAATGATATATTAAACATATAAAGCTGAAGAGTTTGTTTGTTTGTTTGTTTGTTTGAACACGCTAATCTCAGGAACCACTGGTCCGATTTGAAAAATTCTTTCGGTGTTGGCTAGTCCATTTATCGAGGAAGGCTATAGGGTATATATCATCACGCTACTACTAATAGGAGGTGAGCAACAATGAAGAATGTTTCAAAAACGGGGGAAATTTTCACGCTACGGGCAATATAAGGCGCAACCGAGGTTGCGTGGGTCGGCTAGTAATGATATAATCTAAATGACACCTGTCATTGCCGAAGTATTGGCATTTTTCATCATATATTCACAAGATTGCTCAGACAGACGGGATATCAAAATAAGAAACAACTACATTCTTCATTGCGTGAGTTATTAGCTGACTCAGTTTATCCTTGGGCGGTCATTTTAAAGATTTGAATTGTCCCTGTCTTAATCTAGATAGAAATGAATGAAGCAATTCATTTCTTCGCACAAGTTAAGACTCAATTCTAAAAGGCCATATTCACAATCTATAGGTACAAATAAATAAAATTGGAGTGTCTGTTTGTAATATTAAAATAACAGCTTTTTAATCAATGCATATGTATGTATACACGATACATATACCAAATATCTAGGTAAAAATTTTTTTGTGTGTCTGTCTGTTTGTTCGGGTAATCTCTAGAAAGGCTGGACGGATTTTGACGGGACTTTCACTGGCAGGTAGCTGATGATCCAGGGAGTAACTTAGGCTACTTTTTTTAGACTAACTTTGTCTCGCGTCGTTACTCGCGGTACAACAATAACCGCCGGTAACACCGCGGGGTTCAGCTAGTCGTATATAACTTTGCAATGGTGGTGTTATTGTCAACTTGAAAGCTGTAAGTCGATACCGAAACCTATATATTTCTTCTTTTTTAAACACCATTTCCATGGCTTAGATTAAATCCTCGACATTTCCGTAAATGTCAGATTTATCGACCATTCCTGGAGCATATTTAACTCGTCGGGCCAACGGGCGAGGCCGGATATTACTCGTATTCTTGAATGGTGACTGCACCCTCTTGTAGTTATATAATATACACAATCATGTACAATCAACGTTAAATTTATGTTTTTTTACAGTTGCTGGTAAACATGGCACAGGTATGTTCATTGTTAGGCCTAATCTGGCGAAACTCAAAATAGTACAAAGCAATAAAACCTTTTTGCAAGGTACCATAGCTCGATTTATATAGGTAGTTTTCCGTTTGGTTCTGGGTTTATATCGTTAAGTTCTTACTAGTAGTAAATCTGTTTAAAGTTATTTCTGATACAGAAAACGGATACCTAAAGCTCTTACTTTCAAAGAAGACCAGAAACGCAATGCTGCTATTTGTATTTAAATAAAAGCGTATTAAAGCCAAGTAAGTAATATTGGGCAGTATCTTGCTATGAACGATTCGGGTTACGCATACAATACTTATAAGTAAAGTGAAATCTGCACCGTTTACACGTGGACATTTCATTTAAGTATTTTTCCTGCCAAAATGACAATACTCTGCCTGATCTAAAGCATTCAATGAGTGAGTTTGTTTTAACTACTCCGCACAGACGGAAGAGACGAATCGTTTAGGCACATGAAGAGACGAACGGTGACTTCCAAGGCCAGCACGTGTTGTCGTGTGAAGGAAGAGAGAAAAAAGGAGCAAATTATGAATGAGGATCTTTAAAAAACAGCAACTAGCCAAGAATTGTCTGTTTAGATAATAATAATAATATAATAATAAATATAATCGACATCTTACACACAACGCCATCTAGTCCCAAGCTAAGCAGAGCTTGTGTTATGGGTACTAGACAACTGATACATATTATACTTTTTTTTTGTAAATACATACAAATTATACATAGAAAACACCCAAACTCCGAAACAAATATTTGTAGATCATACAAACATTTGGTCCGACCCAGGAATCGAACCTCAGAAGGCCCTCAAAAGGCCAGCAACGCACCTGAGACGCCTCTGATGTTGCGGGTGTCCATAGGCGGCGAATTACCATCAGGTGATACGCCTGCTTGTTGGCCACCTATTCCATAAATAAAAACAGGATTAGAAAGCTATAATGGTACTGAAACAACTAAGTAAAGCATAAAAATTGCAACGTTTATTCAAATTTACAATACCATGCACCTGATTCAACATCGCCTTTTTATTTACTCAGGCGAATAATAGTCGAAATCAGGTGAAATACCGACGCCCGCCATTTTGTCCATCACACTAAAACGTTTGACGATAAACTCAGTTATCGGTAATGATAAGTAATCAACGTACTCAAAATCTACCATGTTCCACGGTTTCTTCGCGGTGTTGTTTCGGCGGTGGAATAGGATATACCAAGTTCTTTGCTTATTGCTATTGGGAACTCTTGTCGTTCAAGTGATAAACTATAGGTGAGTGAACGATCAATGTTACTTTAGATTTAGATAGTGCAGTGTTTTATCTGATAGAGTGATTGAAATCAGAAAAGAGTTTTATTTCAAATGCTACCATAGATCAAATCTGACTACAGAAACATTTTCTTAAAAATAAAATTCCATAGACAATGTAAACAACATCGGGTATTTTCTTTTTTTTCTAAGTTTTAGTAGATTTCATTTTGAAGCATGAATATTATGAAATGACTATGCCTGAAAGTTTGTCCATAATTTTCCTCAATTATTCCTAGTTGAAAATATTGACAATAAAGACTTAACGTGTTTTAAAAATATTCTTAGCTAAAGTCAACACTATTTTAAAGATTAAATAAGCGTATCAGCCCGCCAAAAAGTTGTCTTTGGCCATAACCCAAAAAAACTAGGTAACGAAAGCACAAATCACTCATTAGTCTAGAAAAATCTATATTACTTATATAAACACCTGTTGCAGTTGGCCCTTCCTTATCAGTTCAAGTGCTGATTGTTGTTGACTTGCACTTGTTGACAGTGCTATATTCTATTTATTTTGAACTTACCGATCCGATTAAGATAGCGATGTATCGATTTTTTTGCTATCCTAGATAGCGAAATGATAATACTTACTTGGTAAAATAATTCAAAGTTACATCGAGGGAGGAAACTAGCAAAATAAATGTATTCTTTTTAATAAAATTTCATTTTTTTAATTAATCTAAGAACTTTTAGGATTTTTTTAATACAGCGCCCGCACTTTGACTATTTCTATGTCGCGGGGAACTTTACAAATATACATGAAACGGACACAAAAAACACCCAGATTTAGAACAACAATTTGTGAATTACACAAAGTATTGCCACGTGTGGGATTTGAACTCACAACAGTCGCGGCAAGGCTTAAACTACTAAGTCATATTTGCAGTCAATTGATACAATCTAAAATTTACCCATAAAATTAGTCTTGGAGGCTAATTTTTAACCGACTTCAAAAAAAGGAAGAGATTTCAATTTTTTCTAATTTTTTTCTAATGTGTGTTCGCGGATAACTTCGTCTTTTACAAACAGATTTTGATGATTCTTTTTTTAATGGAAAGGAGATACCCCAACGCTGGTACCATAATAAGGACACTAAGATCGATGGCATCCAAAAGAAATCGAGTCAACCTTGAAGTCGGTTTTATTTTTGTTAAAATTTTACTTGTTGAGAACTCTTATTTGGATTACTCAAAATCGTAAAAACTATACCTATGTCATGCGAATCATGAGCCCCGTGACACGACTGTCGCTTCCAAGGTATCTGGAGATGACTACCAAAATTGACATTATGCGTCAATTGTCTTTGTGCTCTTATGCTCCGCGGATCGGTACGCGAGGAGTAACAATGGAATGTACTTGTCCCACTCATGTTGATCGTTGTTGACTTACTTTGCCAGATTCGTCTCGAGCGTCTGATTGAATCGATCAACCATTCCGTCCTATTGATGGTGATATGGGGTGATATAATCCCAAGGTTTTACATACTTCTTGAAAGACTTGTGACTCGAAGTTCCTGCCCTGATCTGAATTGATTTCTAAGGGCACACCAAACTGGAATATGACTTCTTTAACTAATTCTGTGGCGACTGTCGTAGCTTCTTGATTAGGTTTCGCGAATACTTAGTCCTTTCTTCAAGGCAACATTTCAAGGTGTGTAAGACCCCAAAGAACAACACTACGACCGCTGTACTATATCTATACTAGTCCATACTAATATTATAAATTCGGAAGTGATTGACCGTTGCACTGATTTCGATGAAATTTGCTATGGAGATTGGAGACCCTCATCTTCTTGAGATAGAACATAAGCTACTTTTTACCATGATAACCGGTATACACGTGGGCGGAGCCGTGGGAAAAAGCTAGTTTAACATAATTCTATGAAAATGTAGAAAACTATCAATTTTACAATCAAAGTTTATGCCAAATTTTATTGAAATGGGTGCATCAGTTGTAGTGAAAGCGTTACAGCCAGAAGGCCGGAGCGACACGTGTGAAATTAAACAAACGAATAAGCTGTCAAATTAGCTTAAGGGATTTGGCTAAACGGTATACGTTTAGACTGCTTCCATAACCTTCTAAGGTTTCCAACAGTGTTTTTAACATCCACAAAGTCATTACGACATTAGGTAATTAGCAGTTATCGCCCTGCATTTGGGCTAATAGCTTGACAAAGCATATTTTTTTAAGAACGATCTATGAGTCATAAAATAACTTCATTTTCTTCCTACGAATCTTCCTACGAATAGCGAATAGAAACAATTTTTAAAAATTTTGTCTGTCTGTTTGTCTATTTGTTCGGGTAATCTCTGAAACGGCTGCACCGGTTTTGACGACTTTCACCAGCAGATAGCTGATGATCTGAGGGGTAACTTATGCTACTTTTTTAGACTAGCTTCGCCCCGCGGCCTTGTCTATACAAATAAATAAAATTGGAGTGTCTGTTTGTAATATTAAAATAACCGCGTTTTAATAAATGCATATGTATGTGTACACGGTACATTTACTAAAAAGGTAGTTAAAAAAAATTGTCTGTCTGTCTGTTTGTTCCGGGTCCGGGACTTTCACTGGCAGGTAACTGATGATCCAGGGATTAACTTAGGCTACTTTTTTTAGACTAACTTTGTCTCGCAGCGTTACTCGCGGTACGACAATAACTGCGGGTAACACCGCGGGGTTCAGCTAGTCTATAATATATACATTGTACTCTGAGATTGCTTTTGGCAATAAGGCCGCCCTTTGTACACTACATCTCACATTTCATGTACTTTTGTAACTATGTACTATAATGGTGTACAAATAAAAAGTTTTCTATCTATCTATCTGTGGCCTGAACTTTTATAAGCAGACTAGCTGACCCACGCAACGTCGTTTGCGCCTTATATTGCTCGTAGCGTGAAAATTTCCCCCGTTTTTGAAACATTCTTCATTGTTGCTCCGCTCCTATTAGTAGTAGCGTGATGATATACCCTATAGCCTTCCTCGATAAATGGACTATCCAACACCGAAAGAATTTTTCAAATCGGACCAGCGGTTCCTGAGATTAGCGTGTTCAAACAAACAAACAAACAAACAAACTCTTCAGCTTTATATATTAGTACTAGCCGACCCACGCAACCTCGTTTGCGTCTCATAATGCCCGTAGCGTGATAATTTTCCCCCGTTTTTGTAACATTTTTCATTGTTGCTCCGCTCCTGTAGGTCTTAGCGTGATGATATATAGCCTATAGCCTTCCTCGATAAATGGGCTATCTAACACTGAAAGAATTTTTCAAATCGGACCAGCGGTTCCTGAGATTAGCGTGTTCCAACAAACAAACAAACAAACAAACTCTTCAGCTTTATATATTAGTATAGATAGATTGCTGATGTGTGTGACTTATGTATTGTGTACAAAACACAGGAAACATTTGTAGCGTTTTTTTTTGACAACCCATTTCATTCATTCATCTCTGTACCCTATGTTGCTCTAAGGCCCTACTGTGGGTTTATTTCATCCACCCGATCATCATGATGAGCGTATTCGGCACTCACCAATCACAGCATCGAACGCGGTATTTGTTTCTATCGATTGGATGTAAAACAAACTCGCACTTGACCGTCATTCCGGTAACAACTATTTACCGGCAGAAAAAAATCGCGATAAAAATATAAAAAACATATGGATGAGATGAAATGGAGACCGTCTTTCAGAAAAACAAAAAAAAAACATTTTTTTTTGGCCCTTGATATTTGTCACAGTTGTCACTAGTGTCATTTTAGAACATAAGAAGTACATTAAAAGTGTACATTTTTATATTTACTATGCATTGCACACTTCATCTGTGATAAAATTTACACATTTATGAAATTACTAGCCGACCCACGCAACCTCGTTTGCGCCTTATATTGCCCGTAGCGTGAAAATTTCCCTCGTTTTTGAAACATTCTTCATTGTTGCTCCGCTCCTATTAGTAGTAGCGTGATGATATATACCCTATAGCCTTCCTCGATAAATGGACTATCCAACACCGAAAGAATTTTTCAAATCCGACCACCGGTTCCTGAGATTAGCGTGTTCAAACAAACAAACAAACAAACAAACAAACTCTTCAGCTTTATATATTAGTATAGATAGGTGGTACAAAATAAAATCCCTTGTTCAAAGTCACTTTTTTATGGAACAAGGGATTTGTAACCAAATTTTGTAACCTATTTGTTTGCATAAAATAATGTATCAGAAAACTCAACGATTCGTTCGTATTTATTTAGGACATCTTTAAATGAGCTCAAAATTGTGACGAATACTCTTGTACCGTTTAATAGCAATTCGATACATAATTTACTAACCGTTTTATATTATTGACAAGCATTTTTATCCATTTTTACTATAAAAGTAAATGCTGGATTGTAATTTTTACGGCGGGTATAAGTAATAGAACTAAATAGGTTTTTTAAAGTACCGATTTGCTTACAAAATGAAATTGATTCATCAGAACACAAAATTGCATTTTCATACCTACTTTCATTTCAAAAATGGAACGAATGGAAGTCACGAGTCAATTTACCGTATTCATCAAAACTTTGAATAGAAACTCGTAACCAGTAACACGAAAAAAACGAAAATCTTTCTCGAATACCTACGTGTTTTTCGTTTTATAAAAAGTATAGCTACGAATATACGTAGACATAGGCACGCCCCGCAAAACGTGCTAGCCCACTTTACATCCGAAATTAGCGTAGGCATAAACACATCTGACGTCAGAGCATTTGTTAAAAAAACAAGCCATGAACGAGACCTCGACACAAGGTTCGGCTTCGACACTGACATTGGCCGACCGTGACTGAAATAGGCCAAGGTCACGAGCGTTTCCGTTACGTAAGGAATCAATGTTCCGGAAATTACATAAAGGAACATTACGGGTGAATATCATTACTTGGATTTCCAAATTTACTTTACATTTACATCGAACTTGCGTGCGATGCTTAGATAGACGCGTTCTTAATTCAAATTCCGATCACGTAACATGTGTGCGTTTACGCGCCAAGTTTTTTTTTCTCTGGTTGACTTTTTTTAAATCTTCTTAAAACACAAAAGTATTTTTTCAAGTCATGGATCATATGGATTCGAGAGACTGACAGTTCGAAACAGAGTTCTTAGAGATCGGGACACAGATGTAAACGGAAATTTTAAAGTCACATGTTTCGAACTACTAGTTGTTGATCGACAGCACGCGCTGTAACTCGTTATTATGTATTCCAAACAAACGAATCATAAAAAAACTATCATAATAGCAGACGCTACTGATTGCTAAATGTCTAGCACCTATGACAGTCATCATCTGATTTGTCACTGTCTATGTATGCGTGTCATTTTTTTAATTTTAATACTTCTTGTGATTTTAAAGGCTTGATTTGATTTTTTCCACTACATTTCAAACAAACTCTTCTTCATAATTTATCTAGCCACAAATATAAAAAAAAAACTTTTATTTTCTACTACAAGTTTTTATATAAACACGTATAGGTTTTAACAGTTCATGTCTGCATTTTTAAATTAAACTTTATTTGCATTTCGCTGAGGCGACTACTACAAATAAAGTTTTATTAACAAATGAAGTTTATCTAGCCTTATGCCATAATGAATTCGCAGATTAAAAAAAAACTTGTGGGGTCTAGTTCATTCTTTTTATTCGCAGGAAACATAATAATGAACTGTGAAGGGGTGTGTAAACAAATCCACATTAACGCATAGCTAGTTGGACAACACACATTGATCACTACCAATGCAACTACACTTAGTTGCAGAATGACTAGAAATACGAGGTGTTTACGTGTTTGCACAATGTGTTCTCATGTTCACCCTGAGAACACATAGTTTAAGAATTTAAACTTAATCCTACATAAACAAATAATTATGATATATTATTATGAACATAAGTTCCTATCGCAGGTTAGAAATATCACATATATTCCTGAGCTGCTGACTTTCCAAGGAGCAGAAGAACCGAAGAGGGTTTTCACCTCTTCTCTAACACAAAAATTAACAGTATAACATAAATTAGTAAAATGTATTTCATTCCAAAATTACAACAAAATACTTTAAAGTAGGAACATCGCACACAGACAACGCAATCTAGTCCCAAACAATACAGAACTTGTACTATGATGGGTACTAGACAACTGATATAAGTACATATATACCTACTTATATAATTATATTAGTGTAGTGTGTTCTAGTACTGATAACAGGTACCTAAGAAAGTATTTTAGGTGTCTTCTGCAGTATAAAAGTCCTAAAGCAAAAAACAAAGCAAATTCTATGTCGCGACCTAATTCCCTGCTGAAAAGCTAAAAAACCATTACGCTAATTGGATTTCTTACGAGAAAGTTCTTAGAATACCAACCCACAACGTAACAAAAAAATCGTTAAAAGAAAATATGTAGAACAAGGTATTTTAGGCATTTTAATTTAGAAATGAAATTGTTAGTTATATTAATTACTCATGCATTTGCAGATAAATATATTTGTAGTGCAATAAGATTTTTTAAATTTTATTAACTAATAGGTTAAATGGTAAACGCTATAGGTAAACGGCTAATAGGTAAACGGTGTAAACGAAGTAAATAATTTATTACAAAATTGATAAGGTACCACACCTTATCCTTAGCGGTGTACCCATCAAAATGCCAAACGATCATCATAGGTAGTCCTATTACTCATTGTGAATGTAGATAATGCAAGAATGCAGCGTGGTGAACCACACCATGGCGGCCTAGTGTTGCTTCTGCATCATTCGGCTTCGGGTTCGCACTAACCAACGAAACACGACAGCATGGACGCTGTCATTTTACGGTGTTCTTCTGTGCGAGGATAGTACCGCTCCGGTCGAGCCGGCCCGTTCGTGCTGAAATCAGAGTGGCTCTACTACCTCGAGTATATATGACTTTGAGTTTTAGAATGCCTAGGCATTTACTCTAGACTAGGTCTCATTATATAATTCAACATTGAAATAAGGTACCGTCGGGCGTACCTTTTTTTTTACATCTGGAATCCCTCTTGGGCCGTCACCCCACCGAAGTTTGCGGAGGGGCGGTGTGTCAGAATCGAACCGACTAAAACCACACGGTATCTCACTCTGCGCCTGAGAAGGGAGGGATCCGGGAAGTGCTGACATTAACACATCCGGACCCTTCCCAGCGCCTCCCAGGGCGGCATGAGGTGCTGATAGGCGCGCCTCCATTACCCGGTTCACCGACAAATCGCGCGGAGCCGCGGGTGTGTTCCGGCCAAGGCGTATACGGCACACCACAAAACAGAGGATCTGTGCGCACGCGGTTGACACGGTGCGGTAACCGCGTATGGCTCTGACCGCCAATACCCACTGAGGCGCCTTATTCAGGGCGGTCAGAGCCGCCACCCACACCCCTTACAGCGCCATCGACCGGTCAACCCCCGGGTAGAGGTTTCTCGTTGCGACATTGGCTCCGCCCGAATTGGGTAAAAGTCGCCCAAGGGCAGAGGTAGCGTCGACCAGCTTCGAAGCAAGTTGTCGGAAGTGCTGTGTTGTTGAGTTGGTGATGTCCAACGACACCGCCAACACAACAACGTAATAAGAACGCAGTGGATCAAGTAACAATCAGTATCTTTTTAAACCGCTGAAACTTTGGGTTTATTATTGTTTCCATAGTGCTCCACACTTTTGAAGGTTACACGTCATTTTATATCACTTATCTAATATCCAATATACTTCAGAACATAACATATTACATATCTAATATTTGATAAAGAAATTTATCGGTTTCAACAAATATTGTACATCAATCTTATTTATAAACTCGTAGGCTTTATCACTTAGTTAAACGGTAGGTATACCTATAAAAGATACTGCGTTAAAATATACCACCTCAACTGGTAGGAAGTTTTCCAAGGACATTCCACGAGGACATTCAGGCCATTCACTTGGTTCCACAAACTTTTTTCTGACCCCACTCTTCTATAACAAACACTTTTGAAAGTTCACAAATACTTCGAACAAATATTGAATGGGACAACCACATACCGGCGTAGTCCCAAAAGTCTTTAAAGTCCACTGCGGGACATATGCCCCCTACCACACTAGCCAGATCGATTGGTATAGAGTTTGTGTCTAGTTTTACTTCTCTTCTATTCTAATAAAAATAAAACTTGACACAAACTCACCCACGGCATGAATAGAGGTGGTGAGTTCAGTCAACCCGTTCCCGGGTCCGTGACCACACGTACATGCCAGCAGGATTCATTACTAAATCACTATTTTGCACTCTTATTTGCCTAGCAACTATTTCTATCGAACCGTATATCAGTTTGATTCCGAAAAGCCTTTTATTAGAATCAAAAATTACTCATTGTTAGTGGATAACACATATGATATCGAGATTATCGATAGTGAAAACAAATGTTTCTTTTATTTTATCTTTTTTTTTATAATAAGTGACTAACATTTGTATTTAAAATTAATTGAATCTCCAAACTCCAAACGGAAAATTTTATTTTTTAAGTTCATTTGTTCATAATCGCATTTTTCGCATTTTAATCGTTGGGCGTAATTTTTTTGTGATATCAATTTTTTTGTTCAATCGTAATAAAATATAGCCTATGTCCGCAGATCCCCTCCTTGGGGCTTATCTGTGTCTACGTCACTACTGAAGAGTGTCGCTTTCTGTTAGTGAAAGAATTTTCAGAATCAGATCAGTACTTCCGAAGATTACCCCCTACAAACATACAAACAAAAAGTTAGAAACTTTACCACTTTATTATATTAGTATAGATTAAATCATTCTACATGAAAATAATAATATGAAGTGTTTGTTTTTTATGCACTGAGCTATCGTTTAAGGGATCAACATTTTTTTTTGGATACAGTGTTATATAGAAATTACAGTATGTTTTTCTTTCAGAACAAAACTGCAGACATGTAAGTGTAAGTCAATTTTACGATGAACTAAACGATATATTATAATAATTTTAAATTAGGAATAAAAATAGATACTGAATATATTTGAAATATTTACATAACCTTAATCAAAAAGAACAGTAACAATATTTACATTCAAGAAAACTCCACCTACTGGTAGCGTTCCCAAAAGTCTGGCAGCATTACCACGTTGAATGGCAATGCTGATTCTCTGTCCTAGAAAAAGGCCGACCTTCTGGGCGCTAGACGCGTCATACAGTTGCTTAGCTAGTTGTTTAAACATAGCGCGAGAACTCGGACCATAAAATATATATAAAAAAAATGAATTTTAAATTTAGATTAAGAACACTTCTTTCTGTTTACATATCGTGACCCTCAGGAACAAATTTACCCTTCGACTATAACGACACGATACTTTACACTATAAACCTATAGGACTCCTATGTATAGGCATAAAAACCCATAAGAACATTTATAACAACAAATAACAAGCGAACGATTCACCATCGTTTGAATTAAATCACGGTGAATGTTAGTGGTTTTCCCCTACAGTTAATATATTTATATTGATGATTATGATCCTTTAAAATCCAGTACCTATATCCTCCTAAACTCTGAACGAAATATGAAAATGTTTTCAAGGTAAATACAATTCTTGTAAATTAAAAACAAACTAAATAACAAAAATTTTAACAAAAATAAAACCGACTTCAAGGTTCGACTTGATTTCTCTTATCATGGTACCACCGTTGGAATATCTCCTTTCCAATACATAAAAAAATATAAACGGTCGAATAAAGAACCTCTTCCTTTTTTTTAAGTCAGTTAAAAACTACAGTGAATCATATTAATATTATTAATACATAATTTAGGTATTCAATCAGTCTATATAGCTACGTGACAAGACGCGCATGAAAAGCGCATTCCTGCAATTGCAAGGTGCACAAAATAAATATTTGCATTTGCCACAGGTGTTTGGTGGTTCAATGTGAGTGTGAATTTCAATTTTACTACAATATTAACAGTATCATATAATCGTTATATTATATCTACCACTATGTGCTGCACACAACAATACCAAATCAACGTGGAAGAGCCACGCTTCGGCATGAATGGGCCGGCTCGATCGGAGTGATATCACGGCCTCACAGAAAACCGGTGTGAAATAGCGCTTGCGCTGTGTTTCACCGGGTGAGCAAGGATACCGGAGGCCCATACCCCAATCCCTCCCCACATCCCTTTCCCAATCCCCAAAGGTCGGCAACGCACTTGTGACGCCTCTGGTGTTTCGGTAGTCCATGGGCGGCGGTAGTCGCTTACCATCAGGTGATACGTCTGCTCGTTTGCACCCTATCTCATAAACAAAAAAAATCGGCCGTAACCTCCTTTCCAACGAGAGTCCTATGTTTAGCAGTCAACTAATAGAGTATTTTTATGATATTAACTACATACATACCAAACATCCTAATAGTAACCACAGTACGACCATTTTAAATATGTCATGATTTTTAATGTGGGCTAGAAGAGCCCCGATTAAAAATCTGTTGTTATTATCTATACTTAATATATAAAGCTGAAGAGTTTGTTTGTTTGTTTGTTTGAACACGATAATCTCAGGAACCACTGGTCCGATTTGAAAAATTCTTTCGGTGTTGGATAGTCCATTTATCGAGGAAGGCTATAGGGTATATATCATCACGCTACTACTAATAGGAGCTGAGCAACAATGAAGAATGTTTCAAAAACGGGGGAAATTTTCACGCTATGGGCAATATAAAGCGCAAACGAAGTTGCGTGGGTCAGCTAGTATACTTATATACTTTTATCGGTGCCTCGGTGGCGCAGTGGTAATGTATGCGATAACTGTGCTTGAGGTCTCGGATTCTATTCCCGGTTCGAACCAAATGTTTGTATGATCTCCAAATATTTGTTTCGGATTTTATTGTTTTTAATGTATAATATGTATGTATTTACAAAAAAAAATATTTATATCAGTTGCCTAGTAGGTACTCATAACACAAGCTCTTAGCTTAGCTTGGCTAGATGGCATTGTGTGTTAAATGTCCAGAATATTTATTTATTTATAAATTTGTTAATTTGAAATTACATACAGACACATCAATTATATTTATTTGTTTACATGCAGTTTGAGAATATTTCCAAACACGTCACTTATAAGTTACTAGCTGCCCCGGCAAACGTCGTTTTGCCATAATTTTTTTTAAGGTTGGGTAACCCTTACCATTTAGGGGGATGAAAAATAGATGTTGGCCGATTCTCAGACCTACTCAATATGCCCACAAAGTTTCATTAGAATCGGTCAAGCCGTTTCGGAGGAGCATGGCAACGAAAACTGTGACACGAGAATTTTATATATTAGATAAGTGACGTGTTTGGAAATATTCTCGATACAGTGTATCGAGAATAGATACACAAACCGTCTGTCTATCGTAACTCTTGCACTAAGAACAAAATATGTTTACAAACAGGACACTGGATTCAGAATATAAAAGGAAAAACCCGTAAACAACTTCAAAAAGGATGTCTGATGTACCTACCTACTATATTAATTACATATTAAATGAAATTAATATGAATGACCGTAGAAGGTAGGTACTAGAAACATGACTCAAGTCCCATACGAACTATGATACTCAGAACTTTTGGTCGATGAATCTCGTTTTAATTATGTTACTAATTAATTATCTAAAGTCAATGTAGTAGAGCTGACTGACAGCAAGAACGGTCTGACTCGACCGGGGCGGTAGTACCCTATCATATAAAACCAACCTTTAATGACTGTCGTACTTCGTTGTTGAATGCGAGACCGGAGACCCAATGATGCAGAAGGACCTCAATAAGCCGCCATAGTGTGGTCCACCATGCTGCATTGTTGGATTGCCTGCATTCGCAATGATATCGTGACCACTACTTTTCGATTCTGCTACTAATTTTTACCCGACTACGGCAAAGTCAAAGGAGGGTTATGATTTTGACAGGCTATGTATGTATGTATGTTCATTTGTTCCCTCATAGCTCCTTAACTACTCATTTGAACTGGACAAATGAGGTGTCGTTAGAGACATCTTGATCGTCCTCTGGTTATAGGCTATATGACATGTTACTGAATCTAATGTGGCCTCTCTAGCCGACACAAAGTACTGTATTAAAAAATTAATTTTACTTAAATATGTCGAACATTACACTTCATGGACTACGGCTTTTGAAACTTAGTAATGTACCCTAGTCCATAACTCCATAACACTTTAACAACGCGTGACTACGGCTTTTGAAACTTGTTTCATGCTTTTTCAGCGTCTTTATTTGTCGTAGTTGGGTTTTAGTTGTTACTTTTTTTAATGCTTTCCATCAGGCAGAGAGGAGTCACATTGGCAGGCTCATTATAAAAAATAACTCTTTAAAATGTTTTCAAACGTGCTTTACGTTTAAGAATAGTTCCACAGCACAATATAACCTTTAGGATTTTAAATAGTTTCTTAAAATAAGCTGAAATTTATTAAAGCCATGTTACTATGATATAACAGGCATTAATGATATACAGGTATTTGAATTTTGCAAAGGGGATTATTTATGTCGTAGAATGTTTTTGTCGTTTTTGTCGTAGAATTATTTTATTATTCAAAAGCATAACTCTTCTCACACAGTAAGAGCCATTAATAAAACTAACAATTACTGCATACAACTTGATAAATCTTATTTGAACTCTTGTATCTTATAGAAAACGTACTTACCTACTTGACTAAACCTTTAACCTGATTCTCGTCATGCAAATATCTACATAAATACAAATGCAATATTAAACCTACCTATTTTATTAAATTAAATACATTTTTTTAACATTCGCATCTCAAAAAATAAAAATATATCTTGCTATGGCATCATTCTCAAGAAGAAATTAACAGAAATATACAGATAAACAACGTAATGGATCACACAGTTCATTGTGCTTAACAACAAGCCTCCTTGTTTGCCTTGAACGACGCACTCGTAATCTATGGTTTCCTTTTATATAGGTTAGCAGTTCAAACGCTACCCTCTAAACTCTAAACGCAAGGTCAAGGGCTAATCTACGGCTTTCGTAACGTACAGTGACAAGTAAATCACTTGTACAGAGGGTTTTTAGGAACCCTTTTTTTCTGTTTACTCTGTAGTATATTCATCTGTGGTTATAGTAAGATTGTAAAAAAAATATAGGCGTGTAATTAATACGAAAAAAGGCGGCCAAGTGCGAGTCGGACTCGCCCATGAAGAGTTTCGCAGCAGCAAGTAACATAAAAAAACATAATTTATATTTGTGTTGATTGAATGAAAGGTACATTGCAGTTCACGATTTATGACGTACTAAAAAAACTGCTTACTAGATTCAGTTCAAACCAATTTTCGATGGAAGTTTGCATGGTAATGTACATCACATTTATTTTTTAGTTTTATCATTCTCTTATTTTAGAAGTTACGGGGGGGTGGGATACACACATTTTACCACTTTGCGCGCAAACCATTCAGTTTGGAAAAAATTATAGTAGAAACCTTAATATCATTTTTGCAGGTCTATCCGTAGATACGCCACAGGTATGGGATTGATGAAAAAAAAATTTTTGAGTTTTAGTTCTAAGTATGGGGATCCCCAAAACTTATTGTTTTTTTCTAATTTTGAGCGAAAATCTTAATGCAGTTCCCAGAATACATCTACTTACCAAGTCTCAACATTATAGTTCTTATAGTTTCGGAAAAAAGTGTCTGTGACATACGGACGGACAGACGGACAGACAGATAGACATGACGAATCTATAAGGGTTCTGTTTTTTGCCTTTGGCACGGAACCCTAATAAAGGTATTCACAACACGAAGGTTAAGAAATATTAAAACGAAAAATAATAAACTTGACATTGGCATCGTCGTGGTATTATTATAATCTTCGCTTTAAAGCTTTGGATTTGATCCAGATAAGAAAAGAACCAGTAACATTCTAATTTTAAAATTCCCACATTTTCGATAAAACACTGTAGTAACGTGACGCAGATCTTTCAAATGTAAATCGATCGATTTTATACAAATACTTTTTTAGATTAACTTTTAATATTATTTTTCATGTCCAAGAATAATATGTCTGCATAGCAGATACGTTTACCCTGCTAGGTATTAGTGATACCTATTACAAAGTTGAGATCAGTAATCGAAATCTATTCCTAAAAGTATCATTACAAATAATACCTATTTAATTCAAAATTGGAAATTAAAAGTAATATAAAATAAATATTCGTAAGTGCGTGCTACCTACCTAATAGGTACCTTCTTTTACCTGTCTTTTGAATGAACACAAACTGATTTTATAAGTAGGTCATTAATGTAGTTTAACTTAATGAAGTAGGTAATATTTCCGAAGATTTTGATAGGTTACTCAAGCTAACAAAATCCCACTTCTCGCTACCACCATAATTATTATATTATTAGTTGTATTATTTATGCAAAATGTATGTGTAAATAAAAAGCGTGTCAGCTTTTTATTTTCAACTATCATCTACTAATTCTATTATAAACTAATTCACAAAATTTGAAAACGACACCGATCTAAATGCCGCTCGTCTTAGCATCGATCCTACGGTCGCAATGACGTGAAACAGGTATTATACGAAATAGATGTACATAATAATGATAGCCGGTAATCTGGGTTTCAACTGAAGCTCTACTGGCTCGCGATCTGCCGCCTAGGCAGGCCAAGTCAGCATCACTCCAACCAAGGCCAAGGTTGACGGTAAGGGGGACGGGGGACGTTACCGCGGGCTTAACGCACCGCGCGAGCCCGCACCGACCATTCTGCACCTCGCAGTCGACTCTGACGGTAGTACAAGCGTAAGGTAAGCGGTGGTCATTTAAACTATTAATCTGCCATCTCAAATATTTGTTTCGTCTACATGTTAGTAGTACACCACCGCCGCGCTTAAGATGAATCGAATCAATTGTGGTGTTATCACTCAAAAAAAATTCCAAAAGTGCATCGATAACGTCAAGTGTAATGTTTTTTCATTAAGATGATTTTTGTTTAACTCGAAGACGTCGAAATTGCAATCAAATAATACAACTCCGCAAGATAAACGGTGCGCCAAACGGGGGAACTTTCCCTCCGAAAAGTTTTAAAGTGGTTCCCGAAGGGCGGGAAGCGTAAAGCCGCGTGCGTGCTGCGTGTCGCGCATCGATCGGGCCACCCCTCGCTCGCCCTTGCCACTCCCGGCTTCGATACATTCATTTGGACAAAATACCATTCCATCATTGCATTTAGTATCCCGCGTTTCTTTTATTTATTTGCAGTAGTTTTAGTGATATAGTGCATGTTTAGCAGCTAAATTAGTTATAATTTGTGAAAATGGGTGGCTGTGCAACGAAAGAAAATAAGGAAAACAAACCGGCAGACGATGCCGACGGGTGCGTATTTTCGACCGGCATTACTTTAATGTGCAAAAATTGTAATCTCGTAGAAAACATACAATATTCAATGTTATATCGTGTAACTTTCGTGTTTCCTTTTTACCAATATTCACGGCGGATTAGTGTCCGTAAATCAAATAAAAAAAATGCCCATAACCGAATAAACGGTGTTACGATCGGACGTTGAACCTAAATGGGAAATAAAAATAGTGGATATCCGGACTGATGGGCCGTGTAATGATCGTGAAGTAACGCCGTGCATTTTTTATTAATAGAATGTATTTGTATTGTTGACAAGATTTATATCTGATCAGTGGATAGGGTGTACATTATTTATCTATGATCAATTTCATTATTACTTTTTATCAATAATGTTTTAAATGTGACTACAAAGTTGTCACGTCATTAGAAATATCTTTTAAAAAATTCTTGTCACCAAAAATACTCCTTAATTAGTTATTGCATTTATGCACATAACATTTTCATTGCATAGATGTATCGGGTCATATCCAATATCACGATCGACGGTATTCATGGAAGGCTAAGCGGACTCCGTAATCTGATGATGTTTAATAATTGCATTACCTTCTCAAGTGGTAAATGAATGCAAAGTAATAAGAAACTCGCGATAACACGTTCGTCCGTCGGTTGCGAGTGGGAGGCACGGCTGCGCACGACGAAGAAGCACCGGTGCGCAGTGAGCTGACACATCCGTTCGACTTGCGCGTGTCGGTCAAGGCGACCTCTGGTTAAATTACGTAATTCCAACCCAAAACTGAGTGAATCTCTGGGTGTGTTAGATTAAAAACAATCCCGGACCCGGCAGTCCGCGTAACGTCCTCGGTATCCCTAGTTGTTGCTTTCATATTTCCATCAAATTCCATAGTGGTTTTAGTAAATTCTATCAGCATGAATTATAAACTGAAAGTCACAATTCCTGTCGTGGTTTGCGGCGGTGCAGTTCTCGCGTATTACCTCATCAGGCGGTTCGTAAAACTTATTAAAGAAAACGTAACGGTATATCCGTTACCTTTTTTTTTCTGTGTTGTATTTGTTTTAATTGATCTGAATCGATGTATTTAAAAATAATTAATATTAAATTTTAATGTAAAAAATATTAGGAAAAAAAAACAATTAAATACTTAAATAACATTTTTAATTTAATGAAATAGGTTTACTCTTCCGCCGCTCGATTCAAGAAGCGATGGGTACGTCACTATTTTTTGAAATTTAAAAACTTAACACTATTAGTTGGCTGATTTATTGACTTGCAAATAATTTTAGTAATTCGTTCTTGAATTATTAAAAAATTACCGAAAATGTGTACGAGAGCGACTTGTGCGGCTTTAAAGGCGTTAGCATACAACTATTCACATAAATAACGTGAATTTAAGTGTTTAAGCAAACGTAACATTCATGTCGGTTTTGTTACAGAAAAGCCGCAGCAATGGTGGACGCCGCAACCATAGAGAAGTTGGAGGCTGGTTTCAGCAAGCTTGCCGCTTCCGACTCGAAGTCACTGCTGAAGAAGTATCTCACCAGGGAGGTATTCGATGCTCTAAAGAACAAGAAGACCTCCTTCGGATCAACCCTTCTGGATTGCGTCCAGTCTGGTAACTACATTTTAAATGTTAGAATACAATAGAATATGTAGATGAGTAATAAATAACCAATACTTAGGAAAGTACAAAGTTTATGAAAATTGATAAAGATTATCAGATTAGTAATTGATAAATGATTCAGTACGTACACTTTACGTAGCCATCGAAGTTATAGATATGCTGGCAATCACGTAAGCCACAGTTTGAAGAAAACTAATCGTTACTTATGTAACCTTTACAGGTTTCGAGAACCACGACTCTGGTGTCGGAATCTACGCCCCTGATGCCGAGGCGTACACAGTCTTCGCTGATCTGTTCGACCCCATCATCGAAGATTACCACAATGGTTTCAAGAAAACCGACAAGCACCCACCCAAGAACTGGGGTGATGTCGAAACCTTCGGCCAACTCGACCCCGCTGGCGAATACGTCATTTCTACCCGCGTTCGTTGCGGTCGCTCTATGGAGGGCTACCCCTTCAACCCCTGCCTGACTGAGGCCCAATACAAGGAAATGGAAGAGAAAGTTGCCAGCACTCTCAGTGGCCTTGAAGGTGAACTCAAAGGCACCTTCTATCCTCTCACTGGCATGTCCAAGGAGGTTCAACAGCAGCTCATCGACGACCACTTCCTGTTTAAGGAGGGTGACCGTTTCCTCCAGGCTGCTAACGCTTGCCGCTTCTGGCCATCAGGCCGTGGTATCTACCACAATGAGAACAAGACCTTCTTGGTCTGGTGCAACGAGGAGGACCATCTCCGTCTCATCTCCATGCAGATGGGTGGTGACTTGAAGCAGGTGTACAAGAGGCTGGTAACCGCTGTCAATGACATCGAAAAGAGGATTCCCTTCTCACACGATGACAGGCTCGGTTTCCTCACCTTCTGCCCCACCAACCTTGGAACCACAGTCCGCGCGTCCGTGCACATCAAAGTTCCCAAGCTAGCCGCCGACAAGGCCAAGCTGGAGGAGATCGCGTCCAAATACCACTTGCAGGTCCGCGGCACCCGCGGTGAGCACACAGAGGCTGAGGGCGGAGTCTACGACATCTCCAACAAGAGGCGTATGGGTCTCACCGAATACGATGCCGTCAAGGAAATGTACGATGGCATCGCTGAACTGATCAAGATCGAGAAGTCGCTGTAAATCGATTAACGATCTCGCGCTAACAGTATTTTTTGTATTATTTATCGTTTTCACATAAGTATTGATTGGATGTCAGAATGGTTGAGCCGGCAGACGGCACTAGTCAGCGCCCCGCGCGTATGGCCGGCCACGCAAGCGGCCCTATATACTGTTTTTCGTAAACGTATTTTCTATAAGGAAGTGGAAAATAAAGACAGCTAGCGTTAAGACCATTACAGACTATTATTTTTAATTTACCCCTATCACACATCTATGTTAGGCAATACGACTATCAAATATTTTTAATTGAAAACATCACTTAGAATGTACGTACCTGTGTACTTATAATCTATGAGTAATATAGGTACTTATAGATTACTTTAGGTATAATTCAATAAAATAGGTACCAGGAAGAGCAATTTTCTCGTTTCGTTAATTTCATGTTGTTGAGTTTAAGTATAATCAATTTGTCATTTAATTTAGAAATCTTTTTTGTCACAGAGTACAACGTATAATTTAATGTATCAACGTACCGAAGTGCTATAGCAAATGATCTCAAATGTATCTACACAAAATTATGGTTTCAACGATTTTAAACCACCCCGATGATTGTAGACTTAGACTGAAAATAAATGTTAATCAATCAAATCAAATTAAATGTTTTACTCGTAAATTTTAAAACTACCAAATAGTAGAATGTCTTTAATCCAAACATGTTTAATACATCAACAGTCCCCTGCCGGACAGAGACCTCTCCTTGGAAAATAAGTTTTGGCCATACCAACCAGATGGGTTTCATTAGTGTTTGTGTCAAGTTCTCCTTTTTGTTTGCAGTGATGTTATCCTGCACTGCATAGTTTGCATCTACAGTCAGTCCAAGGATTATAACAGGAATTAAACTATTCTATTCCTACTTTATTAAAATACAAAAGCTGAACTCTTAGTTGAGTAATCCCCACTCCTTTAAGTCATCTGCTTGTCTTGTCGATTTTAAATTGTTCAATAAAACTAGGTTTCTATCATCGACATTTCTATTATATTGTTCAGACTAGCTGAATCCCGCGGTGTTACCCGCGGCTATTGTTGTACCGCGAGTAACGCCGCGGGACAAAGTTAGTCTAAAAAAGTAGCCTAAGTTACTCCCCGGATCATCAGCTACCTGCCAGTGAAAGTCCCGTGAAGATCCGTCCAGCCGTTCCAGAGATTACCCGGAACAAACAGACAGACAAAATTTTTTTAAACTACATTTTTGTTATATGTATCGTGTATACATACATATGCATTGATTAAAAAGCTGTTATTTTAATGCTACAAACAGACACTCCAATTTTATTTATTTGTATAGTAGAAGAAAATAACAGGCTAAAATTATGTGAAGTGGATCTCCGTGTAGTGATCTCTGTTATTCCGATCAGCTTTCCTCTCGTTCAGTGCTCCCTCCATTTATGTATGCTCTGCGGTGGTGATGGATTAGGAATACAGTGTTGTGCCGTCTAACTAAACCACGGGACTAAGGGAGCTAAACCTTTTATACCCGTCGGGCCAGTGTGGTATAATAGCCCAAACATTTCTAGAACTAGGTCTACGTCTCGCAGTGAATTGTTAAAGCTATTAATGGAAGATGTATTATATGAAGAATTTTGTAATGCATATTTTCTTCATTTTAATAAAAGTTTACATTGATTGACAATAGCAATACATCGCAATTTACAAGGATTACCGTTTATTTTATTAGTTGTTCCACAAATAATAGTAAAACAATTTTTAAAAAATGTGTGGTGTCGTGGCACGCCAGATAGGAACGAAGTTCCTTATCATAAAATATAATCTCCGCAACGTCCCTTAAAGAACATCGTTCCAATAATCTTTATCCTCAACCTGTTGCAGTCCACTGCTGAAATTAGACCTCTCCCAAAGAACACCACAGACTCCAGAGTCCAGTCTGTTGCTTTTTGCAACCAGTCGATGCCAGCTCTCTTATGCAAGTCGCCCCGAGATAATCTTAGTTAACATTATATAATCTTAAACAATTAAAATCGCTTTTTCACACAAGTCCAGACATAAGATTTGGAGTTTTTGTATATAAAAACTACCAAACGTCATAGCCTAATGTCGTAATAATTTTATTTAAAGCCTGGCTACTCTGTTCACTAAATGTCATCTAGTTTGATTCAAAAATCTAAAACTTAAGTTGCATTGTTTGTTTGTATGAATTTTTATATATAATAATATTTCTATCATGAGTACTCCGAAAACCGAGAAAGATTTACATTTACCTCTATCTAGAGTAAAAACTATAATGAAAAGTTCACCGGATGTGGAAGCAGTTGGCGCAGAACCTTTGTATTTAGTTACCAAAGTTACTGTAAGTTAGCGGCATTTTTATAACCTATTGTTCCAAAACAAAACTCGATATTTAAAAGTCTAATTTTTTTATATTCATTACAGGAGTTATTCGTCACGGATTTAGCAAAACGAGCGTTTAAAAATAGTAAAACTAGTTTTCTAGAATATAAACACATAGCAGAGGTGGTTCAAGAAGACGATACGTTAGATTTTCTAAGAGAAATTATGCCTAGAAAAATTACTGTGAGACAATTTAAGGCTATGATGGCTAAAAAAGCTTCCAAGAGTGGCGGCTCTGATGAATCCAGTGAAGAATCTTCAGAAGAAGAAAGTAGTGAAGAGAGCTCCAGTAATAATGAACAAGACTGACATAGACAATAATTCTATTTTAAATAGAATCTCTTTTTGTTAATGTATTTTGAATTAAGGCCATCACCCACTGACATGTATGACAGTGAACAATTTTTAAGTACAGCAAACAAATAACAAATTCTCTATTTATATCACATTCATGTTTTTTCGAAAGACGGTCCCTATTTCATCACATCCATATTTTATAATTTTTTAACATTAATTTCATCACGATGAAGACTTAAAGACTATAAACACTTGACATTGGCAGAAATAGCTAATCCAAGAGATCCGGCTGGTTGCCATTTCATCAAAAGAAGAAGAAGAAGAAATAACAAATTAAGTGCCGTTTTACCTTTAATTGTGTTTAAGGTACAATTATTATAATCATAATAAAAAAAAACAACTGACCACTTGGCCTGTCACTAGAATTATTAATGCCTTATATTTTATTAGTAAACATTTAAATAGAAGTAGAGATATTAGAAAACTAGCTTTTGCCTGCTTGTACGTCTAAAATTCTAGTAATATTTTTCGGGTTAATATATATAACCTCTGACATTCCCAAATAATGTGGCTTTACCATTTTGTAATAGAAGTATAAATAAATTGGATAAGTATACGGCTGTTACTATGTAGCACACACTTCTTTGGCTTGCAGTTTCCTAACCTTCTATATATTTAAGAAAAATAGGTGAGTTCAGTCACTGACTGACATACCCAAAGATGAATGCACGGCCCAAACTGCTGAACCTAGAATCTTGAAATTTTGCATGTAGGTTCTTTATATAACGTAAGTGAGCACTAAGAAAGGAATTTTTGAAATTTCACCCTTAAGGGGGTAAATGAGGGGAAGAAGGTCTGCCTGGGCAAAGCCAGTAATACGATAAATCTATACAAATAAATTAAAATATCTGTGTGTAATTTCAAATTAATAGCTTTTCACTAAATGCCTATGTAAGTATATAAAGTTCTTACATCAGAAAATTAACTTTTAGTATTTTTTGTCTGTCTGTTTGTTGAATCTCTAAAACAGCAGGATAAGCTTAACCACACTAACCGCGGGTAACACCGCAGAGTTCAGCTAGTAATCAATATTTATAAGGTGTTTGGATTTGATTAATATTTATTAGATACTAGCTGTCCCGGCAAACGTCGTTTTGCCATAACTACTAATAAATTCAAAATTAATTAAAAAAACATTGTCAAGCGGACAAAATTGTGAATCTAAACCATTCCCAGATCCCCTTGAACACACACACAGTTCAGTGACATACACACTCACAGAAGAATTATATATAAAGAATAGCTAAGTCCTTGTTGTTATTAGTTACGCTGCAGGACAAATGTAGTTAAAAAAAGTTGCCTTTTAAGTTACTCCTCAGATCATCAGCTACCTGCTAGTGAAAGTCCCGTAAGTCCAGCCGGTCCAAAGTTTACCCGGATCAAAGAGAAAGACAAAAATTGGAAAAAAAAAAATATTTTTTAAAAAGTGGTTATTTTAATGTTACAACCACACTCCAATTTTATTTATTTGTATAGATGATGATTTAAGTTCTTTGTAAGAAACTTTTACAATTCACTTATAATTGTGGAGTAAAAGTGTCTTTTACACATATTTTTTAATTATTTAATATTTTTTTGTCAATTGGATTAATTTTGCACAGTCCAAATATGTCGAAAAATTAACAAAGTTCTGAATGTTCTGAATTTAAAAAATGAGGCTGGTTTACGAAATACTTGTGCATGACATGAATAACATTTTGGAAGGTTTTGAAACAATAAAATGAATTTAATCTTGAAATGGTGTTTACAAATGATAAAACGATGTGCTAGAAAATTCCTGTCATAAGTACACTTATATTTTGATCATTTTTTAAATACCAATCAATTACATCCCGGCAACATTATGTACTTCTAGATTTGACAAAGAATTTATTTTTTAAAATTTAGTTGAAATACAATTTTAATGTTGTAGTAAACAAGTAATAAATTCGTGTTCTCTCTTCATTAATAAAGTATTTGATTCTCGGCGCCATATCTTTTATTCAAAATCTCATTTCGTAAGCTTAATTCGGATAATGTCCTCTAGTGTATTACTAACGAACTACAAGCAGCTTTTGTGACTATTGTGTTCTTGTATGGTTTAATCAAGAGATGGCAGCACCGTAATGTTGTCAATGAAACAATAGCGCATTGTGGGCTCGCTACACCTAATATCTGCGAATTCGCAACGCATCGCAAATATCTACGGGATCGCACGTATGTCGTCGCAAGAACTTCATACCGCATCGCATCGCAGTTACTCAAGTCAAAATATACAAAAATGTTAAGTTCCATAATTTTTATATAAGGGCAGCATTTGCTATATCCGAAGGTAATTTTTAAAAAAAGAACCCTTTTGTCCAAAGATTTTTGTCATCCAGTTAGTTTTTAGTTTTTTAATAGCTAATGGCAAGGGCGTAAAGCGGATAGTACTGGACACTGGACAGGTAGTTCAGATGCAGAGTGCAACCAATTAATTAAACGGGGACGGGGTAAAAAAAGCCTTCAAATCTCCGGCTCTATCTGGCGATGACGGACGGGTAAACACAATTCACTTTCTGGTAGTCGGGTAATAAAGTACCTACATGCAGTGTTTTAGTAGATAAGTGCATTTACAATTTCAAATGGGTAGGTACGTTAAAGGAATGAGTTTTTTATAGTTTTAAAATAAGTGTGTGGTTAACCGCTTGACCTACGTAATGTTGATTCTAAGCAAGGCAAAGGTCCACAAGTCACTGTTTGTCACATTTATTGACAATGCAGTGCGAACGTGCTTTGTTACGTAACGAGAGCGAAGACAAGATCTTACGAGTACGTTTTATTATGTTGTTTGTTTACTGACAGTAGCAGTATTTTAAGAATGGTATTACATTAGAGTAAAGTTAGTAGAGAACAAATCCACTCTACATCTTGAGGGGGACGCGAAGGTTTAGTGGCAGCGAAGAGACTGATTCAATTTAAATTCAACCCAAACTTCTCATGAATACAATACTGTTTATTTATTTATTTATTTAAGCTTAATGCACATTTTGTACATAGGCGGACTTAATGCCATAGGGCATTCTCTGCCAGTCAACCTTTGGGTGATGTAAAATGTGATGCGGTAGGTGCAAAAATAAAATTTAATCTAAATATAATGAATACAAACATAGAACTCAAGGCACATAAATAATACATACACAATACATAAACATACATATAAATGAATTTAGTATAAATATAATCTATAAGTACTGAGTCGGATACTATTGTTGAGACCCTTCTGCCAATTCACCCCGAAGTAGATCGCGTACTTTCGTCTTGAATGTGAGGCGGTTTGTGGACATCCTGATTTCAGCAGGGAGCGCGTTCCAAAGAAGAACCGACTGCACAAAGTAGGAAGAATTTATAAAATTGGAGGTGTGGGGGGGGGGGGGGGGGGCAAAGAAGAAGCATGTTGTTTCTTGGTCGAAGGTTTCGATCATGACTGGAGCATAAGAGACGAAAATGGGGTGCAAGGTATTCCGGTAACGACGGGGAGTTGAGGAAAGAAAAAAGAGAAGTGAGTTTAATGCATGCAACTAAAGAAAACCGACAATCACTCTCGGTTATTATATTTTGCCGCCGCGCCGGCCGGTCTTCGCTGAAACTCCGTCTTCGTCGGTGCTGGCTAATCAGGTAGGAATACTTATTCATAGGTGCTGGCCCGTTAGTGTTCTTGACTGTCGAGTTAGGCCGCCGCGTCGTTTAGTGGCTAGACTGATTTGTCCAGTCTCACACACGCCTTTCGTGTCATCCCCCTCCTCCCCCCCACGGAGCCAGCTCCTTTAAGTATTCATCCAGAGATTGTCCCAGACGTCTCAAATATTATCATCCCAATAGATTTACTGATAAAAACTAAAAATATACATGTATTTTTATCGTGTGCAATAAAATTGTGTATTGTGAAGTAAAGTCTAATTAACTCGACTTAAATTGATTATTGTCTCCCCAAAATTTCAGGCTGTAAACAAACTGTAAACGAGTTTACAGTTTCTAGTTCTACTCGTTTCTCGTTCATCGTCGCCTCGTTGGCGGTTACCTTTGCTTAGAATGTTACTTGGCATCCAGTACATCCTAACTTAATAATATTACTAACGACAATGCAGCTAGATAAAATATTCACATTGTAATTTCAATGTTTAACGTTGCATAGATTAATTAGTATCATATTTTTAATTCTGTTTGCCGTAGTTGTTTCAAATGATGTCACTCTTACTGACTACTTAATTTACGTAAGTTGTTTTAATGACGGGGTGAATAATTCCTTCAGATGCCGATGCAGATGCTCCTGGTGTTTCCAGTAAAAACCACTCTGAATCGACGATTTGCTTTATCATGTTCCGAGGTAAAATACTCCTTTCTCACATTTAAGTGATCAGACCATCACCCCATCTCCTACGGCGGTTAAACCGCCAGCCATTGGTCCCCACTCTCGGGCGGCCGCGGTCCCATCGTCTGTTCATGCGTCTGCCGCCGAAATCTTCTTCGTTCAGGATCATCCTTCTTCTAATCTTTTTTTTATTATTTGTTGGAAAAATCACCGAACGAATAATAATTGCTTGTTAGCAAAATCACCAAAGCCAACCTAGACCAACAGTTTCTTGAGAAATAGTTAATAATTCAATTTTCTTTCCACTTCGCGATACCACTACATTTTTAACCGACTTCAAAAAAAGGAGGAGGTTTATCAATTTGACCGTAGATATATATATATATATATATATATATATATATATATATATATATATATATATATATATATATTAGTGTGTTCGTGGATAACTTCGTCATTTATGAATCGATTTTGATGTTTCTTTTATTAATGGAAAGGAGATGTCCTAACAGTGGTACCATGATAAGCAAATTAATATCTGATGATGGCATCTAAGAGAAATCGAGTCGAACCTTGAAGTCGGTTTTATTTTTGTTAAAATTGTACTTGTGTTATTCATTATAACACTAACACATTACAAACTGTAATGCAATTTGCAACATACAGTCATTTAAATTAATTATAAACGTTTATTGTGCAACTTCACGTAAATCAGATAGCGTTCGCAAATTTTTGTAACTGCAGTTTCTTATTTTACGAAAAAAAAAAACAAAATAAAGTGCTGCATTAAAAAAGAAAAAGTAATCTTAATTACAGATTTAATCTGAATGACCATGGTTTAATGGTCAAAGAAGTTAGTTAAATATATAATAAATAGTTATAATGAGGAAAATTCTGGAACATTTATAACACAGAACTAACTAGAGGCAATAAGAAAAGTGCTAATAGACAAAATCTTTTTATTGTTTTGTTTTATTAGTTTAGGTTTTTATTTTATGGAGTAACCGTGCAAACTAGCAGGCGTATCGCGTGATGGTCCGGAGGTCGTAATACATCAGTTCCCGGATCTCTCCCTTCTCAGGCGCAGAGTGGAACACCGTGTGGTTTTAGTCGGTTCGATTCCGACACACCGCCCCGCCGCAAACCCCGGCGGGGTTTAACGAGGGGGTTTCCACACGTTAAAAAAAAAAGGCGTATCGCGTGATGGAAAGCGATTGGGTTGGGGCGAAGGGGATTGGGTATGGGTATCCGGTATCCTCACACACACGGTGAAACACAGCGCAAGCACTATTTCATATTGTAAAAGTGAAGGTAAAAGCAATCTTACTCATTGGTAGACTAACTCGTAATAGCAATGTCTCACTGTATTGGTCTGGTATGTACCTACCTACAGAAAAGAAAGTAATAACTCATTGCTGAGCAAAACTAGCAATTTTATTGTAAGTACCTACTATCTATTAAACTACAAGATTTAGTTTCAAACTTGGCAAGATGGTTATGCTTGGCTGACAATGGTTCATCAGTTAATATTAGCAAATCTAAACAAATGAGTAATTTGTTCGTAATTTAAAGTTAAAAGTTTTCCACTAAACGCATATCGAAGTATGCACGGTACCTACTTACATCAAAAATAAACTTTTAAGTCTCTTGTCTGTCTGTTTGTTTCGATTAATTTATGGAACGCCAGGACCAATTTTGACGGGTTTTCGACTGGCAGATAGCTGATGAAGTAAAGAGTAATATTGGCTACTTTTATTTTAGACTAGTTGCGCCCCACGGTGCTAATATCAGTTGTTGATGTAGATACAACAACAACCGCGGGAAATAGCTAGTTGTAATAAATGCATAGCGTGATGATATATAGCCAATAGCCTTCCTCGATAAATGGGCTATCTAACAGTGAAAGGTTTTTTCAAATCGGACCAACGGTTCCTGAGATTAGCGCGGGTTCAAACAAACAAACTCTTCAGCTTTATAATATTAGTTTAAAAGTATTCTTCAATTTTACCATTTAAACATAATAGGTACTTATATAGTACAAACGTTTCAAAGAAGTCAGGTAAATCGTGACATCTTGTGAGAATTCTAAATTACAGTGCAATTTGTCACGGTGCTGCGTCGATCCTCGCTTAGATGCGCAGTTTAATCACAAACTGTAGGTTAGCTGCATTCTATCGTTCTATGGATTCATACTGACTATGTTACTTATAGAGGTTCATCGGTAAATAATAAATAAATATTTCAGACATATAATACACAACGACATCTAGTCCCAAGCTAAGTAGAGCTTGTGTTATGTATTTGTAGAAGACAACTGATATTTATATATTTAAATATACTTTTTTCTTGTAAATACATACTTACATGTTATAGATAGAAAACAACTTAACAAACAAACAACAACAATATATATAAATAAATCTTCTGTGCGTGTGTGTGTGACTAAACTCCTACTAAACGGCTGATCGGATTTTAATAAAAAAATTGTGTCTATTCCTGAGTATTCGAGAATGTTTAAGATTTACGATTCGGCGAGGTGTTACCCGAGGTTGTAAATGTACAACAATAATAGCACTAGGGTTGCCAGATGACTGGGAAATCCGGGGTTCTCCCGGAATATTGTGTCTTGTGTCCAGTAATTAGACCTTATTGTCCCGGATTCGGAAAACCCACAAACTTTGAAACAACATAAACTAACAACGAATGACACGCCTGGGAAAATGCTTCCCCAATTCCCCACGATTTTGAATATAGAGTTCGCATGTCTGTTGATTTGTTCTTTCAATTCTAACAAGAAATGAAATGAAAATGTTCATGAATTTAATCAAGTCCGAACTGCAGACTCCTAATAAATATGGCAAAATTCAGTGATAAACAATTAAACAAGATGTTTTTATTATGATCACGACCGAGTGACTCGAAACCATTGTCCTTTGTTTTTCTAGAATTTTCCCGGATTTGATAAGTTTCTATCTGCCAATCCTAAACAGCACCGCATAGTTTATCTATCTATACAAATAATTAAAATTGGAGTGTCTGTTTGCAATATTAATATAACAGCTTTTTACTAAATGCATATGTATGTATACACGGTACATATTCCAAAAATGTGGTTAAAAAATTTTTTGTTTGTCTGTCTGTTTGTTCCGGGTAATCTCTGGAACGGCTAGACCGATTTTGACGGGACTTTCACTGGCAGGTAGCTGATGATCCGGGGAGTAACTTAGGCTACTTTTTTAGACTAACTTTGTCCCGTGGCGTTACTCGCATTACAACAATAACCGCGGGTAACACCGCGGGGTTCAGCTAGTAACATATAATTTAGAAAAAAGTAAATTATTTTATAAGCATAGTTACAAACTAGTTTAGGATCAGAAGCTGTGCTTGACATGTTAACTTATTATTACAATCATTTCAGTGACGACTCCCGTATTCGAATATCCAAACTACCAATGATTGCACGAACGTACAATATTCAACGAATACACACTGTCACAGATACCATCATATTTGTCGTACGCTGTTTGTATACCTACTTATATGTAATTTGCATCGTTACAAGTTGGTATGTCACGCACAATAGTGTTGCCCTTGCAAATCTAGTTCAAAAACCTGAACCTTGTGCACCACTTCACAAAATAACATAAACATACGTGTTATATCTCACATCATATCAACAGCTTAACACGCCACTGTTGGACTTATGCATGTTCTTAGAAAAGAGGTTTGTAATACTAAATGTTACTGTTTTTCATTTATTACATAAAATTATTCTGATCGCTGAGATTACAAATACAAACTTGAAATCTTGGGAGAATTTTAAGTTGTAAACACCCACGAGATAGAGTTTTGTACCACAGAAAGCGTCCAAAAGCGGTCGAGATGAGATTGAAGATTTGCCTAGCCAGAGCTAGCCGCGGGGCTTAGCTAGTAAAGCTTATACATAACATGTCATACTGGATTCAACCGCAAAATGTAATCTAAAGATATAAATTCACAATATATTTTGCATTTAAGAATTGCGGTCTCATGCATGGTTGAGGCTGAGGTCTGTATGACCAATCATTTTGTTCGTTTTGCTTTGTAGTAACATCTGAACAGTTACGATAAGTGCATTAACCTCTATTCGAAATTCCTAAGCCTTCATCTTTTCCGTGTGGATAATATGGAGTGTTACCAGTTCTATTTATTCCACGGGAATCCTAAAAAGCGGCTAAAGGCGCTTCTCCACCGAATGACAAAGTAAATTGAATATAGAACATCGTGTGCACTAAGTTTGAGAATTCAAAAAAAACATTAAACCTGTTACTTTTATCTCCATGGCGCCGACTCACACAACCTTTTTTAATTTGTTAAAAACTCAGACTAGGAACCTTCTTAGTGTAATTTTTTTTTATTTGCTTTACCTTCGCAATTTTTTTTTTTGCATTTAGTTAATACTTGGCTAAGGTGGATTGGAAACTTACGTGGTGCACCCGAGTGCAACACGTAACTCAACAATAGACATTCTAATTTTATTCATTTGTATAGATTGTATAGATAATAACGGTAATAGTTACAACAATACAGTGCTGTAATAGCATTTCAATAAATATTATGCATGATGTAATTTAAGAGTGGCCGTGTGTTCTTTGGACTTATTTCTTCTCTCAAGGCTCAATTGATTGGTAACGGTCGGTAAGAGATAGACACCGGCAGATAGTCAGTTTATTATTCTTTTTTGTTTTTGACGACGATTTTAATTAGATATTATTTTGTATACTTTCGATAAATTGTTGTTGGTCCGTGTGGAAGGAGTAAGAAAGGTAGTAGAACCATGCTAAAGCACGAAAGGGCCGGTTTGAGCAGGGCGGTACCTTACAGAAGACCAAACCTAAAATGTCTGCATTCCTGCTGTCGTGTTTCGTTGGTGAGTGCGAGACCGGAGGCCTAATAATTCAGAAGCCTCTCAATAGGCCACCATAGTGTGTTCACCATACTGTATTGTTACATTGTCTGTATTTGTAATGAGTGAGGTGACTACTAATCTTGGATTATGCTCATGCTTTCCATCAGGCAGAGTAGCGTCACTTTGGCAGGCTCATATATCTTAAAAAAAGCGGCCAAGTGCGAGTCGGACTCGCCCATGAAGGGTTTCGCAGCAGCAAGTAACATAATATAATTTTTGTTTTATTTCTATATTTGTGTTGATTGAATGAAAGGTAAATTGCAGTTTAGGACTTATGACGTATTCAAAAAAACTACATACTAGATTTCGTTCAAACCAATTTTCGGTGGAAGTTTGCATGGACATCATATATTATTTTTAGTTTTATCATTCTCTTATTTTAGAAGTTACAAGGGAGGGACACATATTTTCCCACTTTGGAAGTGTCTCTGGCGCAAACTATTCAGTTTAGAAAAAAATAAATTAGAAATCTCTATATTGTTTTTGAAGACCTATCCATAGATACCCCAAACGTGTGGATTTGATTAAAAAATATTTTTGAGTTTCAGGTCAAGGAATGGGGAGATTATTTTTTTTGTTTTTTTTTTTAATCTTAATGCGGTTCACAAAATACATATCTACAAATATTTGTTTCGGAGTTTGGGTGTTTTCTATATATAAAATGTATGTATTTATAAAAAAAAAAGTATATATGTATTTGTATCAGTTGTCTGGTACCCATAACACAAGCTCCGCTTAGCTTGGGGCTAGATAGCGTTGTGTCTTAGATGTCAGAAATATTTATTATTTATTTATTTATTACTTACCAAGATTCAACATCGTAGTTCTTATAATTTCGGAAAAAAGTGGCTGTGACATACCTTATCGTGTGACATAAGGACGGACAGACAGACAGATATGACGAATCTATAAGGGTTCCGTTTTTTGCCTCTGGCACGGAATCCTAAAAAAAGACAAGTGTCAGACGAAGAGAAGGCAAACTTAACTCAATAACGTATACAAACCCGTCTATCCGACGTATAATAGACCAAAACTTATATCCTAGAGTAAACTATTAGAGGCTATTGATGCAACAAAATTATACTGAAATTAGCATAAATAAAATCTATAGTAATATATAAAGCTGAAGAGTTTGTTTGTTTGTTTGAACACGCTAATCTCAGGAACCGCTGGTCCGAAGGAATTCGAGTTATCGAGGAAGGCTATAGGTATAGGCTATATATCAACACGCTAAGACCTACAGGAGCGGAGCAAGAATGAAGAATGTTACTAAAACAAAAATTTCACGCTACGGGCAATAGAAGACACAAACGAGGTTGCGTGGGTCGGCAAGTCGTTAATATAATCGTTAAGTGAATGATTTACACTACGTACCTACTACAAGTACCCATAGTGTAAGCGAAAGTTTTGCGATTTAAGTTTAGCTTGCTAATTTTACGGATTTAATACGGAGTTTTCAACAAACGTTCTAACATGGATTTTGTAAGACAACCTCGAGTATACCTATTACTATTAATACCTACTTAATACCGACAGGATTTACGTAGTGAGAGGCTATAGTGTTTGGTGGGTATAATCGTTTGGCTCAGTTTGAGTTATTTCTTAACTGTATTAGACATCTACCAGCAGCACACACGATTATAAATTATATGATATACCTAGATACTTCAAGTAAAAATATCCAAAAGGGCATAAAAATAAAGGTGTTTAATTCACTAAACATTTTTTCAAACTTATCATCCCGTTTTTTTTTTAATTGGAATAGCGGGCAAGATTGGAGCAAGCATGGACACTCACAACACCAGAGGCGTCACAACAACGTTGCCGGCCTTTGGGGGATGAGGATGGGTGGATGGGGATGGAGGGAGGGGAAGGGGTATGGTCCTCCGGTATCCTCACTGACTCGGTGAAACACAGCGCAAGTGCCATTTCACACCGGTTTTAATCGTCATCACGTCATCACATTAACAGTAAACTGTTGGACATAGGACTGTCCTTGCCAGATGGATGCTCGTGTGTAAGATATAGCTCGAACATATCAGGTGTAACTCGAACTTTGAAGACAACTCAGAATCTAGCCTGTGCCGCAAACGACTTTAGTACTCTTTACAAACATACGTATAACGAACACAAAAAACATCCAGATTCAAAACAACGAGTTGTGGATCACATAAGGTGCTATCCAATTGTCCCATGTGGGCATTTGACCCGTAACTCTCGGTGCATTAGAAAGCGCCGAGGTGAACGCTGAAACCAGTATGCGAGCTGTGCTGTCAGGACTAACAGGAACTTGCCTACAAATCTTAACCTCTAAAGCTATGTATTTATTTTAAACAAAAAGGTTCAATTCATATTCTAAATGTTGGGCTATGGGAAATGTAGAAAATCTTAAGTTGAGAAGAATTTTTTAAATTTGAAATTGATTTGGTTGATTGTTGGTGATTTATAAATCAATGTGGATTTAAAATATACTTAATATACAACACGATATTACACAAAAATGTAGTTAAGTAATACATTTTCAAAAATAGAAAATGACATTATTACAAAATTATAATTATTATTTTTTTGAAAGTTGGTAACAGGAAGCCGGGAAAACGCACGTTAATTAATTTGACGAATAAGCGCTCGCGAATCAAGATGGCCGTCTGTTAATAGATGAAATGTCAAATGGTCCTATTGTAAGGCTCAAGCACATTACATACGGACTCTAAATCATTCCAGTTTCTTGTGGTTAATTTCGTTGCGGGTTCCTAGACTGTTTTCTTTTCTGGGACTTTCCTGGAACTCAGTGTATTCGTGAGTCATTGTTGTCATCTGTCTGTCTGTCATCCTGATGTATAGAAGCTACAGTGGTGAACACCACGTCCACCAAATCCTAACAGACGGATGGATTAGTCCCATAGACCCAAACTGGCTCATCAGTTTTTTTTTATACGCTCCAATGGTATTAATATGAACTTACATTAAGTTCTATGTTAACCAACATTAAATGTTGCTAAACTTTTTAGGTCTCCATGGCCATATCGCAACAAACGAAACTATTATGGATTCGTCATTTTTGTCTGTCTGTCTGTCCGTTCGTATTTCACAGCCACTTATATAACACAAATATAAAAAAAATATTATGTTACTTGCGAGTCTTACTACCTCATAAGCGAGTCCGATTCGCACAAGGCCGCTTTTTTTCGTTTACTTCCAAGAATAAACTAAGTTTATCACTCAAACTGTCATAAAAAGCAAACTAAAAGGCCTATTGCAATTTGTCAATTTCAAATACTCAAACATTTTTGTCACATGTATTTGACAAGTTCTTGTTAAAACAAACTCTAGGCAAGCCTTTAGTTACATACGGAGATCGCTTTTTGTTTTTTCGAAAGACGGTCCCCATTTCATCTCATCCATATTTTATATACTTTTTAACATTAATTTCATCACGACGAAGACTTGAAGACTTGAAGACTTATGACTTGAAGACTATAAACACTTGACATTGGCAGAAATAGCTGATCCGAGAGATCCGGCTGGTTGCCATTTCATCAAAGAAGAAGAAAAATGCATACAATAATATGTATTATTTAGGCATAACATAATTACAATGTTTAAATACGAGTATACTTAAAACGATATACATTTATTGACCTGTGTCCACTAATTCGGTCAAGTTTGTTGTTTCATAAAAATTAAGAAATTGTATTTAATTGTAAATATTCAAGTAACTACAATTGCAAGCGCAATAGTAGTTACTTGTATATGATAGTTTCTTTATATAATTAAATGTTTGGTTTACGAGTTCTATTATGAGCCTAATTAAAGTTTAAGGTTGAAGATCCAGGGTGATTGGTACCATGACTAGTGATGGGTACCAACCACAGGCCATCGAATCGAACCGATATTAAAAGGGTTTTTAATGCAATTATATATTACGACTAGCTGAACCCCGCGGTGTTACCCGCTTGTTTTTCGCACATTTTTGGTATATGTAGCGCGTATACATACATATGCATTCAGTAAAAACCGGTTTTTTTAATGTTACAAACCGACACTCCAATTTTATTTACTTGTATAGATTATTGAAATTTATGTGTTGCGAAAAAAAAACCGCGCAGTTTTTTTTTTGTGAAAATTGGGTATAACTAATATTCTTTCTATTGTACTTTTTATATATAAACTTTAAAATAGCTACAATATTATAATAATTGCTGTTTTTGAAACGTTATGTCGTAACTTTGGCAATTAACAACCATTTGTATAGAATAAATTAGTCAATAATTAGAGAATTAATCAACTTACAATCTAGATATTGTGCTAGTTATTTTTAAGACCTACCTTGAAACAGTGGCCTTTTAACTTGTATCACATATTATGTTGTTTAAAGAAAAGGAAGGTCAAGTTTACCTATTGTACTTTTGTCACTTTAACCTCCATACTTAATTGGCAAAAGGTAGATATAAGGTTGTAATAAAGTATCACAGAGCAGCGGACTGGATAAGAGTAGCCATTGCGCGTTTTCTCCATAGAGCTATTATACATAGAGTGGGGCAGACATATGGCTGCCTGTAAGCGGAAACGTCCAACGGTTAGAAAGAGACAGAAGATCACGGTACCTCATCTGTCTTTCTCTACTACGCATGCGCAGTAAAGGACTAATAATAGTAATCCAATCACAACAATTAACCGTCGAATCGTTCTGCTATGCTGCTTTTCTGCGCTAACTGCGCATGCGCGAGTAGAGAGAGACAGATAGGTACTGCGATCGTCTCTCTCTTTCTAACCGCTGGAGGCCTGGTTCTCCTGTTGTATCTATAATAACTTTATGGTTTTCTCTCTATACAAAACTGTCTGTCATTTTTTGCACGCGGAAATCTTCATACATAAACATTTTAGATTCGTTTAAAAAAACAATCACCTGTCACTTATACTTTGTCAAAGAGGAACGAATGCGTATGGCCACTCTCTACCGTGTTGCACTATGTGAGGATGTAGTCAGTCATGGAAAATATGTTCCCTCTTTAGAAACATATTCTGTGTTGCAAGGCTCTTTATAAACAAATAAAAAACAGACGTAAACAAACAACCAGACTCTGAACAATAAATAATTTGTGGATCACGCAAAGTGTTGTCCCATGTCGGGTTCGATTTTGAACCCATATAACAAGTAAAAACGGCGTGTCGACGGCTTAAACCAGTAAGTTATTCGTGCAGTCAAAATAAAATAAATATAAAAAAAAGAAACAAATCTATTCCGTATGTTAAATGGGATCGCAATTTTTTTTTCGTTCAGATCAAATATGGCTCATTATTTAATTTTGCTAAACCTGACAAAGATATTGTTTGATATATATTTTCTAAATACAGGTTAGATATTACACAATTTACTAGAGTGAGTTGCCAAAGTAAAAAAAATATCAAAGATAGTAGAGCGACACTGATTTCAGCACGAACGAGCTGGTTCGACCGGGACGCGGCGCCGCGGCGGTACTAGCCTTTCACGGAAGATCAACCTAAAATGTTAGCATGCGACGTGCTAACTTTTAAACTTTCGCGTTCCATGATATATTAACAATTATTTTAACGGGAATTAACGCGATCACTTATTAAAAGGTATATTACATACCTCTGATTTGCCTGACGTTTCGACCAGGTTGCACTGGCCGTGGTCACAGGCTGACCTTTTAATAAGTGATCGCGTTAATTCCCGTTAAAATAATTGTTAGTATACGACGTGCTGTCGTGTTTCGTTGCTGAGTGCGAGATCGGAGACCCAATAATGCAAAATCATCCAAACTATAAGCGGAATCAATAAGCCGCCATAGTGTGGGTCACCATGCTGCATTGTGACATTGCCTGCATTCGCAATGAGTATTGTGACCACTACTCTTGGATTCCGCTAATGCTTTCCATCAAGCAGATTAGAATGACTTTGGTAGCCTGGTACAAATAAAAATGCTAGAGTGCTAATTCCATCTCATTCATCATGCAGAACTGTCATTTAGCATAATAGTCTGATATGAACATTTTATCCGTATTTCAAACGAACGTAGAGAACACATCGCCGACATAAGTTTTATATGTTGACTAGTTGAACCTCGCGGTGTTACCCGCGGTTATCGTCGTACCACGGCGTTACTCACGGTACGACGAAAAGTTAGTCTAAAAAAAAGCCTAAGTTACTTCCTGGATCATCAGCTACCTGCCAGTGAAAGTCCCGTCAAAATTCGTTCAGCTGTTCCAGAGATTACCCGGAACAAACAGACAGACAGACAGACCGATGCATAGACAGACCGATAGACAGACAGACCGACAGACAGACAAAAAAAATTTTAACTTCATTTTTGGTATATGTACCGTGTATACATTCATATGCATTTAGTAAAAAGCGGATATTCTAATATTACAAACAGACACTCAAATTTTATTTATTTGTATAGATAATATGTTGGTAATTCCAGTAATTAATTTAATACTCATAATAATTAACTATTAGCTACGTTTTAACATGTACATACTAATAAAGGTGCGAAAGATTAACAACTCAGTAGATACCTATCGGTAACTAAAATTATGTATTATCTCTGTCTCGCGATCCACTTATCACAACTATAGTGCGTCCAATCGTTTATTTAACTTTTGACAGATCACGCACATAAAGTTTTGTAATAATTTTTGATCAATGTACTAGAGGGAATACTGTACTTCATGGACGGGCTCCGCCCACTTAGAGATGTGTCATTCATAATGAATGACCACAGACTATAAAAACGGGTTTGAAATAAATCGATTATCGATTATATTAATAAAACATACAATAACATTATTGTGATTATATTTTATATCAAATCACACGGTCTCTAAACTTGAGTCACTGATATAAGAGGCCCATTATTACAGCTCTCCTTTTCAAAGTATTCACGAAGTCGCAAGACAAACTCTCTTGTTTGTCCTTTGAGCACCTTAATTTTTGGCATTTTGACAGTAACGAAGGGAGGGACGATACGCTCAACTCAACCAAACGTGAGAATTCACAAATAAATCAATACGGAGGAATAAAAATACTCAACTCGACGTATGAAAATGTGAATTATGACTAACTACAAAATGTCCGCTACGCGTCCGGTGTTGCGGTTTAATAATCGATAAAATTACGAAATTATCGGTAAAATAATGAGTGTGTTAAATCGATTAAAACTTCTTCATGTACAAAATCGATCGATAAAAGAAATCGAATCGGTAACGGGTCGGGGTATCACTATTTGATTAAGTATTAGAGCTGTCAAAAGTTAAATAAATGATTGGATACACTATACGTTATAAGAATTATTCAAGAAAATGATATTATTATTGACTAAGGATACGGAGTGTTATCACCCTTATGTACGGAGGACAACAGTTCTGCAAAAATAGAAGGAAATCTTGAACCAAACGCTCACCAGACATCTATACTAATACTAGCTGACCCACGCAACCTCGTTTGCGCCTTATATTGCCCGTAGCGTGAAAATTTCCCCCGTTCTTGAAACATGCTTCATTGTTGCTCAGTTCATATTAGTAAATTTTCACGCTACGGGCAATATAAGGCGCAAACGAAGTTGCGTGGGTCAGCTAGTATTAGTATAGATATAAAGCTGAAGAGTTTGTTTGTTTGTTTGTTTGTTTGTTTGAACACGCTAATCTCAGGAACCGCTGGTCCGATTTGAAAAATTCTTTCGGTGTTAGATAGCCCATTTGTCGAGGAAGGCTATAGGCTATATATCATCACGCTAAGACCTACAGGAGCGGAGCAACAATGAAGAATGTTTCAAAAACGGGGAAATTTTCACGCTGCGGGCAATATAAGGCGCAAACGAGGTTGCGTGGGTCAGCTAGTACTGGTATAAGACCAGTACGTCTGGCGAGCGTGATAAAGTAGGCCTAACCTTCTCCTGAAGAGAAACTGCCCAGCAAAGGAAGGCTGTTGATAAATACGTCGATTTCTTCAAAGAGTAAAAAAAAGTAAAAAATAAAACCCAACTATGACAAAAAACGACGCTGAAAAAGTATGAAACAAGTTTCAAAAGCCGTAGTCACGTGACGTTAATGTGTTATGGTACGTTTCTACGTAACGTGTGACTACGGCTTTTGAAACTTGCCATATATAGCTTATAACCAGAGGACGATCAAGATGCTTCTAATGACACCTCATTTGTCCAGTTCTACTGAGTAGTTAAGGAGTTATGAGGGAACAGATGAACATACATACATAGCCTGTCAAAATCATAGTCCTCCTCTGGCTTTGCCATTGCCGGGTACAAACTAAAACCCAACTACGACAAAAAACGAAGCTGAAAATGAATGAAACAAGTTTCAAAAGCCGTAGTCACGCGTTGTGTGGTGAGTGCGAGTCTGGAGGCCCAATTATGCAGAAGCATCACTAGCCCGCCATGGTGTGGGTCACCATGCTGCATTTTTGCATTGTCTGCATTCGCAGTATGGTGACCACCAGTCTTGGATTCTGCTTATGCTTTCCATCAGGCAGAGTAGAGTCATTTTTGTTGGGCCAAATATAAAAAAAAATGAAATAAAATAATTTTCAAACGTATTTAAGAGATTCCAATACGTTTCGTTGCGTTACGATTTTATTTTACTGGGATAGATGTTCAGCAGAGACTTTACTAGGCCGATGATGATGAAACGTATTTAAGTACGTTCTACATGTAAAACCAGTCTATTAATATTTTCATCATGTAATAAAACAACATCTTACCAAAAAATGTACTGCAAGCAATAATTGCCTACTATGATTTTTGTAACCTTATATTATTTTTATCGTATGATCAACTAAAAATAAAACTGCTTTACGTAATTTAAATAATGATAATTTTATCCATTACATGTCTAGCCGAGTTTTTTAAACGATGTAGCGTCTTCATATCCTGTCTGTTTTCCTTAGCGGTGTAAAATGAAGATTTGTAAGTACCGGTTCGGTCATTTCGTGTTCGACAGTGTTGGAGTTGCTCTGATGCGTCCGTCCGTCATCGACATTTTTTTTCGTTTTTAAAAGGACATCTCCCTCATTATAAGTTTGCATGGTAATGTGCATCATATATTTTTTTTTAGTTTTATCATTCTTTTATTTTAGAAGTTACAGGGGGGGACACATATTACTACTTTGGAATTGTGTGTCGCGGGCAAACTATTCAGTTTCTTAGTAATCTATACAAATAAATAAAATTGGAGTGTCTGTTTGTAATATTAAAACAACTGCTTTTTACTAAATGCATATGTATGTATGTATACACGGTACACATACCAAAAATGTAGTTGAAAAATTTTTTGTCCGTCTGTCTGTTTGTCGGTCTGTCTTTCACTGGCAGATAGCTGGTGTAATAAGAAGTAACTTGGCTACTTTTTTTAGACAGGCTCTGCCTTGCGGTGTTACTCGCGGTTGTAAAGGTACAACAATAACCGCGGGTAACACCGCGGGACTCAGCTAGCCGTTTATAAAGACAGAATGTTATTTACCAGATTTGTAAATACGTAGTTAGAAACGTGAAATAGTAATTTGCCAGTGTCTAAATCTAAGTCATAATACTGCTTGAAATATGTTACAAAATGTAGTTACGTTCAATATTTATAAACTACTTAGACTAACCTTCTCTATTTAACTATTTGTTAAAGAATATAACAACTTCTTTATTGGTTTTTACCTATTTTTTAAAGTATTTACGGTTAAAAATATTGAGAGTGAATTATTTTATTTCTTTTCTAAATTGATATGAAAAAATTCTTACAGATTACTTGAGTAAGCAAGCAACGTTACGAGAATTGAAATCTATAGATCTTTGTTTTTAGCGCTACGGAATCCCCCACAGTTCGTTATCATACGGAGAATAATGCATGACCTCCAACATCACATCCAAAGTTCAATCATCGCATTATACGATTAAGCTTTTGCACTAGGTACCTCCTTGATACACCATCCATACTTAAACATATAGAAATAAATTAACCAAAACAAAACAGTGCAAAATCCCTACTCTTTTTTATCTACTACTACTAATTTTCCCTTTTTCTCTGTTAAATAGTAGGTATTAACTAAGCTATTTGATTTTCCTTCCTCAAACACTTATCTGAACATTATCCTCCTAAATGAGTTTTTCAGTTCAAATTCCAAATTGTTTTGTAGAAGATTTATGAAAGTCTATCACTTTCGCTCTTAAAATCCTTGTCCTTACCGTATTGTTGCAACCTATATTCTCTGTTCTGTGGTTGCAACGTATCTATATCTATACTTAATCTATACTAATGTATAAAGCTAAAGAGTTTGTTTGTTTGTTTGAACACGCTAATCTCAGGAACCGCTGGTCCGCTTCCTCGATAAATGGGCTATCTAACACTGACAGAATTTTTCAAATCGGACCAGGAGTTCCTGAGATTAGCGTGTTCAAACAAACAAACAAACTCTTCAACTTTATATATTATATATTTATATATTAGTATAGATTAAGCTACGCCAGACAGTGATAACAAATGTTAGTGCAACTGCAAGGCATATACAGTAAAACAAGTCTTATTAGTGTTTGTAAAACAGGTATGGTAACTCTAGTACTGCAGTGAGTAGTACCGGCAAACAGTTAGTTCATTTGTGCAACGGTTATATGTCGAAACCCGATCGATACACCACCGGTTAACCTAAGTACCTACTATAAAACTTTCTTACTGGAGTTAACCTATCAGAGCTCTCAGATTGAAGTACTTCACTTTATAAAACAAAATCAGTATTGTTATTAAAGCAGGCACATAACAATTACTTATTTTGTAAGATATTTGACAGCTAATAGAATGTAATTTTTACATAACCACGATTACTTACAGCCCATATTGTTACCAGTGCCTATTCCACTATTTATTTAAAAAAAAAACGTAAAACATTGCGAAACTTCGTCATCGGTCTTGCAGCAAAAGAATTCTGTACGATTTGGAGCGGTTGTGTAAGATGACGTTTCAAGCTCCATGCCTGTGATAAAATGCAGTTGACCAGCACCATTTATATGTAAATACTTTAAGAATGATTTGTCTATCATTTGTCTGTTGTATATTATCTAAGCCTATTCTGTATAGCCCTCCAAACCTATTTAGTATTATGTCATCGAGACAATTAAAGACATAATTCTATGCATAACAATAAAATTTTCTGATAAGAAAAATTCTCTAGTTGTTTACGAATTCCAGAACTTTTTGAGAATTTTATGTACTGATCGTATTATTTTTAGTCTATGCTTTTGACAGATACAATAAAAACAAAAGATTTTCGAAGAACATATGTTATAGTAGTAAAGTATCTAATTAGTCAGTCTTATTTTTAAAATATCATTGTAATTACTACTTTAAAAATTAAGTATTCTCGATCACTTAATTTCAATCTAAAACTTTTAACTAAACATTGCCCGATGGTTTGATTCGAGATAATAATTTCTGTAAATACCGTGTAGTCTGACAAGATTATATTCCAGGGCTCAATAATAAATTTATGGTTACATTGAAAATACGATAGCTTATCTCTTTAGTAATGCTATTAAATTGTCTGAATCTTTGCTATCGATTATCTTTTTCTATACTAAAGGTTTCGTAAACATTGTGCCATTAGATATCGTAGAAAACTTTCCTTTAGTTTTGATGTGAAACATCTATAGGCGCGGGTAAACCTGATTTTTGGCGTGACGAGAATGCCGTGGCGACGCTACACTTTACCGATGTCACTGATGAAAAAAATAATTGAGTTTTCGCGATTTCATTTAAATTTAAAAATTTAGAATTTTTGTTTTTAATAAAAATGAATATTAATGTAATATACAGTCATTTTATTTTATGGAACAAATAACTTAAACAATTTAGATGTTTTACATCTGCCGGGCGTTCCGTGATAGCTTACTTTTTTTAATTTGAATCAGGAATCAGAATAAATCGAGCACGTTGAAAGAGTCTAGCAACAAACGGGTTACTGACGCGAGTACTCTAACATATCTATTTATACAATTACACAGCTTTCTCAATACCCTGTTCTTAGTTACATAAAAGCCGTAATAGTAATTCCTATTTCAATTATGAGTAATACATAATCGAGTTCGGTCGCCATATTACACGCTTAATACTTGTATTAATCTAAGACCTATACTTACTTGTAATTCGTAAAGCAACATTCTACATATTTTTTTTAATAACTAAATAAGTTTTTTTATTTCAAATTTTGTCTATGCTAAATTAAGTTTCACAGCATGAAGATTGCATATGAGTAAATAGTCTCTTTATGGTTGACAGTTTATATAATCTCTTTACTGGCCATGATACGATCATGCATTAAATCCCAACATGTTTTAGTGACAAACAACGATAACCATCTTCATGTTAGAGTCCACAAAACCTTGTTTTTGCACGAAAAACATTTCAAAGACAAAGTAATTCGTAGTAAAAAATTGGTGGTTAAGTACCTCGTAATAAAAGCGTGAGCTCATGAGTGGTATGTCTATTCACTGTTCTAAAAGCGCAAAATCACTCAATCCGGCAACGCTTGCTGGTATTTAGGGTTCCGTACCAAACAAGGAAATCATAGTATCACTTCGTTGTCCGTTTATCAAGATCTTTTCTTCAGGAATTCGTGGAGGTATCAAATTAATATTTAAATCTGTGATCCCTTACAGCAGTGAAATAATCAAAGTTCTAAGTCCACGCGATTAAAAGATACGGCCTTATATGCTATGTTAACTGTTAATAGTAAAATTTACAAGTAGCATAAGTAAAGAAAAAAATCCGAAAACCGTATTTTTTGCATCACAATAAATTGTTTTCGTTATGTTTGAAGTATATCAGATGTAGAAATTAGTCTAGAAATGACTAATCTCTCAAAATACTTCTTCACAGTAAAATAGCAATAACTGGCGCTCAGATATATGTCCGCCAGACACATGAGTCTTTTCCTAGATTCTTAATTGGAAAAGCAAAGACGTGATTATTTTTTTGTAAACCATAACTCTGATCGAAACAGCAGAACAAGGTGGCTCTATGGTGTCGCTAAAAAAAAATTGCCATCAGGACCGAGCAAGTGCTCTTTGAATTCGTGTGCTGGCAAAAGATATTGTATTAATCTTTCTTCCGATAGATTCCTTGCGATATCAAAACAAAATTCGTACGGATAGATCTTCATCCAGTTTGTGTAATTTCAAAAACTCCTCTTCTTAGTCGATGAAACGAGGTGAATTCGAGCTCGTAAAAAAATTGCAGGATGACTTAAAGAGCTTTGACAATGTTTAATAAAACTGTACAAATAATAGAAAACAATATACCTACTTTCATGGTCAGTAACATTAAAATAGGAATCTGCGGGATTGCTACCATGTACCTTTTTGTTACTCCGTGATCATGGCGCTTGCAATACCGAAATATCGGATACTCACAAACAAAAAGGTACATGGCAGCAATCCCGCAGATTCCTATTTTAAAATATACCTACTTACATACAAAGTAAAAAAAAGAATGATATATACCTCCAAGTTAATCTAGGTGTGACGATCTAGCTAGCACTTACTCGCTTAATGAAAGTTTCACACATACCTATCGTATTCCTGAATAAAATCCATTGCGTAAAGGACATACGAAACTGACAATAAAACTGCAATTGATAACTTAATACTCTCTGACCTAAATATTAGCAATGACGTTCTGGAAAATCAAGGTGAGTGGCTGCACGTTCGTGCGCCTTCGCCAAAAGGAAAATGTTGTCAGCATTCGTAAATCGAACGCGAAACGTAACGCACTGGCCGGCTTACAAAAAAACTCGATTCTGTTTAATTTTGTTTTTTGTGATTTGAACTGAACGGAAAATTTTTTATTGTTTTGTTTTTTCATAATGACAATTTATAGTAAAATTGTACAAATTATTTTAGTAAGTGTGTGATGAGTTTCATAAAGGATTTCAGTCTTGAAGGTTTGTTTTTCTTTTAAGAACGGTTTTTTTTTTGCTTTTAAGTACTTTTGACATATTGTGGGATTAATGAAAATGGGTGTTAAATGGCTATACAAATCACTCATTATTAACGCAGGACCAGGTGGACACTAGTATAATTTTACCTTATATCCTCAAATTGTGTACATGGATACTCCTAATATAAAATGCATTTAATTTTTTATTTGCATTACATATTATTATTTTAGCTTTTCCTGCAGAAGTATGATTCATCGTTGTCATGAAATACTATAGCACCAACAGTGATTATTATTCAGTCGTTATTATTTATAGCATTTTTGTTGCTATTTCTCTATAGTTTTAGTGCTTTTATAGTTTACTACGGTTTTTTTGACACAGTTTTTTTTAATTAATTTATTAATTGGCCTTACACAATTGGTAGCTTAGAGACTGTTGAAATTTAAATTCTCTTTAATTATGTAAAGGCACGTATATGCCCAATTTGTATATTTTTCACAAATAATATTTAATTTTATAATATCAGTTTTAGTCCATGATAAATATTAAAAAAAATACTTCGATTAATTAGTAATCAAAGAAAAAGTATTCGATCTTGACTTAATTAAATTAATTTAATCGTTCTGTTTGATTTGTCATCTGTGTCAGTTAGCTAAAAGTAAGACGGTCACTTGTGATACACAATAATATATGAATGTTAGAGAAATTTCACTTACATAGGTACTTTATTTTATAAACATATTTTACGACTTATTTTTTTATCAAAATACCCTATTTAGAACCAAAGTTCACTTTAGTGTCTGTTTGTAATATTAAAATAACCGCTTTTTACTCAATGCATATGTATGAATGCTCGATACATATACCAAAAATGTAGTTAAAAAAATTTTGTCTGTCTGTCTGTCTGTTTGTTTCGGGTAATCTCTGGAACGGCTGGACCGATTTTGACGGGGCTTTCACTGGCAGGTAGCTGATGATCCAGGGAGTGACTTAGGCTACTTTTTCTATACTTACTTTGTCCCACGGCGTAACTCGCGGTACAACGATAACCGCGGGTAACACCGCGGGGTTCAACTAGCATAATATAATAATAGCAATCAGCTGAAAACAAAAAAGTTTGTTGTAAGAATAACAATCTCATACATAATTATTTGCCCTGGATGGGAATTTAAATCCACGACCTACGTCTTAGCAATTAAGATCATAAACCATTGGACTTACAGGTCTGTCACAAAATGGGTGGTACACTATTTATCTAAGCATACATCTGTACCTATCGTACAATATTACGCAGTGGAAAACATGTATTTTTAAAAGCTTTTTATTATAACTTGCAATCAAGGTAGTAGAGCCACGCTGATTTCAGCACGAACGGGCCGGCTCGACCGGGGCGGTACTACCCTCGCACAGAAAATCAACGTTAAATGACAGCGATCATGCTGTCGTGTTTCGTTGGTGAGTGCGAGACCGGAGGCCCAATGATGCAGAAGCATCAAAAGCCCGCCATGGTGTGGGTCGCCATGCTGCATTGTCGCATTGTCTGCATTCGCAGTATGGTGACCACCACTTTTGGATTCTACTCATGCTTTCCATCAGGCAGAGTAGAGTCATTATGGCAGGGTCAAACATAAAAAAAAAAAAAAAAATGTATTAGGGTGGAATCTTGCAACTCAATTTTGAAGCTGGTATACAGCGTGACAATGCAATATTATGATGACGTGGAGCTGATCTGATGCTGGCGCTGGAAGGTGGGCCTATGCCCACAATAAGCACAAAAATATATACTTACTAGCTGTTGCCCGCGGCTCCGCCCGCGTTTATGTCGGTTGTCGCGGCAAATAGTAGCCTATGTGTTATTCTGATGTATAAGCTATATTACTGTAAAGTTTCATCTAAATCCGTTCAGTAGTTTTTGCGTGAAAGACTAACAAATATACACACTCACAAACTCTCGCCTTTATAATATTAGTGTGTACACAGTGAGCATATCATCTATACAAATAAATAAAATTGGAGTGTCTGTTTGTAATATTAAAATGACCACTTTTTACTAAATGCATATGTATGTATACACGATACATATACCAAAAATGTAGTTAAAAAAATTTTTGTCTGTCTGTCTGTATTTTCCGGGTAATCTCTGGAACGGCTGGACGGATTTTGACGGGACTTTCACTGGCAGGTAGCTGATGATCCGGGGAGTAACTTAGGCTACTTTTTTTAGACTAAGTTTGTCGCGCGGCGTTACTCGCGGTACAACAATAACCGCGGGTAACACCGCGGGGTTCAGCTAGTAATAACTAAAGCTCAGATGTCAGGTATTTAAGCGGTCGACACAAGACCTTTAGTAGTGCCCTCTGTTCTCTGTTTATGACAACCCCGAACTAGCAAACAAAATGTTCGTAATAAATCGCACAGCACACAGTGATACACAGTTAGCACAGTGCAAAAGGTATAAAGTTCAGAACATTTTTTTATCTGCAATTTAATAACTTTTTTTAAGATAACTTTACAAATATACATTAAAAATCAGGTTCAGAAGAACAAGCAGTGGATCACACAAAGTATTATCCCGTGTGGGATTTGAACCCACAGCACATGACGCCATAAAACGTGACGCCATAAGACGTGGCGACGTTGACGAGATTTTAATGACGCCTCTAAAATATAATATCCGCTACAGTACATCAGATTAGAGCTGGTTTTGGGAAAACACTTTAACAGAGATATTGTTCAGTTGTAATACAAATATTTCTGAGAAATCACTTGTACAAACAAAAAAGTCAAGTACAATGACAGCAAAAACACTGTGATGTGTCATTCATAATAATCACACACAGTTGACGCTACTCTCGTGACCTTGAGCACGAAATAGGCATCACTTCCCTTTACCACAATTACTGAAAGAGCATAAATTAACCTTCCGTAAACAGTAGTAGCCTCTTTCTAGAACAAAACACTTAATTTACATAGGTTTAAAAAAAAAAATTTAATGCAACAGCTGCTAGTCTTTGTCTATAGATAGATTTTCGTTTTGTTTCAGAACTATACTTAGTTTAATGAAAATTTGTTAATAAATAAATAAATATAAATATTTCGGACAGCTAACACACAAAGCCATCTAGTCCCAAGCTACGCAGAGCTTGTGTTATGGGTACCAGATAACTGATACAAATACATTTTTTTTTTGTAAATACATACATATTATACATAGAAAACACCCAAACTCCGAAACAAATATTTGTAGATCATACAAACATTTGATCCGACCCGGGAATCGAACCCGAGACCTCATGATCAGCAGTCGCACACGCCAACCGTAAGACCAACGAGGCAGTCAAATGATAGGTAGCCCGATGTATGTCGATGTCTTAGAGCTTTACTTTCTAGAAGAGGTGCCCGAGACGTTGTGGGGTATACGGTAGACGACCAGCGGGTGGTATCCGGGGGATTTGAAAATATCGTTAGAACAGAAACCACGATACGTAGCAGTAGCAATCAAATTCTCTACTACCGCACACACGTAGATCATTATCATGTTGCATTTTTACATACGGAACAAACAGGCAGACAGACAGACATCAAACTTTTAAAATACATTTTTGGTGTATGTACCGTGTATACATACAAATGCATTTATTAAAAAACGGTTATTTTAATATTACAAACAGACACTCCAAATTTTATTTATTTGTATATTTGTATATCCATTGGGTATTGTTTTAGAAACAGGCTGCTACTGTTTCCGGAACGTTAATTTATGCTCTTTCAGTAATTTTATTTATTTGTATATTCGTATAAATAAATAAAATTGGAGTGTTAGTAATATTAAAATAAGCGCTTTTTACTAAATGCATATGTATTAGACTAACTTTGTCCCGCGGCGTTACTCGCGATACAAAAATATCCGCGGGTAACACCGCGGGGTTCAGCTAGTAGATTAATAAAATTAGAGTGTCTGTTGGTAACATTAAAATAGCAGCTTTTTAATAAATGCATATATATGTATACACGGTACATGTACCTAATTTTTTTTATTTTTATCTCTCTGTCAGTCTGTCTGTCTGTTTGTTCCGGGTAATCTCTAGAACGAAAGGACCGATTTTGACTTTCACTGGCAGGTAGCTGATGATCTAAGGAGTAACTTAGGCTACTTTTTTTAGACTAATGTCCCGCGGCGTTACCCACAGCACGGTACAACAATAACCGTGGGTAACACCGCGGGGTTCAGCTAGTTGTAAAGCATTAATGTAAGGCTAATGAATTCTTTTTATACAATCTAAGCACTTCACTAAAACACTTAATGTATTTTCTTAAAACATACTTAAACGTCATTTTAATGGTGTGGCACAACTGCCTACTTTAAGTCCAAACAATGTAACGTAAATATTGATACTTAATTGGTAAATATCAACGTACTTACATATTCATAGCATAGTAGATATTTAAGTTTCGTTTGTATGAGTTTGACTATTTGTTTCATGTTTTCGATCATTTTAAAGGCTACAATGTTCCTTTTTTAGGGTTCCTTACCTCAAATGATAAAAAGGGAACCCGTATATGATCACTTTGTTGTCCGTCTGTCTGTCAAGACCCTTTTTCTCAGGAATGCGTAGAGGAATCAAGCTGAAATTACCGAAGCTGAGATTAGCCGAAAACCAAACTTTTAAACCAATGCAATCAAAAATTACAGTAGTTTATGCTGCAAATTTTCGACACTCGCAAGGGAATCAAAATCAACAGGGTACTTCCTGTGAACTTAGAATCTTGAAATTTGGTGCAAAGCAACGTAGTATAGCACAGATAAAGGAAAAAATTGCGAAAAGCATTTTTTTAGTTACCCGCAGGTTTGTACGGCACCCTCAGTGCGCATGTCCGAGTCGCACTTGGCCGGTTTTTTTTTTGTCACTAGTTGTCATGTACGCGTTGCCAATTCTAAACATGTTCATAATGAACAGTGTAGCATATCACGTTCTAATTATGTAGACATTATTATTAAAGAAAAGATTTATTCTTATCCGTCATTATCATATACCTTGTAGTTACTATAACACCCTTCTCCCCCTCACCCTGTAACACCCTTCTTCTTCTTAACCTTTAATAATCCTTACTAATATTAATAAAATTGTAACAAAAATAAAACCGACTTCAAGGTTTGAGTCGATTTCTCTTGGATGCCATCATCAGATCTTAGTGTCCTTATCTTGGTACCACCGTTGGGATATCTCCTTTCCATAAAAAAATAATCATCAAAATCGGTTCATAAACGACGAAGTTATCCACGAACAAACATAAAAAAAAAGTATATTTATAAATACGGTCGAATTGAGAAACCTCCTCCTTTTTTTGAAATCGGTAAAAAATGGGAAAATAACTTTGTCTGTCTGTTGCACTTTCACGCTAAAACTACTAAACCGATTTAAATAAAATTTGATACTCATAATCTAGAGCCTGAGAAAGGACATAGGCTACTTTTTAATGCAAATAAGGGGTTTTAAGGGGTAGAAATGGGGGGATGAAACTCACTATTCCGCGCAGACGAAGTCGCAGGCACAGCACATATTTTATAATAATTAATTAATATAATAAAATATTATTAAATTAATATTACAATACATAAAGATGAAGAAAAACAGTCCGCTTTATGCAATGACGCCGCGGGAAGCTAGAATAAATAACAGAAATACAAACTCAGGTAAAACATTGAAAGGTCGTGCTTTGCATTTTATGGTCTCACTAGCTGACCCACGCAACGTCGTTTGCGCCTTATATTGCCCGTAGCGTGAAAATTTCCCCCGTTTTTGAAACATTTTTCATTGTTGCTCCGCTCCTATTAGTAGTAGCGTGATGATATATACTCTATAGCCTTCCTCGATAAATGGACTATCCAACTCCGAAAGAATTTTTCAAATCGGACCAGCGGTTCCTGAGATTAGCGTGTTCAAACAAACAAACAAACAAACAAACAAACAAACAAACAAACAAACAAACAAACTCTTCAGCTTTATATATTAGTATAGATTAGCAGATGTACTTTGTTTCATCATCTAATCTAGAAAAGTAATGCTTATATTTTTTTTCATTGATGGTAATTACGTTAACCCAAAGGTTCTTTTTATAAGCATTTTGAAATGAAACGGCCTGTCAATTCAAGGAAAATGTGCGTCTAGAGACACCACACTATCCTGTGAATGTAAGTTTGTTTGTTGCGCTTCCACGCGAAAACTACTTGACCGATCATCGTGAAACTTTGTACACATTTTCTTTTATGTTTGGCCCTGCCAAAATGACTCTACTCTGCCTGATGGAAAGCATAAGCAGAATCTAAGAGTGGTGGTCACCATACTGCAATTGCAGACAATGCAACAAGCAGCATGGTGATCCCTATCTTGGCAGGCTAGTGATGCTTCTGCATCATTGGGCCTCCGGTCGGTCGGACCCACGAACGAAACACGACAGCACGAACGCTGTCATTTTACGTTGATCTTCTGTGCGAGGGTAGTACCGCCCCGGTCGAGCCGGCCCGTTCGTGCTTGATGTTCTTTATTTATTAAATGCCACGGGCGACAGCTAGTATCTAATAAAGTGTCACTTATTTTTGTGTTATTGCCCCTGTAGTCGCTATTAATAGGCTCTGTTGTACAAAAAACAGAACTAAAGTAACAGTTGTGTAAACTGAGTGAGTATATTTGAGTGTAACTTTATTACTCGTTAGGGTTACGAAGATCCGATGCCAGTCGCACCGAGGAAAACTGGTATTCAGGTTAATCCGGTTGAACTAGAAGCCGACCGGGAATAATAAGGCTGGGAAGAAGAGTCAATAAACTTAAGACTGTACTAATTTTTAAACTTTCGCGTTCCATGATATATTAACAATTATTTTTACGGGAATTAACGCGATCCCTTATTAAAAGGTATTACATACCTCTGATTTGCCTGACGTTTCGACCAGGTTGCACTGGCCGTGGTCACAGGCTTGCTGGTACTTCACGGATTCGACGACGGAGAGCGTGCGACGCTGAGCCGTATGTAATACCTTTTAATAAGTGATCGCGTTAATTCCCGTAAAAATAATTGTTAACTTAAGACTGGTGTCTTGAATTCTGTATCCGATTAAATAGTAACTGTAGCGTAGCACGCTTTGCTTGTACCATTTTAGAAGCGGTTTGTAAACTGTGTCAAAACTTGAGCTCAATCGGTACAAAACTGAGAGGTTTTTAAAGTACACACATCAAGAAGAGAATGAAAAGATTCAAGTACCAAGTAATCGGTTGCCTGTAAGAGATTGCCTCCGGGCGATAAGGCCGCCAATTGTACTTCTCTAATTTTAAGCTTACCTTGTAATGCATCTGGTGTACAATAAAGCGATATATTATTATTATTATAATTATTATTAATCATCGAGGCATTTGATTTTCAATGTATGGTAAATTCAAAATACAATTACTTACCATATTTTCGCACTTGTGTACCTACGTTATATGTATATCTAGGCAACCTTATTAGACGCAGTGCATTGGCTCTCACTTTTCAAGGCAAAGGGTTCACTAACCGTACGAGCTCTCTAATAAACTGTAATCAAACAAAGTGCGCATATACTTATACTAGCCGACCCACGCAACCTCGTTTGCGCCTTATATTGCCCGTAGCGTGAAATTTTCCCCCGTTTTTGAAACATTCTTCTTTGTTGCTCCGCTCCTATTAGTAGTAGCGTGATGATATATACCCTATAGCCTTCCTCGATAAATGGACTATCCAACACCGAAATAATTTTTCAAATCGGACCAGTGGTTCCTGAGATTAGCGTGTTCAAACAAACAAACAAACAAACAAACTCTTCAGCTTTATATATTAGTATAGATATCGATGTTTTATTTCATGGAGAATGCATTAAGTTATTTATGTTAAAGTGGGTACCTGTTTTTATAACAATTACTGGGGCTCGGGATCTACTTATTATCTAGTAGGTATGTTTGTAATGTTAATGAAATTGGCAGCCAATAATCGCGCTATAAATTAGAAAAAAATCGCATCCAGCTCCTGCCAACCATCTTACGCAAATCATTTGCCGAGACGTGGGCTCCACTCGAGAACCCGTTTACCCCATTTTTACCCGACCACGGCAAAGCCAAAGGAGGGTTATGATTTTGATAGGCTATGTATGTATGTATGTATGTATGTTCATTTGTTCCCTCCTAGCTCCTTAACTACTCATTAGATTTGGACAAATGAGGTGTCTCTAGAAGCGTAATGATCGTCTTCTGGTTATAGGCTATATGACGTGTCACTGAATCTAATATGGCGCCCTCTAGCCGACATAAAATAAAAATAAATTTGAGATAAAGATGCCGTGTTTGGTATCATTGGAAAGGGCGTTACTTGTACATTTCAAAAATACATATATTATTAGCATTTGTTCGTGACTTTGTCCCCTCTATGCTTTTTTGTTCCCTCATTCTTTCTAAACTAGTCAGAATAAGACAAATGAGGTATCGTTAGAAGTGTCTTGATTGTCCGCTGCTTAGAGGTTATATGACGTGTCACTGAATCGAATGTGGCGCCCTCTAGCCGACATAAAGTACTGTATTAAAAACTAAATTTGAAGTAAATATGCCGTGTTGGGTATCATTGGAAAGGGCGTTACTTGTACATTCCAAAAATATATATATATATTATTAGCATTTGTTCGTGACTTTGTCCGTATTTATTCGATAAGTGTGATATTTCTATGGTACCTATTTGAAATAAACTTTGCACAACAATAAGTATGGTACATTACACGACATGGACTACGGCTTTTGAAACTTAGGAATGTTCTATAGTCGATAACACTTTACCAACGCGTGACTACGGCTTTTGAAACTTGTTTCTTACTTTTTAAGCGTCCTTTTTTGTCGTAGTTGGGTTTTAGTTTTTTATGATTCGTTGGAAGAAAAATAATACTAGCACTTATTTCTATTGTCTATGTCCATTCGTCTGTTTGTATGCTAATCTGCTTTTCTCAGATTATTAGTGCTACAGACATTATTTACGGCGACAAAGTAGTAAAATAAAAAAAAAAAACCCTAAATCTATGACCGTTATTTAACTTACAACAAAATTATGTGTATCCAGTATGATCAACAGCCTTTCACAGTACACTGAATATAGATGTCTCACTATACAGGCTGTTTTGACCTATTTCAACTACAATACTGCCCAGACAGGTTGAAATATTGTTCATTTTAAGTTGTCCATCTCTTCCCATATTAGATACCTACCCTTGTTCTTCAGTATTATAGTAATAGCTTTCTTACAAACGACAAACAAAGGTTCTATTAAACAGGTACTTTTTTTAACTACATTTTTGTACATGTACCGTGTATACATACATATTATGCATTTATTAAAAAACGGTTATTTTAATGTTACGAACAGACACTCCAATTTTACTTATTTGTAGAGATGATTTTGTTTCCAGACGGATACTATACTATGCAAACAAAATTATAAAACTACTTTCGGCAGTGACGAAGCAAATTAACTAATTTAGAGATAGGAAATGAGACATAAACTACTTTGACATGGCTAAGCAACAAATACACTAACCACGGAACAGAGAATAAACACTGTTGTGTCTTAGACCTTCGTATTTCACATCATTATATCATACTAGTTGTTGCCCGCGGCTCCGCCCGCGTATATGTCGGTTATCGCGGCAATTAGTGGTCTACGTGTTATTCTGATGTATGAGCTATATTACTGTAAAGTTTCATCCAAATCTATTCAATAGTTTTTGCATGAAAGAGTAACAAACATCCATCCATCTATCCAACCATCCATCCATCCATCCCACCATCTATCCATCCATCCATACTTACAAACTTTCGCGTTAATAATATTAGTATAGATTATTGTCCAAAAATGTAGGATTCATGCTTTGATCATTCTTCTGTCGTCATTTTCACACAAACAAAACACCGTAAAGGGTTATTTAACTTTGTTTTAGACACATTACATGTTTATTTTTGTAAAGGAAGTTATGTAATCTGCTTAAGAAAATAATGTGTCTTCCTTCACATTTTCAAAGAATCTTACTAAGCAAATTTCAGAAAAGCAACCTTGGTCTTCATGGCTGACACTGTTGTCTGAACAAAAATATTAACTTACCATATTTCACAACTCATGTTCATTATTAGTTTAAGTAATACAGTAAATATGCGATATCCCAGAGGTAAAATTTACTGTACCTATAGTTTTGCAATGCCACCATACTTTATATGTTTACTTTTGAATTTACATGTACAGTTTCATATTTATAACATTTATCGTTAGGAATGTAAGCCAAGGGGACGGACGGGCAAACGGACATGACGAAACTATAAGGGTTCCGAGTTCCGAGACGTAAACTACGGAACCCTAAAAGCCGTTGATGATGATGTTGATGACAGCGTATTTGTACGGAATAGGGGCAAACGAGCTGACGTATCGCCTGATAGTAAGTGATTACTGCCGCCCATGGGCAACACCAGAGGCGTCACAAGTGCATTTGGAGCCTATAGAGGATGGTCGGAGGGGTTGGGGTATGGATCTTCGGTAACCTCAGTCACTCTGTTTTCTATGAGGCCGTGGTATCACTCCGGTCGAGCCGGCCCATTCATGCCGAAGCGTGGCTCTCCCATTGTAGCGTCTTTAATTTCTCAGGTTCCTTGTTTAGAGTAGGCATAATGAGCAATAGGCCGAATGAATCAATGCATGAATGTAGCTGGACCTATGTTCCGTTGTCCTTGAATCGGCAGAACAATATGGAAATAGGTATTCTATCATGGGAAATGCACATTATACTGTTATTCACATTGTGTTTATGAGGTACATACATACCATATGCACACAATAGTTGGGAACTTTGCAATATGTTTAACTAATTAGTTTCATTGAATTGCCTATTTAGCTTGTTTTTATTTGCATTATTCTATAGAGATGTTTCTTTATTACCTATCATTAGTACTTTGACTGTCCCCTCTTTAAAAAGCTTTATACTATGTATAATACTGTTTGTATGTTATTAGTTTAGAACGTGTCACTACCCTTCACAACCGCGATTCACCCCGTAGGTATCATAGAACAAATTCTGCATCACAACACTGCATAGGAAACGTCGACTATGAAAAATGGTTGATAATCCCCAGTTTGATTATACGATTGTAAATTAACTTAAAGTCAAATTTGTATGAAGGTGACACAGATAAATGAAAGGTGACACCTGCATCGTAGTGACCGACTCTATTAAATTATGATCATCAGTTTGACAGTGGAGTTAGGTTATTGTTTATTTATGTAAACATACACAAATAACATATATTTTTATGTTTTTACGATGTTAGATTAGATTTAATAATTTTTTTCAGTGTTAAATCACTTTGAGCTGTTTATTCTACGAATTAACACCTTTAGCAGTTTCGTGTTAACCTCACTCACTCACATGGATGTTCTATGACGCTGTGGTATTACTTCGAAAGAGCTAGTACTACGACTCCAGGGCGTCACTGTTTCATAAATTATACTAGCTTATCTTATAATTTAATAGCTGACCCGTGCCCACCCCGTTTTGCGTTATTGCGTTAAACATTTTCAAGTAAAGCCGGCTACTACGAAAGTTATTTTTTTTATTCATTATAGCTTACTAGTTATTGCTCGCGGCTCCGCCCGCATATTTGTCGCGGCAAATAGTAACCTATGTGTTATTCTGATGTATAAGCTATATTACTGTAAAGTTTCATCCTAATCCGTTGAGTAGTTTTTGCATGAAAGAGTAAGAAACATCCATCCATCCATCCAACCATCCATTTACAAAGTTTTGCGTTTATAATATTAGTAGGATAGAATGACACTCACAAATAATGTGGCTATAAAGTGATAAATAAATTTTCAAAATCGGTTCAGTAGATAAAGATCCCAAAATCTCACAAACCTTACCTCTTTATAACACTAGTATAGAGCTCAACATAACTTGTACTATCAAAACTAACACGATGAGAGAAAAGAAAAAGTAACCGAAAAACAGTAACATATTCATTGACATACAATAATAAGTACTTCATAAATATCTATAAGGACAAACAAATAAAATTCGAGTGTATTTTTGTGATATTAATATAACCGCTTTTTACTAAATGCATAATATTTATGTATACACGGTACATATACCAAAACAATTTTTTTACAATTTCTGTCTGTCCGTCTGTTTGTTACTTGGAACGGATGTACCGATTTTTCGGGACTTGATATCAGGAGTAACTTAGGCTACTTTTTTAAGACTAGCTTCTCCCCGCGGCGTTACCGGCGGTGTGACAAAAACTGCAGGTAGCACCGCGAGATCCAGCTAGTGTACCATATCTATACTAATATATAAAGCTGAAGAGTTTGTTTGAATTAACAAACAAACTCTTCAGCGCTAATCTCAGGAACCAATGGCCCGATTTGAAAAAATCTTTCAGTGTTAGATAGCTCATTTATCCAGGAAGGCTATAGGCTATATATCATCACGCTAAGACCTACAAGAGTACAACCATTAAGAATGTTACAAAAACGGGGGAAAATAATCACTACGAGCATATAATAGACGCAAACGAGGTTGCGTGGGTCGGCTAGTATGTAATAAGTTGGCATTCGATGTGAACTCGTTTGCAAAGATGCAATCTGCAATATTAGAATGGCAATTCGACAACATACTACGAGTAGTAATATCATAAATGTGACATTTTGTGAGGCCGGATAGATGGATTTTGTTACTCAATCACACCATTATGGATGAACATACCTGTGACACAGTGCTACATTTATCACACACAACACAGACTACGAACAAAAATAAAATGTCAAAGTCGATGTTAATGCTAAAGAACCCCGGGATGGATCGTTTTTTGTTTTTTCTAAAGACAGTCCCTACAGACAGACCGACAGACAGGTACTTAACATATCTCCAACGACAATTGATTGGTTTTATGGTGCAGTATTTCTGCTGATGTACCACAGGGTAGCATTCTATCTTCTTTACTTTTCGCTGTTTTTATAAACTTAATCTCTAATTAATTAAATTCTTTCTACCGTCGTTATGCAGACGATTTGCAAATATATACACGAGCAACAATTGGGTCGTAACAAGAAGCGTTCAACACTATTAATGATGAATTGCATCGCATTGGCGAATGGAGTCATAAGTATGGACTCAAAGTTAATCCTGTGAAGACGCAGGTACGTGTTATTGGCAGTCCTGGGATGGTCTCAAGAATTAACTCTACACAACTAGCCCAAATTCAATTTTGTGGCACCACCCTCGAGGTCAGTATTAGCACTGACGAACTATCTGAATTTCACTGAAGGACAACTTGCTAAGTTTGAGCGACTACAAAATCTCTGTATACGGCTCGTAGTTGGCCTAGAAAAATATGATCACGTCTCTGAATTCCATCAAATGCTCAAGTGGCCTCCAATTCGTTCTCGCCGAAATACTCATATTCTTATTTTCCTCTACAATATTTTGTTCAATCCCAGATTGTCCCTGTCCTGCCTGCCCCTTCTACCTCAAAGAACGATTCAAGTTCCTTATTGACAAACCTGAAGAAAGTCTAAGGTCATCCAAAAATTGAGACTGGAAACGTCTCTGCATTCCACAAAATTATACGACCAATCTTTCACTGTTGAAGCTGTACGCTTGTGGAATGCACTGCCGGTAATCGGTATCAGGTAAGCGTAAACAGTAAATGCATTCAAGAAAAAATGGTTCACGAACATTAAGCATCATAATTAAGACAGTCACGAATTAAGATATGCTGTGATTTATTATAGATTGTTTAGTGATGTATAATAATATGACTATTGGTATATTGTTCGTCATATTAATTAGCAAATAATTTATTCAAAACTCATTGCACCGACAACTACCACTGTCTCTCCTATACATTTTGATCCATCCTAAGGATGCCTGGAAAAGATTGCTTTAGGTAAAAAGGCCGCCCTTTGTACACTCCGTCTCACATTTTATACACTCTCTTTCTTTTTAACCGACTTCAAAAAAAGGAGGAGGTTTTCTTACTCTAATTCTAACTCTAAATCTAACTGTGTTATAATATAGTGTGCAAATAAAGAGTTTTCTATTCAATTGAAGACTCTTTATTTGGCAAAAATAGCTGATCCGGCTAGTTGCCATCTCATCATCAAAAGATAGAAAGAACCTTGGAGGTAAAAGCTACCTCATACAATAATAAAGAAATTGTGCCTTTACAATCTTTGAAACTACGTGAAATGTTGTTAAGAAAAAACAACTTCTAAAACGTTATTTTTAGAAGTTATTTTTTGGCTCGAAATGAAATAGCATTTCATAATATGCTCTTATTACAGTACTACCAACAATTACGTTTTAGGCAGTCTTTTTGCCGGCGCAATCCACTTTAAGATAAGTTTGGTTTGTTTCTTTTTGTACCACTTTTTAAGCCATTAAGCAATGTTAGTATAGTGACAATACTGTTTTTAGACTTAAAACACTGTCAATTTTTTTTTTTAATGCCACTTTTTGGTTTTTAAATATTTTGTCGCCATCACAGTACCAATCTCTCTTACAAGTGCATTGTGAATATTGTGATGAAATGAATAATTCCACATAAACTACAGACCTTTTTTAACAAATATGGCACACCGAAGTATATGAATGAGTGCAGAAAAGTATTTACCCGATCACGGCACGCAAAAGCGAGGGTGATAGTTTTGGCTCTTTATGTTTTTACTAGCGGAGCCCCGCTGTGTTACGCGGTCTAAAAAAAGTTGTTAGTAGCCTAAGTTACTCCTTATATCATCAGCTACCTGCCAGTGAAAGTCCCGTCCAAATTGGTTCAGCCGTTCCAGAGATTACCCGGCACAAACAGACAGATAAAAATTGTAAAAAAGGATATTTTGATCCATGTATCTTGCATACATACATATGCATTTATTAAAAAGCGGTTATTTTAACATTACAAACAGACACTCCAATTTTATTCATTTGTATAGATGTTCACCGTAACGTCTTCGTCTACTCAACCGATTTTAATACATGAGGTGTCTATAGATTCGTAATATAGGTCCGGGCGACATGTAACTTTATTCTACAATTTTTACGTAGTTGGGTTATAGTTTTTTTAACTTTTTTTTGTTTTGCAATGTGTAAAGGCGATTGTATAAAAATGTTATAGTATAAAACTACAGCATTTATTTGGATCTTTCATTGTTCAAAGGTATATTTACAGTTTACAGTTCAAGTTATATTCGCCAACTAGCTGACCCACGCAACTTCGTTTGCGCCTTATATTGCCCGTAGCATGAAAATTTCCCCCGTTTTTGAAACATTCTTCATTATTGCTCAGCTCCTATTAGTAGTAGCGTGATGATATATACCCTATAGCCTTCCTCGATAAATGGACTATCCAACACCGAAATAATTTTTCAAATCGGAGCAGTGGTTCCTGAGATTAGCGTGTTCAAACAAACAAACAAACAAACAAACTCTTCAGCTTTATATATTAGTATAGATAAAATAAAACACACGACATTCAAATGGATAGAAATTTGACCTCCAGATGATCTCTACTAAATGGTAATTCGACTTTTGGACCTAATTAATGTGACGGTAGGTACAGGTATACATAAGCAAATCTCTATTTATTGCCTAGTTCAAATAAAAACTTAATTAGCAAGCTTATTTTGTTAATAGTATCCAAATCCGTGATGTTTTACTGCCCATCAACAATTCAATTAATCTCTACCTACAAATAAATAAAATTGGAGTCTGTTTATAATATTAAAATAACCGCTTTTTACTAAATGCACGTATGTATACACGGTACATATACCAAAACTGTAGTAAAAAATTTGTCTGTCTGTTTGTTCTGTTGGGTAATCTCTGGAACGGCTGGACCGATTTTGACAGGACTTTCACTGGCAGGTAGCTGATGATCCAGGGAGTAACTTCGGCTACTTTTTTTTAGACTAATTAGTCCCGCGGCGTTACTCGCAGTACAGCAATAACCGCGGGGTTCAGTTAGTAAATAATAAAAATAAAAAAGATACATACACTGGAACATAGAACATCCTCCTTTTATGAAGTCGTTTAAAACTTAATCGCCAAACACCAAAACCTTAGAACCACTCGATCAATTCGGTAATATTTTTTTATTAAATATTTTCTTTAAGGCACAAGGAACGTTCGTTTGTAAGAATAAGTTTCAAAAGCCGTAGTCCTTGTAGTGTAATGTACCATAGTCCATAACACTTTAACAACGCGTGACTACGGCTTTTGAAACTTGTTTCATGCTTTTTCAGCGTCGTTTTTTGTCGTAAATATGTTTTAGTTTTTCCTTTTTTTTTATTTAAAATGTTTTGGTGTCTCTATAATACTAATTTCTTTGCAAAGTATATTTTAAATAGGTACCATAGGAATACCACACTTATCGAATAAATACTGACAAAGTCACGAGCAAATGCTAATAATATATGTATTTTTTAAATGTAGAAGTAACGCCCTTTTCAATGATACCAGACACGACATATTTATCTAAAATTTATTTAATAATACAGTACTTTATGTCGGCTAGAGGGCGCCACATTAGGCGGTAGTACTTTATTAGGAGGGCGTACAATGGGCATAACGGGTTAATGAGTCATCCTTTTTCGTGCATGCAGCCGGCGCTCATCAATTATTATTTTTATGCGTGACTCTGCCACAATGACTCTACTCTACCTGATGGAAAGCATTTAAGCAGAATCCAAGTCTGGTGGTCACCATACTGCGAATGCAGACAATGCAACAATTCAGCTTGGTGACCGCATACCATGACGGGCTAGTGATGCTTCTGGATCATTGGGCCTCCGGTCTCGCACTCACCAACGAAACGTGACAGCACGATCGTTGTCATTTTACGTTGATTTTCTGTGCGAGGGTAGTACCGCCCTGGTCGAGCCGGCCCGTTCGTGCTGAAATCAGCGTTGCTCTACTTCCTACCTCTATGGGCTCTACTACCTACAAATTAGACGTTGTTACGTCAAAACAGTTATTATTCTTTTCTATTGGACTGCGAAAATCTTTTTATTGGCCATATACTTTTTACAGAACGAATGCTAGAGTAATATCAAAAAACAACACATTTTAAATAAGTTCACCTTCAAAACGTACTTCAATTACAACAGTGAGTTGTTCACGTACATACTTAGTTTAAATGTTACCGCGAAACCTCACTTTTTGTCTTTCAGATTTTATCTATATTGTTATCACAATAACCAGTATGTTTATTACACTCGAGAGCAACGGTAGTCACGTAGAGGACCCACAAAATTTGGGAACTTTTTTTTCTAGTTATTTGTTATGTACGCCTTCATACCCGAATTTGTATTTTTTGCAGTGGCGCATTGAACAAAGACATTTTGTTGATTATAATTTAATTTTACATACCTGTTACTGAAACTAGGGGCGAGGAGAGATAGCGATTACCTCGAGAGACTGATGGTGACGAGTAAGCTTTAGGGGAAAAGTCCCAGGGGCCGGTAGATCGTTGCGCTGGGCAGACCAAGTTTGCTCTACTCTTGGCACTACGATCCATGCTTCCCTACACACTGCTCAAGATAGAAACAGGTGGCGAGCTATTACTCGCAGGACAGCTCTAAATAGAGGTCACGACCCTTAGAATTGAGGATAACAATACAAGGAGGTAGAGAAACTAACTGTGGGTTTTAATTTAACATATCGCTTTTTTATTCAAACTGACTAAGACGAGTCACAGAAGCTAATTTAAAACTGTTTAGACCTGTAAACGCCAAGGACTCGATCTTTAAATATGTTCAGGTACTGAAAATTTAATTAAATAAGTAATTGGAAATACTTATAAATTACAAAGAAATGTAAATTAGTTGTTACGTCTGCAGTATTGTGATATGGATCTGTTGCTCTCGAGTGTAGATCATTTGACAGTCTAGTGGTCGTCTTGTTTATTTTCTTGTCCTTAAGATATCACTCATTACAATCTTATATGGCAACACAGACATGATGTAAGAATAAGATACGAAAATAACAGGCAGTCGCAACTTTCAAGGCAGTAGAGCCACGCTGATTTCAGCACGAACGGGCTGGCTCGAACAGGGGAGGTACTACCCTCGCACAGAAAATCAATGTAAAATGACAGTGATCGTGCTGTCGTGTTTCGTTGGTGAGTGCGAGAACGGAGGCCCAAAGATGCAGAAGCATCACTATGCCGCCATAGTGTGGGTCACCATGCTGCATTGTCTGCATTCGCAATGAGTATGGTGGCTACCACTCTTGGATTCTGCGTAAGCTTTCCATCAGGCAGAGTAGAATCATTTTGGCAGGTCGTACAAAAATAAAAGGGAAGTTCGATTGAAATATTTGATCGAAGCATACTAATCATAATGATGATATTAAACTGCTATAAAATTAGTTTCTTTGAGACTTAAATGCATTTAATGTGAAATGATTTAGCTTAAAGTATTATTTATGAGAAATAATGACATTTCGTCATTGATACTGTTGAAGGTAACCATACCATTATAAAGACATTAACGAGATTTTTAACTTTTTTTGTATGTTAATAAAAATTATGTGACGATTTTCTTTTTGTCATACTGATTACACATTTACACATGACTAATTGTAATAGTTTCAACTAACTTCGCAATGAAAACAATCTCTATTTTTTATTTTTTGTTTAGATTAGTTTGAAACCAGATGTTCTTAATTTAAAATTTCAAAAAGTGCCTAACTAAAAACAAGTACAATTTTAACAAAAATAAAACCGACGTCAAGGTTCGACTCGATTTCTCTTGGATGCCATCGTCAGATATTAATGTCCTTATCACCGTTGGAACACTCCTTTCCATTAAAAAAAGAATCATCAAAATCTGTTCATAAACGACGAAGTTATCCGCGAACACATTTTAAAAAAATAAAAAAATATACGGTCGAATTGAGAAACCTCTCCATTTTTTGAAGTCGGTTAATAAAAGAGTAACTTACAAAATAGGCATTTAAACTTTTTCGTGACAAAAGTAATATCTACACAATTGACACTTAAATATGTGACGCTCTGGCCGCGATACTCAACAGTTAGGTCATGCTTTGTGATTATTTCGTTCAAGACATTACAAATACTTATAATATTTCGTATGTTATAGATTTAGCAATAATAGTCTACCAACCCGTCTTCCACCGCGGTATGGTAGTTCAAAACCTCATTTCTAAATAGAAGTATCACATATATCTCATCATTATCGTCACATATCTATAGATATATATATACCATATATCATGCAGGGAACAAATAAAGGCTGATTATAGTGATAATGAATGATCTTACTACGTCATGGAGACAATTTGATGATTTGTATTAAAATTAGTACCTTTTTTAACCGACTTCAAAAAAAGGAGGAGGTTTTGAGAAGGTTTTTTGGCTTGGCGCCGACTTCAAACAGGTTTTAGGTAGCTAGCACACATAATAATACTACTATTTAAATGAACAAAGAATTAGGTATAGACAAGAATTGGCAAAGCAATTTATGAAGAGCCAGTTTATTTTAAGCTTTTTAGTATATTTTGCCAGGGAGTTTTCGTTGGATGCTTTTTGGAAGTCGGTTTTTTTATAAAAAGTTTTGTTGTGAATACAAAAACAACGCATACTTACCTACCTACTTGAAAAAACTAAATATGTAATTGCAAAGCACTTGTAATTCATGTAACAAACCGCGATCAAGGTCGCATTATTGAACTTGAAATTATGTAAGAGACGGTGTGAAGTACATATATGATTACGACATATTTATAAGCAACTAGCTGTGCCCGCCCCTTCGTACACGTGATTTTAGAATTTTCATGTTATTTTAAATTTTTCAACGTTTAAACCTTCCCTGGACTACTACAAACATTTCAAAACCAAAATCAGCTAAATCGGCCCAGCCGTTTTCGAGTTTTAGCGAGACAAAAGAACAGCAATTGATTTTTATTATATAAGACTAGCTGTCCCGGCAAACGTCGTTTGCCATAACTACTAATAAATTAAAAAATAATTAAAAAAACATTGTCCAGCGGACAAAATTGTGAATCTAAACCATTCCCAGATCCCCTTGAACACACACAAAAAAATTCATCAAAATCGGTCCAATCGTTTGAGAGTAGTTCAGTGACATACACACTCACAGAAGAATTATATATATATAAAGATTATAATAATAATCGATCAATTTGCTAGCACATATGTTTCGATTTGTTAAAGCCAAATGTGAGCGTGTTTAGTTTTTACCATTTCTACCCTATTCAGTTTTCCGTCATTTTTGACGAAAAATGAAACAAACAAAAATGAGCACCTGGTAATTTTCTAAGTAATTACTTTAAATTAAAAACAAATTATTGAGACATTTTATTTCTTTTCAACCTTTCCAGATTAGGATTGAAAGGTTAAAATGAGCCGTTTGAAGTCATTCTGTTCCTTTGAACTGAATTTATTCAAGTACCTGAACAAATTTCCGTAAAATCTTATAAAAAAATTATTGATTTAACAAGCAATTGAAATTCAAACACATAATTTGGAATCAAAAACACAAATTCAGCTTAATGTCTAAGGAAAACAACATGAGTAATAACATTTCTGGAAAAAACAATCGGAAAAATGACTCTTGAGGTCAATGTCCAGTAGTGGACTGCCATAAGGTGTTGATGATAATGATTATGATGAAACTTTAAAGAAAGATCCTTAATGTAAAGTCTAAATATATTAAATTAACATTAAGAAAGACGAGGATTCTGAGATCAAAGTTAATAATAGCACAGTAATTCAAGACTCCTTAGTACTAACAAGTACTAAGGTCGTGAGTTGGTTCACGCAGTGCAGCACATTTTTTTGCATGATTCACAGTTTGTTGCGAGTCATCTATACAACAAATAAATAAATTTTAGTGTCTGTTTGTAAAATTAAATAACCGCTTTTAACTGCATATGTATGTACACACGGTACATATACCAAAAATAAAGTAAATTTTATTTTGTCTGTCTGTGTGTTTGTTCCGGGTAATCTCTGGAACGGCTGGATCGATTTCGACGGGACTTTCACTGATAGGTAGCTGATGATACAGGAAGTAACTTAGGCTACTTTTTTTAGACTAGCTTCGATCCGCGGCTTCACCCGCGGTACGACAATAAGCGCGGGTAACACCGTGGGGTTCAGCTAGTTCTTAATATAGAATTAGGAATGTTTGTGATGTCCGTCGTAACACTCATTCATTTAAATCGACCAAATCGCCAAAAGGAAGGATAATATTTTTGTCAGTCTATTAACGTTTGTATGTTTCACCGTAGCGCCTAAACTACCAAATTTATTTTAATGAATGAGGTATTAATAGATTCGTAATAATGGGTCAGGTGACATAGGCTACATAAATTATATAAAAAATACTAGCCGACCCACGCAATCTCGTTTGCCTCTCCGATTGCCCGTAGCGTGAAAAGTTTCCCTCGTTTTCGAAACATTTTTCATTGGTGCTCCGCTCCTATTGGTCCGAGCGTGATGAAATATAGCCTTCCTCGATAAATGCACTATCCAACACTGAAATATTTTTTTACGGACCAGCGGTTCCTGAGATTAGCGCGTTCAAACAAACAAACAAACTCTTCAGCTTTATAAATAGTATAGATTAAATAGTCAGGTTTTAGATTTTTAACTTTCGCTTGGTATAGTTTTATAACAGTACTTATATCTCTTAACTAAAAATATAAAAACTCTATTTTCAGAGTTCATTAGTGACATTTTCAACCCTAAGTAAAAAAACATTAAAACTCATAAGAACATTTACATGAGATCTCGAGTTCGATTCCCGGATCGGACCAAATGTTCGTATGATCTGCAAATATTTGTTTCTGAGGTTGGGTGTCTTCTGTGTAGTACGTTTTTACAAAAAAAGAATATAATTATACTATCAGTCAATTTAGCTTCTGTAGTCAAGCAAGATAGCGTTGTGTGTCAGATGTCTGAAATTTTTTTTTTTTTATTTTTTCCGTTTTTGTAACATTTTTCAATGACGCTTAGCTCCTATAGTCCGAAGTCCGAACTCCATGCCTTATAACATTAGTATAGATAAGAAAATTTACGGTTTTCAGAAGAGATGTCAGAGGCAGTTGCAGGCGGTGCAGCGCTCGCGTGGCGTCTCCTCGCAACCTTGGAGGGCGGTTCTCTGCTGCTGGCCACTTCAGCACTGCTAGCATATACTGTAAGAAAAAAGATAGTTCACCAGAATCGAACCAGGAGGAACATTAGGAACGTGTTGGTATGTATTTAAATCGATTAACCCTGGCGATGCAGTCGATTGCAAAGACCCGTGTCGTCGATTTCTGGGACTTACATTTTAATACCTCAGAGCAAATACCTTCTTTTATTTGATCTGAGTTTAATACATATTCTTATTAGTTATTATCGCTCTTTTAACATATCTTTAAGGGTCCATACTTACTTTTTGTCATACTTCTACTTCTCTAAACGTAATCGAAAAGACTGTAGTTTTTTTTATGGTATATGTGGCAAACAACTAGACGTATGACCTGATGGTAAGCGATTACCGCCGCCCATGGACACGCGACACCAGAGGCGTCACAAGTGCGTTGCCGACCTTTGGGAGATGGGGAAAGGGATGTGGGGAGGGGTTGGGGTATAGGCCTCCGGTATCCTCACTCACTCGGTGAAACACAGCGCAAGCGCTATTTCACAGATTATAATTATATCAATTAACAATCAATATCAATCAACATCACCTCAGAGTGATGTAGGTAGGTAGTACTCCACATATTTAGTAACGGTCGTTACAGGTAACAAACTCAACTAACTTGTTAGGAAGAGAACTGAAGAGCAGGTTGGAAGCGCACGGTTGCGTTGTGGAGACGGTGGACCAAAACAGTGACGTCACGGACGTCACAACTTGGAGTAGTACGAGAAGTGAGAAAGTTGATGCGATCGTGGTGGTCGGTGCGGAACCCAAAGCAGACGGCCTGGATGGATTGTCCAGTCTGGTTACTGATGACATTTACCAAAATTTAAGGGTAAGCGACCTTAATACAATAATATTTCGGACATCTATCACACAACGCCATCTAGTCCCGAACTAAACAGAGCTTGTACCATGGGTGTACTAGACAACTGATACAAATAGATATAGCCCTTTTTGTAAATACATACATATCTTTTGTATAGGTATATAAAAATAAATCGCCGAAATGTATGTACGGACATAACTTAACTTAAATAATATTTTTTTTATGTGTTCATTGTAGTTAGGACAAGGTTTGTGTACAAAAGAAATTAAAAGATAACGGGAAAAGTCAATTTTTTACACTGCCTGTGGGAAGCCGAGATAGATATGTAAATATGGCTGTACGAAGTTCCCCGGGTCAGCTAGTTGCACATAGAAAACACCCAAACTCCGAAACAAACATTTGCAGATCATACAAACATTTGGTCCGACCCGGGAATCGAACCCGAGACCTCAAGCACAGCAGTTACTTACACAAGCACTGCGCTGCCGAGACAATCAAATATAAAATTAACTTATTGATTCACTCCCAATGATCTTAAGGTAAGCAGACCAGGCAAGCAGACCCTAAGGTAGGAGCTTTTTTTTTTTTTTTTTACGTGTGGAAACCCCCTCGGGCCGTCACCCCGCCGGGGCTTGCGGCGGGGCGGTGTGTCGGAATCGAACCGACTAAAACCACACGGTGTGCCACTCTGCGCCTGAGACGGGAGGGATCCGAGGACTGCTGTTATTAACACATCCGGACCCCTCCCAGCGCCTGCCCGCACTGAAGCGGGCACCGTCTGCTGGTAAAACTCTCATATTTTAGGCGACGTACGGCACACGCGTAACGTCGCCTCCTCGCGGGTGACCACTAAAGCGGATGGAGGGGAAAACCCGTCCCCACCATCCGCGGCCACACTCAGGGCGGCATGAGGCGCTGGTATGCGCGCCTCCGCCGCCCGGTTCGCCGGCGGCGGATCGGGTCCGAGTGGAGGTCGTCCTCCCGGGCCTTCTCCGCCGCCTCCTTCTGCGAAATTACGTCTTCGCAGAAGGCTGCGACCGCGGTAAAACTGCTGTCGCTACCGGCCATAGAGCGAATGATGGCCGGTAGCGAGAGATCCCCTCCGATGACTGCAGTGAGGGCCCGGCGCTGCGACGCCCAAGCGGGGCAGATCGCCAGCGTATGCTGGGCCGAGTCCTCACTGCAGTCGCAGTGGTGGCAGGCGGGACTCAGGTCCCTCCTGGCGACCGAGTGCAGGTACTTCCCGAAGCATCCATGCCCGGAAAGCACCTGCGTCAGTCGGAAGGAAAGAGTCCCGTGCTGCCGCCCTGCCCACTCGTGAATGACCGGCTGGAGAGCCTCCACGGCGGCAAAGCCAGCGCGTGGAGTCTCCAGCCGGAACGACCAGCGAGCCATCATGGCTCGACGGGCGGCTTCACGCCACTCGCGTACCTCTTCGGGCGGAGGGCGAATGCCTCTCTCCGCCCGGAATTCAGCCACCCGTCGATAAACTTCGGCGAGCACTTCCGCCTCCAAATCCCACGGAGGTGTTCCGGCCAAGGCGCACGCCGCCTCGGTGGACACCGTGCGGTATCCGCGGATGGCTCTGACCGCCAATACCCTCTGAGGCCGCCAGAGGCGGGCCTTATTGAGGGCAGTCAGAGCCGCCACCCACACCGGTGCCCCATACAGCGCCATCGACCGGACCACCCCCGTGTAGAGGAGTCGCGTTGCGACGCTGGCTCCACCCAAGTTGGGCAAAAGTCGCCCAAGGGCAGAGGCAGCGTCGACCAGCCTGGGACCAAGCTGTCGGAAGTGCTCGTCGAAGAGCCACCTACCGTCGAGGATCAGGCCCAGATACCTCATCTGGGCCCGAACCGGTACGAGGACCGAGTTGACCACTATGGAGGCGCCGGGGGGCGGCCCACGACGGGGCCCATGGAATAGCAGGGCCTCCGTCTTGTCCAGGGCCACCCGTAAGCCCAGCGCCTCGATGCGCCCGACCACCAGCGAAACACCAATGGTGGCCAGGCGCGCCGCCTCCTGGAAGTTCGCCCCCCGGGCTGTGACAAGAGTGTCATCGGCGTAACAAATTACGCCCAGCCCGGGGGGGAGACGACCTCTTAGGACCCAGTCTTATCCCACGTTCCACAGGAGTGGTCCTAGGACAGACCCCTGCGGAACGCCGCACGACATGGGTCGCCGTCTCAAGGCGCCATCTCGATCCTCGTACACGACGGTACGCTCCTGCAAATAGTCTGCCACCAGCCGCCTCAGGTACTCTGGCACTCCGTGGTATTGGAGTGCTTCCCCGATGCAGCTGAATGGCAGACTATTAAAGGCGTTGGCGATGTCCAGGGACACCGCCAACACCACGCCGCCACAGCTCACTGCCTCCTCGGTCACGGCCCTAAGGCGCATCACGGCATCGACGGTCGAACGCCCATCTCGGAATCCGAATTGGGCGTCCGACAGGTCGGGCCCCACCTCGCAGAGGTGCCGGACGATGCGGGCAGAGAGTATCCTCTCAAACAACTTGCCCGCCTCGTCCAGCAACACGATGGGCCTATAGGCCGCGACCGAATCGGCAGGTCGTCCCGGCTTCCTCAATAGGACCAGCTTCCCGCTCTTCCAGCACTCAGGGAAGCGTCCGGGCGCCAGGCTAGCGTCCAACACCTCCCTGAGGCGGTCCGACATATGGTCGAGGACTCGGGCCATCACTCGGGCTGGAACCCCGTCCGGCCCGAGGGCGGTGTTCTTGGAACGAATCCGCAGAACAGCCGCCCCAACCTCCGATTCCCTAACGGGCGGAACATCGCCCCCGTCGTCTCTGACCGGATAGGCCATCGACGGCGGAGCGTGCTCCGCCCGCTGCGGGAAAAGGCCCTCGACCACTTCCTGCAGGAAGCTGGGCTGGAGAGTCTCGGTAAGGGGGGGGCCCGCCGTGCGGAGCTTCTGTCGCACCGCACGATATGGGCGACCCCAGGGGTCACGGTCGAGACTCTCCAGCATCTCCTTTTTCTTTTCGTCTTTGGCGCGGCAAATGGCCAGCTTCAGAGTTTTCCGCGTCTCGCGGTACTCCTCGTGAAGCTGGTCACCGCCACCGTCTCCACGGTGACGTCACCTGCTGCGGGTGTAGGACCTCCGGGCACGAGTACACGCCGCACGGAGGTCCGCCAACTCCCGGGACCACCAGTAGACCTCTTTCCGAGGAGGCCGACGAGTCCGGATGCGGGGCATGGCCGTATCGCAGATTAGCGTAAGCGAATCGCGAAAACGGCTAGCCCCCACGTCCACGCCGACCTCCCCGGTCGGGGCCTGCGGAGAACGATGAACCTGCCACGAATGAACGATGGCCGCCTCCTCTAGTAGGTCCCTGTCGAGCTTGGCGACAGCCCACCGCGGAAAACGGGATGTATGCCGCGCCGTGTGACCCCTACTGGGGCCCTGGGACCGGGAGAGCTCAAATCGGATATAGAGATGATCCGAGAGCGTCTCGACCTCTTCCAGGACACACCAGTTCCTTACTCGTGCGGCGACAGCAGGGGTAGCGAACGAAAGGTCCACTATCGACCCCCCCTGCCGTCGCACGCACGTGTTGGTGGCGCCTCTGTTCAGCAAACAGAGGCCCACCGAAGCCGCCCACTCCTCTACGGCTTCGCCCTTGGCGTCCGTCCTGGGGGACCCCCACGCAATGGACTTTGCGTTGAAGTCCCCCAGCACGAGGACGTGCCCAGACGCTAAACGCCGCATCGAGGTCTCCAAGCTGTTAAGGAAGACCTCGAAGTCGCTCAAACTCCGGTTGGGGGAGAAGTATACACCGTAAACGGTGATCCCCCCCCACTCGGCGGCAACATATCCCGAGCCCTTGTCTCTAAGCGACAAGGGCGGGGAATGAGCCGCCCCGGAACCGACGACTGCCACGGAGCCGTCCCAGTCACCCATCCAGTTTGAACGGGGAGGAACGTAATAGGGCTCCGCGACTACGGCAACACCGATCGACCACTGGGCCATGCTTTGCAGGAAGAGATCCTGCGCCGCGGCGCAGTGGTTGAGGTTCGTCTGGACAAGGAGGTTGGAGACGTGGTCCATTACTGAACCGTCTCTACAACCTCCTCCATGGGCGACGATGTAGACGCACTAATGACTTCGGAGGCAGCCTGGGTCGCCAGGCTAGCCCCCGAAGTCTGCCGAGAAGCTCGGGAAGGCTTGCAGCCCCCCTGCCCCATCTGGTGATTGGCGGGCTTATTGCCCGCCGCACACATAGGGCAGTGAGGGGCGGCAGAGCATTCTGCCGCCTTGTGCCCCGTTCGACCGCAGCGGAAACAGAGTCCGCTGCAGTCGAAGCAGCTTTCACACTTGGTGCGTGTGTGTCCCGCTGACAGGCATTTGTAGCACCTCATTGGCCTCGCCGCCAGGATTGTGATCCTGGCGCTGACGAAGCCAACGAGGAGCCTGCCGGCGTCGCCCAAAACTTTGGCCGACGCCACGGGACAGCTCATCCACACTGCACCAAGGCCCCCTGGACCGGGACGGATGGTGCCGACCCTGATGTTCTCCGCGTTGCACTTCGTCCTTTCCTGGACTGCAACGCGGACATCATCAGCTGTGACGGAATCGTCCAGGCCCGAAACGCGCAGCTCTGCGCATTTAGTGGGCCTGGAGATCCTCACACCATCCGTGGCTGCGAAGACTTCCCGAAGCTTCTCGGCGAAGGTGTCCGCCGTCTTTGCGCCATCGGCCCCAGGGAACTCGAGGACTCGAGCTCCCGTCTGGGCTAGGCGCAGGCGGACACCTGACGCTCCAAAATCTGGGGCGAGACTGTCCCGGGCCGTCTTAAAGACGGCCGCGTAGGACAGTCCACCGCTTGCCGCCTCCGGTGACACCGTGACCACCACAGCCGCGGTCTTAGGCGGCTGCAACTTCCGCGGCTTCTTTGGGGTGGCCCTTGCCACCGGTGACGACTGCGGGCCAGAGGCCGCCTTTCGGGCAGCCTTATTGGCCCGCTGTCGGGACTTTTTCGACTTAGCCCCCCCTACTAGCTGCCAACCATCATTTGATGGGGCAGTAGATGTGGGGGGGCCTGGCAGAGGTGTTGGAGTGGGGAGCGGAGGAAACTCCGCTCCTGCCCCCGCCGCCGTCTTGGGCCCCGTCTTTTTCGGCGCAGCCGTCTTGGCTGGGGCCTTTGTCATCCGCTGCTGTGACTGTCGAGCAGCGGTAGGGCCCGGCGCCGTCGTCGCTGCCGCGTACGTCACGCGACCCCCCACCACGGGAAGCGGGGTCGTTGCCGACGCGACCTTCGGCCTCGGCGCTGCAAGAGGCGGCCGAATAATGGGGGCGGGAGGCAGCCTCGCCTCCAGGCCGGCCAGACGACCGTCCACCAGATTCCCCACCGAGGTGAGGATCTGCTGCAGCATCTGCTGCAGGACGTCGTCTGGTACCCCGGGGATGGTAGGGGCCGGCTGGGACGTAGACGGGGACGGCTGGGAGGCGGACGGGGCCGGCCGGGACGCAGACGGGACCGGCCGGGACGCAGACGGGGCCGCCCAGGACGCCGACGGGGCCGGCCGGGACGCAGCCGGTGCCGGCCGGGTTGCAGACGGGGCCGGCCGGGACGCAGACGGGGCCGGCTGGGACGTATTCGGGGCCGACTGGGACGCAGATGGGACAGGGACCCTACGCTCAGGAAGCTCCGCCCGAAATTGGGCGAACTGAGCGATCAGGTCCGCCACCTGCTCCGTCAGTCGGTCATTGGCCGCCTGTAGGCGCGCCACGTCTCCAGCCAGGGTCTCCACGACCCCGGCTACGGCGGAAGAGGAGTCCTTGAGGGCCCTCACAAAAGGGCCCTTCAGGTTCACGGACTTGGTGGCCACCTTGTGGATTATGGCCACCGCCGCTTCCGCTCTCTCCTGTAGGGAGCACGGTGTTTGGAGCACTGAGTCCCCGTCTACCGGCTCACCTAACTTAAGCAGGAGATCTGCAATCTCCTCCTCCGCCTGTAATTCGCCGTCAGCCCTGGCTCGCCTATAAGACTCCGCCTTACAAAAGACGGAGCCCGACGGGGCCGAAACCGGGGTCCGCGATCGCCCCCTATGACTGCTAGGCACCTTAGGAGGCAACATCGCCTGGGCGAGGTCACTCTCGCAGTCATTGGGGCGTCCGCGCTTTCGACCGTCTGCCTCCGTGTCCATTGGCTCCAGTGCGTCCGTCCTCGCACTGGAACCAGCATCCCCGACATTCATGGTGGACTTCGAACGCAAGCGTTCCGATGTTCTTCGGCTCCCAGCAGTCAGAACGACTTCTGGGAGCCCCACCGATGTAGGCGTCCCCGATATAGCCTCCTCTTCGGTAGACGACTGGTCGTCCGCCTTTAGGAACTGCCCCTTCGCGTTCCTCCTCCTCTCCTTCTCCCTTCTCACTGTGTTTCCGTGTCCGTTTTCGTTGCCAAGTGTCGTCGTTGTTTTATCAGTCCGGTTTTCTTTAATGTTTGAATTATCATCTGCCATAACATAACCCACGAGTAGGGGAGAACTAAAAGTCCACCCGGGCAGAGATCCCCAATACCCGGGCAAGCGTAAATTTGTGCCCAACCGAGGGGTCCGCAGGTCCCTGGCTGGGGGTGTGCTTGCGACTGAACTACCCATCAGCCATGCATCCCCTGGTCACACACCAGAACACGGGATTCGGGGTAATTTTTTATAGAGGTTTTCTTCCTCGCGGTCCGGGCGGTTAAGCCAAGACCCTCGCCCCCGATCTAATCGGGATTACGATATGCCAACGGTGGCAGGAACACGAGTCCACTGCCTGCTCGACGGTAGGGTGAGTACACGCCGAGCCCATCCCTATGCGGCATGGCGTCTAAAATCCACGCCTCCGCCTCGGCAGCCTGTAATTCGGCTCCGTCTTTCCCTTAGTCGCCTTTTACGACACCCACGGGATGAGATGGGGTGGGGCTATTCTATGCCGGCCCCACACGGCGGCCTAAGGTAGGAGCTAGTTTAAGGTTATTTCACCTCAAATCGATCACGATGACACCGTGGAACATTGTGATTGGGAATCTTCACCATACACGCTTGCCGGCGAAAGCAAGTTGATGTAGAATAAACTCACACTAGGCCTATTGTTGATCGAAGCTAGGTCTTCAGGACCCATTGCCACGATTAATATAATCCTGATAAATTCCGATGTAAATTAACCTTTAGAGGTACTGAACAGATATAACGAATGCATGCATATACGATACCAAGGCTGTCTCCACGTTAACACCTTGCTCTATTAGCATCTGCGATTCACACATCTGACATAATAAATGTTTTTGAATGTGCTAACGTATCACACTGCTAATAGTGACCAAATTATAAAGGCCTTTTATTACGAAGAATGACCTTCCTGAGCTATCTACCAGACGATATATATTCTAAGCTTTTCGGTGCCTAAAGACGAAAGTCTTCAATGAGTGCGTCCTACCCGTCCTAACCGTAATGACATACGGAGAAGAAACGTGGAAACTACGGTGCGGCTGGTCCACAAGTTTAAAGTCGCTCAGCGTGCTATGAAGAAAGGCTATGCTCGGCGTTTATCTAAGGAATCGCATCAGGAATAAAATGATCCGGCAGAGAACTAAGGACATCGACATAGCCCATCGGATTAGCAAGCTGAAGTGGCAGTGGCCGTAGAACCGGTAACCGTTGGGGTAAACGGGTTCTTGAGTGTAGACCTCGTCTCAGCAAACGTGTAGGACGTCCGCAGGACAGGTGGAGTGATGAACAGCGCAAGGCGGCTGGCAGGAGCAGATCGAACTAAGTGGCGCTTATTTTAAGTTTTTTGCGCTCCTCCTCCATATAAATATTAAGTTTGTCAAATTTCATACTCCTGCGTTGTCATAATTTTCCTAAAAAGGGATACAACATTTTTGTACACTAAACGCATTCAAATAACATTGTTGAATATTTCAGCTCCTGGAATCAGTATCGTCCCGTGTCCACCCCGGAGGGTACATCGCGTGGGCTTGCGCTCGCGACGGTTCCAGTGCCCTGGACGCTTTCAGCGACGCGGGCGCAGCCTTCGACACGGTACTCCGGGCCAGCTTACACCAAACTGCTGAACTGTAAGATCAATACCTACTTATTATTACTTCTCACCATATTCCTGCTACATGTTGTACTATTGAGAACTACACTTCATTACAAAACGGGTGGCCTAATCGGAGTGGAACAACGGTCTCACAGAAAAGCTCCCTTCCCTCAAGTTAGTCCTTCCGTTAGTGGTCGCGAATCTGGATGTTCTTTGAATCCATTTCGTGTCTGTTTGTAAAGCTCCCGCGACAAAGGATGTATATCTTATCTATACTTCTATACTAATATATAAAGCTGAAGAGTTTGTTTGTTTGAACGCGCTAATCTCAGGAACTACTGGTCCGATTTGATAAATTCTTTCAGTTTTATATAGCCCATTTATCTAGGAAGGCTATAGGATATATAATAATAATAATAATTTCTTTATTTCTCTTCTTACAATCACCAATACATGCAATATTATTATTGTTTTTTCACAATACAAAACAATACAGCAATTGTAAGAGGACTGGTGTCTGAATTAGACGTGAGTCTGTAGCTCAGATCACCAGGCTCTCACCCCGCTGTCACATAGCTAGCTGTTTATAAAGTTTTACACTATAGTATATTGGAAGAGACATAGAATTTGTGGCTGAAATAAAGTAAAAGAAAAAATAAAAAGCAAACTAAGAGAAACGAATAGAATAACATACCGGACACCTCGAAGTGTGTTTTGCGCTAGTGTATGTTTGTGTACAAGAGTGTGTGCGTGTGTGTGTGTGTGTGTGTGTGTGTGTGTGCGTGAGAGAGAGAGAGAGAGTGAGTGTGTGTGTGTGAGTGTGTATGTATTTGAAATTCTCAATATAAGTTGTTTTATATATCTAATAGACATCCTCGTGTACGAACATTATTACCTATGTAGTAAATTTTCTGTGGTTTGATAATCTAAGGTTTTCAACCATTCAACAATTATCGGTTGGCATGTAGACGTGGTATGGGCATATATTGAGAGAATGCGATTTACTTTATTGTAGAGGGAGGCACCCAGATAGTCGAAGTATTTCAATGTTTTTTCTTTATATTTGTATATATAATATCAAATAAATGTGTCAGAAATAACTGCGAGGCGCTGTGGGTGTGCAGGCCGACGGGTGTCGCGGAAGAAACAGTGGCCGCACTCTTCGCCTGCTCTCAACGACCCCCACTCTATGGGTTCTCTGTCCGGTAACGTATTCCAAAAGACAATTTCCGTCACCGACTGAGTGAGGATACCGGAGCCCCCCCCCCCCTCTCTCTCTCTCTCTTAAAACCAGAGATCCTACAGGTGCTAATATTATGTTTTCCAAAATAAAAAGTGAGTTTAAAATTTTAAGGATCATTTCTTAACAAAATAGATAAAAAAAATTACAAAAGGATTTTGGGATGAGAAAAGCTGAGAAAATTTCAAGGATTTCCGAAAAATCCACGTAATTTGTAAATTTTATTTATTCTTAAATTTTTGAATGTGTTTCTATTATTGTTTTTTTTTATGTAGTAGGCGGGCAAACGAGCAGACGTATCCCCTGATGGTAAGCGATTACCGCCGCCCATGGACACCTGCAAACATCAGAAGCGTCACAAGTGCGTTGCCGGCCTTTGGAGGATAGGGAGTGGAGATAGGGGGAGGGGGTTTGGGTTATGGGCCTCCGGTATCCTGACTCACTCGCTGAAACACAGCGCAAGCACTATTTCTCACCGTATAAATTCGAAGTGCTCTTACTTTTGTTAGTTACTGAAAATTTGCTCACACTGTTCTCGTAGGCCCGTATCGCTCAAAACAATGACTTTGTTAGATTTTTTCCAAAATAAAATAATTCTATGACAATACAAATTCACCTCCGACCAGGCTAGGTGATCATGCCTGGCGGGTCACTGCCCAACGGTTAAGTGATAATCAGAGAGAGCGCGAGAACTTCTATCCTGGATGACCGAGCTTTGCTCGTAATTTTTGTTTTAAATAAGTATAGTGGCACCCTCTCTGGACAACTCAATGGATCTTATTCCAGTACAGTTTAACGTAGTTCGCTTGAGATCCGATAGATGGCGCTAGATGGACGTTGATTTTTATCGATAAAGTTTATTGCTGAAAACACGAATAAGGCCGGGGTTAGATTAGAGCCACGCCGCGTGTAGCAACGCAGCTTGACTCAACGGGCTGGTGATTATACTACAGGGTCGTGTTACGTGTCGCCGCGCGTGGTGATTATTTTTTGTGTCAGTTCAGTGGTGGCCACGTGAACGTCCGCACCCATTTACAATGTTCTCTTCCGACTCAGATACTGATAAGTCAACTCAAGAAGAAAAGAAAGAAGTGGAGATACTGGGTACACCCAGTAAATGCATTAAGAGGGACTCGCACGCGTACTGAAATGTGATAGACGTGTGTCTGGTTGCTTACTCGTCAACGTGCCAGAATGCTTGAAGGCGTGAATGCGCGTAGCCACGTGGTGATGAAACTAGCGTTGAACAAGCCAACGCGTCACTTCCCCCACCACCTAGCCCACGCCGATCGAAATCGAGCGGTCTGCGTGGCGTCACCTCGCTCGGCGACACGTGGGACTGAGTAATGTTACCACCACGCGTTGCGACACGCGGCGTGGCTCTAATATAACCCCGGCCTAAAACGATGTTTTCTAAAAATGAACCCAACTAGATCGATTTATCGCTCCTGAAACCCCTTAAACTAAATTTTATGATAATCGTCTGAGCCGTTTCAGATTATATTGGTACATAAAAATCTATATATATATAAAAGAGGAAAGTGACTGACTGACATACCCAGAGATCAACGCACAGCCCAAACCGCTGAACCTAGAATCCTGAAATTTTGCATGTAGTTTTTTTATGTAACGTAAGTGACTGACTGACGTAAGTGACACTAAGAAAGGATTTTTTGAAATTCCACCCCTAAGGGGGTAAATCAGGGGATGAAAGTCTGCGTGAGCGGAGCCGCGTGCAAAAGCTAGTATAATATAAGAATTAAGATATTAGTGTTCTGTGCTCCGTGTAGTGATGTCACTCCGTAGTTCGGTGTATCTTTAGTAGATGGCGCTGTAGTGTGCTGCTGTTGCGCTGCATGTGGAAGTCGCCACAACTTGTCTTCTGCCTTATTTTGCTAAATAGAAACAGAAAGCCCATGATATCATATCAATATTGTTTTATATTCTGGTAATTTCCATTCAATTAATAATTTATTTATTTACAGAAATGCAGCTCACCGAGTAGGAGAGTGTCTCGGCAGATGGCTTAAAATACTAACGTGATCTTTCTTCTACCTCTTCTGCACTGTTAATATAAATTAGCTAGGTGACAGCTCATTATAATAAAATGTGTAATGTTAAGTCAATAATCACTAGTATCAAAGTATATTTTACATAAGAAATAAATTGGTGATACATATTCATAAAATGTTTTGTTTTATTGGTATTTATCTATACATAAATTGGAGTGTCTGTTTGTAATATTAAAATAACCGCTTTTTACTATATGCATATGTATGTATACACGGTACACATAAAAAAATGTATTTAAAAAAAATTTTGTCTGTCTGTTTGTCTGTCGGTCTGTCTATCTGTCAGTCTGTCTGTTTGTTCCGGGTAATCTCTGGAACGGCTGGACAGATTTGGTATGATGGGACTTTCACTGGCAGGTAGTTGATGATCCAGGGAGTAACTTAGGCTACTTTTTTTAGACTAACTTTGTCCCGTGGCGTTACTCGCGGTACAACAACACCGTAGGGTTCAGCTAGTACTCCATAAATAAAGCCACTGACGAAAGTCACGAAAGACTATGTCATTGATAATACTTAAGAGTTTGCTTGCTTGACCGCGATAATCTCAGGAGCTACTTGTCTGAATTGAAAAATTATTTCAGTGTTATATAGCCCATTTGTCGAGGAAGACTATAGGCTATTTACCATCACGCAAAGGCCAATAGGAGCGGAGCACCAATGAAGAATGTTACAAAAACGGAGGAAAATTATTATGCTACGGGCAAGAGACGTAAACGAGATTGCGTGGGTCAGCTTATAATCTATACACCTATACAAATAAATAAAATTGGAGTGTCTGTTTGTAATATTTAAATAACCGCTTTTTACTAAATGCATACACGGTACATATATCAAAAATGCAGTTAAAAAAAATTGTTTTTCTGTCTGTTTGTTCCGGGTAATCTCTGGAAAGGCTGGACCGATTTTGACGGGACTTTTACTCGCAGGTAGCTGATGATCTAGGGAGTAATTTAGGCTACTTTTTTAGGCTAAAATAAAAACAAACAAACTAAATAGAGCCTGTACTATGGGTACTAGACAACTGATATAAATAGGTACATATATTTTACACTTTTTTTATACCGGGTGCTTCAAAAAAATGTATACACACTTTGAACTTCCATAGAAAATTTATTTACAGTTCTACAAAGTTAAATTTCAGGAAAATAGAAAGCTGAAAGTCCAATGTAAATGAAACATAAATAACAAATGTTAATACTGTTCAAATTGGTGACCTGCAGCATCAATACAATTCTGAGTACGAGTCACCACAGATTCTGTACATCGTATCAAAACGTCCAATGAGATTTCTCTACACACTGCTTGAATCTCATTCCAAAGAATGTCTAGGTTACGTGGTTTACGTTTGTACACCTCATCTTTTACTGTGCCCCACAAGAAGAAATCCAGTGGTGTAAGGTCTGGAGAGCGTGCTGGAAACTCGATTGGCCCCCTGCGTCCTATCCACTGGCCCGACAAATTTTGATCCAGGTAAGCTCGTACGTCCCTGTGATAGTGCGGCGGAGCACCATCTTGTTGAAAATAAAAATCATCATTACCGTATAATGCACGAATGGCAGGAAATATGGAATCAGCAAGCATTGTTAGGTAATTAATACCAGTTACAGTGCCTTCAAATCGAAAAGGTCCAATGAGTCCCCTTGAAGACAAACCGCACCACACATTTACACCAGGCAAATTTACAGCTTTTTCAATTGTAATGTGAGGATTTTCTTCACACCAGTAAACACAATTGTGCCTATTGACAGTTCCATTAAGTTTGAATTTGTCTCGTATGCGTGTAATTGTTAATCTTGAAGGTGGTTCTGTATCATACTCCCTTCTCCACTGTCTTTGAACTTCATTTACATTCTCAAACTTCCAGTACCACTTAATAACCTGCTTACGTTCTTCAAAACTCAAACGTACGTCCCCCATGTTGATATTACAAATTCCAACTGATAATATAACATAGAGGGACGATTATGCTTGCACCTGGCGAAGAAATATAACATTAGCCTTGTAGAGCGGGAAAACTACAATAGTTTAAAGTGTGTATACATTTTTTTGAAGCACCCGGTATAAACATGTTATACATAGAAAACACCCAAACTCCGAAACAAATATTTGCAGATCATACAAACATTTGGACCGGCCAGGGAATCGGACCCGAGACCTCAAGTTTAGCAGTTGCATACGTTCCCACTGCGCCACCGAGGCAGTCTAAAGTCTGTTATTCCTATCCCGACAAAACAATATTTAACTTCCTATAGTTTTTGTGTGGTGACGGTAACAATATTTTTACGAAGTGTCACTACTCACCACCGCTATTCAACCCGTGGGTGTTGCCAGATTAAAAAAAGCCGAAACCAAACCGACTAGCGAACGTGGAATATTAAATCAAGGCAAGAACCTCCTATCTAATGTATAGTCTTACAAGATCTATAGACATAGTAGAATGAATGTGACACGGTTGATGATCCTTTATCCGCAAATTAAAAACATTTTTATAGGTTCTACATTATGTTGTCTAAATACACAGCACATTTACAACTTTAAGCTTATAGTGAGCCAAGTATAATCCCACGGTATCAGGGTATGGATTACGATATCATTACGCCTATTAGGAGTAACCCTGGTTTTCCTGTTGTACTGGCGCAATTAAGTTTTTATAGGAGTCTCCTATAAAGGCCCTCAACCATGGTGACTTTTTGCTGCGCTGCAGCAGCGAGGCTGTCGCGCGTTCGCATCAATACAGTCGTGATACTCGTGATACTAGACATCAAAAATTGTAAAAAAATATATTTTGATATGTACCGTCTGTATGCATTTATTAAAAAGCAGTTATTTAAATATTACAAACTGACACTCCAATTTTATTTATTTGCATTGATTTTATTGTCCTACCCTGTCCCGCGGTTATTGTCGTGGGACAAAGCTAGTCTACAAAAAAAGTAGCCTAAGTTACTCCTTTGATCATCATAGATTACCCGGAGCAAACAGATATTACAAACAGACAATCCAATTTAATAATTTGAATAGATAGGTACCTACATCTCAATTTCTACTATTAATAACATTTGGTTAAAATTCAATGCTCAAATACTCTCAATATATTAGTATGGTCCTAAATACTAAAATATTCTCCATACTTAGGAATGCAATTTATAAAGCAATAAACTGAGCCGAACTCCGTGACTAGTCTCACAATTTTCCTATGTATAATAAATACATGGTCACCCTATTTAGAAAATGACGAAAAGCCTTCATTCCAAACGTTTCAATTTCAAACTCGGGTCGTACTTATAGAGTGCTCAGGCAATCAGTCCTGATTCTGACAAAATACGTCCACGTCCCACACTATAAATATAACATTAAAAATGTTTTGATTTTATATTAATTTACTTTTTTTTTTTGTTCTAAACTAAGTAATCGCCCTTTTTATTTGATCTGGATTATCATCACATTTACAAAGATTGGACAAGATCAGTTAAGGTATTGTGTATTTATCGTTAATTAACGAATAAAAATTAAACAAAATAAAAAAATAAATAAAAATAATTCAAAATGAATATTGTGATGTATTGATAAAAAGAAGTAATAGATAGAAAAAAAAGAAGTATACAGACCTCAAATAATTAATATTTTCTATTTATTTTATTATCCTGCCAGTTTCTCAATTTTGTGTAACGTAATTTACTATTTCTATAGGTAAAATTAAATAAATAAAATAAATTTTAGTAATAGTAATAGTTTCTATAGGTATTCATAAGTTTTACTTGGTAAAACCAATAAATATTTAAATTTACAAATTAATATCTATTTACACACAATAATTTGTCGATTTTCTTAATTAGTCCCTTTTATGAAAATTACCAAATTTGTTCCAATGGAAAACTAATGTATAACATGGCAACACCAATTCCTGATTGGGATTGGCTATGCATTATGCAGCAAGCAGTTGTCATTTGTCAACTTTCGCAATGGAGTGTTGGACGTGTCCGTAGCAACTAAATTTACTTTTTATTTACTTGTAATGCTGCCACCACTTTAACAGTTATTCCAAATACCATTTACGATTATGTTCATTTCGTGTGAAGTTTTGTTTAGTTTAAATTCGTTGCTGAAACATGGAAGAGGTACGTTGTTAGGTTACCAATGCTACCATATTTTTGTTGTGTCACAATACGCGAAGTTATTGTGTGGTAATTTTGCAATTTGTTACTTTTAGGAACTTAACGAGAATGATTTGGAGGACAGGCTGTATGCTATGTTACATCATGTGGACGAGTCGGAGGGAAATTTAACATCAAATCAAAATCACCACGATGCATTGTCAGTCGTCGAGAACGCCCCGAAGAGCACGGTACGCCGCTATTGGCGAACCAGCGAACCTACCACCCAATATCAGAAAGTGAACACACCGAAAGAACCCAACGCGTCGCTTAACAACAATAAACCGAATATGAATCAAACAAACCAAACACCTAAACCCAAAGAAGAGAAACTTGAGTCGCCAAACACTTCACCCACAGTTGATCTGTCCATATTGCAGTCACCGGTACCGCAGAACATTAAACGAACCATCGAAATTATTGAAGATGACTATCAAGAGCAAGTTGTGCTTGAATCGAGTGATGAAGATGAGGTCATTGAAGTAGCGCTGCCGCCTAAACCAACTATTACAATAGAAAGCTCAGACGAAGATGAACTCACCATTATCAATCCAAATTCTCAAACAAAACACCAATCTAATAGTGAAAGTAAAGTTGCATGCAGTGGTGAGCGAGATGTTTCAGCAAGTCCAGCTCCATCGGCTGTCTCGTCAATTTCAGATGAATTTATTCGTGGTGATTGCATAGCATTAAACATATCCTCCCGACATCAAGACAACCCCAGCTTTGATTTCAGTCTTCATGGATCTGATCTACTGGTAAAAAGTACTCCATCAAAAAAAAAGAGAAAGAAGAAATCTAAAGAAGCCGTGACTTCTACACCGGTTGCCACAGTGGTTCAGGCCAAGACTTTCCCTAATGATGAATGTTTTGCTACACCTAAAAGTAAAGCTAAGAATAAGAAACAGAGAACTAAATTGTATGGAATTATCGAGAAGAGTATCCCGAGTGCCGATATATATGATTCTGACAGCAATCAGTCTATCGACACTAATAAAAACAGGAGTACATACATAGTTACTGAGAAAAGTCTACCAAATACTGATGTTTATGAATCAGATTCAAATTTATCAGAGTGTGCGAAAGAGATTCCCAAACAATCGAAACACAATGATGGTACCACCTCCGACAGTAGCTTGTCAGCAGAAGTAGATAATGAAGAAGTTACTGTAACAACAAAAAATAATGATGATACCACCATTACAAATGCATCATTTGAAACAATCTCTATTGTGGATCTAACGGACAATGATGCATACATCACTATAGATAAAACTAATAATTCGGACATAAGTGAGAATATCATAATGGGTAATGTGTCTGGATTTAATACCACTGAAGATTATGACAACCTAAGTATGTCTGACAGTAACGTTTCAAAATTCGGTTCAACAAAAATTCCAGCTATATTAAATGAAGATTTAGACTTTTATAATTTGAAGGATAAAGACAAGGGATGTAAAAGACGCAAATACTCACTAACAACTCTTCGTGCTGAGATGGAGAAATTCTACAATGAGAGCTGGGGCGGTGAAAATTTTAACCATAGAGAGATACAGAAGAGCATGTCCCGTAAGTTACTTTTAATATTTTCTGCTATTTTTAAATGTTTTATCAAAATTCTTCTTACAACTTTTTCTAAATCAGTAACATTTACCACGTATATAAGTATTACATGGAATTCACATTGTATTGCACAATAGAATGTCATCCTGAATTTCTTCTTAGGTAAATATCAGTGCTAGTTAGTAAACTTTTTATGAAAAACAGACATACTCTCCCAAACAGTATGTAATCAATCATTTAAATCTACAGTGATATTACATGTATAATTGGTAAAAGTAATAACCTATTATGACCATTATTATATTATCTTTTTAAATATAGCTTGTGTGTATAGTAATTTGTGTGTCAAAAATATTTTGGCTATATAAGTCATTATTATATTCCGGTTTGAAATGCTACCTGGCCTGACCTGACCTGCTGCCTATAGTATCCCTTATTTACTTAATAACTACCTCAATACAAATAGGACTATTTTTCTTAACTATATGCATGTAGTGTGTTATTGATAAATTAATCTTCTCGATGAATCAAATCTTTACAACATCAATTTCAGTAGCATTGTCGGAGATACAAATATAGTAATTCTATCATTCATTCTGTTGTTATTGCATAATTATCACAACATACCTATGAGTGGGAGGAAGATAGCACCATTTTTATTCTTAATTAATGACTTACGACCGTAACTGCAGTATAGTAAACAATTTCACTATACTCTGGTAATTAATTAACTACCTATTGTTATAGTTGGAGAGAAATCTGAATGACTATTAATGGATACTGTAGAAGCCATTAACATAGATTTCATAAACTAATTAGAGTTAACATTCCACACATTATGTGCAATTATAATTAAAATACTTTTAAATGTCATTAACAGCTTTTAGTAATAATGTCTTTTTTTTTTCTAGGTGATAAAAATCTTTGGGTTATCGATCCCAAGGATAGGATGCCATCATTGACTCGAAGAAAAGCACTGTAAGTATAAACTGTTGGTTATTCCAAAAATTTATGATGTTAATATTTAGAAGGTAAAAGTTTTTTTTTAAAAACACTTTTACTGAATAATTTGTATCACTTTTCATAAATAAGTATTTCATTTCACTACTCGCTTAATTTTTTAAATTTCATTTTTACAGAGTTTGAAACCCTCTCTTTATTATTAATTTATTGTATGTATATAAATAATTACGTTAAATATATTATGCCTATTTAAGTGGAGTCAGGGTTGCCTTGCTCCACATAATAGCAGTGAAAATTTAAACAATGTGTCTTTACATTAGAAGTTTAAGTATAATATAATACTCTGAAACTCAATTGACGGCCTTCTGCATTTATTTATTTAATTAATATGTAATTCAAATGTTTATATGATCTGGAAATACTTGTTTCGGAGTTTGGGTGTATTTACAAAAAAAAAGTGAATATGTATTTATATCAGTTATCTAGGACCCTCTGATAGAGATAAGATACAAGCTCTGCTTCGTTTAGGACTAGATGGCATTGTGTGTAAATAAAAATCTGAATCCAAATACAATTTATTTATAAGTTTTACATACTAATATAATATTGTATGCCTTAGCTTCTGACCTAGCCTATGGCAGTCTTGACAGTCTCAATAGCTACTTTATCTACATTTTACTACTAGCAGACCCACGCAACCTCGTTTGTTTCTCATATTGCCCGTAGCATGATAATTTTCCCCCGTTTTTGAAACATTTATCATTGGTGCTCCGCTCCTATTGGTCTTAGCGTGATGATATATAGCCTATAGCCTTCCTCGATAAATGGGCTATCTAACACTGAAAGAATTTTTCAAATCGGTACAGTAGTTCCTGAGATTAGGGCGTTCAAACAAACAAACTCTTTAGCTTTATATATTAGTATAGATATAATAGTCTCCACTATTTTCTCGAAACTTTAATCATTCTTAGACTAATATAACATGTATTTTTATTGCAGCTGCAACTATTGCAACAGGCCAGGGCACCGTGACGATACCTGCCGCATGAAGCCGCCTGTTTGCTACATGTGTGGTCTCACTGGACATCTAGAGCCGCGCTGTCCTAGCAAGATCTGTGTCAATGTATGTACTACCGCTCTTTATTAACTATCATACTGTTGGGGTCAGCATTAGTTAACGATGCAACGAAATAAAACACTAGAACAATTTAAATTCAAACTTAAGTTCAGAATACGACTGCATATACGACGGTCCCCCATTATAAATGGCATAATTCCTTAAGTTACAGAGTTAAAGTATTTTGTTTTTTTTTTACATGTACATACTTTCTTTAAACGATATCGTTTTTATTTTTTAGTGCGGTTCTCCGAACCAGATGTACTCGACGATGTGTCGCAACTGCTGCAACTGGGGCCAGCTCACGTGTGCTGAGTGCGGACAGAACGGACACCCTTCTTCGCACTGCCCCGATATATGGCGCAGATACCACAATACGGTGAGCGTACAACAAACTGTGATATTAATTTTTTTATTATTTTTTAACTGAGCCGCGGTGTTACCTGCGGTACAACAACAACCGCGGTGCAGAGTTAGTCTAAAAAGGTAGCCTAAGCAACTTCTTATATCATCAGTTATCTGCCAGTGAAAGTCCCGTCAAAATCGATCCAACCAAAGATTATTCACAAAATACACTCTCACACTGAGAGTAATGTCGCCGATCACAACTAGTGTAGACATAACTCCTGCAAATTCAAAATACAATAATCGAAACTAAATTAGAAATGTTAATCCAAAAGCCAGCCAAAGCTTAATATTTTGAATTGAATTTAAATTCAATATTATAGAATTAACACGATATTTTTTCGGACATCTATAACACACAACGCCATCTAGCCCAAGTTAAGCAGAGCTTGTGTTATGGGTACTAGACAACTGATATAATTACTTATATACTTTTTTTTTGCAAATACATTCATATTATACATAGAAAACACCCAAACTCCGAAACAAATATTTGCAGATCATACAAACATTTGGCCCGACCCGGAATCGAACCTGAGACCTCAAGAACAGCAGTCGCGTACGCTACCACTGCGCCACCGAGGCAATAATATATATATATAGATATTGTTAGTGCAGAGCAGTGTAACAACAAAATGTGTCTGTTACAGATTGACAACAACATGCCGCTCGAAAGATATGGCCAGCCTAAGAAGCACTACCAACTGTACTGCAGTGGGTGTGCGAGACGCGGGCATCTCGTCCACAACTGCCGCGTCACGATACCGTTCTCCGGCTTCCCTATCAACTCCCCCTACGTCTGTATATACCGCCCGCTGTATCCCCCCACACCGAACACCCCTAATACAAACCAAAAGAAACAAAATAAGAATTCATCCCAAAATCTCCAAACCCCACCACCTACAACTCCGCACAGGCAAGACCGCACCAAGCGCCAGTCTAAATCCCCAACCACTCACGAAACACATGTGAATAAAAAGAGAAACACCATGTCTCCCTGTGTGGAAAATGATCTTCGCAACACCAAAAGTCCTGTCAATACAACACAAAGGAAGATCTCTACTAGCAAAGATGACGAAACAACAAAAGATCAGAATAAGACCCCCAATGAGAGTGCTAAAACTCAGGGAATTGTAGAAAAAGCACTCAATTTCATTCCACTCTTCTCAGCCAATCATGACAAGAAGGGCAATATGATTCAAGACAATGAGGTCTCTGATACTAGCGAAATCGTCACCTCCGCCAGAATTTACGTGACTAACGATATTATAGACAAACTAAAATCTGACGAAGGTAAAGAATGGTTGAAAAACATGTCCGACACATACAATGTTGAAGTGGAAAAAGCAGAGATAAATTCATTTTTGAGTATTAAGGGAAATACTGTGAATCAAGAGGTGTTCCAATCTCAACTGAGGGACTGGGTCAAACCTCCACCAAGTGCTGATACTATAAAACACAGCACTGAAAATGATGGCCAAGATGCTAAGATGGACCAGTATGCGAGTGTCATACCTAAGAACAGAAACAATCTGTTACGTCAATTGAGTAAAGCACTGGAATCTTTGAAGGAAGATTTAGGAGACCCTAGCGCATTGTACAAGGAGTTGAAATATTTACAAAACCGACAGCAAAATCTGCTCAAGCAGAAAGTGGTTAACCCGAAACAGCTGAGCAACAACAGGGTACATATTAACCAAATGCTCAAGAGGCTCAACATGGTATTACTCGGGCAAGCCGGCCTTGCCGATGGTTCCACGCACTTAACTGAACTATACTCTTTTCAAGAGAAACTAATAAACTCTAGACAGAAAAACATACCTACCGAAATCCGAAAGGAAATTGGAGAACATTATAAATTTATATTTACTTCATGCCCCAGAAATGACTACATGGATCTAGTAAAAATGTATCACATTTCGAATCAGACTTCACTCTTGAGTAAGAAGAAAAATAAAACTTTAAACCTTAAGCCTAAAGTGAACAGATTACAGAAAAAAGTGAACAGCATTCCAGCACAATCATTACAAAGCGGGGGAAAAGTGGAAAAGCAAGTAGGAAGGGAGGAGAAGCTTGGCCAAAATAATAATCCCCACATGATGCAGAAGATGGCTTTTTATCACAAGCGACTATTGAGCACGCGCCCGACCGGCGCCGCCCTCAAGAAAACACGAATCGAGTTAGTGAGGAAACTGCACTCTTTCATCGCCTCAATGTTCAGGAAAGAGAACATGTCTTCAAAAGCATTGAAGAAAATGAGAAAAACCCAAGAACAGGCGCAGCTGTTCTTGGCTAACGTGTAAAATATAATTTAGGAGATAAATATTTTATGTTTGCGCCAATCAAAGGCGCTCACGGGAAGTGAGAAGTGCACCGGCACATACTATGTGATCCCTGTCAAGTAGGGATTACTTGTGCATGGAAGTTTCCATGTTTTATGTTCGTTTGGTGTAATGGCACTTTATTGTGCGTGTGAATTATTAAACTTCTTAGTGTAAAGCACATATTCCTTTTATTTTACCTTTTCACCCACTTTTAAAGTAACAAAAGAATAACCTTACACATTCATGTATGATCCCAATCTAGGCGGGGCATGTTGTATGGTAGTCAGATTTGTTGAAATTTATATAAATGTATGTATCTTACAATATACATATTATAGGTAAACTACACTCGGGATACAAAAAAAATGATTACATGTCCGTCACACAATTATTTGTTGGTAGTTGGTAATCGAACCCACGACCCTTAGCCTTAGCCCTTGGCTTAATCAGGATCACTAACCGACCAAAAATATATAATTATTCCTTTTAATGGTATGAGCAACAAGTGAATGGGAACATAACATACCGCAAAGAATTTAGATGAAACGGTAAAACAAGTCAAAGAAAAATAATGTTTTAGTCGATTTTATACGACAAAATTACTTTTTCTTTTTTATTTTCATTCTAAAAGTACTACTGGATTAAATATACATTAATCCTAAATATATTTTATTAATGACAATTTCGCAAAAGAATGACTTCAATCTAAATGTATATTGTTTAATGCTTTATATTGTTTAAAATATCTTTCTGTTCTGTATCTATATCTATTTGTACCACACGAGTTCGTTAAACCTCCTTCCGAAGGAGAGACTTGTGTCCAGCAGTAGACTATTAAAAGCTGTTGGTGATGACTGTAATGAATTTACACGATGAGGTTCTGGCTTATCCGATTGTTTTGGAACGAAGTTCCTTAAGGCACGTTGCGGAGGGGTACCCTACGAAAAGGATAAGATCTAAATATGATGGCTTTACAGTGTCTCATGTATAGTCTACATGATGACTGTTATTATTATTGCAGTTTGTTAAATATTTTTTAAATAATTGTAAATAAAATAAAGGTGTAAGATAATTTATAAGTAGTATTTTTTTTATGAATAAAAAATCATAAAGTTGATACCCGAAAAAATGCTTTTTATTAACCTCGAAAAGAACTTGATAATAATTATTTTCATATGGAACTTCGTTCCTATCTGCTATCCCAGGACACCACACGGTTTTTTTACATACATTACATATACAGCAAGAACACCTAGAACTAATAATCTTGATTTAAAGATAAATATAATACCGAAATATTTATTTATAATAATGAACTTTATTTATTTCTAATGCATAATAAATAATGTTTACAAAAACATTATAATTAAACTCTTGTGTTTAGTATGTTTATGCTGTAGTCGCCTAAATCTCGTCGATGGTGGTCCCAGTGGTATACGTCATCAACCAGACGAGACGTCATTCGTGATAATTGATAAGCTGTACTTGTTGATTTGATAAAAATCTTTTTGATCAATAGCAAAATAAACTTTTAAGCCAGCGTTTTAAAAACAAATATGAAGATAACCCCGCCGCTTAGTATTACATTAGTTATTAAGTTATTCCTAATATTTTGTGTCAGACATTCTATTTGCGGACGATTGGTAAGTATTAAAATTAAATAATTTTTGTATAAAAATAAACATTTTACCTAAGATAAAGTGGTTTTAAGTTTCATTTATTATGTACCTACAGTTCGGCGAAGGATTTTTTCCTACGAATTACTATGAGAATCAACAAGCCCAACAACGTGAAGTAATAAAAGCTGCCATACAAAAACTGAATAATGGTTAGTAAAATATTGAAATTATGTAAATATCGAAGTTTTAATTAATATTTAATACAATATTTATTAAGCAAAAAAATGTGAACTTAGATCTAAACTTTAAAAGGAAAGACTTCACAATACAAGCTTGGAATTGAAAATAGTTATTTGCTGTCTATATATACAGTAACAGGGAACATATCGTTAATACAATCCAGTAATGATTTTAAGTTATTGTAATGATTATTTAGAAATATTTAATGTAATCGAAGCTTAACAATTTTTAAAATCCCCAATTTAGGACCAGAATGGGTTAGCAATTGGCCCAATCCAAAAACAAAGTTGGGTCAAGTGTCAGGATTGGCCCTAGACAATGATGAAAGACTACTGGTGTTCCATAGAGGCAGTAATGTGTGGGATGAGACCACATTCAATGAGCGGAATGTATACAACTTTATTGGGACCCCAGCTATTAAGGAACCCACTATTCTCGTGTTGAATGATACTGGAGAAGTAGTGGATGAATGGGGACAAGATCTGTAAGTATTATTATTTTTTAAACACAATTCTTTTACTATTATAATATTTTATTTTTGGGACGCCTGTATATAAAAATTAATGTTTGTCTATATGTCCTTTAGAATCGTAAACTATGCATTTGATCATGTCTTGATTTTCAACAATAGTGTTGTGCACGAGCACACATAGGTTTCTGAGTTGGTTCAACCAATCTTTGACAGATGGCCGACATACTTACTTTTTTTTTTTTTTATGTTTGACCCTGCCATAATGACTCTACTCTGCCTGATGGAAAGCATAAGCAGAATCCAAGAGTGGTGGTCACCATACTGCGAACGCAGACAATGCAACAATGCAGCATGGTGACCCACACCATGGCAGGCTAGTGATGCTTTCGCATCATTGGGCCTCCGGTCTCGCACTCACCAACGAAACACGACAGCATGGTCGCTGTCATTTTACGTTGATTTTCTGTGCGAGGGTAGTACCGCCCCGGTCGAGCCGGCCCGTTCGCTCTGAAATCAGCGTGGCTCTACTACCTTGAGATTTTGGTAAAAGTGGCGTCACTATCTATCTTGCTCTCTCATGGCAAAGTCCACTATCCATCTCTCTTATAATTTTTCCGTACAAATAAGAACCTACCAAAAGCTCGTGGGAATAAAAAACATTTCACTTGAGTACAATGGGTTAGCAAAAATCAGGTTACTTGAAGTTTTTATTTTTTTACTCTTTGTTTTTAGTATGAAACTAACAAATATTGTACCATTTTACAATTCTGATTAAATGCGCCAACTTTTAACGGTACTTGCCTTTTAAAGTCGACGAATTTTAAATTTTTTAAATTTATAGTTATACAAATAGTCTTAATTCTAGAAAACTTGGGGCAATTGTGTAATTACTTTTTACTGTGATTCTAGAAATGTTATTTAGGGTTACGGTTACAAAGTTTAAATGAACAAAACTAATAAAAATTAACCACAATAACCGAAAAATGGTTACCGTTTGACCAAATTTCTAGGCTTTTTTTTTTAACTGCCCATAACTTTCAAATTGCATGGGGTGGTTTTTTTTATTTTCTTATGATGGTTACAATCATTCCTGACACGCCGTTTCAGCTTGATGTTGAGTTCTGGGATATCCAGTATATCTAATACCTTTAAACGAGCGATTCTTGTATACATACATAAGCTGAATTATTATTAGGTGACTTTGGCAGGCTTTAATAAAAAGAAAACATGTCATTTGACCAAAAGATTCATTTGTCAATTGTGAAGTACTTAATTTGGAACCATTTAGACCACTGGTGCTTAATACAAAAATTATGTTTTTTTATCTTATCATGTAGATAGAACATCTGTGTAAAAACATTTAGAAACATAAGGCAAACATTCTAAATATATTGCTAGCATACCTCGAGAGTATATTATTTATGAGATGATAAAATTTCCCATTGAAGTTCATTGTTGAAAATTGATTAAGTTCTTATAGAATTTAACAAAATGTATGTATAGTATTAATTACAATAATAAAAAAGATAAAAGAAAAATTAATAAACTTTTATTATTTTAGAAAAAGAAATATTTTAGGACACCATTAAAACCAATTAAACAATGAACAAAATACAATTCAATCATTACAAATTTTAACAAAAAAAGAACCGACTTCGAGAACTCCACCAAATTTAAATGGGACCAAATGGACACCAAATAATATGGTAGCAGGAACTAGACTTCTGAGAGTATTCCTCTAATCAAAGAGGTTGATAGGAAATATCTCAAATTATACTAAAAATGAAACTATTTGTTTTCAGTTTTTTCATGCCTCACGGTATAACGGTTGACAAAGAAGACAATGTTTGGGTGACAGATGTGGCCATGCATCAAGTTCTCAAATTTGAACCCAATAACAGAGAAAAACCAGCGTTAGTTTTAGGTTCGAAGTAAGTAAATGGTGCTATCTTCATAATTATAGATCGCTTTACTACAATATCTTAAAAACTAATACAAGTGGCGGCCCTATTTAATTATTAGCACAATTTGTCGTATGTCAGAATCAAACCAACTAAAATCACATGGTGTTTCATCATATTGTAACAGTACATTAGTTGTACAGTAAGGCTATTGCAAAATTGTACCCTAATAATGAAGACCCTTAGCTGAAATTTGTAGCAGTTGGACAGACAGATACACAGGTATCAATAGAGTTTTAAACGGAACCATTTTAAAGTTCTGTAGTCTAAACAAATAATCCAACATTTATGTTGGGAGAAACCTAAAAATGCTCCCTGAAACTCTTCGTTCTAACTCTATAACTTCTTAACTACATTCAATTTACACTGAAAATATTGTCACGTGTCTTGATTCGACGAATTTTCAGGATTGATACCCTGAGCCTTTCGAAATGACCGATTCTGAGAACACGCCGTCGAATGTAAACAAGTCAATTCCGCGACTATCAATCCATATTCGATCTTATGAATATTATCGTAAGCTTCATTGTTCTGTAAATAAAAAAAACAATTAGAACTTTCATGACGTTAGTCGTTTCGCTGGAATGTTCTGTCTTCGTAACACTAATAATTTTAGCATTTCCCGACATTCTTCAAAACTATTTCTTTATAGGTTTATCCCCGGTGAAGACGATACACATTTCTGCAAGCCAAGCGCAGTAGCAGTGTTGCCCAATGGAGACTTTTTCGTCGCAGACGGTTATTGTAATCACAGAATAGTCAAATTCTCAAAAGATGGCAAAATTATATTACAGTGGGGGACTAGTAAGTAACTCATTAAATCATTTTATTTTCTTTAATTATGTGTTCGGGCTACATAACTCTTTCTATGAATCTATACAAAATGAATAAAATCAAAGTTTCGGTTGGGCATTTCAAATTAACTGCTTCTCACTAACTTGATATTAGTCCCATTAACTTGGATGTGAAAGTATAATTGGTACCTACTTAAAATCAAATAGACAATTTATAAAACTTTTGTCTGTGTGTCCAGACTAATCTCTGGAACGGCTGGACCAATTTTGACAGAAGTTTCACTGGCAGATAGCTAATAACATAAGTAGTACCTTATCGCAGGGTGCGACTAGTTATGAATAAAATTTGTGTATGTAATTATATGAAAAGTAATGAAAGTTGCTTTTTTATTCTCATGTTATTTGTAATATTATCTTTGTTAAGCCTTCACGGATCCATCAAAAGAAGGTATGTATACTATTTTATTTAAAATAGCAACCTTCAAACTTAGTTGTTTAATGTTTCCTGTTCTGGATAATAATCTTTATTTTTTGAGTTATATATATTTCAAATGCATTCTAGATAATCAGATCATTTTTCATTTACACTAATGTTTGTGTAGATTTAGTACAATATTATATTCAATGCTCTGCAGTTGCCTTAGTCGCCGCTTTGACAAAGGCTTTATTAATTATTTTTGTGATAAATCTTTAACACTCAATTATTTTATAAATAATAATAATAATAAATATTTCGGACATCAAACACACAACGCCATCTAGTCCCAAGCTAAGCAGAGCTTGTGTTATGAGTACTAGACAACTGATATAAATACTTATATACTTTTTTTTTTGTAAATACATACATATTATACATAGAAAACACATATTCTTCGAAACAAATATTTGCAGATCATCATCATTTTATTTGACACAACACACATCAGGCAGAGTAAAGTAATTCTGGCAGGGCCAAACATAAAAAAAAATTATAACACTCATTAACTTGGTTAGTAAGTTAAATGATATCTACATTACAATAAGACTACCTAAACATATATGTACTATCGACAAACTCGATTCATGACCCACTTTGCCGATAAATTGTTTGAAACCGCCAAAACGACAAAGATTGCCTTCGTTTACAGTGCATTAGGACTATTTAGGACGTTTTAAATATTGAGCGAACTATGACAATACTGCTCGGTGATCTGTGCAATATACAAATAAATATAATAGCGTTTTATGACGATTGCCTCGTTGGTCTAGCGGTTGGCGTGTGCTACTGCTGATCATGAGGTCTCGGGTTCGATTACCGGGTCGGACCAAATGTTTGTATGATCTACAAATTTTTTTTTCGGAGTTTGGGTGATTTCTATGTATAATATGTATGTATTTCCAAAAAAAAAGTATATGTGTTTTTATATCAGTTGTCTAGTACCCATAACACAAGCTCTGCTTAGTTTGGGACTAGATGGCGTTGTGTGTTAGATGTCCGAAAATATTTATTATTTATTATATAATAATAAATATTAGATAAAACAGTAATACCCATATTTTGAATACATGCTCTTTGGAATTAACTATAACTCAGAACAAATGTAGATAAAAAAACTTCGTTACCATTCAAATGCATTACGCCAATTGTATTCGAATATCTGTTACAAATTTATCGATAGTACTAACGTGACTCCATGACGCAGGTTTGTATACTTTGTGTAGAATGGTGTATATCAGCCACCGTCGTGTACTGTGTACCTCATATCATACATAGATCAAACCATCTTCTATTTTTCCAGGTCACGGCTCCACAAACTTCAGGTTCAATGTGCCTCACGCACTAACTCTGGCTGAGGACCGCGGCTTGGTCTGCGTGGCGGACCGCGAGAGGGGACGGGTAGCTTGCTTCAGGCATGACAACGGCTCCTATGTCAGCAGTTACAGCAACTGGCTCATCGGGGGAAGAATATTTAGTGTCGCCTATTCTCCTGTACATGGTTAGTATAAGTTTTAGGAAATGTGTTCATGTGGTGACGGAATTAAAATCAGACTATCGTACATCTTATGGTTGCTCTAAGAGGCGACTAGCGGAACAAACTACAATACCTGAATCTTAAATTTTTATCCAGGTGGTCGTCTCTACGTGGTCAACGGACCAACTGGCGCAGTTCCAGTACGCGGCTACGTTATAGATTTTGAATCAGGTCGCTTAATAGAAACGTTCTCTCCCGACGATGGCCTACGGAACCCCCACGACATTGTAGTGACCCCGGATGGAGTGAGCGTATACGTGGCGGAACTGAGTCCGTTTAAAGTCCACAAATTTATGGATGAGACTTTAAGAAATGAGAGTTTGAGTGTTGAGAAGACCCATGTTAAGCCAACAGCGACTGTCGGTGAGTAGGTGTGTCCATGTGCTTTTTATTTTCTTTTATTTTACTGCAATTTTAATTAGTGTTTTCATAACGGAAGGCCCATTAGATGCAATAGTCGTGTATGATTTTTAACATTTCACGTCTGATCTACAAACTGACCTGACTGACAACGCGTGAGTTGATTGGTTAAAAACAAACAACAACAAACGCATTTCTATATTACAATTTTTTAAAACTAATTTGAGATATAAAAAAACTATTACATGTGCAAAATTGTGTGCGTGCGTGTGTGTTAGTGTTGGCATGTTGTGTTTTGTTTTATACAAGTAAATGTCGTAATAAGGTCTAGTCTCGAGACGATTATATTAATCGTAAAATTATTTTGGGGTCGTCCTACTTTAGTTCAACAAGTTTTACCTGAATGACAGCTTTTCCACGTAGCGATTGGCATAGAATTTCCGCATTCCCCTCTTCCAATTCTGAAGGGAGGGCATTAACACACTTCTGTCTCTTCGAGTAGCAATTGTAAATTAAGGCTAAGCGCGCATTATGATTTTTAAAGTGCGAAATAATATCGCAAACGACAATAGTTTCTACGCGCAGTATGATTTATTTACATATAAAATGTTATATGATTTTTGATGAATAATTGTAAATCGCAAACGATTTATTTTCGTAGCGCGCGGATTGTAGTGTTTTTCTATTATTCACAGATTTGCGATATTTTTTCGCACCGATTTTTAATCGCAGTGCGTGCTAGGCCTAAGGATGTTTTATCGAGTGACCCGTCTGGCACCTCTCTGTACCTTAAAACTATTAAATATACAATTATAAATTCAAATAATATTAGGCGTCATAAGGCGACTAAGGGATCAAACTAGTCAGGAAAACTTCACTGCAAAGATAAGGAAAAATGGAAACAAACCCTATATCAACCATGACCAAAACCTCCTTTCTACGGAGAGGTCTATATTTAGAAGTAGGGCGATAAATTTAAAATGTAAATGTATCGTTACACAGAAGTGGTAGGCGGTGCGGGTGGTGGGGCCGGGGGCGCGTGGGAGTGGTGGAGCGGCGCGGCGGGGGGCGCGGGGGGCGCCGCCGCGGCCGCGCTGCTCGCCCTCGCCGCGCTCGCGCTTCTCCGCGCCAGGAACACTGGTAAGGGCCAAGAAGCTGAACCGCTCGTACCTTAGCCATCTATCTCTACACTTTTAGACTCGACGAGGACATTACAGAACCGACCACAAACCTCCTAAAGTCCACACTGACATAAGCGATGGCACGCACGATCATAACAAAGGTGCGTAGTCTATCCGAGACTAAGAATTCTTATAAGTCTTACTGAGACTTAGCATACTTATTAGTCTTACTGAGACTAAGCATACTAAGTCTTTCTGAGCCTAACTATACTTCTAAGTCTTTCTGAGTCTAAGCGCAATGTTTAGTCTTAGAAAGACTACGACACTTTTAAACGAAAAAAGAGTTTTTTAGAATAAGAAAGAGCAACTTTTGGAGGTATGTCCTCTTTATTGTGAACTGGTCTTCTTACTGTCATATCCTCGTGAACACATATTAGTTAACTTATATATACATAGCAAAATAAATAATGTTCTGTCTCTTACGTACATATTAGCGGAAATGATAAAACCAGGCCATGTAGAAATAAATATAAAATTACTTAAAAAAAACAACGTAAAATTGGCCATAAACAAAAACAACGAATTAAACAATAATTGAATTTCTCTTATTTGACACATATGGTATAATAACGTGTTTTTAAATTTGGAGACAAAACATTTATATATTCAACCTAACGTAGAATTTATATATATTATATATATATAACTATAAATTTTAAAGGAAACACGATCTTAATAATAAGAGTAGACGAATTAAAATAATTTGCAGGTTGAGATTTTATTTATTATTTTTGCTGTTTATTATTTAAGTATAGTAGAGTGCATATAGGTTAGAATTCTCGTTTTACTTATTTATGCATTTGGATTTTATTGGATTTATGGAAAATTTAACAGACAGAGTGTCTGTTAAATTTTCTCCTTTTTGACAGAAACTGAAGATGTCAAGTACTATGATAAAATTCATAAAAAATATAGATAATATTCCTTTAATTCAAATATTTATTATCAATCTTAGAAGTAATATTACTGTACATGTACTGTTTCCACAATTAAACAGTCGTTCATTCTGCTTATTTTATGAATCTAAACAAAATTATAAAAAGACTTACACTGCCATAAAATCAGTTCTATATAAATTGTTCAGTAATTTTAATTAAGCTGGCAACTTATTGGATCTCCTCTGTCTAACACCTATCAATTATGTAAAAAGAAGGTAATGAAATAGACAAAGTATAATAATCTTTTAAGATTTTTTATTGCGTAAGATTTTAAACTTTTTGAGATTAATATTACTTATTTTTTGACGTTATCGAATTATTTGATGCACAATGTTTTAAGTGTTAATTACCTACTAGTATTTTTTTATTTTATTTTACAAGTATGTATAATAAGTCCAAGTTTCTATGATGATGATGACATTGTGAAGTTCGTCAGAATCTACTGCCTAGCGTTTAAAATCAAAAATAATACTGATTATTTGTTGTTATAATTTATTTTAATTGTTTTTAAAATTGTTTTATAATTGCAGCGTTAAAAATAGTTTATTGAATGGCTGTAATTTCTATTAGTATACATTTTTAACCGACTTTCAATAGGAGGAGGTTTTCAATTTGATTGGTATTTTTGTGATCTGTTTTCAATGATCTTAATCTTATTCCAAGGAAAGTACCTACTTATGTTAGTGACATTATTTATTTTATTCCTATTATTTGCATTTATATAAGCGACTGCCTACACAAGTGTAGTTCAAAATAATTAAGTAGGACAAGTCACTAAATAAGTTCCTTAGTCATACACACGGGACTTAATAAATTAATTTACTAAGTCCCGCGTTCATGTATCCAGTGAACCCGTGATTAGTTTTAATAAGTACTTATATATTTATTACTAAAACATTTACAATGTGATAAATGGCTAAATCTGAAACTACTTAATTGTTGAGTACACTGCATTTTTAGTCATTTTATGAGGATTTACTGTAGTTTTTTTTTCTATATTGTCTATATTCCACAAACTTTAGACTGAAAACGGAATGATGTCTTTGCCTTAAAATGTCAGACATTCCGCGCTCAAATTAACTTTTATAATAATCCATTTTCAGTCTAAATAAAACTTTTTAATTTTGGTTGCGCTTTGAAATCAAGTGATCGCAACTAATGTGATGTGCAATACAAATGTATACGTTTGTTAAAATACATATTTATTTGAAGTAGCTTTTTGTATTTTTATTTGATGCACCTCCGCATGCACCTTTTTTCGCCAAATAGCATTCACTTTTACACTAATTTATTTAAGACTTCGCTATGCTAATTTTATCTATAGTCTGTTTGCTTAAGTATTTTGTTTAAAAATACGTTTTTATAAAAATTATAACTAAGAGCTAAGTTACCGGATTTGTTCAGAATCACGGAACATTGTATTATTATTAAAAAATAATTAACACTAGTAGGAACCAACAACCTTGATTAGTGTCAAGGCTGCTAGTTCCTACTAGTATTAATTATTTATTTCTGAGATCTGAGAACTGATGCATTGTCACATAGCGGTGAAAGAAACAGTATTTTACATGCTAAAATTAATTACCTACTTTGCAGATTATTGCAGACTTGCATTTTTATTTACTTTTAAAATGTAAAATGTGCCTTTACATATATATGTATGTTTGCATCTAAAAAATTTATGACTTTGAAAACCCTACCTATTATGGAACATTTGTGTCTTCGTTAAGTAAGCACTATGGTAAGTCTTCTTACCATTCCCCAAATCCTTCCACATGTTAACAATGGACCTTACTAACACTATTAGGTCGTAAAGGCGTGACCCGACGTCGTTGGGAGTACGGCCACGGCGAGTTCAAACTGCGGCGACTACTCGAGAGACGGAGATTCACTCGAGTGCATTCAGACGACTCGGACGAGGAACCGGCGCCAATGTTGCCACATGCGTCACCAGCGAACGCATGATGTACCCACGAATGTTATATGTAAATATGAAGGTACCAACTACCGATGGGATTTCTGCCTAAATTGAGGGTAGATATAAATATATGGTACGTTTATTAAAAAAACCGTATAGTTAGCATGTTCAGTCAAAGTATAAATTATAGTTTTTTTTTATTTTAGTTTAAAATATTAATTGTCAAATTGCAATACCATTAGGTACTATTACTACTATTATATATATATATATATATATATATATATATATATATATATATATATATTTATAAAAATTCGTATACTAATATTGAATTACTCAAGAGAGTATAAAAAACTAGCATTAGAATAATAAATACATTCTTTTAGTTAGGTACCTACCATCTTGTATATTAAAGTAATCTTTTAAATTATAAAATTAAAAAGACAAATTAAATATGGTTCAAAAATGTGAAACTACCTGACTGAGTTGACGTTCTACAAACGTAAAATTAGCAAAAACTAACACATGTATGAATGAAGTCTTCTCAACGCTAAGTCACGTGGTTAAAACAAAATATTACGACAATAGATTTAATTTTTCGACGCGAAAAATTTGCGGCCTCGCTAAGTGGGATTGACTTTTGTGCCATTTTCGCTCAGTGTTACTCTAGCAAACTAGAAAATACATTACCTCTTATTGTATTGTTTCACTATATAAGCCAAACAATAATAGCTCAGGCATAACAAATTAAATAAGTAGTAAAAATATACGACACATTACTAGATCTTTTGAATGATACTTAAAGGGAAAACAGTTTTGCTACATCAAGAAAGGAAATCATTAGTTGGAGTACGGGACCCTATTAGTCCCCGTGCTTCACCCGGGTAGAGATTCGTGACAGACCCGTGCTTCAACTAGAAAGTTGAAGCACGGGTCTGTCCCCATTTAAAATCTGATCCAAGTATTAATATTTCGCATATATACAAGATAGATTAAATGAAATTTAGTCATATTAAATAAGTCACTTGTAAATTCCTATAATTAAATCTGTAAAAACATGAACTGTTTTCAGAGCACCTCTTTACAAAACCTATGTAAGCATTAAATTATAATGTAAAAACGTCGAAGATCTTCTTGAACTCGCGGGTTGGGTTTCCGCAACTCGATGACTTTGTTGCGTCTATTTTGCGTAACGTCGAAGTTTCACCAGCTCCTGATAAAGTTCCAGATAGTAACTGTCATGTAACGTTATTTAACAGATAAGACATGCTGATGTATAAATCCGAGATTTCTGAAACCGAAATCTGTAGTTATCTGGTAAATAAGTTCAAAATAGTCTCTCAGGGTTAGTAAGTGGTGACATTGGCCCTAAGCGTTCTTAAATAAGCTTTGCGTGATTGAGTGCGAGTATGGATGAGTATTGAAGTATACATATTATATGTTGTATTGTAAACTGTCTGCTTAACTCGGATAATTTTAAGATTAAAATTGAATAAGTTAAATTTGTCCAGCCTTTGTCACTAGTCACCATGTTAATTGTATTATTTTAAGTACTAGAAATATGCAAGGGCATGTACCTATTGCTAAACATTTTGGTAAGTAAAAGGATTATTTTATTGTAAAATTATAAAACAATTCTGGCTCCAGAGTATATTTTAAATGCTCTGAACTAAGTACCTTAGGATGCAAATAATAATTTCATAGTATTTTTAACTAGCTACCCACAAGTACTCTAATTAAGAAAATAAGAGCAAATCTTCCCGCAGAGAGAAATTTTCTATCATTTTTCGCAAGACAATTTTAGGAACTTAACAGATATACTTATCTACGAAACTGAACAACTTTATGTCAAATTGTAATTTTTGCACTATCTTTAACGTTCTTTTTCCTCCCTCACCCATTCATAAATAACGCAATTTATTGTCATCATTAACGTAAGAGCTAAGCTCTTGTCGATGCAGCTTTATCCAACTCTCCCTATCAAGAGCCGCTTCCTTGACCTCCTTATACGTCGCAACCGCCACTTTTTCCTTAATCTGGTCAATGTAACTGTGTCTCAGGCTTCTTCTCTTTCTTTCTACGATATTACTTAAAAATATATTGTGACGTAAACGTGGCCTACCATCTTGTCTATTCTAATTTCTATAGTAGATATCAGCAGCCTTTTCTATTTTACTCTTTCTAGAACTTCTTTGTTGGTAATTTTTTCCGTCCAGCTTATTGCTTCCATTCTTTTCTAGTACCACATTTTAAAGGCTTCCAGTCTTTTCTATCCTGATTAGTTATTGTCCAAGTTTCACAATCATAAAGGGTTTCCGAATGTTTACATTTATGTTAGACTTAAAAACACATATTTATTTTTAGTTACATTGCTAAAGTTTATGTTTTTAATAAAAATCGTTAGCTAATATCGCATCATATATTTCAAAAATATATAAAACAATTCACTCAATTCGAGTAATAAATTTTATTATTGTTTTCTTCTGCCTATTATGATATGATTTCTCGGCGACAATCTCGGGTCGAAGACAGGCATAATCTCGCACGTAAGTCCTGTAAAAAGACAAACAAGTCAAAATCGTGAATGTAGAGACGATGAAATCTATAAAATGGTTAATTAAATAACTTTTTAGTCATAATACTAAGGTGTTTCTATAAAAATACAATCGAATTAAAAACCTCCTCTTTTTTTGAAGTTGGTTTAAAAATATTTTTAATACTGATAATTTTTATTTAGTTTTAGGCAATTTTTGGTTTGGATCATTTCTACAGAACGCGGTCCCCATAGACAAAATTGAGTTCGCAGATTCTTATTTAAATAATTTTAATATAACAACTTAAAAAGGCACTAGGTAAGTAATAACTTAAGTTAATTTTAAAATAATATTATTAGGGATATCAATATATTTTTAAATGTTTCGATGTCGTTATAATGTGAGTAAATATTATCACTGTTAAATATACCTGAATGCTTTATAATTATTGCTATTGTTTTTTAATTAAACTCAAAAGAATATCTTGTCTTTGAATGTCTGTGACGTAATAAAGCATTGTTGACTTATAATTAATTATTATCTAGTCGGATAGTTTGTTGTATTCAATGATTTTGTTTGGAGTATTGTCACCAACAGCGCTTATATTAAGTGCTTGGTTTATATAAATCGACAATGTCTGCTGTCTCTAATCCAGCTTTCAGGGCTTTAACGATATACAAACGATTAAAGCGTAGTGCCAAACATTAATTAATCGAAATATTAGGTCGTAATCTGCGGCCGTTTCTTTTTAAAACTACCAAGAATTAGCTTTGTACGGAAAAATTATCAATCACTTGAATATTCGGCATGTAATAATTCTAATATCCCTGTTCATCTGTCTTTTTTGTTTCGTTGTCAAGGTTGATAGAAAAACAATGTCAGAGAGTTCATTTTTTTAAGAGAATCGAAAAATAAATTATGGGTTAGTTCTGCCAAATCTGGTAAGGTGCACACTAGAGTGCCGAGTAATTATAACTAGGGTTGCCACTTTTTGTTGGAAGAAATAGAGTAGGTATTTCCGATTTCAAAGGAGTTAAATAAAAAGTAAAAAAAATCTTTTGAAAAATTAAAACGTGTTTTTTGGTGTTGTTTGCACCAGATAACAATTATTTTCCTTTTTATTTTAAAAAGTATGTCCGACTTCAAACAATCTAAGCTTAATTTTTTTATGGAATCAGGATACGAGCAGACTTATCGCTTAATAGTAAGTGATTACCGCCGCCCATGAGCACCCGAACCACATACCACCCGCTACACCAGAGGCGTCACAAGTGCGGTGCCGAACTATGGGGGAGGGGTTTGGGTCTTCGGTATCCTCACTTACTCGGTGATACCCAGCGCGAGCGCTGTTTCACACCGGTTTTCTGTGAGGCCGTGACATCACTCCGCCCGAGCTGGCCCATTCATGCCTAAGCGTGGCTCTCCCACGGTAATAGATAAATAGATCAGGAGCTCATTTTTAATACAATATAACTAACATTGTTTACAAAATATAAACTATTTTAGTGTCCTCTATTAGTTTATTATTTATACCTAGATTATAAAGTACGCCTACATGATATAGAGTACAATACTTTATTTTAGACTACGGGTGGCAACCCTAATTATAACTACAGAAAATGTTTTAAAACTTCGGTCACGTTAAGGCTACTTCCAATCCCGCCAGGGTCATCTCTGTAGATGAAAGTTTTTTATGACGACGCTCTAACACTAAGGGGTCGGCCATTAATCACGTGAGGCTTGAAAGGGGGGAGGGGGTTTGGTAAAAATCACTAAATATCACTGAGGCGGGAGAGTGGGTGGGATTGTAGTAAGTATTCATATTTCTTCCGAGAGGGATTCTTTGCTTACTATGTACTAGTACAATATTTGTTTCTCGCATGATTACATTATTCCTTTAATGTTATTTTTACGCCAGTCTAAAATAACCTGCAACCTTTCTGTCTAGATATTTTTATCATGGTTCTTAATTTCAGAATCAAATTAGATTATACTTTACACCTGTACTTTAAGATAATATTCCAAAAATTTGCTAAAAATACACGTGATTTTAGGTGTGGGTTAATCTTTAATATCACCACGTATCACGAAAGGGGAGAGGATGGGGGGAATGCTAAAAAAAAACACGTGATTAATGTACGGCCCCTAAGGGAGAATTCGCTCAGGTGATGTTGAAGATGCCTGGCAGACCGCGGTCTGTTTTAGTCACATTAATTTATTTAATTCCAAAATTGACGTGTTGACGTGAAAAAAAACTCCTTACCACAAAAGCTTACAAGTGCATGAGAATGTACCTACCTATAATTATTTTTTATGAATGTAAATAAGTATTATTTGTATAAAGTGTAAAGTAAATCTCAAGTTATTGTATTTTTGTCTCAAATATAAAAATTAATTAAGATAACTCGTATTTTATTCAATAGAAAATCCTATCGCAGGTGAGACCTTTTCACCGAGTGAGTGAGGATACCGGAGGCCCATGGTTTGAGTGAAGTAAATTTGTACAAAAAAGTAACTTGACTTGTCTGTTACATCAGTATTAAAATGAATATAACCATAGACTGTTCTTTTTTAAATAAATAAGCCTCAAACACAAAGAAAGTGTGTCATAATTAAGTAACCTTACCTCTTTCCATAACATACAGCATCCTATCAAGGAGCACAACAGTTTCTACGATGGGGGCGAGCATGAGTCGTAATGTATACACCACCACAACTTTGCGCCATTGCTCCAGGTCGCTATTACCGCGAGACCAGACTTCTGGAGACTTCGGTAGGTCCAGGTTCAATCGTTCTACAGCTAAGGCACAGTATCTGAAATTAAGTATCATTTAGAACATTTCAACACAACAAAATTCACCTTTCTTATTTTTTTCTTGATAAAAGCAATGCTCGTTCAAAAATTATGTCATGTGGTCCTGTGTCATGGGAGATTTTGTAAAACTTTAAATGATTTTTATAAAAACCTCTTGTAATATTATTTATATAATACATAACTAGCTGTGGTGTTACCCGCGGTACAACAATAACCGCGGTTAACGTCGCGGGAAAAGTAAAAAAAGTAGGTAAAAAGTATCCTATGTCCGTCTCCTGGTTCTAAGCTACCTCCTCACCAATTTTCAGCCAAATCGGTTCAGCCATTCTTGAGTTATAAATAGTGTAACTAACACGACTTTCTTTTATATATCTATATACAAATAAATAAAATTGGAGTGTCTGTTTGTAATATTAAAATAACCGCTTTTTACTAAATGCATATGTATGTATACGTGTACATATGCCAAAAATGTAGTTAAAAAAATTTTTGTCTGTCTGTCTGTCTGTTTGTTCCGGGTAATCTCTGGAACGGCTAGACCGATTTTGACGGGACTTTTACTGGCAGGTAGCTGATGATCCAGGGAGTAACTTAGGCTACTTTTTTTAGACTAACTTTGCCTCGCGGCGTTACTCGCGGTACAACAATAACCGCGGGGTTCAGCTAGTATAATATATATAGATATAGATTGTCTAACTTACTCTTCAAAAGTCATGGCATCACAATGCTTGATGCTCCTGACAGGCGCATGACGCAATTTAGGGTCTTGCTCTACCAGAATTCTTTCTAAGGCTGCCCTGTAGGCATGGATCTGTAAAAGAAGTATAAAGGTATATAATTATTTAACCTTACATTTCCAACTGTTCAGATCATTCCTTCCCTCCTAAAGATCTGTTTGAAGAGGCTTTTCCATTTTTTATTTAAACATGTTTTACTTGTGAAGTAATTATATTAAAGTAGAAGCATAATATTAAATTTCAGAAAAGCCCAGATAGTTTTAGTGTGTGAGTTTCACCAAGAACTGCATAGCAAACTTGTGCTGGAATATGCTTATGGCAATATTTATTCTATTTAGTGTTTTATAAAGATAATCTACAGAAAACAAACAGGGTAATTTTAGTCTCACCTTTAAATCCATATAATTTCCTTTTCTCAATCTCTCACAATAAACCTCCATAGCATGACAAGCTATCTCTCTACTTACAAAAGAGAGTTTACTATCCAGACTCTTTCCATAGGCACTCATAGGATACCCTTCGTCAGTCAGTTTCATATAACAACAGCCAACCACACATATAAAGTTGACATGACCAGACTCAACAAAATGTTTTAACAGCAAAGGGCCTAAATTTCCACAGGGGTGTAGGCCAATAAGACCATAGTTAGCCATTGTTTTTGGTAAAGCTAGTTCCTGTAATTGATGGTAGGTGGATAATGTGACATTAAAATGTAAAGGCTGCTTCAGTTTTGATATAGCTTCAGTTGAAAGGTGTTTTGCGGCTGTGTATTCCAATTCTAAGTCTAGTTTCCTGAAAAATTAACCATGTTTTCAATGAGTGTAGGTATATTAAATGATAAACATGCCAAATAAGTAGTATTTTGTCTAATAGATCACTGTTTTAATTCAGGACTAAACAGTATAAAACGAAGATAAAAATATGATATGACAAATAAGTCATACAGCTATTTTTTTGTGCATATTCTAGAGAATATGAACTTTGCAAATATGCATTATAGTTTTAGAATACTTTGATCAGTCTAACAGTCTGTAGTGGTAACTGAGAGGGCAGTAGATCAATGGTGGAGATTTTTTATTTCTTATTTCGAATGTACATAAAACAAGCTTCTTCCTATGTAGGTTTCACATGTGTATGTAAATTAAGAGTTTATTTTCTTGTTATATACAGAGCAGTATGTACAGTACAACTTTTTTTATTTCCTACCCTCATAATTATTATGGTAATATTGGGTACCCACCCTAAATCTGCCAAATAATTTAATAAAAAAATAAAAAGATTTTTGCCTTTAATACAAATACTATTTAATACATACCAAATACAGACCTAGCCTCTTGTGTCAGTTGATGTTGGCATTCAATGCCAGCAGCAAATAAATCTTCTCTATATGATAAGACCCGCAGCAGGTGCCCTAGACCAGAGCCAAAGTCTATAACTGCATTACAACCTGCTTGTACAGCTGTGTTGACGACGACATCTGCCATTAAGCTTATTTCGTGTCTCTTCTTAAGTTTGACAAAACATGTCAAACTTAAGAAGAGACAAAAAGAGAGAGAAAAAGATTCTTTAGTCTTGGGTGATGTTTACATGTATCTAAATTCCCTCCACTTTCTTTTGTATTAATGTGAGTATTTTGTCTAGGTATGCTGAGAGCTTGTACAGATTTGACTAAGGCAAGGAATGATAACGGCAACAGCTGTGTTGGTGGTTTGTTGGATAGTATTTCTCCCAAATGTTGCGGGTCAATTTTTCCAATACTATCTCGCCACGATTTTGGTAGCTTTTCCCAGTGATTATCGACGAAGAAGTCCTGGAGTTATATATTTCAATAATGTACAAAGGTAAATCTTTACCAAACCAAATGAAAATAATGTTTATACTTACCAAAACATACAAATCTAACAACCAGTCATACATCCTTACAACTTTAAGTGACATTTCAATTCGAGATTTTACATTTTCCTTTACAGAATTTTCCATTATATCTTTAGTTCTACAATATTATTGTGTTTAATTCAAATCACCTTTCAATACTTTGGTTTCAATTCAAGTTTGTTTTGACTTTTGTCAATGTCACCTGTTGTGTAGATTTTATAGTGTCAAACGTCACGTTTCAGTGTTACTTCGCCCTCACAATCTTCTAGAAATTAGATACAGATACGAGAACTGAAATTACCTAATCTATACAAATAAATAAAATTGGAGTGCCTGTTGGTAATATTAAAATAACTGCTTTTTATTAAATGCATATGTATGTATACACGGTACATATAACAAAAATGTAGTTAAAAAAATTTTTGTCTGTCTGTTTGTTCCGAGTAAACCCTGGAAGGGCTGGACGGATTTTGACAGGACTTTCACTGGCAGGTAGCTGATGATCCGGGGAGTAACTTCGGCTATTTTTTTAGACTAACTTTGTCCCACGGCGTTACTCGCGGTACAACAATAACCTCGGGTAACCCCGCGGGGTTCAGCTAGTAAGGAATATGCATGTTTTTTTTATCTCATCATTTACGTCTCTTTAACATAGAAAATAAAATAATTAGGCTTGAAAATAGTCAAACTAATTTTCAAAATGAAATTAAAACACTGACTAAATTTGAGCTATTCAAACGCCGCCATGGTACGCCCGCTATTGAGATGACCAATGACGTCATTGTCATTTCGTATTTGTTTACAATAATAAACAGTTAGGGTTAACTGTAAGTGTTTCAGTTACTTTATACATATTAACAGTTTTAATTGCTAAAAAAATCATGGAAGAAGTTAATTTGTCTCACAAAAACTACTAACCCAATGTGAATCTCGAAGCCGATATTTTCGATGAAGTGACCATCGACGTCACATTTCGTTATGACCAGTGAATGAAAAGTTTGAATTTCCCTCCCTTAATTTTTACATTTTATTTAACCTTTTAAGACAATAAAGAATCTGGAAAAAAATAATTTGAGACAAATAAAAATTTTATGCATATTCCCTATTGTTGATTTCGTATGCGTCATTCCTTTTAAAAGATGTACCACAGAGCCTGAAGACGAAAGTCTTCAACCAGTGCGTTCTCCCTGTAATTAATGAGGTACGGTGCAGTGACACTCGACTGTGGGGCTAATCCATAAAGCTTGCTTTGAGTCGCTCAACGTGCCAATGAGAGCTACGCTTGGAGTCTCTCTGAAGGACAAAATTCACAACGAAGAAATTCGTCAAAGAACCAAGGTACCCACATAGCTCTGAAAGTTAGTAGGTTGAAGTGGCAATGGGCTGGTCACATATGGCGCAGAACTGACAACCGCTGATGATGATGATGTACTTTACCCCTGAACCAACGTTTTTAATTAAAGTAAATAAAAACTTTCTCACAGTACTGCTGTTATCTCTAGTCTGCAGCAGCCGGATATCAGCTTCGGCTTCTACGTTCGTTTCTAAAATGTGCTATTGGACATCTTTTCAGCAGAAATAAATGCATGAGACTGAATTGTACCCGATTTGGGATTATGGTTGAAACCATCTTTTAAATCAACTTGTATACAGCATGTTCCATTGCTCTGTTCAGAGTAACTAGCCCAAAACGGATACCTGCTAGGGACACAAGGAAAATTTAAAATTGTTTTAGAACAAAAACTGTTTTTATTAAGTAGGTGAATCTGATCTCAGTAATTAAATACAATGTCATTTTATTCTTTACTTGAACTGGCCTTTCTTATTTCTTTGAAACATTTTAATGATGGTCTCACAAGAATTTTTTTATACCCATAAGTTATTTATTATTCTAAAAGTATATTCATAAGTTATTTATTATTCTAAAAGTATATTATTTCTATTCAATGTGCTTAAGCTGAGTATAATATAGGTAAGTACAAGTTCGAATTTATTAAGTCCAAAGGTCACCCAAATATTTGATAACATCTCAAGTTAATCTTCAACCCATTAATCGTCTATCCATGTTTTAAGAATCTTAGACTCAAAAATTAACATAAAATTGGACTCCAAACAGTTAACACTTAATGCCACATTGGTTGATACGTATTAAAAAATATACGTCAGGTTAATGAAAAAAAATTTTTTTTAATCAACTTATAAACACTATGTTCCATTGCTCTGTCCAGATTAACTAGCCCAAAACGGAATACCTTCTAGGGACACAAGAAAAAATATAAAAAATTGGTTTAGAACAAAACTGTTTTAATTAAGTAAATATGATGTCAGTAACTGAATACAATGTCATTTTATCTTTACTTGAACTGGCGTTTCTTATTTATTTGAAACGTTTCAATGGACTCACAAGAATCTCTAATGCCCATAAATTATTTATTATTCTAAAAGTATATCATTTCTATTCAATGTGCTTAACATCTAAATAAAGTAAGTAAAAGTTCGAATTTATTAAGTCCAAAGGTCACCCAAACATTTGATAACATCTCAAGTTAATCTTCAACCCTTTAATCGTCTATCCATGTTTTAACAATCTTAGACTCAAAACTAAACATAAAAAAATGGTAGCTTTATGCCTAACATAATTGTTGGACTCCAAACAGTTAACACTTAATGCCACATTGGTTGATACATATTAAAAAAATATAGTTCAGGCTAATGAAAAGAAAAATTTTTTAATCAACTTATAAACACTATGTTCCACTGCTCTGTCCAGATTAACTAGCCCAAAACGGATACCTGCTAGGGACACAAAGAAAAATTTAAAAATTGTTTTAGAACAAAAACTATTTTAATTAAGTAAATATGATGTCAGTAACTGAATACAATGTCACTTTAGTCTTTACTTGAACTGGCGTTTCTTATTTATTTGAAACGTTATAATGGACTCACTTAACATCTAAATAAACATAAATTGTAAGGTGAGTATAATATAGCTACGTAAAAGTTCGAATTTATTAAGTCCAAAGGTCACGCAAATATTTGATAACATCTCAAGTTAATCTTCAACCCTTTAATCGTTTAACAATCTTCGACTCTAAAATTAACATGGACAAATTGTAGCCCTAAGCCTAACATAATTGTTGGACTCCGAACAGTAAACACTTAATGCCACATTGGTTAGATATTAAAAAAATTATAAGGTCAGGTTACCGCAAATAAAAAAAAAACACATGGATAACCATAACCCATAAACATTTCTAAGTTATATACCAAACAGCAGATCATAATCTTCATTTATTTCTCGTATTAACAACTAATTAAAAAATGCAATCGGAGGTTAAAAAATCTAGGATATGATCCAGTAAGTAGAAAACCTTTTCTTAAATACAGAAAACTTAGGTAGGTACTTAGTACTTAAATTCACAATCTTATATACTAAAGAACACAAAGAACTCATACAAGTGCTCTGTGCTACGGTATAGCACATTTATGGCTTGATATTTCATTCCGTACATCACAACAGACAAATATAATAAATAAAAATTCAAAATAATTGTTGATATTCATTTTGTGATAAAATCATTAATAATTGTAAATATGTAAATAGTAATTATCATTATTTTGATTTTGTGTAATAAAATTTCCTTGAAAAAAAGAAGGGTAAAAGTTTTACAGATATTTTTAACTGTTATAAATTATAACAGTTAAAAATATCTGTAAAACTTTTTAACTTATCTCTTTATAACTTATAATATGTAAAACATACAATAAAGACGTAGTCTTGATTTTATATTTAAGTAAAATAAACATTTTTGTTAAAATTTATAGCTACAATAATTTTCTTAAATTACTAATTAAAATCTCATTAAATATAAGGTGTTCATTAAAAAAAAGAACATCTGTGAAAATATGTTACATAACATTCGAGAGGCTATTTAGGTTAGGCTACGTACTATTTTATCAGTTTTTATCAATAGTACTGTATGTACATATTCCTACGCATTGTAAGCAATATAATGTCTTTTTCGTTTAACTTAAATTGAGCATTACTTACAAAAATTATAATTAGGCGGTATGCAACCTCATTTCTAATGAAATAGGCATCGCTTATACATATTTGTAAACTTTACTACATCTACGTCATGTGTATAATTTAATTCAGATATTTCGCTACAGGCTGAACGCGATATATTCTTAAACAAAACTTACGCAAAAAGCATGAGATTCTTTGTAACAAATTCAGATCTACGGCGCGAGATTCGTTTGTTCGTAAGTCATCATTTTTGACACAAAATTGGTCATATCTTGAAGGGAACTTTGGAAATGCTTCCGTACAAAAATGAGGGTAGTACGAGAACTCTTCAACAAGTTGGAAGTATTGGTACTTTCGAGCTGCTGATCTTAGCTGGTGTTCCAAAGAGCATGGCGACGCTACATAAAATCTATATTTCTTCTTATGTTCGTGTAATAACATCTCAGCATTGGTTAGAACTTCGTCAACTTTGTATAGTAAGTCATCCATTGGCAATGAGCCATACTTGAGAATGAACGTCGATGGAGCTAGTCTGTACTTATGCCCCGTACCTCTATCTTTCCATACCTTGTTTGTACTTTCTAACTGAAGTAAAAATGTTGGAATACTATAACTATGCGTGGTTATTACGTGCGTGTGAACTCCATAGTTATTCTTTACTTCACGATACAGACTATTTGCGAAGGGATAAATACCTCCTTGATGGATGAACCCAAAGAATATTGTCAGAAGTGCGTTAAGCACATACCAAGTAATTCGTAGAGTAGTTTTTAACCTTCTAGTTCTTAGGCCGTCAGTTTCGTTGGCGTGAAGGTGGTTGGCGTAAAGATATATCAAAGGAATAAGAACTGGTATGATGAAGCGGGCTTCTTGATGTGGGAACATTGAGAGTAATATAATCGGTATGACTAGAGAGAAAAGCATTAGACCTGTGATGCTTTGTATCCTCGGTAGCTTGCTATACTGGCCTCGAATGAATCTGTAAAGGAAACGTATTTGGTTAAAAATTTTTGTTTCCTTTTTAACCGACTTCAAAAAAGAAGGACTCAATTCGATATATATATATATATATATATATATATACTAGCTGAACCCCGCGGTGTTACCCGCGGTTATTGTTGTACCGGGAGTAACACCGCAGAACAAAGTTAGTCTAAAAAAAAAGGTAGACTAAGTTACTCCCCGGATCAACAGCCACTTGCCAGTGAAAGTCCCGTCAAAATCCGTCCAGCCGTTCCAGAGATTACCCGGAACAAACAGACAGACAGACAGACAAAAAAATTTTAACTACATTTTTGGTATATGTATCGTGTATACATACATATGCATTGATTAAAAAGCTGTTATTTTAATATTACAACAGACACTCCAATTTTATTTATTTGTATAGATATTTATACAGGGAATTTTCTGTGGGGACCATGAAAGGAGAGTGGAAGTTTAAGTACTAGATGGCGTGGTGTGTCAGATGTCCGAAAACATTTTTAAATTATTATTTAATTAGATAAATAGCAATAAAATACTTAAATTGATATTAATGATGAAGATACTAGTGTAATTACTAGGCGTGTAACATATTATTGACATATGAAGAAAATGGGCAACGAATGATTTTAATTACAAAAATTTGGTAATACGCCATCTTGTAGACAACAATGACAACTCATTGGAGATCCATGAATTACATTGTAAATTAAAAACTAAAATTACTATCAAAAAGGTGGCCAAGTATTTCATCAGTGAGTACATCCTATTTTTAAAATACTTTAAAGTATTTAAAAAACCGCATTTTAGCTTATACTGGACCTACTGCTGACCGGTCACCTACCACAGTACCTATGTATGACGGTCCTATCTCCTCTTTCGGACAGAACCTGCCGCCCTAGCCAAGTTGCAAGCGTTTTTTGTTCTGCAATTGTTAACGCCTAAATTAACTTGTATCATTGGCTAATACTTTGTCTAAGATATAACTCACGAGAATGTAGACGTTAACGATTGCAGAACGAAGAACGCTTGCAACTTGGCTAGCTTGGCTAGGGGTGCTGGTCTCCACCGCACTGCCTCTTGATGTTCTACCACGACATGTGGCAGCAAAAAGGCGATTATGGCACTCCTTGTCAGGGATAGAATGTGCGATTACATAACATCCATCCCGTGGGCTGATGCTAAGCTACTTCGAGGACAGGGATCTTTCGTAGAATACATCCGCCATAAACGCTTCCATAGTTGTCGGTATGGAATATTACATTCCCTACAGAGAAATCCCTAACCGTCCCTGACCACTTCCAGAGGCCTGGAGGCCAGGCCAGAGGCGAACGTTCAAACCATCTCCAAAAAAGGGCATGATAGACTTTTGATAATTAGCGTGCCCCCAAAGAAGAAGTGACAAAAAAAGCCCTGTATATATATATTTTTTATGTGTGTTCACGGATAACTTCGTCGTTTATGAACCGATTTTGATGATTCTTTTTTTAATGGATAGGAGATATTCCAACGGTCGTACCATAACAAGGGCACTAAGATCTGATGATGGCATCCAAGAGAAATCGAGTCGAAACTTGAGGTTTTATTTTTGTTATTTATATTCTTATTAGGCAAAAACATATCTGTATGGTGTTATTAAATATATACTAATTTATAAAGCTGAAGAGTTTGTTTGTTTGAACTCTCAGGAATCGCTGGTCCGATTTGAAAAATTCCTTCAGTGTTGGATAGTACATTTATCGAGGAAGGCTATATGCTATATATCATCACGCTAAAACCAGTAGTAGTACTAGCCTAGTCCCGCGGTGTTACCCGCGGTTATTGTCGTACGTCGTCTAAGAAAAGTAGTCTAGTTACTTCTTATATCATCAGCTACCTATCAGTGAAAGTTCCATCAAAATCGACAGTTGACAGACCGACAGACAGACGGACAAAAATTTAAAAATTATATTTTTGGTATTTAGAATTTCCTGATGCGCATACCTAATCAAAGCTGATGTGGGTGTAGCAAAATAACAGTCTAAATTGCAATCAGTTATTGTAGAAGAAGTCAAATCTCTTGAGCCCAGTCAATGTCCCACAACGCAATTAAAATGTAAAACAATACAAGAAAAAGAACACAATACTTATGTATAAGATCAGTGATAAAAAAACCAATTGTTACTAGCTATTATACGGGACGCGTTTTGCGTTTGGAATACGAAATGTGGCAACAATAGTTAAGAATGGAGACGATAAAGAGATTACTCATAAGAATTATGTATAGGAAGGTAACCCTTGTACCCCGACGGTCTTAGTGTATAAGGACTATGGTGTCCCCTTCCTAGTTGCACTGCTACCCCGCATTCGCCATACCACCTATCCTAAGGCATATGCTCAGGTCAACGACCCCCAGTGTTTTTACCGCCTGCCGTGATGGGCTCGTTTCTTAGCCAGGAGAGTTTTAAACCTCTTTTGATCCTACCATACTAACCCTTGCCCTTTACTGGTAGGGGGCCTCAATGTGCAGCAATACAGTTGTGTTGTGGTAGTTGTCTATGTGGCGGTAAGCGCTTACCATCAGGTGATCTCATTTAATGTAAAAAATATAACTGCCAAGAAATCACTTACCTGTATGTATTGATAGAGAGAGTGATTAATGCTAATATTCCAAGTACATTAAACAGCAGTGGCACATTCACAGCTAAATGAAGCCATCGTGGATGCAGACCATGCGATGTCAGGTTCCTCATATCAGAATTATATCTCAAAAAGTTCAATGGTGTTACTACCCAATTTTCCAATGAAATTTTCATTGATTCTATATCTGCTATTGTAATATACCCATAGTAACTGGAGTCTATTAGAATAAATAGTAATGTAGTGGGTATACCACAGATAATAAACATAAATATTCTATAATGGAAGTCTTTAAAACCAATGACCTTAGACCCCAGACCTCTATGAAGCCAGAAAAATATCGGAGGGAATGCAAAACCTACAAAAGTAGGTCTGTTGAATATTCCTATAACTACAATAGTAGATAAAATAATCACTCGATTCAAATTATGTTCCGGCAAATGAGTACTGACTTTATAAATTTTAACTTTCTCAACTGGAGTTTTAGCTTGTTCATATTTCTCTTTCAGAAACTCATTGTGATAAATGACATTGTCCGATTTCATCATACATTCAGCAACTAGAAGAAGAAGCATGGAAAAAAATATCATTTCAAAAGTGTTCGAGAAACTCCTACAGCAGTAGGTAAAAACTACATAAGAACTGGCAAAGATTTTGAGTCTATGCCTGAAATTTTGTCCATAGAGTATGCAAATTCTGTAGAGGCAATAGTCATTGATTAGAGACAGCAAGCATATAAATATTCGAGGGAAAACTAATAAATAATATGGGGTTCTAAGATCTACATTAAGATAATGCTTTGTATAAGGATTCATTAGCTGAATTAAGAGTAAAGGAGGACCTAGAATCAGTTTGGGTATGAAGATATTTCTGATAGGGAACTTTGGACTGAACTCCCATGTCCGTGAGACATCAATGGATAGAATATCCCCTGAAAAATAAATACATTTTTTTTTTATGTTTATTATTACTGCATCCTCGAAGAAGGAATGGTGTCAGCTTACAGACATATATATGATAATGTTTTTACTTACTTAACAAATTAATAGAAATAATAAAAGGAGTTTATAAGTTCAATTAACCGACTTCAAAAAAGGAGGTTTCTCAATTCGACGGTATATATTTTTTAATTTTTTTATGTGTGTTTGGGGATAACTTCGTCGTTTATGAACCGATTTTGATGATTCTTTTTTAATGGATAGGAGATGTCCCGATGGTGGTACCATGATAAGGACATTAATATCTGATGATGGCATCCATGAGAAATCGAGTCGAACCTTGAAGTCGGTTTTACTTTTTGTTAAAATTGTTATTTGTTATTAAAGGTTTATATAGATAGGCTTAAATATTACATCTTGACTGTATTCAAAACTGTAATCAATTCTGTACTCTACTGTATTGTACTCGCACAGCTGGACACGAGCCTCTCTCAGTACACGGTACTGGCCAGATGGGTGTGTTTGTTTATGTATGCTATACTATTATTATTTATAAAAATAAGATTAAATGTTAAATGTAACATTAGTTTCAATTAACTTAGTAAACTAACTAAGTTGGTTAACATAGTCTGGAACTAACAAAATCTGGTAAGTAATAAAAGGCAGTAAATAAACAGAAGAAAAAATAATAATGATTTGGTGTACATTTTTAATAACTAAGTGAATTTATTATTTGGTTTATTAAATCTCCGTGTGAATATATTTTTGATAAGATTATTTCAATGTCTCACCTGCAATGACTTCAACATTTTGAAAAAACTCGTCTGGATGTATATAGCCTCTCTGCGGCAGCAACGTTAAAGCAAATCTACAGAACACTAACACCCAATACGACAAAGGGAGTTTCACAGGATTTCTAAATGAAATGGCTTTGAATAAACCTGTTTTTAAAAATATTCTCATTTTGAAAGATCCGCAATGAATAAAGACGAATTTTATTAAATATTTCCTTACTAACGAATTAAAATCATTGCCGGGACGGACACCTGCCCATTTCGTTGGTATATTTTTGTCTACCAACCAAACCAATGATGATTGATGAGTTGAGCAGTTGAGTCACAAGTTGAGTTTGATTGATACTTTGAAGTTTGATGACATACCAATCCAGTGCTGCCAATGCAAATTAATATTTCATGCCGAATCTGTTAATTCGATAGAAAAAGTAAATCGATCTTTTTAAATACAACTATTGTAATAGTAGTAGTCTTAGAGCATATAATTATACCTAAAGGAGCAGCCGAATGGACGGAAAGCGTGATCGGAGAAGAGAGAGAGACTGAGTTTGAGTTGGTGGTTGTGGTTGCATTACTGATTTGACGGGAAGTACACCAACCAATCACAAGCTTACGTGAGAGAGATATACCCTACCCAAACACACAAACTCAGTCTCTCTCTCTCTACTCCGATCACGCTATCCGCCCGTTCGGCTGCCCCTGCAGGTATATATGCTCTAAGGTAGTAGTAATATTGATAGTACTATCAGTATTACAATTAAAGAAGTAGAACGTTACATAACATTGTCAAGCAAAAACTTTGTGCCTACTCCTTTTTACGAAAATTATGCAAGCATGAAATTTCGCACAGTTAAAGTTTACACAAATTATTTGTAAACTACTACAAGTACAGTAGACCGTATCTTGCTAACGTGAAAAATGGTCCCTTAAAATAAACGAATATTCGTCTCAATGCTGAATGTCTTTACACTAATATTATAAAGGTGAAAGTTTCTGAGTATGTATGTTTGTAAGTAACAAACAAACATACTCAGAAACTTTACATTACGCGCAAACTACTAGACCCATTTTGATAAAATTTGGTATGCAGGAAGCTGACACCCTGAATTAACACATGAACTATTTGCCACGAAAACGGATATACACGCGGGCGGAGCCGCGGCAACAGCTAGTAATGAATAATAAAATGACAGTTACTTTTAAAGTTTTGCATGTTTACCGCTAAGCATATTTACATTTCTGGCATAGTGATTTAACTGTTCGTCTCGCCTCTTCCTACTGCGCTGTGTAATATAAGTTCGATCCTCATTCTTTCTAATCGTGAAACCAAACTCATAAGTATAACCACTGACACAATATACTATACTCTACTACATTTCGTCAGTAGTATTACTTATAGTACAATAATCAAAAATCACACTATTTCATATTTTTTGTTCACCATCGGCATATTAGAGATCATTGCTCTGTAAGGGCCATTTTTCAAATAAAATGCATAAGCCGACACTGAATTTTTTTATTTCGGACTACCCTCAACAAATCTGATCTGACCAAGTTGCCATTACTTTTGTACCGATTTATTTAAAGCTTAGTTTTACTCTATTAAAGTTTCAAAAAATGCCAAGTTTTCCGTAATGAATAGTTTTTATAGCAAAATTCATTTACAGTATCACTACCAATAGCTTGAACTTGTAAAGTAGGTAGTACCAAAATACTGCACTAGTTGAACAGTGATTAAAATACCATCGTTGAGCCCAGGGTTTAAAGAAAACAAGATTATGAATTAATATGATATGATTTTATTATTGTTATAACATTTTAGTGGATATTCATAATAAATAGTATTTGGCACTAAACACTGCCAATAGTGGGAAGATTATAATAAAGAGATTCATCTGTAAAATGTTCTATGACAAAATATTTCAAATTTCGAACTGAAAGTTGGGTATGACTTCTAGTATAGGAAGTGTAACTTTATTATAACCAACACCAAATATTACATCGACAATAACTCCTACATACATATCACTTTTAATTTTTTCTTGAAGTTATGGCAATGATTTCTGCAGTAGAGATCCAAGTACCCATGCCCTAAGAGCCGGGGACCTTGTCGGGAGCTAAGCCGGCAAATAGAGTCAACTTTCTTCGGAATAAGCAAATCGGTAAAGTTATTAGTTAAGTGTTTTTATCAGGTTCCTGAAAATACAAAATTGCCGTTTCGTATGGCAAAAAAAATTCTTAACGAAAATAGCATAATGTTATGGTCAATGTTTCTTTGCTATATATAGAGCAACTTAGTAGGGAAAAGCCATATGCAGGCGTTAACCTCTTACAAAGTATAAGCCCAAATGGACCTGCATAAGACACAAAATGTGTGCGGGAAGTTCTGAACGTTTTATTTAATTTGTTATGTGTGAGTGTGTAGTGACGGGCGATTGTCTTTGTATGTGTATAAAATTGTGTTTGTGTGAAGATTTTCCCCGCAAAAATGACACGATTTTGTATCGGAAAAAGAAGCTATGGCTACTACATTTGTAATATGTACATAAGATTTTTGTCAATGTTACAAAGTCTACACTAGTTCTTATATTATCATTAGCTTAACAGGTTTTAGTTATAACATAGGTGTTAATTAAACAATATATGACACATTTTTTTACACAATAAAGTATTTTCATTACTATTGAATGATAATTATATGAATCAACATGCGTGTCTATATAATATAAACGTTTCTGTTAATAAAAGTACTACTTGGTAGACAGATCTGTGGATAACTTTTGACTGTTTAATTCTAAAAATACTTTTATAGGAACTACAAGTATCTTTATTTTTTAAATCTTTTGCTCAAAGTTATGATCTCGAGTACATGTTGATATGTCATCTATCTATAAAAAGAAAATAGTAACCACAGCACTCAGAAAAGCTTTTTATCATCTCAAAGGGGATAAAAAAGCGTTGTATCGAACTTCGTCATTTTCGTTAGTCAAGACAAACATTCTTTGTTCTGACGAAGTTCAAGAAATAATAATCTATTTTTCAAACAATACAGTCAAGTACTGAAGTTCAAGAAATAATAACCTATTTTTCAAACAATACAGTCAAGTACTACAGTACATAGAGATTTAATTAGCACTAGCTAGTAATAAAATAGAAATTCTTTTAAACGATGATTTAAATGCAACTTTTTTTTACCAAATCTGTAATGATATGCGATGTTCACAATCTAGTTAGATTACCTGAAGTTTAAGGAGGTAAGAGAGTAATCCGTATTTTGTATTAACTCTCAGGTTCTCACCCAAATACGACAAATTCTAGTAAGTACGTATAAAATTTATTTTCGAGATTTTTATATATTCCTATTTTGCAACTTTACGCATCAAGAAATCGCAAAGAAATATCCACCGAGTAGTAAATAAAAACTGACCAAGTAAACTAACACACGGTCTTTCAATCACAAATAAAAAAAAGGTGTACATTAGTATAAATAATTGATATTTACATAAATATACAAGTGCTAACAAGCACGCACAACAAAATGGCCAATAAATTGTACTTTGTGGGATATACATTAAGTTTAGTTTTGAATATAAATATAACGTCTCGTATATATTTCTATTCATTTACATAATAGATTAGTGTTACTACTAAAATACTGTGGTAATCGAGAGGGCAGGAAGCCGGAAATGTCGGTTTCGAGAAAAGAACGCTAGTTATTTCTTACCGTACTTACTGCTCTTTTTCTAACAAGAATATGCACTCCTTACGTTACGTACACGTATGAAACCTAGATAGGAAGAAGCTTGTTTTCGATTACCACGGCATAATGCAGACTGTATGTATATCTATAATCCTTTATCGATTTCTACTTATTTATTTCTTTGTAGAATCGAGAATTTAAAAGCAACTACTAGACAATCGACTAAAACTAATTCATCTGCAATCGATACAGAATAATATCAAATAGTGATTATGTGATGTGAGACAAGTCGTATTGATATTATAATTAAATTCATTCTTTTTAACGTTTAGTGTAAAGGGTATTAACTAATCGTTGCTTTCTGTACTTAACTAGAATTTAAAAGTAAAATGGTTAAGGGTTAGCGCCGAGAGACTGAGTGGTGGAGAGGAGACTAATTCATTAACAATTTAAATAATGAATTGATGATGCAGCAGCATCTCAATAGACCACATTGTGTGGGTCACCATGCTGCATTATCTGAATTCGCAAAAGTATGGTGACCAACACTCTTGGATTTTGCTCATGCTTTCCATCAGGCAGAGTAGACTCACTTTGGACTCAGACATAAAAAAAAAACCTAAAATTCTTCAGAATACAACTGTATTAGATGCAACGAAATAAAATGACATTGAGCGACAGGTGGTTTCATTTTACTTGAGGTTGAATTAGAAATTGACTTTATTAGTCTCTTCGCCGCGACTACGTCCGTCGGACTGACCCTAAAAGTTTAGTAGACGCTGGAATGTTTAACACAATTACACACTAGTAATTTAGTTGACTAAACCTAATTTTTTAATGTATTATAATACCTACGTTAGTAAAATACTTGTTAAATATATTAGAATGCCACGTTTTAATCTTAAAAACAACAGCTCAATTGATCAATGACAGCTGCTTTGCAATTTTTTTTAAACCACAATTTGAACATAAGAAATCAATTTTAAAGTTTAGTTGCCGAATTAACAATCTACAAACACCACTAACAGCAGATATTTAGCACTTTAAAACTTTGTATAACTATTTTTAGGCGTCATTCATCTAGGAACAAGCCAAAAACTTATATTAAAGAAATAATACCGTTTATTTTAAGGTACTAAAGCCGCAAGTTTAGGCATAAATATCTCTGTTTTCGTTTCCTTGATACTCTAAAATACTGTCCTTTTTTTAAATCGACTAACGATATTATATTTCTTTATGTCCAAAATTTTCCTGTATTCATCTTTACCTTCTATCTCTTATTGTCTCCTATAGTTATTGCATTTGTATATCAGTCTTGTAACACCACGGCATTTCTTCGCCGAATTTGTGCTTGTGAGCGTTGTTCTTAGCGTCGTAGAGCAGAGCGTTATCGACGTACGCGTCACAGATATTGCACCACACCGACAAGTCGACAAGGGACAGCACTAGCGCGTGGCCCGTGGCTAAGTGATGTGCCTGCATGTGACCGTTGATACTGCGGGCACATGCCGTCTGAAATATTGTAAAGAAACATCAATATAATTTTTGCTTAAGTTTAAAATATTTATTGGATTAAATGTAATTATAAGTCTAGATTAAAATATAGGGTTATGTGTAATTATACATCTATTTTATAAACGACTTAGTAATTACTATTATTAAAAGTGTAAATGATAAATTGCGATTCACTCAGGGTGTTGCAGACTGTAAATCTTCACCATCATCTTACAAAAATTTCAGACGGGCAAAATAAAGAAATAGTGTTTAAAGTAAGGAAAATAAATAGACATTTAATTGCTAACAAAAGGGATATTTACAGTCTCGGATCAGAAACGGGGTTTAAACTACAGTCCGTCGAGTCATTGCGCCTCAAATACACCTGTACCAACTGTAAATTGAAGTATCTAAATAGCCTCAGTACAATAATTACGAACACTTTTAACACGTATAATATAGAAAAGCAACCACTTACCACATAACAATGTAAACACACCCAATTCTCTTCAGTATGATCACAGTCAATACATTTCACGCCTTGTGCAAACTTAACATCGTCTGGTATCGTGAAAAGCGAGTCCAAATGCGGACACCATTTCAAAGGTATCACCGCAAACATTTCACCATCGACTATTGCTTGCATATTATCTGCTAAATAATCGACTAAAGTTGCCTTCGGTGGACAACTCGAACCCGCTTGATCGACTACTTTTTTAGTTCCATTTTTATCAGAACTGCTGACTTCGGCGTTCTCTTTAGAATCCTTTGAAGCGCCAGGCTTTTCATCCTCATCGTCTGTCCCGCAATGAATACCATCGGAACACTTTTTATCGATGCTCAAATTAGCCAGATTTGCTTCTAGTGATGTTTCCAGTTGACTCGAGTTCTTAGAATCGATAGATTTAGTAGATTCATCGAACGCACTCGTTAACGATATTTCGCTCTCAATTTCAGTCGTTAACCCTCTTGATGGCGGCGGTGGTTCTAACACTTGATCGGAGGGTAATGCTAATTGAAATTTGAGACTTTTCCAGTATTTACTTTGGACTCTGATAACGTCATGTATACTGTCGATAGCCGACCAATGGCAGACGGTTTTGGGGTCGTAATGGTGGACTATAGGATCGCCGAGTAATGCTTTAGTGCACATGGTCATAGCGTAGGATATGCTAGTGATGTTGTAACCGCCTTCGAGGCACAAGATGACTCGACCGCCCGCTAAGCCTCGGAGCAGGTGGGTCATACGTCCGTAGCATTCGGGTGTGACCTTACAACCTGTAAAACAAAACGCATTGGAAATAAGCAAAAATACATTAAAATGCGTGTACGTACTGTTAGATATAGGGTATATAGGACAGCATATTCAGCACTCATAAAAAAAATACGGTACTGAAACTTGACAACTATTTATTACTGAATATTTTTCACTCACACAATTTAGGACACAGAATTTCTACTTATAATTACAACTTATACGCGACTTGGATTATATCCGCGCGATGCCCTAGTGAAGGGCAGAGTAGACCCGGAGTATATTCCTAGTTTTCACTGATAGCCAGCCGGCAGGCAAGAACCAGGTCCGTAGCTGGGCAGCAGTTTAGCTAAAGAACAACCAACTGAACGAATTTAGAAAAATCTTGCGTATTTATAGTATAATTATTGCTGATTTTTAATATTGTATTTAGGTAAATCAGCAATAATTGCAAGTCAGCATTTTACCATATATAATAGTGCTGTGACGGAGTAAATAGGGATGTAACAGTACGTCCCTCTAACTCTTAAGTACTGCTAAATGGTGGATACTCTAGCCAGGCGAAATCATCATGCCTGGCTGTCCACCGTTCGACTATATTGGGTAGTTTCTTCATATGATAAGTTGTCAAAGAAGGACCGGCTACTATTATAACAAGCGGGAAATGAAACCTTCAGCAAAAAGGTAGTTAAGAGAATGAAATGCGGCACGTTACCTCCGAGGGGGTCCCCGACGCAGGCGTCGAACCCGGCGGACACGAGGACCAGCTCGGGGTTGTACTCGTACGCCACCGGCATGATCACCTGCGTGAACGCGGCCAGGTACTCCGCGTCACCCATGCCTCGCTGAAATCATATTTTGATTGTGTATAGAACATATGTATGTAAAAGCGAAATCCACCAGTTCGCTTTTTAAAATAAATTACTATATTTTTATGTGCCTGAGTAATTATTTAAGCAACCTCTTGGTGTGGTTATTTAGCTTCGACAGTTAAATAGCCGTCTGATGTCAAACTAGGCAAAGCCTGTACTATGTTGCCGATAAACATACACATATATTTATAAATAAATTAACATGTATTATAACATATATAATAACATAATTTATACCCGAATGCAGAACAAATTATCTTTCTTCTTAGACAGTATTTGTCTTAGATGTAAATCGAATTCACGACTTCTAGCAGAGATCAGGGACATTAATTACTAGCTCAATAGGCCCGTCATATAAATAAATAATACTTAATTATATAGTATGAAGTATAAACCAAGAGTATGTCAAGGTAGTATCGAACCGACTGTTATTGCGTGTCCCAAAAAAGAAAATTCTATTATATACTTTTGATGTTGAAAATTGTACCTTATTCCAGGGTATGTTAAGGTTGAACCCTTCTCCTTTGCCCTTGCCGACCTCTGTGTAGTCGGCGTCCTTCGAGTTGGGAAAGAACGAGCCGTTGTCGTACCGGTGGATAGACATATACAGGATCTGCAGATTGAAAAAAGGAATTATTATTAATTATATAGTTTATATGGATGTTGAGCCAAGGTAGTAGAGCCACACTGATTTCAGCATGAACGAACCGGTACAAGTCTCTCTCAGAAGACCAATATAAAATGACAGCATTTGTTTGTCGTTTTTTGTTGGTGAGTGCGAGACTAGTAGACTAATGATGCAAAAGCATCTCAACAAACCGCCATAGTCACCATGTAACATTATCGGCATTCATAAATGAGTATAGTGATTACCTCAAAGTTTTTCTCCGTCAGAGTAGAGTCACGTTAGTAGGCTTATTATTAAAAGAAAAAAAAGATTGTTACTATTCCACGCAAAAACGGTTGAACGGATCAGAATGAGATTTGGCACAGTTTGGTAGCTCATGCTATATTACGTAAACGAAAGCCTCTTGGCTGAGGAGAGTGCGGGAAAGTAGTAATAGGAACCTGAGGATCGTAGTTGATAAATACGATTTGAATATTATGAATAGTCTTCTTAGAACATTATTAAACTAAATCTCAATAAGCTTACGCGTCAGCTACCTTCACACAATTTTTTATAGATACAAACACAAATTTTTGTCCTTTTTCTTTGTTTTTTGTAGATCTTTACCAGCAAAACACCGACTTCAAAATCATTTAATTATTTAAGACACTAGTGACATTTATGAACGTTAAATTGAAATTATAATTAAAAATCATAGATGACACAAACAGACGCCAGAGCATGTACTGAGTTGTAAAGGTATACTAGGTGAAAACACCAAAATCTATTGCCTACTTGTGTCGGTCCATAACTTCCAATTTCCAAAATGCGTAGAGCCTTATGAGAAGAATACTGGCAAAGAAACTTATGGCCGTTATTATTAGTATTTATTTATTACACTAGTATTAGTATTACATGAAAGATTAACAGTATCCAAGCTGTTGCCATCTGAATTTCATTTTATTGAAATGCTCCAAAAGCTAAAGTATCAACAATTGAATTAAAAAGAGAAACTCAAGGTAGTAGAGCCACGCTGATTTCAGCACGGTTGGTCCGGCTCGACCGGGGCGGTACTACGCGACCGGAGGCCCAGTGATGCAGAAGCATCACTAACCCGCCATGGTGCGGGTCGCTATGCTGCATTGTTGCAGCAAAGTAGGATAGTGGCCACCACTCTTGGATTCGGCTTATGCTTTCCATCAGGCAGAGTAGAGGCATTTTGGAAGGACCAAACATTAAAAAAAGCAAGTCACCCTATTATCGCGATACGTGATCCTCTGCGTGCCGTTCCCGTGGTGCACGTCCCAGTCGAGCACGAGCACGCGTCGCAGCGCGTGGGTGTCGACGGCGTAGCTGGCGGCCACGCCCACGTTGTTGAGCACGCAGAACCCGCTGGGCACGGCCTCGTCCGCGTGGTGGCCGGGCGGCCGCACCACGCACACGCCCGACCCGCACTCGCGCGACAACACCGCGTCTATCATCTACCAATACAATACTTTGTGACTCAACATTATTTCAAAGCATTTACACATGTTAGGGTTGGTAGGTAGATGGATTTGAGAAATAAACCTTTTGACGTGTAAAAAAGACCTACAATAACACAGTATAATTTAAAATAACAGTCCTTAATTGTGGCCAATGTCTTTGGGTTAATCACCCGCGTGACGATCAATCTATATTCGACGCTATTTAATGGATGTAAGGTTCACTATTCTGAGTCTCAAGGAATAAACGAAAACTTTCGCGATTTTTACGCCTGTCGAGTGTTGTTCTGGAGTAACACTATGTTAAATATATCGCCGTTAACTGCTAAACGAAAGTCTCCCCCGAAGAGCGCCAACCATTACGGACTTAGGCAACCAGTCAATTTCTTCAAATAATCGTGTTTTCTATGTATAATATTGATGTAGTGTAGGCCAAATAATCGTGTTACAAAACATATATTTGCAGATCAAACAAACATTTGGTCCGACCCAGGAATCGAACCCGAGACCTCAAGCACAGCATTCGCATACGCTACCACTGCGCCACAGATGTAGCTAATCTAGACTAAGCGAATATAGACCACTCCTTAGAAAGTAGGTTTTAGTTTACAGATGGGTTAGTGTACTCTTTACAGTGATATTATACATATACACCGCATTACATTTCTATCACTAGCCTTTAAAACTTATAATCAGTTAATGCAACGGCAAAACACAAACACAAATCACAGAAATTCCTAGTTGGAAGTTAGGGATCCTAAGAGGTTTTTAGAGTTTTTACATCATATCGCAACAATACAAAACACATATTATTATATACCTGTAAAACGCAGCCTGTCGCTACACTGGCACTTTCTAAAGTATCTGGATGGAAGTATACGGAATCGTACGCATTCTTCTGATTGTTCAAATCTCTTAGCTTCGTCGAGGCCAGCTCTTTTAGCCTAAAACAAAATATTAAATTAATATTATCAAACTGAACACAATAATGTTTTAAAATGTTACTATTATAATAGGGGAATTTACTTTTACAGTAAAATTGTCAATATGTATAACTAGACTGAATATATCGTCCAATGATTATTTGAGTTCTAAATAAAGATAGTTTAATTGTAATTGCAAATTATATCAATATTTAACATTTCAAATTGTATTGTTTTGTAAAATACTATTATCAAGATATGTTTTTCTTTATTTTTACTTTTTATCATTAACCTTTTGGTTTAGAAGGGTAATATTTTTGGCAGTTTGTGTATCTGTAGTGTCCTTCTGATCCAATTTCGATGAACAAGGTATCAATAGATTCGTAATAATTGCTGGGAGACATAGGCTATTTAAATGTTATCAAAAGTTTATATCTAGTCGAGATATAGTTTTTTAAACTTATTTTAACAAATAACTAGAAAAAATTACTACACCCTTGAGGTGCCAGTGGTAGAAATTCGACCGACACTCCTCCAGATAAACGTGTGTTGCGTTAACCGTCCACTTTTCTCCGACTTAATTCAGAAATACTATTATTTTTAACTGAATTTTTTGTCAAAATAAAATATGGCCTATGTCACTTCTGAATAGTGTCGTTTTCTGTTAGTGAAAGAATTTTCACGATCGAATTAGTACTTCCGAAGATTACCCCTACCACCATACAAATAAAGTTAGAAATTTAACCTCTATATAATATTAGTATATACAAAAGGGTATATTTTTTCAGAATGTTATAGTGTGAGTTTCGCGTACGTACGCGTGTACGTGGTACGTACCTGTCGAGGTGAGTGGAGGTGTGTACGGCGAGTATCTCCTCGTCAGTGGCCTTGCGCGCAGTGAGCTGGTGCAGGCGCGCCAGCAGGCCGAAGTCGCGGTGTCGCTCGTGAATACGCAGGATACGCTCCGGACACTCCACGTGATCGCTGCAAACATACATTTTACATTCATTAGCTTACTTACTGTCGTAGACACAGGCTTCGACACCAATAGGGAATATTACTGCCAAATTATCCCGATAGAGGCGCCACCGAAATACAACGTAAACAAATTAGAACGTTCATGTTGACATTTGACATAATAGTACTTATTGCATCAAAAGTATTTTTATTTATGGAGAAAATAATAAAAATGCATCAGTATTGTGCATTTGGATGAAAAAACATCGGAGTACATTTTGTTTAATAAAGATCAAAAGCTGCGTAAGCAATGGGAGATAGCTATGCGTCGTAAAAACTTAATAATATGGAAATAAAATAAGATATACAATTAATAAAACTTTAAAAGTTTATCGCGCTAATCTGTATACGTTATAGTTCGATGGCGACCCCTAAGATTGGCTTTGCGTAAGCAACCTAATTAATTAGCCGGCGCGATGGAACTGATGGAAACGAGTTAGATGAATGAACGAAGAATGATGATGTGCGAATTGATTTCGGCCACGGCGGCCAGTCTCATCGGAGACTAGTTAACTACACAGGAGATAATATAGTGCACAAGTCTGTGCGGTAACACAGGTGCACTTTCCGTTCCTTCATTCTTTCTATGTATAATATGTATGTATTTACAAAAAAAAAGTATATATGTATTTATATCAGTTGTCTAGTACCCATAACACAAGCTCTGCTTAGCTTGGGACTAGATGGCGTTGTGTGTTAGATGTCCGAAATATTTATTTATTATTATTCTTATAATCTAATGGGACGGTTATCCGACACGATAAGGGGAGATCAGGCGCAGGACCAACAGCTTTACGTGCTCTTTGAGGCACGGGGGCTAAGACCTCAAATTCTAAACTCCTAGCTATTATTAAGCATTTCTATAATCAGAAAAACTCAATAACACCTTTTGGTCCGACCCAGTATTAGGCCCGAAACCTCATGATCAGCAGTCGCATAAATCCACCGCTAGGCAGTTCAATCTGACCAACGAAGAATAAACAAGACCTAACCGCCCAATCCTGTAATCCATTCCGCTTTATAGGTGAGGTGGAAGGTACGAAAGTGGAGAGTCTGGAAATGGAGGGAACGTACTTGTGGCTTGAGTCGCAGGTTTCCATATGGTAACCCGTCAGCTCGATTGTCCCGTTTCGTAAAAAAACTAAGTTAATAGTTATAAATTAACGTTTAATAAATCGTACTTACGGTTCGCATACATTTTTATGTTTCAGCATGGCCTGGTCGTAGATATAGCCGACTGCATACAGGGGTATTGATAAATCCGTCACTGAAAGCGAAAGATGCACCATGAATAAAATAACTTTTTACTATATTGTTTACTAGCTTTGCCCGTGACTCTGACTGTATCTGTCTACATCGATTAGTAAAAAAATTAAGTCAATCTTGAACGCTGTCACAATGAGGATCGAGTTGATGTGACGTAAACTACACTACATCCTAATTTTCACAATGATTGATATTTGCAGTTCAGTAAAAAAAATCTGATAGACCGAGATACACGAAATACATTTATTTATTTATATGGTATACTAACAGCACACATACGACACGGTGTTAAAATTATTACACAAAATATTATCTTATATGCATGCCCATTACAGGTACACACAACATTCACCATAATATGAGATAACATCTAACAACACGGTGTTACGAGTAAGTTAATAAATACAAAAAAAAAAGAATTAAAGAAGGCTTAATACTATTTAATTATAGATTACAATACTCTAATTAATATTAATAAAATGCTATTTTTTACACTCACCCAATCTCAAATGGTTCAGCCTGTCCGCTATTCGCCGCTTCGTCCCATCATCCTGTTGTGGATAGCACTTCCTTGTGAGGAACCTCTCCGGCCTGGTCTCATCACCCTCCCACTTGATATTGATGGTGAATTTGATCTTATGCACGTCACACACGTTGGGAGGGCCGGAGGTGGAGTATGTTGTTTGGAACGTGTAGCAGTTCCAATATGGCTTCTGTGCGTATATACAGCTAAGGATCGAGTCACGGATTCTGTCGAGAAAGGTGATTAATGTATTAAATATTCCAGTCTGGTTAGGATTAATTATAATTGCTCTGTAGCCTTAACGATTCGGATATATGAAAATTGTACAAAATAAAAACCGAATATTTCTATTCAACTATTTCAGACACATATTTTAAAAGATCTCAAGTAAATTTCAAACAAAACATACGTGACTTTAATGTTCTTTACAAATTAATGCTTATGTATGTAATAATTTTTACATCGACCTTTGGAAATGTATCAAAATTAAGATTATCATAAAAAAAAGGAATCGTGTTCTCTAGGCCGATTACCAGGCCAGTCTCAACGGAGACCAGCCAACTACGCAGGAGATATTATAGATATCTCAGTATTTCAGGGCAAGTCTGTGCGTAAACACAGGTGCACTCTTTGTTCCCTCTCTCTCATAATTCAATGGGACACCCGTCCAATCACACATGTCCAACCGACACGATCGGAGAGAGATCAGGCGAAGGACCGACAGCTTTGCGTGCTCTCCGAGGCACGGAGGTTCAGAACTTCAGACCCCAACTTTCAAATTCCGAGCTGTTATGGAGTATATCTATGATTAAGGAAACTCAAAAACATTTTTGGCCCGACCCGGGATTTGAACCCGATACCTCTCGATCGGTGATCGTACACGTCAACCCCTAGACCAAGGAGGCAGTTAAAAATAAATAACCGCGTGACTCACGAGTCGCTAGGCTCCGAGACGTTCTCGAGCTGCGGGGGCGGGTGGCCCAGCAGCGTGCGCAGCGTGATGGCGGCGCCCTCCGCCAGCGACTGCAGGCAGTAGCCGCCCTCCAGCACCACGCACACGCGCGGACACACCGACATCAACATGTGCAGCAGGTGGCCGTAGCAAGCCGGGGTCAGCTCCATTTCACCCTGAATATATTATACTGTTTTTAATATTGATTTTCGAGAAAACCTTACAGTATTTACTAAGCAAATAATCCATAAGCAATAGTAATGGATATTGGTGCTAAAACTGTTCCTCGTCAAAAAATGACTAAAATTAGATTCGTTACACCAAAAATACTTTACTAAAATAAGACTGAGAGAATTAGCACCATTTTATGCTTAACTAGCCGACCCACGCAACCTCGTTTGCGCCTTATATTGCCCGTAGCGTGAAAATTTCCCCCGTTTTTGAAACATTCTTTTTTGTTGCTCCGCTCCTATTAGTAGTAGCGTGATGATATATACCCTATAGCCTTCCTCGATAAATGGACTATCCAACACCGAAAGAATTTTTCAAATCGGACCAGTGGTTCCTGAGATTAGCGTGTTCAAACAAACAAACAAACAAACAAACTCTTCAGCTTTATATATTAGTATAGATTACAATAATGGTCGAGCATTGAACAGATGGAAAGGTGATGTGATGTTAAAAGAACCAATATTTAAATCACTTGTAACTATATAAATAAATAAAATTCTTTTCAATCAATAGCTTTTTAAATACACCTTAAAATTTTATAATATTTTACAAATCCATTAATAAGAAAAAAACATAATTTATTACATAATTTCTAGGTTTGATATCTCTCTTTCAGAATAGGCAAATAAAAAGTAATTCCCAAGCTAAGAGGAAGTACCCCAGGGCGATTTTTCAAATATTTACTACGAGCAAATCGTCAATAAGGTTGAAAATTGCATAGCATCATAGGTATGTTAAGATGATAATTTTAGTGCATTATCCCAACCCTTCACTCTGTCTATTTATGAAAGGTTAAGATTATAGTGAAGGAGTCTGTGAAGCGAATGGGAACGAATGAATGAATTTAGTTTATTTTACATATTTTAATAATAATAATTATCGGAAATATTATTATAAAAACTCCCATGTTGGCATAAGAACTTTGTAATGTGAAATGATATATATCGTGAGCCTGGAGGTTGAAATTGTTATTTGAGATATTATTTGTAATGAATTGTCTTTATAAAATGAAAGGAATACCACCATTAAAGTGACCAAAAAATTGGTTTGGCTTGAATAGTTTGGTTTTACTCATGGTTTTAATTATGAGTATATTTCGAAGGAGCGAGATTACTTTCACACAGATTTAAGTATAATTTACATTACATACACATTGACAGCCTTTGATAGTAATACATAGGCCTTTCCTTAAAAATTTGGTTTTGATCTACGCTGTCTATTCGCTTAGATCCTTTAATCTTTAAAGTATTCAACGGATTTTAACGCTTCCGTACAAAGCCAGGCCCAGTCGCTAGTCTTTAAATAATATGAATAGCCCAATCCATGAATGTCTAAATCGATATAAAGTGTTAATAAATCGAAAATAAAGGTAGTATGATTGACTTCACAGACAAAATACTTCTTCACATAAATCAAACCTTTTCATCACCCAATGCCGAGTCGTAGCCGGCCGACACGATAACGAGTTCGGGAGAGAACTGAAAGAGACATACATACGCTAAGTGCTTGTGTTAGAGTAGGGCAAACATATGTACCTCGGGACATCCGAACGCAGCGTCATATCCTGCCGATATTATGATGAGTTCCGGTTGGTACTGTAGTAGACAAACGTTTAATTATTACATTATTTGTTTAATTAATAATATATTTATAAGTAAATATGAATATTTACAGACACAACTTTAAAAAATGCATGAAATTATAATATTAACAGTAAGAAATATCTTTCTGAGCTTTTGTACCATATTTATTCTATTATGTATTTAAGTTTTTTGATAAATTTGCAACTAAAATACTAAAAAAAATAACACAAGAAAAAGTTAAAAAACTTGATAAAATTCACATCTCCTTTTTAAAATCGGTTTCATAGTTTAGGCTGTACAGTGGAATAAACAAAAACAACAGACTGACAAAACTATTGGCTTTACCGTAGACGGGTTGTAAATAGAAAAAAAAACAATTAAATTGAGAACCTCCTCCTTTTGGAAGTCGGTTAAAAAGTAAAAGCTATGTAGAAGACAGCATATTTTACATTAACAAATCTACTTTACATTTATAATATATATTAATAAATAAATATATGATATTAAAGCCATAAAATGCTAAAGTTATACCTCCAACGCCATAGGCAGCAGTAGTTGATGCCATATCGCCAGATAATCCGCATCTTTCATCCCCGTCTTATTCAGTGGTACGTTGAAGTTGTAACCCTTGCCAGCCCCGGTCCCGATGTAGTTGAAATCGGACTGTCGCAGGTTCGGCCAAAAGGACCCGTGTTCATAGCGGTGGATTGAGAAGTACACGACCCTGAGAATAATACAATGATTAATAAAAAAATATCTTTAAAGATCTATGGAAGTGAGCATTTATCGCTTTCAACGTTTAAATAAAATTAAAAAAGACAAAAAAGGAGGAGGTTTACAATTCGATTGTATTTGTTTATGTTTGTTAGCTCGGAACTGGTGAACCTATTTTGAAGATTCTTTTTTTGTTTGCAAGCTGGTGCTTCCCGTGTGGGTCTAATTCTTGAAGTCGATTTCTTTTTTGTTAAAATTTTAGATAATGTTGTTTAAAAGTCAACTTTCGCATTATTAGGAATACACCTCCTGTGTCGCGGGGGATTAAACAAACATACGTGTAATGAACACAAAACACCCAGACAACTATAGTAAAATCATAAAACATAGCTCGGCCTGATCTCGGCTAGGGCGGTGAGCACGGTGCGCGGGCGCAACACCATTATCGATAAAAACAAATGAGTCATCGAAGGCATGTATCTACACGGCGGCGGTGCGGCAGTAAGAAAACTGAAGTTGCCACCAAAAACAACACTTTTAAAATTTCAGACGTCGAAGTGTTACTGCATGAAGCAATTTCGAATGTTTCGAAAAAGAACTGGGAGGGTTGTGTGAAGCATGCAGAATAACTCCAAGAGTAGACGTTGAGAGATTTGAAGAAATCTCATCTGGCGGAAGAATTCGTAATTCATGTGGATGACGATGACTCTGATGATTCTGATATAGAATTTTAATGTAAATAGTTTTAGATTTAATTTTAGAAATGTTACTATCATTATTATCTTTCTGTTCTATTCATTTTAAAATTAGATATAAGTATATATTTTTAACCTAACTTGTTTCATTCTAAACTTTTGTACTTATAACTTTTCAATCATACAAATAATTTACTTTTATATCTTACATTTCTTACATTATCTACATTATTATCTTTTTGCTGTTAATATTAAACTTGGTTTAAGTATTTATTTTTATTTTTAATGTAACTTGTTACATTCTTAACTTTTTTACTTGGTTTTTTTTTTAATATATAGATGCCTAATTAATAATTAATTTATTTTAAATTATTATTATTCTTATTTTTATAAATACGTTGTTTTATCTATTTTTTCTTTCTTTTTTATCACTAACCATGTTTCAACATTTTTGATATTTTTTCACCTCTCATTTTTATTGATAATAAATAATATTATAGTTAAAGGGACACAGTCATTTTATTATCTTAAAACCCTCTCCCCAAAACTAAAACCTGGCTAGGCACGTTCATCCACAGAGACATAGAGTACACTCCTACCGCTGTGTTTTTAAAAAATCTACATTTTAATTTTTCACACATACCTAGGATCATTGTAGAACATCTGTTGAGTGGCTTGTCCATGATGCACATCCCAGTCCACTATGAGTATCCTGTTAACAATTCAATGATTAATTTAGTTGTCAGTCTATGTAAGCAGGCTATCTCTAGGTCAAAGACAATACACCACTATACTAGAGCTGCGCCACTGAGGTTTTACATTGATTAAAATGGAAGAGAGATGGCGAAGAGTTAACAGAAAAAACAGTTAATAATCTAATTAGTAAATTATTTGAACTAAAGGTATATTTTATTTATTTTATGGCTTTAATATCATATTAATATCATCTATACATTTATACAAATAAATAAAATATTGGAGTGTCTGTTTGTAATATTAAAATAACAGCTTTTTAATCAATACATATGTATGTATACACGATACATATACCAAAAACGTAGTAAATTTTTTTTTTGTCGGTCTGTCTGTCTGTTTGTTCCGGGTAATCTCTGGAACGGCTGGACGGATTTTGACGGGACTTTCACTGACAGGTAGCTGATGATCCAGGGAGTAAGTAACTTAGACTACTTTTTTTTAGACTAACTTTGTCGCGCGGCGTTACTCGCGTTACAACAATAACCGCGGGTAACACCGCGAGGTTCAGCTAGTAAATAAATAAATATTATATTTAAGTAAAGACCTGATAATTTAAAGGGTTATATTAACTAGTCAATTTGCCCTACTTATCGGTAGTAAGGTACTATTATGGCCAAAGTGCGAGTAGTATAATTTTTTTGTGACAACATTGTATGGAAGAATCACCGGCCTGATCTAGGTATAATATATCAATCAAAACTGAAGAACAAAAATAATACCATTTCTTTTAGATTTTAACCGGGTTGTTATCTATATCTAATATCTTCAGGCACAGTTATGCAATCCTAAAACAACTTTTTTTAAAGTATTATGTGTAACTAACTAATAGTAAGTAGTAATACCCACTACTGGACATAGGCCTTTTCCAAGATTCTCCACAACAATCGGTCCTGTGCTGCGCTGTTATGTGTAATTGAAAGGTTCAAAGGAAACGATATACTTTGAAATCATCATTTTCCTAGCCTTATTAACCCCAAAATTTATTTGGGCTCGGCTACTAGTTAATTAACTCTGGAAATTCAAAAAAAAAGAATAAACCTAACCTCTTCAGTCCTCTTTTGTCTATGGCATGTTTGGCGGCAAGCGCCACATTGTTATAGAAGCAGTAGCCGCAGGGCTCGCTTTCCATCGCGTGGTGTCCGGGAGGCCGCACAAGAGCTGCGCCGTTCTGAACCTCGCCCGAGACTACACGGTCTACTATGTCTATGGTAGAACCCGCGGCTATGAGGGCTAGCTCGTGGGTACTCTGAAAAAAGATGTAAATTTTTAAGAACAATTGCAATTTCAAAAAAAAACATTAATACACGTATTAAATTTAAAACATAAAAAAGACCAACTTCAAAAAACATTAAATGAAAACTCCCTGTCTAGAAACAATAAAAAGCGTAAAATTATCTGGCTCTTCTTAAATTACTATGTGGCAATTATTTTCTATACCTATGCTAGGTATCTAAGATCTGTTTGAAGTTTATGAAATACATAGGATGTGTTCATTCAGTTTTAACTATTTTGTTTAATATTTTTAACTTGTATGACTTTAATCAATATTGTATAACCCTTTCTATGGCTTCTAACAAGCTTCTTCAAGCTTAGTCTAAATTATAAAGTGCACAAAAGGTAAACATTTTGATCAATAAATTAAAAGTATTTCTGAGTGTAAGAAACGGTGGTTTTACGTGCATCGTTTCCTTAATTGTTATTCTAGAGGAAACGCAGCGGAAATAAATAAATTTGGAGACAAGTAAAATTTGTTTTACCACATCAACCCACGAGTTAGATAAATATTAATATCTCTATTGTCTTCATAATTTAAAGTTTACAACCGTATAACATACACTAAGCCCCACACTAGGATTCCCTGTGTCGTGGGGATTAGTATCTTCTTTACAATTAAGAAAACATAAGAAAACAAAGCGGTTACATGTGTTATAAGTGTGTGCGTATGTGTATGTGAGATTGTGTGGGTATATGTGTGTGACTACATGTAGGTGGGAAAAGGGTGGGTGTGTATGTATATATACGTTTATTGTAAGACTTTTACTATACTCTCAGTTTCATTGTAGCTTTTGCCCTGTAATCACAGGTTCTTTACAGGTATTTCTATTCATGTCCATCACTCTGTTATTGAGAGTGTATAGTTTCGTGTATAGGTAAGGACCCATAAATTTGAAACTCCGGCCCGAGAACGAGGTACGTACACTCGACCTGTCCCATTTAACAGATCTATATGAGGCTCGAGCCTTCTCTTTTTTGCGTTTTTATGAAACCTTAAAATGATTGAGGCTTTGCAGAGTTCTTTTATTTTGAGAAATTTACACTCTCCATAAAGTAAGTCAGTTGAGTAACGTCATGGTTTTTGTAAGTTATTTTTAATACAGAACGTTGAGTCCGCTCCAATCTAATCAATCTAGATTATATGTAGTCCCCCATACCACTAATCTCACCACCTCTCATAATACGATGGGAAGACTATCGAAAAAATATTGAGTCAACTAACTGTAACCGACACCTACAAGTGAATATTACCTACAAGAAAACGATTGATTTTTTTCTTAGTGTATCCTGTTAAATCCTTTCTTTTATCATGCACCAAAACTCCAGCTACGCATACAAAAACTGTATAAAATATAACTTTTAATCTAAAAATAACTGTCAAAATTACAAGTACGTATTCATTCTGACTTTTAAAAAGGTATTTGACACTATGATTTTAATAAAAGTTTTTAATTTGTTCTCAGGACAATAATCTTTTAAAGAGCGCAAAAAAATGTTTTACGATATTCGGTGAAATTAGTGTGTAATTTTAACGATTATGTGAAATGGTTTTCATGACAGTTATCTTTTTAATGACAACAATAAAAGTAATTTTACGACATTCCGTAAAATTAGTTGTGTGTTTGTTGAAAAATTATTTTTAAATAGGCAGTCAGGTAGTGGATAAATAAATAGAAGTTTAGGTATGATTCGTTTTCACGAGTCCAAACAGGTTAGCCTTTTAAACCATGGTCTAATTATGAAGCAGAAAAACTATAAAACTATTTTGTAACTTTTAAATTTAAAGTAATTCTAAAGTGTTTTGTTACACAGTATTTCGTTTAATATTGAGTCTTATCGAATAAGCGACAATTAATTTTGACACAGACTTTTTGTAACACTAAATAATTAAAAAAAAGTATATAATAAGCTTTTACATATCTATCAGTAAATAAATGAAAACTATAATAAATGAAATGAATGAATGACTGATGGTACGATGAATGAATAACCGATTGAACGATGAAGGAATAACTGATTGTGCAATGAATGAATGACTGATTGAACGATGATCCTGTATGATTCCATCTTATTATTACTAACCATGAAAGTTTTATTAAATACTTTTCTATGTAATCGCTCCGTTTCACAATTAGCTACGTGAACATTTTTTATTAAATACTTACCGGGTGTACAAAGACAGCATCATATCTCGAGGCTACCTCCTCCAAGTAGTCGACGTCATTGTTCTGGTGTGTTGTCTCCATCATATCATAGATGGACGGCGAGTGGAGTGTGCACAACTCTTCCTTGGTCGCCGCCCTCGGTGGGAACTTTACACATTCGTCTATCAACTTAAGTTCATGGCACCTGGGGATAACATTTTATAACTACTTCAAAAACTAATCTCATGAAGTGATAGTTGGAATTAAAAAAAAATTTTTAGTGATGAATATATAAACTATTTATCAAGGAAACTTATAGGGGGCCAACGAGTAGACGAGTCACGTGATGGTTAGTGACGATCCTCGCTGAGTTGAGTATGAGTTCTCACCCCTATCAGTTTCTCCCCTTGAATCATAGAGACTTGGTCTGCAGTCACATCATTCGCTTGATGCAATAAAGATCTGCTTAACACTAGTTTGCTGCAAGGCCGTGGTAGGCCAGTAAGCTTGGTCCATATGTGACGAAGTATAGATCTTTCACGTAGCGGGCTTTAGAGAAGGCAGCCACTCTAGAGACGAGACAAGAGATCACCTAACTACGCAGCAGATATTATAGTGCACAAATGTGTGGTGTAGGTGTGGTATTCTCTGTTCCCTCATTCTCTGATGGCGCAGAACTAACAGCTTTACGTGCACAAGATTATATTTATTTACCTGTTAATTACTCCGGAGAGTCGCTCGGGACATTCAGGGTAGTTGTCGTCCCACAAACAGCGATGTTCCGTCATACGGGGCTCCGTCACTAAGCCCGTGGGACCTTTAACTTTTGTTTTAGAATCCATGGCCTGTCAACAAAACGTATATTTTTTATAAATAGCTGTACAAACAGAAAGTGTGTATTCATAATGACGATTAAGAATAAGATAAATTATTCTGGAAATGTCGAGCGATACACAAATAAATCGTTTATAATGTAATGTAATTGTGTGTATAATGTAATTTCGACCATAATAATTTTATTTGATATTTATGTGATAAAATATGTAGTTACATTATAGACCAAGGAATAGCCTTGGAATATAGTAAATAGTGATAAAAAAAATAGTTGGATTGAAACCCACTGGAAAAGGAAAAGAACATGACAAAAATTAAAAGAAAAATAATTTACGGGCGATTTGAGGTTGGGAAGTGGAAGGAGATGAGTTTTTTAAAGGCAAATAACCAATTTCCGACAAAACTACAGGTAGTATAGAAAATAGTTTAATGGCAAAGTTTTAGCTAAGTAAAAGTTCAAAAACTTTTGTATTTACACTTTTTTTACATTACCTAAAAATTTATGAAAAATATCAAATAACCAACTTTTTGGTTTTACAAAAAAACTCGAAATTTGTTGAAAACTGAAATTTTTATTTTCCAAACATAATGTAACTTTATGATTTCAAATATTGATTCTCTTTATTATTGATTTTCTTTATTTTGACTTATTATCTAAAAAGCGCCGTAATTATCAATCGAGAATTCTCCCGTCAAAATATCAGCTTTGTAAAAAAACAGAGGGCTTTTTGTAAGTCGAAATCTCAACCGTTTGATGGATAAAAAAAATTACATTACTATGGCAATTTAGAAAAAACTTAAATGCAGTTGTAACAATTTTTTGAGCAGAGTTAAAATTCTTTTAGGATTGTTCTAAAAATACGATAAAAACTAGAAAATGATCAGGATTATGATTCACTTAATAAATGGTTTATATGATATAAATCCCAGAATCAGTCATAACATAATGCCAGGGGTACAGGAATTGCCATTCTCCTTTGAGATATTTATTCAATTTTACACTTTAATTACTCGACATACCTAACCAAAAATTACACTTTTTCTTTCAGTTCTTTCTTTTGTTCTACCAAGCAGTGTTAATGGGCTTTACTGCGACTATACCAGGCACAAAACTCAAACGAGCTAAAATGTTTTAATCGAAATCATTGAATGTATTTTGTTTTTGAATATACTGTTATAAATTATCTCTTGTATCGTTACTTTTAATCATGTACTAAAATATAATTCGATTTTAATTTTTAGGTTGTATTACGTCAAACATACTATATATGAAAGAAAATATTACAATTTTACTTTTTAGTTGATTGATACTGATTAAAATACAGGTAGTATTTACCTTGCTATGTAGATTCCAAAAGGTTTTTAATTTTTTTTTTCGTCACAAATCTCTTAAAGTAACTTGGCCTCACAGATTACTCCCCGGGAGGTGATCCGTGATCGGCCTGCGCTGCACGTGTATTTTATGAACTATGTTGTTCACTGCTCGGTATCTCGAATACTGTACTGGCTAACGGTTTTTACAGATTAGCGTTGACATTTTTTTTTCTCGGGATTTTAAGACATTTTTGTTAAAAAAAAGCCGAATTCTTTCGTCGAAAGCGGGACAAAGTTAAAAAAATCGTGTGCCATTTCCTATTGTAAGGTAATGTTGGAATTTTTATTTTTTTATTGCCTGCCGATTTTATTGACGATACATCACTACTACTACGACGGCTAACTAACTAATTTTACTTTGGGCGTCCGGCCAGTTATTCCCTAAAAGCGGGAAAAAAACTGTCCCTCGCGAGTTATTACAATTTCGATTCAAAAAGCGGGACGTCCCACCAGCATCGGAACGTCTTGCAACGTGGTTACAGATGCAATAAAATAACAGGTAGTAAGGCCAAGACCCTTTTAACTCATTCCTCACTTCTCTATTTAATACATTTTTAATGGGTTAATATTTTCCATAAGTCTCTCAGGTATATAAGTTAGGGCTGCCATCTCTAAAATTTCGAAAAAGGACACAAAGTGCATTTGCAATTTCCCCGGATTTTGGACCTGAAAACCCAGACATGTCAATTGTTTTTTCGTTTGGTCAATATAAAAAATTACTTTAAATAGCCCTAAATTATTTATTTTCAATTTTTTTATTTACTATTTTGTGGTAGTTTATCTTAAAAATATTACCTAAAAAAGACTTCAAGAACTGAACCAAATTGAAATAGGATCACACGGGATGCAAAAGCTTTCAAATAAAAAATAATCATCAAAATCGGTTCGCCCATTTGGAAGTTTGAGTAAATACATAAAAAAAACATACAAACATACATTGAGAATTTCCTCCTGTTTTGAAGTCGGTTAAGAATTTCAATAAATAGACAATTACGCATATAATTAAAAGAAGTATCTTTATATTTCTCAAAATATTGTGATGTATTATTAAATACTATCTTTATTATCTTATTTGGTTGTTAATTTAGTACCAAATTTTTTTACCAAAAAAGAATACCGAGCAACGCTTGGTCGTCCAGGTACTATTTACTTACATGTTTATTGTGTACATAAAATGAAAACAAAAAACATAACAAAAGATGAGTAACAAAGTTGTATACTTAACAATCGCGGCGGTCTTATCGCTCACGGCGATTTCTGCCAATGATTTTATATATTATATAATAATGATTGTATTACATTATATAATAAAATAATATAATAAAAAGTTTTACTGGGAAAGGTGCGGAAGTAAATGTTTTTTCGATTAAAATTGCATAATTACAATAACATCTAAAAAGTTATCATTAAGGGATCAGCTCATTATGTTATTAAATAACAATATATTTCATGAAATTTGTATATTAATTTAGTAAAAGCTTACCTGGACCGTATCCATCACTTTAACAATCAAATATACTACGTGTCACATAAAATATTGTCATAGGAAATAGATAGCTGACTTCACAAAACGTTCAAGGGCCCGAGTGCGACAGTCAAGCTTCAACCACTAACTAACCAATTCAGTGTGTTCGCCTTCGCGCATCCAGGGGTGTGTGGGTGAGGGTTGGGTATTATTGGTCAGGTAGTCGACTATTCCAGGTAAAAAAAATCTTTGTTATCAGTCAATTTTAGTAATTTCGATTGTTGGCAGATATATTCTTGAGCAGTATTCCTTGTAAAACCTTCAAAAATCGCCCTTTAGACGAATAATAAAATAATAAACTTAAAAAAATTGTGACCGACTTCAGTGCACTTAGTGGTTTTGAATATTGTAATACATAATATGTATATTGTATTATTAATTCTTTATTTCAATTTCAGGGGTAGAATTAGGGCCTTAGCAAATAAAAAAAAACAATAGTCCATAAAAACGGTCGATTTAAGAGCTTTCTTTTTTTTAAGATGGTTACAAAAACTGACTTTTTAATAGACATACTCCTTTTTTTTAAGGTGTTGTAAATATATTTTTTTTGGAGTACGAATTCCTTATAACGGCTAGTGCTTCCCTAACGGAAGTAATCTAAAAGTGTCACTTTAAACACGAAACGTTAAAAACAATTTGTTTCGATGTTTCCTTGGTTTATTGAGATTATAGGTGGTTCACACACTGCCCGCATAACTCACCACTGCCCTGCGAGAGAGTGCGTGTTCTTAAGTTTCTTTTTTTAAAGCTTTACTTACAGCATATGTATAAGCATCATAGATAAACTGGTACCCAAGATAAGATTCAACTTATGTGTACAATCGCTAGCCCTTGTTTGGCCAGTTAGTTCTTTGAAAGTATATCTGTTCGTATCAATGATATTTGGTTCGTATTGAAAACACGCATAGCATACATAACACATAAGAAACATATTCCCAGGTTGCATTGCAGGTTTAATATTATATGTAGAGAAACACGCGACTTCGCTCAAGGTTGCTACGTTGTAAGGTTAAAAATCTGCATAATTATGAAAATCTGCACTTTCGCAACTACGCATATGTGGTTCCGTCGCCACGCACCCTACAGCGTAGAGCGAGACAGTGAAGCGCCTCATACTACAGCCTTCAACGACAGTTATATCTTTAAGCATAAATTACATAAATCACCTGGAATAACTATATTTCTTATAAAACAAGGTCAAATACGACTACCGTGATGGAGGAAGGAAGCTGTTATCTTTGTTTTTCGTTGTGATACAAGCAGTTACATTTATCTGTTTCTACAAATAGAACGCAGTGTTTAAGCAATTGTTATGCCTAACGTAATTCATTTTGTAGAATGAAGATTTGTTATTATGTTTAGCGATATGAAATATGTTTAATTACATGAGCATTATTATTTGTAGGCTTCATCTATCACATTGACAAAGGGGTCGCCGATATTATACTTTACTGAGTACTTGTACATTTTATTCACCCTCACATCACGTAAGTGAGGGTAAGCCTACTGCTCTCAAATGGGCTTTTTCTGGGAAATTAAATGGGAAAATTTGAGAGATTATTGAATGAAACGTTGGTAATACCAAAAGTAATGATGGATGATGGAATTGTCAAGGACACGTGTCTGTAACACAAACTGGGATCAACATCGCGTCGTGATGTGTATTTTAAGTATAATAAAGGTATGTGTGTAGAAAGGGTGTGATTTGAGCTATCGCCAGTTAAATTGGTTTTGTATTTGTTAAATAATAGAGGTTGTCCGCAAAATAGTAGATCTGTCGCCTATATGTAGTCATCAAACAATATAAAACAATTCCTCAACAAAACACATAATATATAATCATCGGGATATATTATCAAGTATCAAATAAATAATGTTGGTATTTATTATAAGAGGTTTGTCATGATAACTGTATAATCAAATTAATTGAAAACGATAATTAAAAAAAAATGTCACTTGGCCTCACAGTTCCAAAAAAAATTTTTTGTGTCGTCGTTTCAGTCAAAAGAAGTCTACGTAGGCCCAAGGATATTAATTGCCCCAGGTAGTATAAATATATTAAAAGTCACAATGATGAATATTTATTGTTACAAATAATTTTGCCAATTTGACTCCGCCTCTTTGAACATTTTTTTCATTACATTTATGTATTATGTATATTTCATTACATAAACTGATATATTAATTTGTAACGAATACTATTATTTCAATTACTGAACAAAATAAAATATAACTACTATACTGGTGACAAAATAACAAATAGAAAAAGTCGCAATCTAAGAACGATAATCGATTTATTTGGAGACAGATCTACCATTCCGAGTACGAAGCTATTATTTAAGAAATGAACCTGTTACTTTGAGAACGAAGTTTTTAATCATGGAATGAACTACGATTTTTTTGATATTCCATCTCCTATTTTAGATACATATTGACATTAATTTGGTAATTAATACCTGGCGACACTTTTTATTTGTCTGAGAATAAAAATATTTCGTGGCGATAGATCTTTAATTAGATGATTATGTTGATGACAAATATAATCTTTGCTGATAAAAAATAATTCCCTTAATACTCTGCATACCTACTGAATCTCAAATAAATGTGCATCGTTTTGCTCTGTATTTTTTACAAGTTGTGACTTAAAGATATATTTTAATAATCAAATTTGAAATTTAAAGCGACTATGATATATCTAAGGGCTCGTGTATCATATATTCATATCTTGCCTGCGATTTATTGCGACCTCGGTTTAATTGATAGAACGTTTTATATTGCAGCGTGCATGCAAGTGGTCGGGGACTTGCAGCGATCAGTCGTCAAAAAAGTTTTAAAGTTTTGTCAATGTTAATACTTTTTTCGGATTTCCACAAATCACGAAAAAAAATAGTCAAATTGGTCCAATCGTCTCGAATTAAGATTAAGTATTGCTATTCTTTTTTACATGTAGGATGGTTGTAGAAGACTTTGCAGATACAGTTGGTAACCGCCTGACCCTTAGGAATTAAAACTCTACTAATAATCCTAAATATTAAAAGTAGCAGCTCCGTAGATGGAACTCAATGCGAGTATATGCGATTGAAATCGCTCAATATCGCTGGCACTCTGCAAGAGCCCAAACCAACAGATTACATCAGTAGCGCTTAAGCAGCTATTATATAGGTCTCGAGGTTTCATTCTTTACATAATATGCTACCTCCTTGGTAAAACATAATGATAACGGTATCAAACCTGTTTTGAGATGTAGTCACTGTTTAATTATATTCTAATGCTTGTTTACATTCTAACTAATTAACAGTGTAACAGATATTAGAAGCCAATTTAAACTCAGTATGTATTTCAAATGACGTTGAATGTGTGTTACTTAGTAGAGAGCTCATCTAATAATATGGCGACAGATAGCGGAATTCTTATTTAGTTTCATATTTTGTATCTGTGGTCCGTCATTAAACCGCGTTTGTTCAGTATAACTAAATTATATTATACTTACTCGTGGCAAATCTATACTAACATATAAAGCTGAAGAGTTTGTTTGTTTGTTTGAACACGCTAATCTCAGGAACCACTGGTCCGATGTGAAAAATTATTTCAGTGTTAGATAGCCCCTTTATCGAGGAAGGCTATAGGCTATATATCATCGCGCTAAGACCTACAGGAGCGGAGCTACAATGAAGAATTTTACAAAAACGGGGGAAATTATTACGCTACGGTCAATAGCAGACGCAAACGAGGTTGCGCGGGTCGGCTAATAAACAATAAGAAGCAACAAATACACTGTCCGTATAAATATAACTTGGCCATTGTGACGGGTATAACTTATCTCGCGAGGTCTTTACAGACATGTATAGTCCGTCGCAGGCGCAGCGACACATCAGCAAATAGTAAATGCGCTCAACGAGGACCAGGACCGCAGCTACTGAGAGTGGCTGTTATCACACGCAGTTTGTTTTAAATTTATAACGGTTTTAAAATCCGTCGGGTATTAGATACCCAGCAAGAATGACGTAAGATTCCGCTGTATAAATAAATATTCACCTCGTCTACTAACGACGAGTCTTTTGGGTTCGATGGCCAGAGAATATTTTGCGTATTTCTTGATTATTCTTCTAAATCTTAAATAAAAATAACCATCAAGAATCGTGGGAGAGCCACGCTTCGGCGTGAATGGATCGGCTTGACCGGAGTAATAGATACCACGGCCTCACACAAAACCGGTGTGAAATAGCGATTGCGCTGCGTGAGTGAGTGAGTGAGGATACCGGAGGCCCATATCCCAACCTCTTCCCCATGGCTCAAAAGCCCGCAACGCACTTCTGACGCCTCTGGTGTTGCAGGTGTTCATGGGCGACGGTAATCGCTTACCATCAGGTGATACGTCTGCTCGTTTGCCCCCTATTCCATAAAAACACACACACAGTACAGTTTTGGATTATAATTGGGGATATTTTTTAGTTTGTAATTCCAATTAAAGTATTGGAATTATTACTTGGTCTTACAGATATTTTTACACGTCGAATTTTACAGCTAGAAGGCGACGGCATTTCCTAAAATTCACTCTGGGAAGAAATGCAGAAACCAACCACAGAGGTGATATTTTTAAAGTATGTGAACATTGATTAAATAAGAACTATGCAAGTACAGTGTATGGTTTGGGTGGGCCTTTTGAAGTAAAGACCTTATTAGTGTAGATGACTGTATCGCAAATAAATACAGATGTCTCCTTAAATATAATTTTTACAGCTTTTCATTTCTATTACAAATTTTAATCAAATAAACATTGAAATACATATATTGCTCAATTGAGTACTCGTAGTGTAAAGTAATAACATCACAAGTTAGTATTTAGTAATTTTTTCATAGAAAATTATCATTTTGACCGATCATAAAGAGTAACTGATTTGACTAAGGTGTCAACAACCCTATTTTGAGTTGTCCAATATGGATCAGTCTGTATCTGTTTCTGAAAAATACTTATTGCATCTAAAAGAAAAACTAGTTTAATTTAATAACTTACAATTTGGTAGTGGTCTCTCAGCTCTGTGACGATGTGGTGTTTCTTTTTCTGTTGGGCTTTTCTTTTAGCAGCTACAAGTAATGCTGATGGCTGTAACAGATACATTTATTTTATTGGCTGACTCGGAATCACTTTTTTGCCATATAATTTATCGAAGATATCAAATAGTGATTAAGAAGTAGGGGGTAGGAGGAGGGTGAAAAAATCCTTTACAAGCTATTCTCACACATTTTGAAATCAGCTGAGCTGTAGCTCAGTTCGGAAGAGTGGGAACACAAACAACATAACACAAGTACTAAATTATTATTATACAAATTGTACATTAAATGTGGTTGAAGAAAGTAATATCTATTTCTATGTCCAATTTAATATTGCATTTTATTTGTTACTTTAAAATGAATCAGTATTGAATATCAAAAAGAGAATTTAATATTGTTTTTTTAAATACTAAAACAATAAAAAATAGATTATAAATAAATATAAAAGTAAGCAGTCACGACAACTAGCTAACCAAACAAAAAAAAGTCATTTAATAATTAGCATTATCTAAGCTTACTAAATAAATGCCAACAATATAATTCACTGATTTAAAAAATAAAAAAAGTTCGTACTTACATAACTAATGCATTACTCTGTTCAATAGAACAACAGAAATAATACTTATTGCTATACTAGTTCCCAAGTTATTTAACAGCATAAGATAACGAACCAAGGCAAATTACACTTTTATAGATAACATTTATTACAGCTTTATCAGATAAATAAAGCTACCCAGGCACTAATAGTGTTGTGATTAATATACATAACATTTGTATAAGGTTTGATTCCCTGTTTCAATACTTTGCTGGTGTATTTCGAAAGTTGATAAATTTGTGAGAAAGGAAATATCCATTTGAATAGTCTTTATTAAGTCAATATGTAATCAGTTGAAAATATACATACATATATTGTGTAAATATAAACATAATGACTGAGTGATTTCTTGTTCAATGCCTTGAAACTAGTTAGTTATGGACTTGTGTGGGCGCCAATACTATGTGATTAATTGATTACCTTAGCACACGCTGACATCGCGCGAGTCTGGATTTTAGCTTTGCGAGCGCCATTTCTGGTCACTACATTCGATACTGGTGGAGTTGATTTCTTACTGTCACCCGATGAACGGCGCGGAGGCTGGCTCTGCTGAGGCGGTGGAGTAGACTAAAAATATGAACCACACGTTATTAGCGCGCCAAGTCCAAAATTCCGTGTTTATAAATAACGTAACCTTACCATTATTTTAACAGATTAACCAGTTAACTAATCACGATAAATTTCACATTCACACACAATTTCTGCAATTTACCGAGTCATCGGAGTCATAGTTTAGTGTTGCGTTTGTTAAACAGTCAAAACAATACACATTGCAGTCAGCAACTGTGATTGTCCAATCACGATGTCAAATCTTTGCCAATGACATATTGTATTGGCATGCATTTGACAGTTAAGACCTACAGACAAAAAAAACGAAGTTCAGCGTTCTGCGTTAGATGTGAAGGGTCTAAAATAAAACAATACACCAAACTTTAAATTGAATCTTCTTTTTAAATTATAGATATTGAATTTTTTATTTATGCATTGTAAAAGGTATTTATAAAATTAATTTATTGAATGCATTGGACTTATCAAGTTTTCACCATCAAGTGACATTTAATGTCAAATTGACAGACAGGAAGACAACCCTAAAATTAGAAAGGCAATTTTACGAGAATTTTATACTTTTACAAAAGCTTTAATTATTTTTTTAAATCTTAGTTAAAGTGTTTATTGTACTACAGTTAGACCTAAGATTATTCTAAGAAGTCGGTAAGTTGAATATTGAATTACAACCTACAAATTAGAAGGTAAATAAAAATTTCCCTGTGATCGCAATTGTTGCGCGATCTAGTTTGATGAAGTTGGAATATCCTAAACCTTTGAACATACTTAAAATAATTTGCTATTTCAAAGAAATTTACTAACTCAAGTTACTTACTTCAGTAACTCTTTTTACAATGAATTATTTTTGGACAATTAATTGAGCAACTTCTTTCTGTGCACTCTTATTACAGGCAACTAAAATTTTAAATGAAACTTCTAAGACCATTATGGGTATTGCGACCCAGTCGCAAGAAGAATCTTGATCGCTGTGTCAGCACATGGTCACCATTAGCCACAGCCTTTAACACCAGACCTACTTTAAGACCTTTATTTGAGTCAATGCGGGAGAGAACAGTAAGTGCATGGCAATTATAAAAATTATGATTATTGATACTCCTTTTCCCAAACATTCATTTGTTTTTTAAAAGAGACTGACTGTTTATTCAAATAAAAAAATCATAAGATATTAATTTTGATGTTTTGTGAATTTCTTGATACTGGTTTCTTCTTAGTAACTGAAAATTTACACAGACTTTACAATTTACAAAGAAAAATTACAAAATCTCAATAAGTGATTCTTTTTAGGGATTATTCAATAAACCAGAACTAGTAACCTTTGAGGGTTTCTATGCGTTAAGAGATCAAGCAATTTCAGCCACGGACCGTTTAATAGATGAAGCTACGTCCAACCCCGCGAGGCCTATGGTGGAAATCTTTGATGAACTATCTGACACACTGTGCAAAGTGGCTGACCTTGCAGAGTTTGTGAGGATTGCTCATCCTCAGTCACACTTTGCTAGTGCTGCAGAGGAAGCATGTATCAGCGTTAGTGGTGTAGTGGAGAAGTGAGTTGGAATTTAACTACTAAAAACTTTATGATTTAAAATAGATGAGTCTACAAAACATTTTTTACATTTAAAGGCAAAGACAATAGGTGGAATATTATTTTCAACTTTTAAAGTTTATAACTATTTCTTATTTTTAAGTTTTTAATATAACTATTAATAAAAAAAATTAAAATTATATAGTTGAGTTTTTATCACTGGGGGTTTGCTAGTATGTATTTATTTATCCTAAATATCTTAGTGGGTTTTGATGAGGATGAGAAGTGTATAACAAAACTGTGATTAAAAAAACAGTTTTGTTTTATCAAAAATTTTATGCATTATCATTGAGTCCTGACCTTTGGGTGACCATTAATTGACAAGTTTACAGCTCAATAACCTTTTAAATATAATGTTTTTTTTATCAACAGTGAGAATGATCACATATTTTATATTTATGTAATACTTATAATTATTTCAAGTGCAGGGTCATACTTACGGATTAAAGAAGCAGACAGGTTGCCCTTTGAGCCTCCCAGAATTAGAAGGAGGGTGTTTTGACTGCCTGCCTGTGAAGTACCTGTGTGCAATCATCACTCTAGCACCCTTTAGTAAGCGTGCAGGTAATGAGCATCAGAATGCAAAAGTAGTGGCCACCATACACCATTGCGAATGCATACACTACAGTGACCCATATTATGGCGGCCTATTGATATGTTTCTGCATCATTGGGCCTCCAATTTCGCACTAACCAATGAAATACAACAGCACAAATGCTGTCATATTTTGCTCGAGTGTTAGTCTTCTGTGAGAGGGTTGTACCCCCCCGGTTAAACCATCTGTTTGTGTTGAAACAGCGTGGCATGACTACCTAGAAAATAAATGCTCACAAAAGGTATATTTCTGGTCAAATTAGGCTCATTATATCGCTTATAATATGTTTTTTAAATAGTTAGGTTTAAAATAAGGAGAATACCATGAAAGTTAACACCACCACCCTACTTTTTTCAGATTGAATACTCATAAAGGCCTTTATGAAGCTTTACGCAACTCTGTCCGTCACGGGACATCCGGCGACCAGCATTTAGCAGAACTCTTTCTTTTTGACTTCGAACAGAGTGGCATACAGTTGCCTGAAGAACGACGCCGAAGGGTGGTGGGGCTCAATGATCTGATACTGCAGACTGGACAGAGATTCATGGCCGGAGCTGCCAAACCCAGAAGAGTTCCAAGATTAGCTGTACCACAGAACGTAAGACAATTGTAAGTTTCTTAAGACAACATCACAATTAGAGATTATGCTTATACCGCTTATGCTATGACTTATACCGGTTAGGTAACACGATGGCTGGGGCTCGTATGCTGTCTGCATGGACAGGCCGACTCACTACTATGGTTTTTTTTGTTTTTTTTTTAATTCATATATAGGCCTGCCAAAATGACTACACTCCCTGGTCCTTTTTTCAAAAGACCAACTCAGATCCTATACTGTATGTATGTCTGCCTGTCCATATTGTAATATTAAAATAATAAAATACAATTATATCTTCCATCTTGAAGACTCAAATGAAAAAGAAAAGAAAATCAATCTCCTCTAGGGATGTGCCATCGTGCTACACACTCAAATCACAATAGAGCCTATCCACTGAACTGTCACATAAATCTTTCAAAATTCAGCTAAAAATGCTAAGTGTGGCCAATCCTTTAAATTTACAGAGTGCCTTCAAGCGAAATGTCAAATACAAACATAACAATGCACTCAAAAACGTAAACAAACTAAGGTTATATGATCTATTCGAGAACACTGTAGCGTCGCCAACACGACGTTACAGTATGTATATATCAATGTTCATGGACATCAAAATAAAAAAGACACCTCTGTGGTTTGTTTCGGCTTTTCTTCCCAGAAAGTCCGACGTGTAAAAATATCTGTAAAGATTTACTTACAAAATAAATATGTCGACCTTACATATCCGGTATTCTACGTATGCCTACTAACACTACGAGGAATATGTCCAGCAATAAACTATTAGTGGCTTAAACAGGCTTAATTGAAGAAGAATTTATATCTGGAAAATTCTCTCTACCATACGCTAGTTTTTTTTTTAAACTTATCCTGAAAGAGCCCTTACCGTGGGAGAGCCACGCTTCGGCATGAATAGGACGGCTCGACCGGAGTGATACCACAGCCTCACAGAAAACCAGTGTGAAATAGTGCTTGCGCTGTGTTTCACCAAGTAAGTGAGGATACCGGAGGCCCATAACCCAAAACCCCTCCCCCTATCTCCCCCCCATCCCCCAAAGGCCGGCAACGCACTTGTGACGTCTCTGGTGTTTGTAGGTGTGCGGCGGTAATCGCTTACCATCAGGGGATGCGTCTGCTTGTTTGCCCGCCTACTCCATAAAAAAGGTCTGATGAATGTGGAAGCTAGTGGAAGTGTGTGACGAGCTATAGGACAAATGACGTTCTGTCGTCATTTTCTTCTTATTGTTAGCAAACTATACATTTTTCTCACCTTAGTACTTATACTTTAAATTTCATGTTGGTGAGAATTTAAACCAGAAGGTAGAACAATTCTTTTACATAATGTCGTTCGAATCGTTTTAATACTAGATATCGAAATGTGAATGTGAGTTTATCACCACTGCTCACCTCACGTGTTCGCTGTTGAAAATATTCCTTATTTTTCCTTAAACCAAAAATTCCCTTAAGGTCTAAATATAATGGCGATAATTTAAAAAATATATAGAATACATTCTAGAAATAAACTCACTTGTACTTATCCTACTATTTTAGTTAAATTTACACCTGACTGGTATTACAACAGTTCCACCAAGTGTCGACAATCGAGAGTATAAATTGAACATATAGAATATAGCGGCGAGCGACGCTAGGTTTTACTTCGTTGCATCAAATACAGTTGTATTCTAAAGAACCTTAGGTTGAATTTAAAGTGACTGAATTAGTCTATTCGCTGTCACTCCGTCCGCCGGTGCTGACTCTTTAAAGTTGATTCTCTTAACTTATGAATGACATTAGAACTAATGTTGACTGACGCAAACTTGATAACACCAGTAAGTTCAGCGGCTATTCACCCGTAGATATCACAAAGTAGTCCTAATCAGAATGTCACCAATCATATCAATTAAAAATAAACAGGAAATGAAAATTGACATGGCTCTTAAACGTTGCACCACATGTGATAAACGGAATATCACCATTCACATATTCGAATGAAGAACACTCACGACAAAGATAAGGAACATTTTATGTGCCCTAAAAAGATAATACTTTCTTAGGTAAATATTGTATTTTAACATACCATATTTACACTGTAAAATGTATGTATTAAGAAGCGAAGCAAAAACTTTGTACCCCCTTGTTTTATGTAAATTATGCGAACGGAGGAGTATGAAACTTGGCACGTCTAACGTCAAAGTTTATATGGAGGAGGACTGCAAAAATGTTATTAAAGGTGAAAAAAAGAATCATCGTCGAATTTTGAGCGCTGGGCGACATCGTGTGCCCCTGTTCCATTAAAAAAAGACCCAGTTTAATTAAATGTAACCTAAATTTAATTAAACTGGGTCTATTTTTAATGGTTAAGTAAAGATCCTTTTTTAATGTCAATATATGACATTAATATTTTGAACGGCATGCTCTGACCACATCTATCTTCTCTGATATCTTCTTTAAAAAAATCCAGAGTCCAGAATTGTAAAACGTGAATTTTATGTTCTTTTCAGTTTTACGATATGCTGCGTATAATCAAGGTTTACGGACCTAAAAAAATGCACCTCTTTGGTTTGTTCCTTCCCAAAGGGAGTCTTAGGAAATGCCGGCGGCTTCTAGGTGTAAGGCCACACATAACTGTGAATTCGCAACGCATCGGAAATATCTGCGAGCTCGCACGAATGCACCGCAAGAACTTCCAATCTGATTCACCGCATCGTGCATTCCTACGATATTACATCACACTTGTTGACACCATTTTAGGACGTCCTGGGACAGTTTAAGGGAAACTAATCCCACCCACACGCCCACCGCTGTAACTCCTGTACACCAGGATCAACAGCAGTGACCCACGAACACACCGAGTTATGACACTCGGGAAGTCCCAGGAAAAAATATTAACTGTCTTGGAACCCGCAACGAAATTAATCAGAAGAAAAACAGGAGGAGTTGGAAATATGATAAGTCCACTTCCCTCCTTAGCAAAGCGGGAGACAAAATGAAGTCAAAATAGGCAGACACCTTTTTTTAAACCGGGAAGCACCACGGATAAAGTATTAGGGGTCCTAAGTGAGCTATATTTGATTACTATAGTATGTATGGCAGAATCGCCTAAACGCACGGAAATTCACCGCAGTTGACACAAGATCCCCATAGTATACCGCCCCAGATGTCATTTGTAAGCTATTTAGCATTGTGTTACGTTCATTGTACCAAAGACTACACTCCCAGAGAACATGATGAGCCGATTGTTCACAGCTAGTATCGGGTGTTGAGCATTGACACAATGGTGAATCGACTAATTTAAATGAGTGTAGTTTGCTCTTAAAGTTACCGTGGCCCGTAAGAAATTGAGCGACACAGTGATCTACCTCGAGCCATGTCCTCGACATCCGTTCGCGAACAGATGGAAAGAACTGGTAGAGGTGGCGCCCCTTAGATGATTCGTCCCATCGTTGTTGCCATTCATCCATTAGGTCGTCATAGACATTGGATTGCTGTTGAAACAATCTTATGATTTTATCGCGGTCTCGTACGCCCAAAAAATCGCATTCCATGTTTTGTTTTGTAGAATAGTACATGGCTGCACGTCTTTGCACCTCGAGATCGACCGGAAGAACACCCGCCAATACCGGTAATGCCTCAGTACTAACCGTCCTATATGCTTTGCATAAGAAGATTAATGCAAGTCGTTGGCCTTGTAGCAGTTTGCGACGGACAGCACCTACAGTCGCTCTATCGGCCCATACGGGAGCACCATAGCAAACAGCACCCAAATAAGTAGCTCCATATATGATTTTTAATGTATTAAATGAAAGACCCCATGTGGCAGTTGATATTCTCGTCAGAGCAAAGAAACTTTTTTTAGACTTTTCATTAACTGTTCTAATATGTTCGATAAATGAAAAATTTCTTTCTAAAACTAATCCCAAATAGCAAACCGAGGTTTTATTTTTAACAGTAACATTTTGAAATTTAATACACGGCGGTGATTTGAGGTTACCTTTCAGAAGTAGCTGGAAGGTTTTGTTTGGTGCAAAAGTCAAGCGATTACGTACACCCCATAGAGATACTAAGTTCAAACATCTATTAGCCAGACTCTCAAGCCCCGCTCTAGTATCAGATTCCACCAGTAATAAACCGTCGTCCGCATACGCGTTTAGAGTACATCCGGGTGGTATAGGTATTGTAAGAAAATCGTCGAAGCCTATATTCCACAAGTATGGACCTAGCACCGAGCCCTGAGGACACCCCATCGTAAGCGCCTTCGACACAGAATGATGCCCAAGTCTTAATTTTGTTGTGCCTTGTGTGAAGTATGAGGAGATTAGGGAATAAATATTTTTAAAGCATCCTCTTGATTTTAATTTTAGCAATAACATGGGCCACCACGCGTTGTCGAAGGCGCCAGATATATCTAAGAAGATACCTAAGACGTATTGAAACCTTGACTCGGTGACAGTTTTCCTTACAGATATGACCGCATCTGTTGTTGATTTTCCCAACGTAAATCCGAATTGTCTATCATGAAATTTAACTCCACCCGGTAGAAGTCGAGGCACTACAAGACGTTCTAAAAGCTTTCCTGTGCGCGATGGCAACAGTGTTATAGGTCGATAGGACCCAGGATCGTCCGGCGGCTTATCGCCGTGTTTTGGTATTATACGAATATTACCGCACCGCCAAACACTAGGAAATACTCCTTCCGCAATGCAACGTTTAAAAACTGTTAAAATCGTATCACCCGAGAGTTTACAAGCTTCTTTTATCATTTTATTTGATATTTTATCGTCGCCCGAAGCCTTGTTTAGTGGTAATGACCTAACAATACCAAGAAATTCGTCTGAAGATGGTAAGTCAGACGTTGGAGACAATGGTGGTTCGATGGCCCACTGCCTAATTTGTCGGTGATAATCAGTGTCATCCTCCGGCCGATCGTCGGGCACAAGTGATTCTAAAAGATATTTTGCTGTTTCTTCTACTCCTGTAGTATAACTGTTATGAATTTTGATGTTCTGTACGTATGCAAGGTCGATAGATCTATTTGCCTTAAATTCATGATACAAAGGTGACCACGGACCCTCTCTATCGAGTTTATCTACAAGTTTGCGTATTAAATTTCCCTTTGATTTCTCCACTGCTGCCCTGTAGTGAGACCTAGCAACTCTAAGAGCAATGAGAGCATTATTGTAAATATCTCCTGTTACGTTACGCTTTTTAATGACATTTAGTTTTTTACGAGCTTTCCGATGGATTCTACGTAATTCGACCAATTTATAGTTCCACCAATCACATCTACGAGTGCTAGTGATAGATCCGCGGCCTATACAAACATCAGCACAATATGTGAAAGTGTCTGACAATATTTCTGCGCTTTCCTCAGCTGATAGACAACTGCGAGTGAAGTCTTTGGCATGTACTGCAAAGAGTGAACCAAATAAAGCCCAATTTGCCCCTTTAGTTTTATATCTAAAATTGTACGGAGTTATTAGTGGATGTTGTGCAACAATTGGTATGAATTCGTACACGATTAAGCGGTGATCACTACAGGATGCGTCCGGTAGGACACGCCATCCAGATATCGAGACGTCGCCGCGCGTAAGCGTCACGTCAATAGAAGACTCACCCATGGGGCTGCAAAAAGTTGGTGGTGCATCAGGGGTATTGTGAATGGTAAGATTCATTTCCGCAATAAAATCTTCAACCGCACAGCGCCGGGCCATGTCAGTTGAACGCAGCTTGCCATACCATAAAGTAGAAGATGCATTGACATCAGCGCCAATGATAATTTTGTGTCCCACGAGGGACCGCAAAACGAAACGTAAATGATGTAGATGAGGATCAATGGGATGTGAAAACTGAAAATAACAGCTCACTACATAAACCTTACAGGTGGAGGATGAAATCTCAGCAACGGCGCAGTGTGACGTCATAAGGTTACGCAAAGATGTTACCGTAAAAGTAGAACTTGCAACATATATCCCAGCCCGTGACCGGCCATCTAGTTGTACTACATTGTTCCGCAAGCGAGCGCTTTGATATTGTTCTTGTATAAGGACAATATCTAACTTTTGTTCCAAAACTAAATTGTCTAATTCTGACGTAGCTATTTTGTCATTATGAAGGTTTAACTGGCCTATTGAGATATTAGCCATTATTAATTAAGTACTACAATTACTAAACTACTGCTGTAAAACTATTCAGTAATTAGTGTTTAGGATTAGCTGCTCTAATTTAAGTTTATATGTGGAGCAGTCCTGTGATCCACATCGATGGTCACATGGTTTTTTGTACCGGCTGCATTGTGCGCATTTCGGTTTAAAATCTGGTGTGTCCTTAATCGAACAAGCTCTTGTATCGTGGCTGCCGGCGCAATTGGCACAGGTAGGAGTTTTAATAGTGCAAAACTTTTGAACATGACCGAATTGTTGACAGTTTAAGCAACGAACTACTTCTAAGTCGTCTATAAACCTACAAGTGGCCCAGTCTATGTATAATTTATCTTTTGTGCTAGCTAAGTGTTTCCTAACTTCTGTCTCTAATTCTAAGCCTATCCATTGGCGTCCGTGTTCTAGTTTACGATGCCTGACAATTTTGGTTGATTTTAAAAAGTCGCTTTCAGTTAATTTTAATTCGTCCTTGATATTCTGACGATATAAAGCTGTTAGGAAAGTACGATCCTCCATAGAACTGGGTACGTCTTTTACAATTATACGGGGCCTTCGGCCTTTCGGCTTTTCTAAGCGTAAGCCTGCTGATTTAATGGCGTTTACTGATTCTAGTTTTTTAAGCTGCCTTTCATTTGCAACCCGCAACACGACGCCTGCCCTTGCGGTTTTTTTAACGCCTACAATTTGAAAACCTTCGTCACTGGGCTTAATAGCCTTCATGAGAGCCTGTTTTGTGGCCGACGAAGTTGCATAATCCGTTGAACGTTCCGTTGTAGGATACGCAATAACACACGGCCTAGATACGCGCGCCTCAGCGGACACCGGACACGGAGCCGAACCAGGCGGTAAGCGAAGCTTAAGCTTGTCCGCGTACGTAAATCCCGGCTGTTGAACCGCGATACCGCCCACCTGGCGCTCGAGATTCGCTAATTTCGTTTCATTGCTAGAAGATTTAATTGCCAACAATGAGACGATTAGGGAAAGACGGAAGGGAAAGACGCAAAAAACGTTAAATTAATGTTACCAATTAAAATGTGAACATATAATTCAATTACATTTTACTTTACCTAGTCTAGTATTTCCAAAGGAATAACAGGAATTATTTCCTTGTACGATCGTCTTTGTAGAGATAATGACAATTCTATTTAATATTATAAACGCGAAAGTTTGTAAGTATGGATGGATGTTTGTAACTTTTTCAAGCAAAAACTACTGTATGGATTTGGATGAAACTTTACAGTAATATAGCTTATACATTAGAATAACAAATAGGCTACTATTTGCCGCGATAACCGACATACACACGGGCGGAGCCGTGGGCAACAATTAGTAAACTCAAAAAACTCCTTAAATTTGGAAATGCTAATTCTAAATTAATTCAAAAAAGGTCTTCTTCTAGTCTCAAAGCATAGTATTTTGTAGTAAAATAGTTTCCATCAGCTTTCATAATAGTAATAAATGGAAGAACCCAAAATCTTCTTTCTCTATATCTCTTTAAAAATAACAGAAGTGAAACAATATTTTTGCGATCTATGTCACTAGTCCTAAAAACACTTCCAATATGGCTGACTCTCGTCGAAAATATGGTCACCTGAACCAACGCTTTGCTGCACGAATTCGTACCGCAGCAATTCGCATCGCAAGTGGTTGAGATGCAGCGTCGCATTGCATCGCAGTTATGTGTGGGAGCCCTAAAGTCCGACGTCTGAAAATATATCTTAAAATATTTATGTACCGATGTACAAAATTTAAAAAAACCTTTCTTTGAATCGTTATCCATTGCTGAAAATTGTATTTAATAAAATCCATTCAGAAGTTTTATAGATCTAAATGAACAGACAGCGAAAGCAACTTCATTTTACACTAAGTACAGGAGATTTGATAACAATTAAAATAAGATGTACGCAAGCTGTACGAAGTTCAATTTGTACTAAATTCAACAGCTTGATTTAAGTTACAAATACACGCAATTTCAATCTCTAGTGTATAAAAAAACGTTTTATATTTTAGCTTTAGCAGTGAAGGGGAAGATATAATAGTGAGTGGCGTATACGCAGAATGTGCTGACGCAGCGGCGAGAGAAGCGGCCTACAGGCTGTACCTGGCGCCGGACAAGAGACAGCACGAGCTGTTGACCACCACGCTGGACACGAGACACGAGATGGCCTCCATTTGTGGCTTCAATAGCTACGCAGACAGGTAAGCGGAATATTATATGTTGTCAATATTTTAGTATTTTGACCGTAGTTTTTATTTACACTGTCTTTTCAACACCTCTCTGGGACTAGCCGACCGACGCAACCTGGTTTGCGTCTCCTATTGCCCATCGCGTGATAATTTTCCCCCGTTTTTGTAACATTCTTCGTTGGTGCTCAGCTCCTGTTTGTCTTAGCGTGATGATATATAGTCTATAGCCTTCCTCGATAAATGGGCTATCTTACACTGAAAGAATTTCTTTACATCGGATCAGTATTTCCTGAGATTAGCGCGTTCAAACAAATAAACAAACAAACTCTTCAACTTTTATATATTAATATTAAGTATAGATAACGTGATTTTCTTATTTTACCTCTTTTAAGGTTTCGTATTTTAAAACGAAAAAACGGAGACCTTATTAGACGCACTTTGTAGTGCGTCTGTCTGTCAAGACCCTTTATTTCGGGCACACGTAAAGGTATCCAGTTGAAATTTAAACCATATACTCAGGTCTACGGTCCTCTAAAGTTGTGAAAAAATCACCTCTAAGTTTATGACAAAAACAGCAAAAAACACAGACTTCGACGCTTCCAAGGGAATCAAAACTTAAGGGTACTTCTCGTTGACTTAGAACTATGAAATTTGGCAAGTAGCATCGTTATGTATGGACCACAAATACAGGGAACAATCTCAAAACTATAAATTTGTAATTACATCTTAAAAATGGTGGGTTTTTCGAAATAACAAATTTAAGCTACTAGTTCAAATGGGGTATCATATATTCCTACGTAGGAAATAAACGGTGGCCGAGTCTGACTAGCACTTGTCCGGATTTTTAACAGATAAAACCAATGTCCTTTATGGCGAAGCCATAGTATTATAATAGTTTAGAACTGTACGCGGCAACGTGCTACATTATGCACATATACGCATTATATACGCAAAATCACTACTTGAGAGTTTGTTTTTTTGAACGCGCTTATCTAAGAAACTGTTGGTTCATATTGTAGTTTTTTTTATTATAGTTATAGGCTGCTTTATGAAAAACAAGATATGAAAAACATTGCAATAACGAAAAATAGTACTCATTTATTTAACTATCTTGTTTAACAGAGCTATTAAAGCCAGTACAATGGAGACCTCCTCAAACGTGCGACAGTTCCTAGACATACTCTCAGACAATCTACACGATCGTGCGAAGATCGATTTTGATGCGATGCTAAAGATGAAGACACAAGAAACACCATATTTGGACAAGCTCATGTGCTGGGACACACCTTACTTCACACATAAGGCGAAAACTCAGTTGCTCAACGTGGCTAATTCGGACTTCAGCCCTTACTTCTCGCTAGGAGGGTGTATGGAAGGGTTGAACATGCTTTGTGAAGAATTATATGGTATCAGTTTAAAGTCGGAAGATATGTTGCCTGGTAAGTTCACGTGAATATTACTTTTGTTGTATATTGTAGTCTTCTAAAAGTAATAAGGTATAAAAGTACCACTTGATTTAAGTTTGTTTTACAATTCCGTAACTAGGACAGTGGCGTAGCGAGGGGGGGGCGGAGGGGCGGACCGCCCCGGGCGCCATAGGAAGGGCGGCAAAATTGGAAAAAAAATATTTTTTGCGGTCAGTCAGCCAATTAATTTTTAAAGAATTTAACTTTTGTTAAAAAACTGTAGGACGAAGCTATGTGCCAACAAGCTACAGCCACTTGTTTAATCAATATTTTACGCACTAGAGCTCTCACAAATATTTAGCTATGCCTACTCACAGCAATACGACCACGGTAACGGCGGGATAGAGGGTGCTAAGAATCTCCGGGAAGCCACTATAACCGATTGATCTTGACAACTTTGAATGGCCGCACGTTACGGCTAGACTCGCATCTGGCACAACTTGAGGTGGAACTTGAGAAGATTAGATAGCATATTTTAGGGTAATGTGAAGTCCGAAGAGAAGGGAGGACACCATAACCCTCGACTTAAGCCATCCAATGTATTTCCGTGTGGGAGACCAACAATCTCAAGGTGGCATTGAGTTTCTGGTTAATAAGTCTCTTTCTAGCTACGTTGTGGAAATATCTAGTATATAGAACAGGGTAGCATACCTCATTTTCAAGCTCACCGAGCGATATAGCATCAATGTAGTGCAAGTGTACGCACCGACCTCAGCCCACTCGGATGACGAGGTAGAGGATATGTTCGACGACATACCGAGGGCTCTCCACTTCACCACTAAGACCCTTTTTTTTTAACGTGTGGAAACCCCCTCGGGCCGTCACCCCGCCGGGGTTTTCGGCGGGGTGGTGTGTCGGAATCGAACCGACTAAAACCACACGGTGTGCCACTTTGCGCCTGAGACGGAAGGGGTCCGGGAACTGCTGCTATTAACACGTCCGGACCCCTCCCAGCGCTTGCCCGCACAGAAGCGGGCACCGTCTGCTGGCAGACTATCAATTTAGGCGACGTACGGCACACGCATATGTCACCCCCTCGCGGGTGGCCACTAGAGCGGATGGTGGGGAAAACCCGTCCCGACCATGCGCGGCCACACTCAGGGCGGCATGAGGCGCTCGTAGGCGCGCCTCCGCCGCCCGGTTCGCCGGCGGCGGATCGGGTCCGAGTGGATATCGTCCTCTCGGGCCTTCTCCGCCGCCTCCTTCTGCGAGATGACATCTTCACAGAAGGCTGCGACCGCGGTAAAACTGCTGTCGCTACTGGCCATGGAGCGGCGTGGGCCGAGTCCTCACTGCAGTCGGGTTGCAGGCGGGACTCAATTCCCTCGACTGAGTGCAGGTACTTCCCGAAGCAACCGTGCCCGGAAAGCACCTGCGTCAGTCGGAAGGAAAGGGTCCCGTGCTGCCGCCCTGCCCACTCGAGGATGACCGGCTGGAGAGCCTCCACGGTGGCAAGGCCAGCGCGCGAAGTCTCCAGCTGGAACAACCATTTAGACGTCGTGACTCGACGGGCGGCTTCGCGCCACTCGCGTAGCTCTTCGGGCTCACCACCAAGACCCACAACAACGTTGTTACTGGTGACTTTAACGCCAAAGTGGGAGTACTAAATTGTAGCGAATCGGTAATAGGATCCTATGGATTTAAAAGCAGAAATCATAGGGGCAAATACTCGTCAACTTCCTCGAAGGAAGCCCCAAAGGAATTGGACTTGACAAAGCCCCAACGCTATGACCAAAAACGAGATCGATTTCATCTTGACGGACCAAAAGCACATATTCAGAGACGTCTCAGTTTTATCAATAGGTTTAACACCGGTAGTGATAACCGAATTGTCTGAGGCTCTCTGAATATCGACTTTAAGGCTAAACGTGGCCGTTTGATGAAATCCAGGTTCCGGCCAACTCTGCTCCAAGCCGCGATGGGAACTGAAAAGTTTCAGTCAAATCTGGAAAACCGATTTGCTGCCATGGAAACCACAACACATGTAAACCAGAACCTGGAAAATGTGGTTCGAATTTTCAGGGAAGAAGGTATGACGTGAAAATTCACTTTTAATTTCGTCGGCAAAGCGGACTAAAGCAAGAGGTCAGCATACTTGTACGACACGACCTCCGATGCTCCAATACTCTTTCAATCGAACAAGCGATCGAACAGAACCGGGGTTCTCGTACCGTCAGAACCGTACAGTCTCTAGGAGGAAGCCGCCTGACGAAGTTGACCACAGCAAGTGGAAAACTCGTTGCTTCCAAGCCAACCGTCCTTTCGGAAGTGGAACGTTTCTATGGCGATTTATACGCTGACAGAAGCAGGTGAAACTAGTTAAAAGTTCAAACCCTAGGACAGATGCATGAGCTTTACATGATGCAGTTATTTTTTCCTTTCTTTGTTTCTTGGGCCTTTGGCAACCGGTTCTACATAAAGTGAATGATAACTACACAAAAATATTTACAAATAAAGGTACTTGACATAAGATTCTGCGCTCAGAAAGTAAATGCTTTGCAGATGATATTGACAGAGAAACAAGAGAAATAGGCAGATGGCATTGTGTTGTAAGTTATGAAAAAAATATGTGTGAAGAACTCAGAATTCCCATAAAACCTTAGAGACGCATAACAAGAAGGCATAATTTGATGACGGAACTAGTGATGCTAACTTGTATGATTTGAAATAGTAGTTCATTTCGCTATCTTGACTATTGAACAAGTAAAAAAAAATGTGTGATGCTATAGACATTGATGGTGTAATAAAATACTTTTCTATTAAACCAAGTAGACCTATAAATATTTAATTAAAGGCGGAAGTTATATTATTTTTTAATAAAAATATAGTTCTAGTTTATATGAAAAACTAGCTGACCCACGTAACCTCGTTTGCGTCTCTTATTGTCCATAGCGTGATAATTACCCCCTATTTTTGAAACGTTCTCTATTGGTGCTCCGCTTCTATTGGACTTAGCGTGATGATATATAACCTATGGCCTTCATCGATAAATGTACTACCCAACACTGAATGAGTTTCTCAAATCGAACTAGCGGTTCCTGAGACTAGTGCGTTCAAACAAACTCTTCAGCTTTATAATATTAGTAAATATTGATTTGGGTTTTTGAATTCGCTAATCATTTCATTTTGTATATCGTCAAGTTGTTACAATGTTTCAAAGGGGTTGAAATAATTAAAAGTGTACTAATAAACAATAAGTGATTATAAAACTAAGATTAACTTATTTATTTTAAATCTAACCTGTGTAACGCCAAAATAATGTGGACTGTTCTCGCCGAAAATTTCTCTAGAATTAATCTACATAAGTAATGTTTAGTAGGTATACATTACCTTTAAATATCTAACTAAGAGGGCGGCAAAATTGTCTGCCGCCCCGGGCGGCCGACACTCACGCTACGCCACTGAACTAGGACCTTAATCATTCAACATCATTAGAATCACAGGAAAAATATCATCAAAATATCCAAATAAATGCCTTAAGGAATTTAAGCTTGTTATTCTAGTGGACTTTGAGTTCACGAAAACTTCTAAATAAATTTCCTTGAGGATTAACTGAGAAAAAAAATCTCTTAGGTGATCGGTGTGAACAAAAAATCCAAATAAATTCCCGGGAGATTTAAGCAGAAGACAGAATCATAATTTTGCAAAGGACATGTTTCTTTTTGCGTCCACTAAAAACTGTCTAACCGACCTTGGCCATGTAGTATTTTTTTTTATGGAACAGGCGGGCAAACGAACAGACGTATCTCCTGATGGTAAGCGATTACCGCCGCTCATGGACACACACTGCAAACACCAGAGGCGTCACAAGTGCGTTGCCGGCCTTTGGTGGATAAGGAGGGGAGATAGGGGGAGGAGGTTTGGGTTATGGGCCTTCGGTATCCTTACTCGGTGAAACACAGCGCAAGCACTACGGTTTTCTTTGAGGCCGTGGTTTCACTCCGGTCGAGCCGGCCCATTCATGCCGAAGCGTGGCTCTCCCACGGTAGAACGAGATATAGAAAAAGATGATTTGGGGTAAATAAAAGGAAGGGCGCTAGTAAATAATACGGAATGACGATGAATCACAACCATAATAATAAAAACGAGTGTGCTTTTAGACCACACGACTGAAGTAAAACTTCTTTATATTTAACTGACTATGAGAGTAACAGAGAAAGAAAATGGGTGCTCTCACCTCTCTCTTGCCTCCACAGTAATATACGAAACATAACTCTCTCTCTTTCTATTTTTACTATATTTTGTATTATAATTATTGTTATTTTTATTTTTCATGTAATGTGATAATGTTGTAAATCTTTATTTGTGCATTTAATATATTATTATGACTAATTTCTATCTATCTCTCAACTTCCGTTCACCTCGCCCGATCACACTTTTCGTAACACTCTTATCACGCATTCGCCAGTTTACTCAAGTCAAGCGTGCGTAAAGATGTTTTACTCCAAAAGCATATCAACTTATCAACGTAAAATGACAGCATTCATGTTGTCGTGTTTCGTTCGTGAGTGCAAGACCTGTGGCCCAATGATGATGCAGAACTATCACTAGGGCGCCATAGTTTGGGTCATTGTCTGCATTCGCAATAAGTAGCATGGTAACCATCGCTCTTGGATTCTGCTTATGTTTTCCATCAGGCAGAGTAGAGTTATTTTGGCAGGGCCATTCTAAAAAAAAAACTCTTGCAGGTGAATCATGGTCCCCGGATGTATACAAGCTAGCTGTAGTGCACGAATCTGAGGGACTGCTCGGGCACATCTACTGCGATCTGTACGAGCGGCCCGGCAAGCCGCATCAAGATTGTCATTTCACGATACAGGGCGGGAAACTGTTGCCTGATGGATCTTACCAGGTAGTTTTGCATTTTATTATATAGATTATATCTACGTAACGTAAACATTTTATTGTACATCCGTTGTTTAGTTTAGTACTATCCTCAGTATTCAAATAAAAAATCATGATTTACTAAATATTAAAATATTCATAATATCAACTTAACTATTATATGCAATGATCACTGGCGCATATTTTCAAGCTATGTCGCAATATTTAAAGTATTTTTTAACAAGTTATTGCCATTTTATTGAATTATTTATTAATTGTGTTCGTGGACATTCGGGAAGCCCCAGGAAAAATGAAACTGTCTTGGAACCGTGTTAGATGTGGTGATTATGTTTTCAGAACCCGATAGTGGTGGTGATGCTGTCGCTGAGCGGCGGTCACCGCGGCGGGCCGGCGCTGCTGTGTCCGGGCGGCGTGGACAACCTGTTCCACGAGCTGGGCCACGCGCTGCACTCCATGCTGGGCCGCGCGCGACACCAGCACGTGGCCGGCACGCGCTGCGCCACCGACCTGGCCGAGGTGCCCAGCGTGCTCATGGAGTACTTCGCCAGCAGCCCCGAGGTACCCACGCACACCTTCCTTCACCTTACACTGCATCACGCGCTGCGCCACCGACCTGGCCGAGGTGCCCAGCGTGCTCATGGAGTACTTCGCCAGCAGCCCCGAGGTACCCACGCACACCTTCCTTCACCTTACACTGCATCACGCGCTGCGCCACCGACCTGGCCGAGGTGCCCAGCGTGCTCATGGAGTACTTCGCCAGCAGCCCCGAGGTACCCACGCACACCTTCCTTCACCTTACACTGCATCACGCGCTGCGCCACCGACCTGGCCGAGGTGCCCAGCGTGCTCATGGAGTACTTCGCCAGCAGCCCCGAGGTACCCCCACACTCCTTCCTTCACCTTACACTGCATCACGCGCTGCGCCACCGACCTGGCCGAGGTGCCCAGCGTGCTCATGGAGTACTTCGCCAGCAGCCCCGAGGTACCCCCACACTCCTTCCTTCACCTTACACTGCATCACGCGCTGCGCCACCGACCTGGCCGAGGTGCCCAGCGTGCTCATGGAGTACTTCGCCAGCAGCCCCGAGGTACCCCCACACTCCTTCCTTCACCTTACACTGCATCACGCGCTGCGCCACCGACCTGGCCGAGGTGCCCAGCGTGCTCATGGAGTACTTCGCCAGCAGCCCCGAGGTACCCCCACACTCCTTCCTTCACCTTACACTGCATCACGCGCTGCGCCACCGACCTGGCCGAGGTGCCCAGCGTGCTCATGGAGTACTTCGCCAGCAGCCCCGAGGTACCCCCACACTCCTTCCTTCACCTTACACTGCATCACGCGCTGCGCCACCGACCTGGCCGAGGTGCCCAGCGTGCTCATGGAGTACTTCGCCAGCAGCCCCGAGGTACCCCCACACTCCTTCCTTCACCTTACACTGCATCACGCGCTGCGCCACCGACCTGGCCGAGGTGCCCAGCGTGCTCATGGAGTACTTCGCCAGCAGCCCCGAGGTACCCACGCACACCTTCCTTCACCTTACACTGCATCACGCGCTGCGCCACCGACCTGGCCGAGGTGCCCAGCGTGCTCATGGAGTACTTCGCCAGCAGCCCCGAGGTACCCCCACACTCCTTCCTTCACCTTACACTGCATCACGCGCTGCGCCACCGACCTGGCCGAGGTGCCCAGCGTGCTCATGGAGTACTTCGCCAGCAGCCCCGAGGTACCCCCACACTCCTTCCTTCACCTTACACTGCATCACGCGCTGCGCCACCGACCTGGCCGAGGTGCCCAGCGTGCTCATGGAGTACTTCGCCAGCAGCCCCGAGGTACCCCCACACTCCTTCCTTCACCTTACACTGCATCACGCGCTGCGCCACCGACCTGGCCGAGGTGCCCAGCGTGCTCATGGAGTACTTCGCCAGCAGCCCCGAGGTACCCCCACACTCCTTCCTTCACCTTACACTGCATCACGCGCTGCGCCACCGACCTGGCCGAGGTGCCCAGCGTGCTCATGGAGTACTTCGCCAGCAGCCCCGAGGTACCCCCACACTCCTTCCTTCACCTTACACTGCATCACGCGCTGCGCCACCGACCTGGCCGAGGTGCCCAGCGTGTTTGTGACACTCGTGAGAATTAATTATAATAGATATTAACATTGAATTAATTACCACAGGTGGTTCGTAGATTCGCTCGCCACTTCCAGACGCGGGAGCCGATGCCAGAGGACATGATACACAGACTGTGCGCTTCAAAATACCTATTCGGTGCTAGTGAAATGCAGTTACAGGTGGGTTTAATTAAAATATATCCTAAAAGTATAAATGAGAATGTGAATTTGTTACGCTTTTACATCTAACCCACCTAGAAGCGTCTTTAGCATGTGAAACGCCCGTGTGCAATTACTACTTTAGCGCCCTTTAGTGAGCGTAGCGCCCCTAACTCTGTCGCGTCCGTGTGCACCGCCCACCCTGCACTTTTGGCAAAGGTGCTCCTGAAACAACTACGCCAAATTTAAACATTGTTTCTCCGTGAAAACCCACATACACGAGCAGTGCCGGATTAAGCCAGCGCGGGGCCTGTAGCAAATTTGGCCAAGGGGCCCTAGGTTTGCTCTAGAATCTCAAGTTTACTTTTAAATAATTTTCTTCTATTAGTAACTTTATTAGATTTACTTTATGGTGACGTATTTGACCATTCGTAAGTTTAGTCAATTAGTACGAAACACATTATTGCGATCCATAAGTCATATTAATGTGTTTTAATGTTGAAAAAGAACGTTCGCTACTGCAATTAGTCATCACGAGAGACGAGTAAATTCTCAAGGCAATTTCTTTTGGTTTGGGAAACATGACCCTAAAGAATTATTTAATAAAACTTTATAAAATTTCAGTTTCAGAGACTCTTATTTGTTAATGTCAATGACGATAGCCTCATATGTTTTCAGCAACTCCGCGAACTAAACTAATTTGTTGCCTAGGCTGATGTCCAAATCATCTTTGTAAGCACTGACCATTATTGAGAATTTTTCCAAAGTCAATTTTCCAATCAAGCCAACACCACGCATTGCATGTCCATACCAGATTAACCTGTTGCTTCTCAACTTTCCACCCAGTGGTGCTAATTTCAGTCTTCCTCTAATGTAGTCATTTTTCACCTTATCTATTCTAGTCACACCATAAATGTATCTTAACATTCGCATTACAACTACATGCTGGCGTTTCTGATCCGTTTCGTTTATTGGCCAACATTCAGATCTATGTAGGACGGCAGGTCTACTGATCATTTTATGTATTTGCCTTTAACGTTAAAGGGAACTTGGGATCGCAAAAAAGTTCCTGTTACCTGCCGCCACTTCATCCGTCTTCATTGGTTCGATATCCGCAGACATATTACGCCATTATTTTGTAACAGCAAACCGAGGTACTTGAAATCAGTGCAGACCGGAATCGTTCTATTCAGTGACCCGGCGGTATATAGAACATGTATTCGATGTTAGTTCTGCAGATTTTCTAGTTTTCTAGGTTGCTAGTCTGCGCTGACCCTCGGACGCGACCAACACAATGTCGTCTACAAATATAATGCACAATGGTGTCTCCTCCAGTATGTCCGATGTCAGAGCATTCATTATCAGTAGGAAGAGGTATAGGCTAAGAGCCGTTCCCTGGTGCAAACTAACAGAGACACTGGATTGGTCGGTGTTTCCCGCAGCCGATCTTATAAAGGTGCGAAATTCCCTGTACATCGATCGAATCACCATAATAATGGATTTACCACTAGGCTGAGTAGGCTGGAGCCTAGGGCGGCAGATTTGGCCCATTTTTTTATAAATCAAAAAAACGGTTGAAAGAAGTCTTGAAAATTTAACTAAACTTTAGGACCAAATAGATTAGTGTGCCTATAGAATACTCTCAATTAAAAAAAACGGGCCGACCGAATCATAACCTTCTCCTTTTTTTTCGCGAGATGAGATGAGAAAATGTTGCCGCCGCGACGATTGGGGACCTCTACTGCGTCCCCTTCGACGCCTGTTTCGAGTGGGATCGGCACTTTCCCAATCACGCTCTGCGGTCTCCTTCTGGAGCGTCACACCCTCGCAGAAGGAGACTGCGGCTTTCCATCGCTAACCACTCGGTACAACGGTAACAGGTTTTGCCCGATCGGTCGACTAGAACTCGGTGGCATGAGGCCCTGGAATCAGTGAGTTTGTTTGTTCATTGTTCAGGGAAAAGGCTGTCCACTAACCACTTCCTTCAAGAAGCTGGACGTGAGAGGCTCAGACAGAGCGAGGGGTGTGATGCGCCGAGACGGCAGCTAAGGGAGTATCGAAAGAGGATATGAAAAGCGCAGGGAGACATTAAATTATAGGTTAATAGGGGCGGCAAAAATTTTATAACCTACTGGCGGCAAATCTATATATCCGCCTCTGAATGCCACATACTAAGCGAGGCACTCTTTCGTCTTTCAAAGCTTACTACAAAACCTCTCGGGGTACCCTATCATACGCCATTTCTAGATCAACAAACCCAATAAGCAAGTTTTTGTGCGCCTGTCTGTATTTCTCTCACAATTATCGAATTGCAAATATGGCATTTGTTGGTCCGTCAAAAACCCAAATTGGTTTCTACATATTGCACTTTTCTCTCTCATTCTTCTCTCAATAACTCTTTCTAAAACTTTCATTCTATGTGGAATGAGCTTTATTCCTCTTTAACTGCCACATTCCTGTACATCTCCTCTGATTTTAAAGATGAGAAGAAGAAGAGACAAGCGAACTTAAATACCGTTCATCCGGGATTACCTAATTGCATGCAAGATACTTTACGCTTATTTAAACTTATTTTTTTTTACGGTCAATGGGCGTTGGAGTGCGGGGCCCCTCAAAACGCGGGGCCCGTAGCATTTGCTACTCTTGCTACGTGGCTAATCCGGCACTGTACACGAGAGCGAAACCGCGGCTATAAGTTAGCCTTCTTATAAAACACATAATTGTACTATCGTGTTGATTATCGAGAGCACTTCAATAAGACCCTGTATATAATTAGTTAAAGTTTAATTATCGTAATATGTTTATCATGCAGGTGTTCTATTCAGCGCTAGACCAACACTACCACGGACAAAACGCGTCCTCTGGCGGACGGACGACTGATGTCTTGCAGCAAGTACAAAAACAATATTACGGACTACCCTACGTAGAGAATACGGTATGTATTAAAATAGTGGATACGACTTACTTTTAGACGCACGTACGATTTAAATATTTACATCTCAAAGAATCAAATATGTTGTAAGCTGAGTACTTTGCGACTGTTTTTCATCATAAATTGTCCATGACAGGCATGGCAGCACCGCTTCAGCCACCTGATAGGCTACGGCGCTAAATACTACTCGTATCTGATCTCGCGCGGTATCGCGTGGAGCGTATGGCACGCCAACTTCGCCAAGGAGCCCCTGTCTCGCTCGGCCGGGGAGCGCCTGCGACGCCGCCTGCTCAGACATGGCGGAGCCCTGCCGCCACAGGTACTCGCCTTTGTTCACTATAATAATTATTTCACACCTGGTCCAGATCATGTACTATCTAATAACTTGAATCATGAGCCACATTGTCCATAAATTGTTTGAAACTGTCAAAACAACAAAGATTTCCTTCCTTAACAATGCATGCCGCACATAGGACGTTTCAAATATTGAGCAAGCTATGTTAACGCGTGTATGTATGTATGTAACGTGCCCTCCGAGGCACGGGTGGGAAACACCGCCATCTTTCATACTCCGGGCTGCTATTACGAATTTCTTGTAAGAAAATCCAACAGCAGACCGACCTGGGAGTCGAACCCGAGACCGAGATCTGCAGTCGCTTACGCTTACCACTAGACCAACAAGACAGTCAATCTATAAGATGAAATAAACCTGTTTATTTTTTTCAATTTTTCAGGTCCTTCTTCGTGACTACTTAGACACAGAAATAACTCCACAAAAACTGGCGAACGCGCTCGCCGAAGAGCTAGACTACCACAAGGACCATTTAGATACTGTATTTAAAATTTTAGATAAATGATGATCAAATACATACTAACCACCCCCATCACAGGGGTGGGAAACTGACTCTAATATATTGACATAAGTTAGAACCATAGAGCAACATGAGCTACCGAATAGAGGAAGAGTAGCCATAGCGTCCTTTTCCGATACAAAACAGTTTGTCATTTCTTGCGGGGTGGGGGGGATGAGGGAATCATTACATACAAAAACAGTCGCCTGTCACTACGAACTCACACATACCAATTAAAATAAAACATTCAGAATTTCACGCACACTTGTAAACATTCTGTGTCATAACGCGTAGACTCATTTAGGCTTATACTTGACAGGGGATGCCTGCGTATGGCTTCTCCCTACCGTATTGCTCTATGGTTAGAACTCAATATGACGTCGTACATTGCTTTTAGAAGATTATTATTATTTAGAAGAAAAATGTTTATCTCCAAAAATCTCTATTTACAAAAACGTTTTTACTGACGAAATCAGGATAACATTATCTTACCCTCTTCCTGAATTGGGGTCAGCGCAATGTGATTACTTTATCGCTTTATCTTGTCTTATTCCCAGTTATTGACTAAGTCATAATATTATTTGTTTACAACAAGTAAAATTTTTACAAAAATAAAACCGACATCAAAGTTCGACTTGATTTCTCTTGGATGCCATCATCAGATCTTAGTGTCCTTATCATGGTACAACCGTTGGGATATCACCTTTCCATTAAAAAAAGAATCATCGAAATCGCTTCATAAACGACGAATTCATCCGCGAACACACATAAAAAAAATATATAAACGGTCGAATTGAGAAGCTTCTCCTATTTTTCAAGTCGGTTAAAAAGGATTATAGGCTATTTTGAAAATAGGAGAGATAAATTAAGGTCCAATTATTAGAAAAAAAATATAGATTTTTTTAACTCATAAATATTTCGGACGTCTAACACACAATGTCATCTAGTATTTATACGTACAATTTACTGATATCTAGTCTCAAGCTAAGCAGAGCTTGAGGCTTAGATATCAGTAAGTTGTACGTATGCACTTTAAAACACGTATATAGAGACTGGTAAAATTTTTTTTTTGATAAATTATGTTATAAAGTATTTGCCGTTATAATTACGACTCTAAAATAATTGACAAATCGTTAATAAAATTAAATTGGATAAAAAGTGTTTTTCTGTTGAAAACAAATTTTAAGAACGAGATTAGTAATCTAATAGTTAGATAACATAATACTTAACCTAGTGATTGTAGAGTATTTGAAAACTATAGAAATACACATAATACTTAAACAATATTAATAAAAACAATTTGGATTGTGTCAAATCAAGATGAATGATAAATACGTGGTTAGATTTTTGATCTGCGATTGGTTTTATTGATATATTGCTGTGATGTTCATAACTAAGAAAAGACAATATTTTATCAAAACTTTAGTCCTGCCTTATAATAAACCGATCCGTAGAACCGTTGGGGTAAACGGGTTCTTGAGTGGAGACCGCATCTCGGCAAACGTAGTGTAGGACGTCCACAGGCCAGGTGGAGTGATGATCTGCGCAAGATGGCTGGCAGGATCTGGATGCGAGAAGCCGAGGATAGAACTAAGTGGCAGGAAATTTGAGAGGCCCATGTCCAGCAGTGGACTACGATAGGCTGATGATGATGAATAAAATATTGAAAATTTAATCTGGATATACCTACTTTAGTCCATCAGCTATTAGGACTGTTTCTCTTGTTATAGAAATTATCTTAATACGTTTTTGAATGATGGCATCTACATAATGTTTTGAAATATAGTATTTATTTTTCAGAGATCTTAATAAAAATGTAATAAATGTACATATTGTAAATTATTGTTTGTTGTAATTCGTTGTAGATGTCCTTCAGTATTATTTTGACAAATCTCAATTCGCCATGCTCATGTAGAAATCAGTTGTAGTATATGGCATACATTGTTGTTTTTGTCCTGCTATTCTCTTAAAATCATATTCCACTAAGTATTTAACGCTCACCATCAAATATCCTAATAATTATGTAATATTTAAATAAATATACACTTTCATATGTTCGTGTACTTAGTACTCAAACATGCAACTATTTATAAAATAGTTTTTATTGTGTTACTACTCATATGTATTTCAGTGCTTTTTGGGGATTTCACGATTTTTTTAAGTAACTGAAATTAAGCAAAAAAAATCGCAATGTTAATAAAAACCAATATAAATGACAAAAATGTGAAAAATATGAGATTAAGGAACTCCGGATAGCTATCTGATAGAAATTAACGTATCTTCCATATAAATTGTGTCAAACCATCTCTCAGATTCTAGCTATATAATGATTGTATGTAACAAAGCAATAAGGATTACACTGTAATACTGAAGAATGATAAATAAAACAACGATTGAAAATTATAAATACTTTTAATTAGTAATCCCTCCTAAAACTGACACATCGATAGAAACGCACACCTATGTCATACCGTACCATACATAGTGATCCGACAGTAAATAATAATTCAATAAATATATATAATATGCGATAGTATTATAATATATTTCTGTAATAAAATAAGACTTCATAGCATGAACTGTATGGGTGAATTAAAATATTTACAAAACGAATTGCACACGTGCCGAGTGCCAAAGTCCAAACGTGCAGTTGCGCAGATAACTCATTAATGTCTATAGAAACAGAATACAAGTCTCAGTGAGAAGTTATTTTTCTTATTTCATTTTGCTTTTCCTTACCTAACAATGGTATTTCTAACTTCTAATCATCTGTTTCTTTTAATAGACTTGTAGCCAATTTTGCCGTAATCCGTAGACAACTCACGCATTAGGAATATACATCCTGTGTCGGGGGGAACTTTACCAACATAAATGAAACGGACTCAAAAAACACCCAGACTTAGAACAACAATATGCACACACTAAGTGTTGTCCCATGTGTGATTTGAACACTTGGCGCAGTAGATAGCGGCGTGGCGATAGCTTAAACCAGGACAACCGTGCAGTCTTAATCGAAAGGGCAGTCAGTAAAGCTGGTTACGAGAAAATAACGAAGAATTGTTTTCATACCGTACAAACTGTTTTTTAGCTAACAAGAAAATATACTCCTAATTTACGCACACGTATGAAACCTAGATAGCAGGAAGCTCATTTTATAATATATATAAAAATAAGCAATAAAACAAAAAATATCACTTTTAGTGCCCTCTCGATTACCACGGCAGAATTGTTTCAAACTTTTCCGTCTTGTGTTTTTTCCCAATATAAACACCCTTTTTCATAAACAAAACTTAGGCCTGGAGCGCACGCTTTGCTGTATTGCGTTCTCTATGGTATTTGACTGAATAATATGTTTATGATGTAAGTATAACTTTTCTTGGGATAAAAAGCAACGATTTACTATGAGCATTTTGTGTATGATCTAGAATAGCATGGCATAAGAAATAAACTGTAAGAGATTGGGAAGATAGAAGAAAATCTTGAAGTAAAGCTTATGTTAATTAATGTTTTTTGAGGTCATTCAGAGAGTCCTACGAATGAGACGATAAAAGAGTACAAATTGTACAGTTAACAAAATTTTAACTCATTCGAAACCCTTTATCGCAATACTAATTAAATAGGTTTTGAAAACCTAGAATTTCTGTTGTAGTAATTTTTGGCCGCTGTTCGGTTAGAACATTACTTTTTACATAATCCAATTCTTCTTTGCTAGAGTAATCAGTCTAGTAATATCATGAATTCACTGGCAAAATAGTAAGTATACAATTATTGCGTGTATTTTAGGTATGTATACTTTCGTAGCTAATAACTATTGTGTACTTATACTAAACCATGGTATAACAATATACTTCGCCAGGTATGGCATTCCGAGACACTGACGAGACGGAGAAACCGACACGACGTCATCATCTCTATCGCTGGTTTTAGTTGGTTCATGTCGTGTTATGTTGCTTTATATTGGTAACTGGATAGTTACGTCACATCGTGTCGCTCTCGGAATGCAAGACCTTGTTTTGTTAGACCATGGACTTAACTACAAATATCGATAAAGCGCCGAGAAAATCTGTACTAAACAAGGTGAGTGAGAACATGTCTGAAATTGTATAATAGACAAACATGCTACATCGCTCGAATAGAAAAGTTGAACAGTTAAATGAAACAACTATTAATCGGTTGTTCTTACTCCTTGCACACGATCGCTACAGGAGGGCGGCTTTATTCACTAATATCACTTTTACATTAAATGTATCATGTTAGAACATAATTATATTGCTGTTCAAAATACCAGTCTTTTCCGACTCAATCGATCGTGTTCTAATTTTCAATAATATTTTTATTTATATCTGCTAGCATAACTATTATTGCATTTTACAAAATGACTTTAGTGTAAATATTAATATTATTGTTTTAATTACGCCCTTATCGAATAGGTTATAAACTTCATTAACTCAAAAAAACTAATTCAATGCTATAACACACTACCAATAGAATTTATATTTGTACTAAAGAGCTCGATACTAATAAGTAGAAACTCGCTCAGCAAGCAAGATATATAAAATTTTAGTAACATGTTAACATACCTTATTTCCGTAAGATATACTCGCAATTCAGGTTATTATAGATGTTTGTAGGAACCCAAATTGGCGTTGGATGACAGCTCTAGTACTGGTATTAGTGGAGTCGAATTGTAAATATGTATAGGTGTAAGTAGGTAATGCATTGAAGGATTGGTCTAACGCAGTGGGCTACAACGAGGGTTTAAAAAACCTTTTATTTGAAATTCGACATCAGGAACCTAAATTGCGAGTAAAAGATTTCTTGGGAATCCTCGTTGAGAGAAAGGGTTGTCTCTCAGTCTAGGGAGCCAAACTTGTGTTTTGGTGATGAAATGAAGAAGAGGATGATTTTAAGAGCTGTATAGTTATAATAGATAATAGAAACACTATGCATGAGATAGGTATAGTTGGTGTTTAGACCATATGTTGTCCTAGCGCTGGTGGGAGGGTGTTGTTGACATTACGCGACGTAGTTGTACTGGTTGGGGTTGTCCTTATCTCGCTCCATGTAGTCACGGTCGATTAAGGATTCTATGCGCTTCTTTAAGTCGGCAGGCTGGAACAAAATATAAAGTATTAACTAATCGCCTGACTGTTTGACACATTGGAACGGAGTGTCGTGTTTTGTTGTTGAGAGTGCAGAAGCACCTCAACATACCAATCAAATAGCTTTAATTACAAGTGGGCCTTCACAGGCACTTTCGAAACATTACATTAATGACTCTAGTTGCTCCAAAATGTCTTTCCATAAGAAGAACCGGCAAGAAACTGCATGGTGTGGGTCACCAGGCTGCATTCTCAATGAGCATGGTGACCACTATTCTTGGATTGTGCTCATGCTTTCCATCAGTCAGGCCCATATATGAAAGAAGACAGCTCAGAGAGAGAGACGTACCTTGACTGGGAACTTGAGCTGATTGTAGAGCTCTGTGATGAGGATGTTGTGCGAGAGAGCCTTGCGCATCTTCATGACGCGCACGATGGCGGCGTCGATCTGGTACTGCCGGTCCTGGAACACGCGCTCTTCCGTCGCCTTCTGCTCCTCGCTCTGCAGCCAACAACACAACACAACATTCAGACACACAAACCTCATTTCTTAATTCATTTATTGTTTCCGATAAATTACGGCACGTGGCGGTTTAATACTTTGTACTGAGGGCTGAAGAATATACAAGTCAATGTCATATTATTTTTTAAACCTGCATGGAAATATGACCAGTGACGGAATACAAACGAATGACAGATCAAATGTTAAAACTTCGTACGAAACGATAGCTTCTTATTACTTCATAAATCAGAAGGTGAGGTTTATTCCAGGAATTTCTTTTTTAGAGTACTGATCGGTTACCGGAGCCGGAGAATTTGGTCGGTTTAGTTCGACATGAGATCAATGCGTCACTATTTACTAATAGCGAATGTAGTTAACTGAGTGGTGTACTAACGGTTTCCTTCATCTGTATCTGGTTGATCTTGATGCGGAACAGCTTGTTGGTGAAGTCCGCGTTGAAGGCGAAGTGGTCGTCGTCCTGCACTTCTCGTCCGCGAGGCGCTTTGCTCAGCACCCGGGCCTTGCCACACGCCAGCGACTGCAGGGTACGACGTAACTCTCCCTCCTGGGAAATTACATTCCTCAATGTATATAAATGAATCGCCCAAATGTATGTACGCGCATAACTTCCGATCTGCTGCACCAAATTAAATCATTCTTTTTGTGTTCGTTTGTTTTATTGTCAGGACAAGGTTTGTGTACAAGACAAATTAAAAGATAACGGGAAGTCTATATTTTTTTGTCCGCGACTGTACACTGTGAAAAGCTGATAAATATGTAAATATGGCGGTACGAAGTTCGCCGGGTCAGTTTAGTAGCTCTATATAGCCCATGTTCTAGGGAGGTACGATCAGCGCTGTAGGACGAAGTGACGACGAAGACACTAATTGAGTTAAAATTCAACTTTAACTTAGTTCTTAATTGTTCCGTCGCCACTGACTCTTTCTCACAAAGATACATATCTTTGTGAGAAAGAGTTGACAGAAAGCACAAAGAGAGAAAAAACGATAGTAAAAAATAAATTAACTATTAATATAAGTTTACCTCAATGTTGGTGGACGTTTTGATATCTTCAAACGAGAGATTGTCTCCATCGTTAAAGAGCAGTAGCACGAGCGCTTGAAATAGCGACACCTGCAACTCTTTCTTACCCTGGAACACATGATCATATTTATTTAGAAAATTGTTATATAAATATTTCGGACATTTAACACACAGCGCCATCTAGTTCGAAGCTAAGCTTGTACTATGGGTATTAGTCAACTGATATCAATACATACGTATGTTTTTTTGTAAATACGCACATATTTAAAGACAACACCCAAACTATGATATAATTATTTGCAGATCATATAATTTGATCCGATTCAGGAATCGAACACGAGACCTCAAGCACAGTAATTTGGCAACCCAGACCGCTAAGTCTTGTATGATTTGCAAATATTTGTTTCGGAGTTGGGTGTCTTGTATTTATAATATAAAATATTTAAAAAAAGTATATATTTAATTGTATCTGTTGTCTAGTACCTATAACACAAGCTCTGCTTAGGTTGGGACTAGATGGCGTTGTGTGGTAATGTCGATTCTCGCGGCAAATAGTAGCGTATGTGTATTCTGATGTATAAGCTATATCACTGTAAAGTTTCATCTAAATCTGTTTAACCAGGCCGCCATTATTTTGCAATGAGTATAATTAATTAAATAAATAAACCGGCAGGCAGGCCCATATTTGTTTATAAAAAATAGTTATAATGCATATTTGTATGATACCTGTGTAAAATGTGCTTTGAGAACGCAATGTCCGAGCGTGGCTTGCCACTGCAGCTTGCGGCCCGAGTGCTTGGCGAGGTAGAACTTGGTGAAGTGTTCTTGGTGGCGCGTGAGCTCGACCGGGAGTCGAACCTCCACCGGCGGGTACGTCGGCCAGAAGCCCATCGTCAGGATGTACACTGACAGGTCTAGGGCTCCGGCCTCTCCGACGGCCGATAAGTGCTGGGAAGGAGAAATATACTTACAAAAATATTATTTTCGCTAACTTCCAGTATACTGTTCGTTTTGGAACGAAATTCTTTATCGCGCGTTGCGAAAGGGGGCTAGACGGAAAAAATTAAGACCAAAAAATGTAACGACATTTTTTGCTGAAGACCAAAAGTTGTAATGACACTTTTTGCTATAGTTGTAAGTTGGCGTGCACGTGTTTCTCTGTCTGTCTCTCTCTCTTTCATAGAAAGCCAGCCAGTTATTTTCGTTTCGTCTTTCTATTTAGCATTTAACAGTGTGGCGTCGCGAAATTTAAATCTCGTCTTCTAGCTTAGCAGTCAATAATCCCAAGATCACCAGGCCCCCATCATTATTCATTCATATCTTTAGAAATTCATTGTTCTGATACGACACTTAACTAATAATCTCGCAGTTTAATATCGCTTACCCATTCGAACAAAGGATTTTATACTTTCGTCATCATTATCCTTATCAGCCTATTGTAGTCTACTAGAGGACATAGGTGGCTCCCATACTTACGTTATACTTCATAATACTTTGATTAATCAAATCTTAAAAGTGCATATTATAAAAATAACTTACTTGCTTATAATTAATATTAATATCTTTTGACAATTCCATATCTTTGAACATTCCTTCCAATTTAAGTGTAAAGCCGCCTCCACACTCTTGCTTAAGTTTACTTAACATAGATTTCTCTGCATCAACCGAGGCCGATTTCCCAACCAACAGTCTTTTAGCCAGGTCTTTCTTATAGAATGCTTCGAATACATCCTTGCCATGGATAAACCTGAAGAGGACCATAATCTTGTCTAGCAACCGTTCTAATTCTTCTTCCGTTGCTTCCTTGTTGCCAGCACGGAGTTTCACATCAACGAATTTGGCTGTGAAAGAATATATTTATTTGTTTATAGTACTAGTGCAAAGATTCCATATATGTAAATAGATAAAATAACCATAAAAGATAAATGATTTATGGTTATTTTTTTCTGTTAAAACTAAATCTCTTTCTCGACTTTTACGACATTTTCTTTCGCAGTGGAGGTTGAAAGCCGCCTAGAACTTAACAGCTTGATTTACTTTTTACAAGCAGTTTATTAACTTGCAATGTATATATGCTTGTATGTTAGGGTAGAATCTTGCAACTCAATTTTGAAGCAGAGATCTTCATCCGATTGTGATGAAATTTGGCAAGCATGTGTATACAGCATTACAATACAATATTATAATGACATGGAGCTGATCTGATGCAGTAAGGAAACGTCGTAGCATCATCGAGTTTGGACTCGTTTCATTAGTCTCGAGGCATTATAGTAAAAGCTTATTTTTAAAACGTTTTTTAATTTAATTTATTTTGAATTCAGGCCGATTGTAGCATAGGATTGAGGGTTATATAGTAATGTCTGCACAGTGTCTAAAAAACCCTATATAAATAAATATTTCGGATGTCTAACACACAACGTCATCTAATCCCAAGCTAAGCAGAGCTTGTGTTACGGGTTATGGGTAGACAATTGATACAAATATTTATATATGTACTTTTTTTGTAAATACATACATATTATACATAGTAAACACCCAAACCTCGAAACAAATAGTTGTAGATCATACAAACATTTGTTTCGACCCGGGAATCGAACCCAAGACCTTATCTTCAGTAATCGCACACGCCAACCGTGAGAGCAACGAGGCAGTCAAAATCACTCCACATTTTAGTGTTTCTAACTATTTCTTATTTGCAAACAGTACGAAGAAATACAATGAAACTCATTCTTTAATATAAATATCAAACTGCATCAAAAATTATTCTAAAAACTTCTTGATTCAATATTATAATATTGTACTGCTATCTAACAATACCATTATATCTTCACTAGCTGACCCACACAACCTCGTTTGCGTCATCTATTGCCAATAGCGTGAAAAAATTTCCCCGTTTTTAAACGTTGTTCATTGACGCTCCGCTCCTATAGGCCTTATCGTGATGATATATAGCCTATAGCCTTTCTCGTTATATGGGCTATCTAACACTTAAAGAATTTTTCAAATCGGACCAGCGTTTCTAGAGATTAGCGCGTTTAAATAAACAAACAAACTCTCCAGCTTTATAATATTAGCACAGATTTCGAAAAAAAAAATAGATTTAGGCTATTTTTTGTAAGTATAAAAATATTTTATCTGTAATGTAAAATACGTATTCTGAATAGTTATATATATAGTTATAGTCCTCCTGGAATATTTAGGAAATAAATTTTTGCTTCATTAAACTTCGGTGAAGTAATAAAACTCTTTACTAGGCATATCAAATCAATATTTTTATCCAACATGAGTGTAAATTAAGTAAACTTGTGTTTATTTTAAAAGAAATTATGATTGACTAGTGATTGATTAAATATTAAAGCATAATTGAGAATGTCTACTTTCATAGGTCAAATATCATTCAGCGAGTCAGACCCTGACGGACAGAATTGGACAAATGTAAATTTTCAAATACAATTGTAGCAAGCTCAAACGTCCTGCCACTACAAAAATTATGTTGTTAAAAATCACAATTATTCAATAACACATTCGCTGAAATCATAAAACAGAGGATTTGAGTACATCAGATACAAGAAGATCTTGATACCTTGAATTTTAATAGTGCAACGCCATCTATCGAGGGGCAACATCAACTGATACGTCATCCCTTCAGTATTTCGTCAAAATTTATTTTGCTCGGCAATGCATTTTTGTTTGAATAGAAAAGAAAAATAATGCACTCGATCGATGTCTATACCGACTCGAACCCATGATGACGTTATTACAAGTAGATTAAGGATTTGACACAAACTCTTAAGCAAACAAATAAGCTTTGCTGGTATTTCGATCACTACATAAATTCCAGCTTTGACGTGTAGTGTATTTATGTTTTTTTTTCTAATAATTCTTTCTTTTTTTTTAAAGGCAACTTTCTTTTTACTTTTAAAGAGAAATCCAGCATGAGGAATATCCATCCTGTGTCGCGGGGACTTTACAAACATACATGAAATAGACACAGAGAGATGTGAACCCACAGCACTTGGCGCAGTAGGAAACAGCGTGGTGACCGCTTAAACCACTAAGACATCTGTGAAGTCTTGTGAGTTTATAGGGTATGCAGTTATGGTAATTTAAATGACTTACTTGTGGTAAATAATTAGATTGCCTGCCACAACAATACTGTTTGCAACAAGGCCTCCATGCACATTACAGAAGGTACGAGGACAGTAGTAGTAATCTATACTAATATTATAAAGGTGAAAAGTTTGTTTGTTTGTACGCGTTAATCTCAGGAACCGGTGGTCCGATTCGAAAAATTCTTCCAGTGTTGGATAGTACATTTATCGAGGAAGGCTATAGGCTATATATCATCACGCTAAGACCTATAGAAGCAGAGCACCAATGGAGAATGTTTCAAAAACGGGGGGAAAATTATCACGCTACGGGCAATAGGAGACGCAAACGAAGTCGCGTGGGTCGGCTAATAATATATATATATAATACGGATTCCTACAAGTTCTTTTTAGAATTTTTAAAACACATTGATAATCAGATAACAATGAAGAAAAAGGTTTAGTACAATAAAGCCATAACTAAAAAAAACACAAGGGTATAGAGAAAGAAACGCATATCTAAACTAAGAGGTACCGTTTGAGAGTTCAGAAAAAAAATACTTCATAATTTCAAGTATTATAGAAAAAGTTATGGAAACTGTACCAGTTATGTCTATATAAAAAGTTGTTTCAGTTCTAAAAGTCTAAAATGCCTAACATCTTAGGTTAGATGGACTAAGAATGCATAATTACCAATAAGTTCAGCAGGTTTGTTTTGACGTTGGTTGATGAAGTACTCGAAGGCCTCGCGCATAGAGTATAGGAACTTGTCGTTGCGCTGGAAGCACGTGTTGACCACGTGGTCTAATTGCTCTTTGAAGTCCAGCAGCTCGGCCACCATGGTCTTGTCGCGCTCCGGCTCAATTACTATCGTACGACCTTTTTTCTGAAATATACGTATAAAATATATTTATTAGCCTGTCAACGACTCTGCTACTCTGGCAGATGGAAAGCCTGAACAGAATCCAAGAGTGGTGGTCACCGTACCCATAACAAATGCAGACAATGCAGCACGGTGACCCACACTGTGGCACTATATGACACTTGTCTTTCACACTTCTATTTATTAGAACTAGCTGAACCCCGCGGTGTTACCTGCGGTTATTGTTGTACCGCGAGTAACGCCGCGGGACAAAGTTAGTCTAAAAAAAGTAGCCTAAGTTACTCCCTGGATCATTAGCTACCTGCCAGTGAAAGTCCCGTCAAAATCCGTCCAGCCGTTCCAGAGATTACCCGGAACTTATAATATTACAAACAGACATTCCAATTTTATTTATTTGTATAGATATTTTAAAATCAGACATTTTAAAATATTCTAAATAGGAATATTCAATTAATTAAAACTTATGAGAAATACTAAATATTGGATGTGAAAATGGTTTTTGTGAAAAGTTAATTATATGTATAATTAGATTATAAAGTCAATTATACTCTTTCTAAGGAGAGTCCTGTGTCCAGAAGTGGACTATTAGTAAGATAAGCGATAGCAACAACAAAATAGATAACAATAAATGAATTTCTGAATCACATGTTTTGATACATTTATAATTATAAATCTTTTGGTTAACCAACATAAGGCTATATTAATTTCGTATTAACAAAAAAAGGGGAAATTGCTATGTATTTTCTTACAGTAGAGTGGGTCACAACTATAGTACATTCGCGTTAGAAAAATAGTGACGTATCGTTGTACGTCTGTGGAGAAGCTTGGTTAGCTTACATGAATGATTAACATGACAATGTGATAATGAACAATTGTCAGACTTATCCTAGAGATACAAAAGGCAGTTCGAACGTATTTCTTTTACATAAATAAATAGCATTTAAGTGTTTATTCAACTAAAACTGACCTTGATATAAGCATTAAAGTGTTTGCACAGTTCAACGAGCCCGTCTTTGACGCGACCAAACAAACTATACAGGGTGGTCAGGTCCGCGAGCCGGGGCCCGTCCATCAACGCCTTCAGTCCTTTATCTAATATACCTGATAGGTGTTCGCTAAGTAATTGTCTTTCTATTGTGTGAATTAATTGCCATCTGAAATTTTAAAAACATTTTATATTTTTTTATTTCTAGAAATTGTGGATAATGTGAGCACAGACAATCTATAATTTACAACTTATGATAATGGAAATAGGCACACCAATGCACTTTTGAATATTAATTTGCTGTTCTGCTGAATATTTGCTACTATTTGCTTTACTCAAGAGTTGAGTTTTCTTCCAGTTAACCCTGCATGAATAGCATAGCAGAGAAACGTAAAATAGTCATGCATATTTAGGAACCAGTACAGACATAATCATAATAACTAGTTGTCCCCAGAGGTCGAAATTCGACCATAATTCTTTGAATTTTTCAGTTATTACACCTTTTTAATCAAAGATTTCAGCACGGCTAATTTTGACATTCAGTATGGCAGAACAGACAAAAGAAAACATATTTTTAGTTTGTCATACTTACACTTGTGTATATGCATATTTGTCTATGTGTGTGTTATAGGCATAGTAGTGTATATAGTATATATCATCACCCAATCAGTTTGCATGAATGATTTGATGGGGAATACACCAACCGAATTGAAGCTTGCGTGAGAGAGATAGACTCAAACTAAACTCAGTCTCTCTCTTCCCCATCACGCTTACCGCTCGTCCAGCGCTGCCGCCATGTATGTATGCTCTTAGGTTAAAACTCACTTAGTAGAAGGATCTAGGTAGTGTAGTAGCCGCTCGTTCTCCTCTCGCAGTCGTTTCTCGACATGTGCGAGGTACTGCGGCACGGCCAGCTCCGTGAGCTCGCTGATGAGGCGCTGGCCCTCGGCCGCGTACAGGCGCTCCGTGGCGAGCAGGAATCTGGACAAGATGATCGTTTTACAGTACATGGTAAGCTTATCAAGATCGTACTTCAGTCATCGTTTTAAGTTTTACTTTATTTTAAACTCTCTCGGTGTTGTAGTGGTAGTGTATGGAACTGCTGTGCATGATGTCTCGAATTCGATACCCGGGTCGAACCAAATGTTTGTATGTCTGGGTGTTTTCTATCTATTTACACCATACATATACCAAAATATCATTTTTTTTCAATTTTTGTCTATCTGTCTGTTTGTTACAGGTAATCTTTAGAACGCCAGGACCGATTTTGACGGGACTTTTACTGGTTGATAGCTGATGATCTAAGGAGTAACTTAGGCTACATTTTTACACTTGTTTTGCCCTGCGGCATTACCCCCAATTGTTGTTGTACCGCTGGGCTCAGTTAGTAATAAATATTACTTAAGTACACAATATTTGGCTAGGGTGGCATTCAAACGGACGATCTCTGGCAGAGCAGTCAGGATCATTAAACATTAGACTTTAAACTTTTCAACAGGGTTAACTATCACGCCAAAGAATCAAATCTATTATTGTCTCTGTACTATGATTACTAGGCAATTGATATGAATGCTATTTATATATATTGTAAGAGCATACATATTTTACACTGAACAACATTTGTACTCTCCGGGAATTGAGCTCAAGCACAGCAATTGCTTACACTACCACTATTCCACTAAAGCATTCAGTCCTTGTATTTTATGTTCTAAAACAGTATATTCAAAAAATACATGTCACTAAATTGATATCAACATACTTGTGTTCAAAAGCTTCCTCATAAATCTGTAGATCTGACAACATCCTTAGCAAACTTTTGAGCAATGATCTGTCGACAGCATCTCCTTCTCTTTCCCGCTCAATGAGTAGTAATAGGCCATCTACAGTTCTAGTTTGAACCAAAGTGTTCATTGCTATGTGGTGCCGGAACAAGTCTAGTCCCATGTCCCTGAAAAAACCAGGTGTAATAATTCAAAACTTATTTCAATTGTATACAATTAAAAAATAAAATACATAAACATATATATCATACAACGAGACATATTTATGATTATTGATATTATCTTGAGGAAGGACAGGCTCCCTTTTACCATAATAACCAACAAACACACAGGCCAACGCTTAATATATAAATAACTGAAAGCCCAGCCTTTGGTTTAGCAGTCCAGATCATTTAGCACAACTCTTTTTGAAAATGTATACTATTTTTTACTGGATTATCATCCATAATCAATTCATTCATTCATCCTGGCGTTGGTTTTCGAGAAGTATGTTTTATTTTTACTGACCACTGACTAACAAAGTGACTACTATGCCTGATGGAAAGCATGAGTTTGTGTGTGTGGTCACCATATTCATTGTGAATGCATACAATGTAGCATAATGACACACATAATGGTAGCCTATTGAGATGCTTCTTAATCATTGTGCTTCCAGTCTCGCACTAACTAATAAAACACGACAGCACAAATGCTGTCTATATGTTGGTATACAATAGGTTTTAACTCACCATATAGAATGTATACTAGGGTTTTGTAACACATATGTACGGTCTAGATAGAGAAAGATGCTGCGGATCATGATCATTTGGTGGCAGTGTGCACGCCAGCAGTCATCCATCCTCTTGAGAAACACTTGCCTGTCCATGGTCTCTGAGAGAAATTGTTCTATGTTGGCTTTCACATGAGCTTCCACTAAGTTTGTGAGATTTACATAAAGTTGCGAGGCCATCTGTAGAGAGAATTATGAAGCAGTTAGTAAAAAAAGTCATTGAATATCCTGTAAAATTTAGTATGATTCATTAAAGCAAAAAAAGGGCAAATTATATGGTTGTATATGTTGGTGTTTCCTTTAAATAATATTCTATGTTTTTTTTCATGTTTGCTTGCCCAAATGACTCTTCTCTGCAGCAATGCAGCATAGTTTGGCATATTGTGATAGGGACTCTAGTTTCGCCTTCACCAACAAAACACAACAGCACAAATGCTGTCATTATGGATTGCTCTTTTGTGAGAGGGAGAGTACCAGTCCGAACAAATTGTGCTAAAATATATGCCATGCATGCATAATTTCTGTAAAGTTTCATTAAAATCCATTCAATAGTTTTTGCATGAAAGGGTAACAAACATTCAAACATCCCGTCAAACTATTTTTTTAACTATTCAATCAACAAACAACAAGGGTTGTTATTGATTGAATGGTTCACTTTAAAATTTGAATTTTGAATTGAATCACTTTAAACACTATAACTTTTTTGCTAAATCTATACTAATACTAGCTGAGCCCCTCTGTGTTAGCCCCGGGAGACATACAACTGCGGTAAATGAGGCAAAAATCTGTGTAGAATGTACCCTATGTCTGTCTCCTGGTTCTAAGCTACCTCCCCGCCAATTTTAAGCCAAATCAGTATTGCCGTTCTTGAGTTATAAATAGTGTAACTAACTCGACTTTCTTTTATATATATATAGATATAAAGCTGAATAGTTTGTTTGTTTGAACACTAATCTCAGGAACCGCAGGTCCAATTTTAAAAATTTCAGTGTTGTAGTTGTAGTATATTTATTGAGGAAGGCTATAGGCTATATATCATCACGCTAAGACCAATAGGAGCGGAGCACCAATGGCGAATGTTTCAAAAACTGGGTAAAATTATCTCACTACGGGCAATAGGAGAAGCAAATGTGGTTGCATGGGTCAGCTAGTACTTATATGAAATATTTAGCAATATTTAAGGATTGTCTAAAAGAGTTTGACCAATTAGATTTAATCTAAAGTAAATTAATCTAAACCTACTTGAATCTAGTGGGTGATACACAACAATGTCTAGTCCCATAGACAACATTGTGTATCAATGTTTTAAATATTATTAAGGATAGATAGAAATTTTTAAAGGATATGTATGATGTCCTTCAAAAACTAATTTATTATTAACATGAAGCAAGAAAAGTAAAGTGGCTGTAATATGTACTATTTAATGTAAATGTAAGCTAATAATGAATTCCAGTAAGATTTTACCAAGATAAAGTCAATTAATTTTTACACAATATTGCAGCAATATCTTGTTTACTATTACTAGTGTTATCAGACTTTCTTAAAGTAACTGATTAACATTAAATAAAATCATATGAATATTCTTTCTTACTTCAGTGAGTTTTTTAAGGTATTAATATGCACTTGAAAGATTCCTTTATACTTGATTACCTTGTGACTACACATGTTCTCCACTGCCTGATACAACTCCTCGAGCGAGTATGCGATCGCCTTGGAAGTCTGTATCGCAATCACTGCCTCTCGAAGCTTGCTCCATGTCGTTTCTTGGTAGTTTTCTGGAAGATTCGGTTTACCTGAAAACACACAATAATAGTTACCTTGGCCAATGTCTAATAGGTTATGATTGTCATGACGAGTAGATAAAATGGTAAACATACTTTTGAAATTCTTTATAACCAATTTCTTCGTCGCTGCACCAGGTTTGTTCATTGATGACGAAGTCATCTTTATAGACCCGTTAGAGTGTGGGGTCAGTAGAGAGAAGTTAGACTTCTTCTCGTTGGCACTCATATCGTCAGATTTACTTCTTTTATTATTGCACTGTTCGGTGATGTGAAGAGAACGTTTCCTATTCTGATTGTTACCGCCCTCCTCGGCCAAAACTGCCGTTTTAGCTAATCCCGACATATGAAAGCATGATATGGCCGCAGCCACAATATTTAATAATACGATTAACGCTAATTAATTAAAATACAAATAAAAATAGAAGCGATCAGTCCGTAGTTTATTAGAGTCACCACCATTACATAAAGTTTTTAATTTTTATTGATAGAGGGCGTTCAAGTAGACTCAAATGTCATTGGAACGTCAAAATAAGTCTGAGCTGTTCGGATACACGCCACAAGGGAGATCGTTTTTTGTTTTTTCGAAAGACGGTCCCCATTTCATCTTATTCATTTTTTATATATTTTTTAACGTTAATTTCATCACGAAGACTTCCGAAAAGATCCGACTGGTTGCTATTTCATCAAAAAAAGTTACACGACACAACCCATAATTTACTTTAAAAATAAACGCAAGCATAATTAATAAAAATTAGAAGTGAATTTATGTTAAATTTATAGTAAAATTCTCAGTATTTCTAACTTCGAAAAAAATAAAAATTAATGACAAAAAATCGATGATCGCTTTTGAATAGTCTACGTTTTACATCCATTTCAGTAACATATTTTTAGGCACGTATTCTTTTCTTTTTATATATTTTTTGATTAGTCTACGTTTTACATCCATTTCAGTAACATATTTTTAGGCACGTATTCTTTTCTTTTTATATATTTTTTCTTAATTTTCTAAATAAACTTTCTCCTAGCCTATGTCTACTTAGTTTTTCCACCGAGCAACTGGCATCGGAACTCTGCAACCCTGAGGGCGAAATGAATTCAAACTAGTTGTCAGTGTAATTGAGAAAACTGATTTCGCGAAAACCGGGCCGAGGGACGGTTTAACGTGCTCTCCTAGGCACGGGTCTTAACACCGCAAACATTTATATTAAAAACCTTTTTAAAGAATTTCTTGTATGCAAAACTCAATCACACTTTTTGCCCCGATTCAGCCGACCAACCTAACCCGAGATCTTTTAATCGGCAGTAATGTCGGCAAGACCAATGAGGCTGTTTATTTATTTATTTAAGGATCTCAGAACGAGGAATACACAAAAACAAAACAAATATAATTAGTAGAATAACAAGTTATATGCTTCCTCACTTATAGGAGACCACATCATGTACAAGAAAGTTCATACAAATTTAAAAATAGAAATACAATAAACTTCAAATATAATTAAATTGACACTCTTTCAAACAATTTCACAAACTGAAAAGTATGTAAGTGACAAATAGTCTGTAGTTATCATTTTTTGTTGTAATACAACTTTATTTAAAAACTAAAAAGCAATTTAGAAAAAAAAACTTATCTAATGGAAACCAATTGCCATATTATAAGCACCTACATGCCAGCGATCTCTGAACGGATTAGATACTTAAACCTTCTAAGGGAAAACGTCTATGTATTTACGAATACGTTATAAATAAAATATAATACTATCTATTCAATATGTACTAGTAACTCTTAACTAGGCTTCAATTTGGTCAAGAACTATTCAGGTCGCAATCAATCAAGCGACATTGTTGTTGGTTTGCAGTGTATTTCAATCCTACTATACTGCGTGTATTAAGTAAATACAAATCCTTTGCAGTGTTGGTGTTGTATTGGAAAATGACTACAATGACTCGGTTCCTAAAGTAACATACCAAAGTAAGTCATTATCAAAACAGCTTTCAAGAATGTATTGAGAATATATTGTTTTAAACTTTTATGAGGGCGCTTGCAACATTGCCGAAATATCGGATACTCACAAACAAAAAGGTACATGGTAGCAATCCCGCAGATTCCTATTTTTAATGTATTGAGAATGATTTATAGGTTCTTAGTAGTTAGTGATATTTCAGTTAGATGTGTGGCAGATCATGTTCGCCGCCTGTGTCTAAATGCGTCTCGAGTAATTTGTTTGTTGTTATAAGAAGTAAAATTTTAACAAAAATAAAACCGATTTCAAGATTCTACTCGATTTCTCTTGTATGCCATCATTAGATCTTAGTGTCCTTATTAAGGAACCAATGTTGGGATATCTCCTTTCCATTAAAAAAATAATAATCAAAATCGGTTCATAAAAGACGAAGTTATCCGCAAACAAATAAAAAAATAAAAATGGTCGAATTGAGAACCTCCCCCTTTCTTTGAAGTCGAACAAAAAAAAGTTAAGAATATACTGAGTACTTGAATGCTGTTTAGTTTCATATACCACCATTACATATTAAGTTACTGATATTAGAATTCATTCAATTCTCCAGTGTTTTTTTTTAAGAAATAGGATTCTCATGCATATCTACTTATATCACGAGCTAATGCAGTTAATAAGTTAAAGAAGCGATATTTTTTTGTATTCTATTGTGCTCACGATAAGTTTAAATTTTTATTACGTATTTGAAATCGTACAAGTTTTATCTGACTAGAGACCTAGTTTGTACGCTTTCAAGTAGGTAACGCATATTTCCGTTCTCTGGCTACGCTCACTAAATCGTGGATTCCCTTCAAATAACATAATACTTTTGGTAATTTAGTTACATTTACTTCTCTTTCTCTCTAGCGTAGGCGACTGCCGATCAAGAGGTCTCGGGTTCTATTTCCGGGTCTGACTGCTGTTGGGTTTTTCTTACAAGAAATTTTGACAGCAGCCCAGAGTATGGAGTATGGCGGTCTTTCCCGCTCGCGCCTCGGAGAGCACGTTAAGCCGTCAGCCCTGGTTGTCATGAACACCTATGACAATCGTTATTGGGAAGTCAGTGCCCTCAAATATACTGACAACTAGTTCAACGTTCGAATTCAGTCCACCCTTAGGTTTGCGGAGGTCCGATGCCAGTCCCTCCGTGACTGAAACTGATATTCAGGTAAAAACGGTTGAACTAGTAGCCGACCCCAATTAATCTTGGGAATAATAAAGGCTAGGAAGAAGAAGAAGACATTTACTTCTCTCTCTTATTTCCGTAGCTAACAAGATAATAAAATAAATAAATATTTTGCTAGCTGACCCGGTAAACTTTGCTCCGTCCGGCAAACAGTCAATTAATGAACAGATTATGTCTTCAACGATATATTTTAATACTAGCTGAACCCCGCGGTGTTACCCGCGGCTATTGTTGTACAGCGAGTAACGCCGCGGGACAAAGTTAGTCTAAAAAAAGTAGCCTAAGTTACTCCCTGGGTCATCAGCTACCTGCCAGTGAAAGTCCCGTCAAAATCCGTCCAGCCGTTCCAGAGATTACCCGAACCAAACAGACAGACAGACAGACAGACAGACAGACAGACAGACAAAAATTTTTTTAACTACATTTTTGGCATATGTATCGTGTATACATACATATACATTTAGTTAAAAGCGGTTATTTTAATATTACAAACAGACACTCCAATTTTATTTATTTGTATAGATTTATTATCCTATTCCAGGCGGAAGATAAATCCAAAAAACACAATCACAAAAATTGATCCAGCCGTTCCGTTAAGTTAAAAATGGTGTAACTAATTATGTGTTTAATAACATGACTTGGTTTTATTGTAGTACTAGCGACCCGGCCCAGCTTCGCACGGACTTTCTCTACTTTAAAATGCCTGTTTCATACATATAAACCTTCCTCTATCTATTACTGAAAAGTGCATTAAAATCCGTTGAGTAGTATAAAAGATCTATGCGTACAGACAGGGGGAGTGACTTGACTTCAGTATAAACTATGTAAAGATAAAGATAGATTGAAGTGGCAAATGTAAAAATAGCAATTTTACACACTTCTGGTTGAACTAGATTACAAAGACGTTGGCCTGGCGAGTGGCACTTCGCCAAAGAAATATTGCAACTTTGTCTTACATCCGATCATATTTACGCCAAACTTTTATTCAAGTAAAGCTTTGGCACTTGGCATTCATTGTTATGCTGGTTATTTTAAAAGATCATAAGTGTGTCATAAGTTCATAAAAACACTTAAATCGTTTTCATTGTTACTCACCTGTTATGTTAATAAAATAAAGAGTCAATGTAATCGAATGGAACTGTATCTAACTAGGTATTTCAATTTTGACGTTTGATGCGTCATCTCAGCCGAAAGAAGTCCTCTCTGGACGTAGGCTTCCCTCAAGTCTCTTCACAACAACTGGTCCTGAGCTGCCCGCATCCAACGGTCCAATTGTTTTTTTTTTGTAATTTTATTTGGCAATTGAATATCATACAATTGAACTCGAACTACCTATTTGATCCGTGATTCCAACATATCACACGTAAAGAGCAAAGCAGGAGTTTTATATTGAAAGGAAAAGTAAATGAGAAGATAAAACAAGTAAATGTTAGAGAATCTTATGTATACGGATGGCATGAGTCATGGTCGGAAACCTATAATTGTATTTGGGTACCTATTACAAAACTTGATCTTTAACAAAATATTGTAATTTCATTCGAAAATAAGATATTAATACTTTTTAATTTGCTAATAATGGACGTAAGGTAACGTGATTATGAAAACGACGGTCCTTGAAGTTTCTATGAGTTGGTATTTATTTTAGATATGTTTAGTTTTAATTAAATTTTGTAGCAGCAGCTAGCAAAAAGTTTTTATCTATCTTAAAATAATGTTTTGTTAGCAATTAGACATGACTCGATGAATTAGAAATGCTAAAATTCAAACTGAAAATCACAAGGAAATTTAAAAAAAAATGTTACGGCAGACACAGAACAGAAATCTTTCTGTTCTGTGTCTTCCGTAACATTTTTTCTGTTCTGTGTACTGAAGACGATAAAATGTTTGGATTTTCAGTAAGTACCTACCAACAAGTCTAGAAAAAATTAAATCGTAACAAAATAATATCATAAGACTAATTTCCGACCGTAATCTTTTCGAAGATAATAAAACGTTGGAAGAAATGATAGGAATTAATAATGTTATCCAATTACCACGTAATATTGTATTTCTGTTAGATGGCTTATAAATGTAGGTATAATCCGATTATATCGTAATGAAACGTTTCATTAAGGATAATGCGACCAAATTATATAGGTACATATTGTTGTTTGTTTAGTTCATTTCGAGCCTTTATTTAGATTGCTAGTTTAGTTCTCAATTAAATATTATGGAACAGTTGTCTGGTTGCTGAAAAGAAAAATAAATAGACTCAATCTAAGCTTTATCTATTTTGTTTTTTTCGTATATTTATCTGCTTAGGCCTTAGGCTAATAATGGGAAACAGAATATTTTACGAAAAAATAATATAATCATTGAAGAGTCTTCTTACTAAAATCATTGAGTTTTTATTTAATCTACCTACTTACGCAAATGAAAGCAAGACTTGTTTATGCTGTTAAACATTGCTAAGGAAAGCAAAAACCCAATGGTTTGTGTAACGGACTGCTATTGGTTAGCAGTAGCAGGTTCGATTCTTGCACAATTCAACCATGCATGAACATTAAGTAACTGTTTGATTCGGTCTGGGTGTTTTTATGTATAGCATACATGTATTTAAAAAAACAGAAACCAGAAACTTATTATATTAAGTAACTAATATAATTGCATTTTTTTTATATTTGGTCCTGCCAAAATGACTCTACTCTGCCTGATGGAAAACATAAGCAGAATCCAAGAGTGGTGATCACCATACTGCGAATGCAGACAATTAGCGTGTCCGGATAATTCACTCCTCTAAAATGTATAAATATCAATAAAGTAGACTGTGTTCAGCCATGAATGGACTGCACGGTTTGCCTAAGCGGTCGCCAATTTCTACTGCGTCAAGTATTGTGGGTTCATATTAAAACCTGCATGGGACAACACTTCATGTGATTCACGACTGCCTGGTTGGTCTAGAGGTTGGCGTGTGCGGCTGCTGATCATGAGGTCTCGTGTTCGATTCCCAGGTCGAACCAAATGTTTGTATGATCTACAAATATTTGTTTCGGAGTTTGGGTGTTTTCTATGTATAATATGTATGTATTTACAAAAAAAAAAAGTATATATGTATTTATATCAGGTGTCTAGTACCCATAACACAAGCTCTGCTTAGCTTGGGAAAAGTTGGCGTTGTGTGTTAGATGTCCGAAATATTTATTATTATTTATTTATTTAAAATGTTGTTCTGAGTCTGGGTGTTCTTCGTGTCCGTTTCATGTATGTTTGTAAAGTCCCCCGTGACACAGAATGTATATTGGAGTTGTCTTTAAAAAAAAAAGAATATTATACTAACAGCTATTACCTATCCACGCAAGTAACAAACTATTGAAGTTAATGTGTAAGGCAATCTCATATTCCACCTAATTTAAGTTAGTTTATTAGATTCTATTACGCCCCCATCTGGTTCAGACGACGTTCCACTTTAGCAATAATATTATTCTATACAAGTTATCTTAGTACGCTACTTCTAATTAAAGTAGAATTGCATTTTAGATGGAAAGCCTCGATTGCTAAAAGTAGTAGACAATTGAATTTACTAGTTACGCGATTGTGACCTTCACACACCATATTCATCTATACCTTTTGCTAAATTTCCAGTTTTCCAATTCGCATCGTTTCTTTCAGAATGTTCCCGGATAGCAGCTTGAATTGATCCCTATTATGTGAGTGGTAATAAATTAATATCGGTAAAATGTGTGATTTTTAGTACATCTCTGGCTACATCTATCACCTTCCTAGAGTTTATTACTCCGCATAATATTTGAAGTCGGATACTAGTTCAACCGGTTTTATCTGAATATAAGGTTTTACACGGAGCGACTGGCTTCGGACCTGAACAATCCTGTGGGTGAACTGAATTCTAAGGTTAAACTAGTTTTGAGGATATTTGTGGGCACCGACTTGCTAATAACGATTACCATAGATGTTTATGACAACCGGGACCGGCTTAACGTGCTTTCGGAAAAGCACGTGCATGAAACATCGCCAACTTCCCGCACGCCCGTTGACACCACACCACTCAAGTAGGTACTTGAGTGACTCAAGCATTTTATAATGTTCTTGTTATGGTGAATGTAGATTCAACTTAGTTTACTTCTACTTCAAAAAAGTAGTGTTGTAAAACTTTCTTTATCTTTTTAGAGAGCTACATCTTTGTCACAAATTCATAAGCACTGAAATATAAATCAAAGGTCTCCTCTATTTATTTACTTAGGTCAAGACCAAAAGACAATTGGCCGAATTGATTTTTTCACGGAATGACAAGCCCTCAAACGGTTATTTCTATTTCACAGATTGTCTTGAACTCTTGAAAGAAATAACAAGAGTACAATCCAGTATGCCCAAAGATTTAGTCCAAGTGATTAATAGATTTACGAGCGTCACAGAACATCGCGGTGGATAGCCTAATCAAATCGTGATCTCAGGATAACAGCTACACTTGATTGGACGTTGACCTTATTTTTTGACAGCGTGATGGACCGCTCTATATACAAACAGATTACGATGACTTGCAAAATACTCCTTTAGCCCGTATTAAGCAATCGCATTTGATCTTGTTAAATTGTAAACAGAAATTAGTTTTGAGTTCACTTAATTATGTTTTAAGTAGTACCTTGCCACAGTTACATTTTGTTTGGAAAAAGATAGATGAAAACCGTCTTTGTGGCATGTTGTTGTTCGTGCCGTTTGAGCTCAATATTTGTACAACTTTTTGATCTTTTGAGACGTACAAAAACTAACTTACCATTTGCATTTCTGTAAACAAATAGTGTAAACACTATTTACCAATTGACTTCAATCATAATTAAGGAGGGTAAAAAACAAAAGGAAAAACACAACCCAATTGAGAATCTTATACTCTTTTCGAAGTCGTGTAACAACGAAAACAATATACCATCACACATAATATATGATTATGTAACATTTACGGATTAAACAGACAACTTCTTAAGCAAGATTTAAGTATGTAATCCCGTTTCTCATATTACGTAAATCCTGAGTCTTAGAGGGACTTAAATATTATCTCGGATTACGATCAACGCGGATCAAGTTATTCAAGCAAGTCCTGAATCTGACTCTGTGCTTATATTGGAGTTATAATGGAGCTTGCAACTGAAAGTTACGCTAACTACAAGCCTTTAACCGAAATGTAATAGGAGCGCTCCACTTTAATACCTATTATCTTGTCATGGTTTTATTTTATCTAGGACATGATGGGTGAATGTTGATGGCCATGGAAAGTCTCGGATAAAAGAGTTAATTTGATATACTGAGAGGGTAAGTTAAAAATGATACTTGGAGTTATTTCTTTTCTTTGGTACCCTTTGCTGGCGCTGGTGTATATATACTGTATCACGGTATTATGTACTAAAATTATGGACTCACTTGCTGTAATGAAGTTAAATGTTATTTGTACTAACAAGTAAAACAACCTTTCCGTCCTTGTATACAAACGACCTTACTCACAAACAGAAATGCAGGGCTGCCCTTTGTAATGAATAATAAAAAAAATATAGCACACAAACAAACAAAAACCAGTTACCTGCTTATTTAAAAATACAGTAACTTGACACACAGAAAATGCTGACTTTGAAACAAAATCAATATATTCTTTGTGAAAGTATTTTAAAAAACAAAAGTGTCTAGTTTTCATAGAAATTGCTTAATTTATTGAATGCAATTTTCTATCGTCAGTCGGGTTCGGGTGCTGGTCGAAGAGTATAAAATGTGTAGAAATTTACGTTTTCTATAGTCTTTAGAGCCTTATCTAATAACAATCGCGATTTTTGCGTTCTTGCTTCATCATATCACTGGTTTGAATCAATAAACTAACTTTCAAACTATTAAAAAACACAAAAAATGTAGTTCATAATCATGTCCTTCAAATAAAAAAATACCCTTCAGATAACACAAATGTATAAAACATATGGGCCCTAGTTGTGAATAAAGTTAAAAAATGAAATACATCTAATTAAAGAGTATTGTGCTAGTGGTGCGCCAAGATAGTGATTTGATTACACCCTCGCTGAAAGTGCAGGTCTGCCCGTATTCCGGGAGCGGGGTGTAACAAGTGTCGGGCGCTGGGGACATGTGCCGCGCCCCCGCTCATTCATTCACTCGTTTACCGCCACATTGCGAGTCCGACGGTCGCGCGAACAACGTTGCTTACGCGTGTACCGCACTCCCAAACGCGCCCGTAATATTTCGCGCGCGATTCGAAATAAAAAATATGCATAGAGTTTAGGGAAAGATTGTTTTTTTTTTCTAAAATGGGTGAGCAAACATTTAATATTTCGGACGAAAATTTAGAACAGCATATTGTTACCTTGTTTGAAAAATTGGAGTGTTTACGGAAGGATGCAAACTCGCACTGTGACGGGGGTCTGTCAGGCAGAGTTCCGGCGAGGTTGGAGTTACGGACTCTGTCTTTGTGGAAAGCAGTGGTAGCGGAGTGCGCGGCCTCTTTTCTTTATGTGTTCATCGTTTGCGGTGCGGCAGGCGGAGCGGGCGTAGGAGCGTCCGCTTCAGCTGTGCTTCTCTCAACTGCACTCGCTTCCGGCTGTGCTATAGCAACGCTGACTTTGTGTTTTGCTAATATATCTGGTAAGTCAACTTACGAATTCACTCCCAGTTATATGCTCCAAGTTATAAATATAAAATATAAATAAATCACAGAAAGTTTACACTGAAGAGAGAGATTTGATGCAAATATCAATATTTATTTATTTAATTTGACAAATATGCGCCAAGGGTATGTGTGTAATGCAAACTCATACTACATAATTTATTAGCATTAGGTACTTATTAGCATTTATTGCTGCCAATAAAACAGGTGCTCTTAAAATAGCAATTAGTTAAGAAAAAGGAAATAATGAGAACCTGCTATTACCTTGGGAAGTTGAAATTACTAGTCACGAGGAATGCACAACCGTAACCGGCGAAAGAAAATAAAAAAGCAACATGTCTACGTGTGCAAACGTTATTTTAACTTATAATGTTTAATGTGTTGTGGGATGCGGCTCTTGGGTCCAGGGCAAGGTCATTTGCATTTTTATACCCTTTTGTGAGTCTGATTTAAACGTAGAACACAGCCCCGACGTTGTAGCAGGGATGCCAATTCGGTTAATTTGTATTGCAGATGATACTGCTATGCAAATTTTGTTCTGCCTTTCAAGCTATTTAACATTAAAATGTCATAAAAGCAAGACATTCTGATAGACGATATCACAGTAGGTAGGTACGATTATTTGCAAGACTTCGATTATACCTAAGTAGTCCGAAGATGGTATGAAATTGAAAACTTTTGTTGTGTAAACCTATGTAGGTATATTTTGCTGTCTGGATAGTAGGTTTAGCTAGTGGTTCAGACCTTGAACGCTAAACCGGAGGTGAGGGTTCGTGTCCCATTCAAGACAAATATTGTTTGTTGATCACAATTATTTGTCCTGTTTCTGGGTCTAATTAATCTGTATAATAGATGTAGGTATTTAAATTTTATCAGCAGGCTAGATGCTATAATACAGTCTCTGTCTAGTTTGAAATTAGACAACCGTGTGTGAGAGACACTGACCCGTTTTACCAAATTAGGCTTTTAAGTCTACTGCGATACGGTTGAACTTCGAATTTTACGTGGAGCGACTGCTGTCAGACCTCAACAACCACAACCCAAATGCTAAATGATATATCGAAATTCTGTAGAAAGACTGGTCTGAATTTTTAGGTTCTAACTACCCGTATGGTAAAAATGTCATACCGTGTAAAGTACATTCGTTTAGATAGTGTCGGTGCAACCGCATGCAATTGTGGTTATTGTTGTAAAATCGACTGCCTCGTTGGTCAAGCGGTTGACGTGTGCGACTGCTGATCGTGAGGTCTCGGGTTCAAAAAAAGTATATATGTATTTGTATCAGTTGTCTAGTACCCATAACACAAGCTCTGCTTAGCTTGGGACTAGATGGCGTTGTGTGATAGATGTCCGAAATATTTATTTATTTATTATTTATTTATAAAATACGAATATGTTAATTCATACAACGGCGTAAACTGACAAATCATACTTGCTTGTGGGTGTACGCCCTAGGCGGGCCCTTTCATTTTGTGGCGGCTTGCCGCACGTGAGACGGCGCGCGGCGCGATCAAGGTGACCGTATCTAAACGAATGGACTATACCGTGACACCGTGTATATATGTGTATGTGTACCGTGATCGACGACTTAACGTGTTCTCCGAAGCACGGAAGGGTCTCAATACGTTAAGAAATACCCAGCCATAGATGAACTGGCTATCTACTACATTGCCTGACTTGCTATATAAATCTACTCGTTCACCGCGAGACTTTAAAAAAAAAAAACAAATTATGTATATTTAAGGTTTTGTAAGGTTTGTTTTCAAAGCATCAATTGAAAGTACCTATACAATATTTTATGTATCTTCTCTGGAGTTTATAGATATAACATTTCTTTTATGTAGGTACACGATTGAACTCGGTTTTACGAGCACTGAAAAAAATATTGTAGCGAGACCAACTTCAGTATTTCATATATTCTCATACCAACTTGGAATGTACATTAATAATTTTTTTTACATTGAATACAATCTTGTAACACACCAGTCGGTGAATTTTCTTAGAAATATAATTACTTAAACATTCGCTTTTGTACAAATTATCTCTAGTCCATTCGCTTAGATACGGTCACCTTGATCGCGCTGTTTTTGCACGTGCGGCAATCCGCCACAATATCAAAGAGCCCGCTTGAGGTGTACACTCATAAGCATGTATGATTTGTCAGTTTACGCCGTTTTATGAATCAATATATTTGTATTTCACAACAATAACCACTATTGCGTGCGGGTGCATCGACACTGTCTAAACGAATACTCTATACGTATATGTATACTAGTTGAACCCCGCGGTGTTACCCGCGGTTATTGTCGTACCGCGGGTGAAGCCGCGGGGCGTAGCTAGTATAGAAAAGTAGTCTAAGTTATTACTCCTTATATTATCAGCTACTTATCAGTGAAAGTCCCGTCAAAATCGGTCAGCCGTTACAGAGATTACCCGGAACAGACAAAAATTGATAGCAAAAAGCGATTATTTTAATATTACTAACACACATTCCAATTTTATTTCTTTGTATAGATGTATAGATAGCATTTTCAAAGCATGCATTCATCAACACAGAGCCTAAACCGATATAGTTTTGACAGTTGATGTTTTTTATGTTCTAAGTATGGGCAGGTAGGCCCAATAAGTAAGTAAATTTTGAAAATTTCACCTCTTAAATTAGGATTGAACGATGTACACAAAACATTTAAAGTTAGAAACGAATTTAGAATTAATAATCGTGCGAGGGAAGCCTTAAATAAAGTCATAAACTGCTGATAAACCTACTTACTTTTTATTAGTAATTGTTTATTGCTAAGGTCAGAAAGTCCCCTTGTTTAAAGGTTCGAATTAACCCAGCCCTCGTGGAGTAATTTATACCCATTTGATAACGTGGCGCAGCTATCGGATACACTCGGGATGAGTTACCGTCCGCGCCCGCAACCTACAGATGTTCACAATTAACCGCTTTTTTATGGTATCGGCGGCTGCAAGGCGAAAGTTTTACTTTTTTTATGTGTCAGAAATGTGGCAGTGTTATTAATATGTAAAATACTAGTTTAATAACCATATTTTAATCTAACTGTTCTTTATATAAGCGAAGCGACATATTCATAATAGATTTTGTTGGTAATTGGAAATACATCATTTGAATACACAAGAAATCCAAATAAGTACTTAAACAACAAAAGGCTTTTCCAATATTCACATTAAAATGATCTATGAATACAAGTTGAAGCGACTTTCAATAAACACGACATTAGGCGGGATTATTATAAGCTAACACGTGCACCCTTTACCCTACGTCCCCTAGTTATAAATTTATAATGGCGATCACATGATGCCGGGACAATGACATTTAAATTATATCATAACAATAACGCGGAGAAACGCCAGCTCTCTTACAATCAGGCACTAATTTTCAACTTACAATGTTGGCGAGTCACCGTGGACAATTTTTAAAATACAACCCCGAAGCGACGCCCTAATTGCCACTAATGGCTGGACAAGTGGATTCCTATTTCGAGGACGGACTAATGTAAAGTTTTAACGTATGCAAAATAATAATGGAGACTTTGTGATCAAAGATGGAGACAGATTTATTTAAAAATACATATTAGACTGTCTGAATGATGAATGTCAAAGGAGTGATGTTTTGTGAGGCACAAGCAGCAATGTTCGAAATCCTTTTCATATTTTTACTACAATTTACGATTCGTCTTACTTTTGCTTGTTTTATTCCAATGCTTGATGGCATATTCATTTATCAATGCGTAGTCAGGAAGTTGACTGCCTTGAGTTCTATTGTGAACGAATCTTTCTTTAGTATACCGTCGTTTAAGTCTGTATTTTAACAGCGCGGCAGCGTGAATGCACTTAAAATGTCTTTGCAGTTACGTCAAAATCATTTGTCAACTCATCTTGCATTCAGTACAAACTAATACCCATTCCATTGAAGCCAATATATTGATTGAGGAATGCATAATTCATAAAGTGCTGATTGTCCTCAGAGCTAGGGACTATCACGAGTCCCGTAGGATGCCAATTACTAATTGGTCAAGTGCGAATAAAGGTTTGACACCATAGCACATTAAATACATATTATACTATTTTTTAGCACTAGCTGACCCATCGAACTTTGCACCGCCTGACCTAAGTTTCCGAAAAACTTGTTTTAGTAAGAAAATTTAACCCTTCAATATAAATAAAATAAAGAATCATTTGGTGCAGACGATCAGAAGTTATGCGCGTACATACATCTGGGCGATTCTTTTTTATTTAAATAGAAGATTAAAACTATATCCACCACTTTCCAGTAAATTTTTAAGAATGCAAATTTCTCAAATTAATAAAAAACTCAAGGTAGCCAAGCCAAGAGACACGCTGATTTCAGCACGAACGGGCGGCTCGACCGGGGCGGTACTACCCTCGCACAGAAAATCAACGTAAAATGACAGCAATCATGCTGTCGTGTTTCGTTAGTGAGTGCGAGACCGGAGGCCCAATAATGCAGAACAATCACAAGTCCGCCATGGTGTGGGTCACCATGCTGCATTGTTGCATTGTCTGTATTCGCAGTATGGTAACCACCACTCTTGGATTCTGCTTATGGTTTCTCTACTCTGCCTGATGGCAGAGTAGAGTCATTTTGGCAGAAAAAAAGAAAAAAATAATAGATTGAGTAAATCTCATTGCTTTTTATAAAACATCTCAAGCTTTAAATATTACCCCGTAAGGTAGCGAAGCGATTTTACGGATTTCGTAGAGATACCCCAAGGCCGTGCAATATATCTCCGGTATTTTATAGAATCCCGGGACGCAGGTAAACATCCGTGTTGCTATTATCGGATAGCTTCTGTTGATTTCTTCTTCCAGTCACGAGACCGTACATGCAACACGAATACTAAGATGAACCCGTGTTATATTGCGGTGGAATTTGTTATTCAGTTCGGAAACGAACATGGCAGAGATTTTATCAAAATAATATTTTGAATGTGGAACATCCTGGCGTACTTAGTCGGCGTAGTAACAGCTGGAGTGTGAGAGAGCGGGAAATAATGTTGTATATTTAACGATTTTGAATTGATCTGTCTAGGTACAAAATATGCTACATTCTTTTTATAGAAAGATTTTTATGACTTTGTTCTTAGCCTGAATTTTAAAATCACTTCAATCTAATATCCAAAGAATATCATTACAGAAAATTAACTTGACAAACAACCGAATTACTTACCTAAAGAAATCACACTAATCATATAAAGACGAAAGTTATGAGTGTGTATGTTTGTTACTTCTTCTCGCGCAAACGCCTGGACCAATTTGAATGAAACTACAGTAATATAGCTTATACAACAGAATAACACATAGGCTACTATTTGTCGCGATAATAGACATACACGCGGGTGGATTCGCGGGCAACTGCTAGTATATCGCCGGGTTAAAGGCAAAACCGATTATCTCATTTTTTTTACATTTTTTACTTTTTTGTATCAATCGACTAGGCACTCGATTTTCTATCTACTGGTAAAACCGATTAGTCCTTAGGACTTACCGTTACCGAATTACCAAGTGTAAAAACCGATTATTAGATGTTCGTCACAAGTAAGAAACAAATAAATAGAGAAAAAAAATCTTTTTGAGAATTAAAAACAAATAATTCTTAATAATTTGTGCATGATATTTCGAAACATAGATGTAAAAGATACCAAACTTTTTTAATTGTTTTTGTTTCCACAATATTTCTCAACAAAAAATCTGATCACGAAAGGCAAAAAAGAATATATTTACTTAGTACCTTTTTGTTTTGAATAACATAGTGAAATTGTAAAATCCTCGAAAGTAATTATAAACTATATAAGTATAGTTGGTTTTAGCATTCTGTACTTCAGTTTTCATTTGACCAACAGTCTAAAAGCAAAACCTATTAATTCGTAACGGTTGCTACTTGCCGTGCCGAGTCGTAGTCTCTCTCCCGCTTTACGCGGAGTTGGTCGAATCTTGCGCCGCAGCGAACGACTTTTCGCATATTAATATTTCGGATTATCAATATTTGTGACGTGTTTTGTGTGTTTCGTCAAGAAAATGAACGTTGAAGGATCAGAACCGACGATTGCTGCAAATGTTAGTGAATCTGAAGAGAGTAAGTATCTTTTACAAATTAAAATAATTTTAAGGTTATTTAGCAGTGTGATGAAATAGTTTCCAAAGTAAATTAATATAATAAACGTGTTTTGAAGCTGGCAGTGTAAGAGTATGAGCTCTTTTCCAAAATGATGTGAGGCATTTTTGGCGTATGATTACTCGATTAGGTGCTTTAGCGTGCTAGTATAATCGTAAAATGACAATTACTTGACAATTTCGATCTGGTGCTGTGTAGGGGGTTTGTCAAAAATTTTAATTTTAATGTTATTTATTTATTTATTTATTTATTTATAAACTTTATGCACTAAATTTGTACATCGGCGGACTTAATGCCCAGGGCATTCTCTTCCAGTCAACCTTCGGGTGGTGTAGAAATGTTGTGAGGTAGGTGCACAGGTTTAAAATTACTCGTAAACACAATACATCAAAAATTACAAGTATAAACATACATATATATGTACAGACAAATATACATACATACACTTACATACATACATATCACATCTATACACCATGAACACTGAAATAAGAGGTGTGCTATGGATGAGATAGTTCTGCCAGTTCATTTAGAAGGAGTTCGTGTACTTTCTTTTTGAAAGTAAAACGGGTTGTGGATTTCCTGATTTCGAGCGGGAGCGCATTCCAGAGCAGTACCGCTTGAACAAAGAACGAGCTGTTCATGAAGTCGGAGTTGTGGGAGGGACAAGAGAGAAGCAGATTATTAACTGAGCGAAGATTTCTATCGTGGTTAGAGCATAGGTACCGAAGGTACGGAGTAAGGTAAGTAGGTGGAGATTGTGAATTAAGAAATGAAAATAGTGAAGTTAGCGCACGCTGATTGCGCCGTAGGCGAATAGGCAACCATTTTAACTGGGTACGCAAAGCAGACACATGGTCATACTTCCGAAGATTAAAAATAAATCGAATGCAGTTATTGAGAAGGCGGTCTAGTTTATTAAGGAGGTCTGCATTCAGGTCGAAGTAACATACATCACCATAGTCGATTATTGGTATTATTAAGGTCTGCATAAGTGTAATTTTAGTTTTTGGAGGCAAGAAATTCTTGAGACGATACAACAATCGCATGTTACATGTTACTTTCTGGCTCACACTGGTAACCTGAGCTCGCCAATCGAGGGTTGAGTCGATAAGTAAACCCAGATCTTTGACTGAAGAGCTGAATGGAATAACTAAACCATTAAAAATAATAGGTGAGATAGATGTGGTATCCAATCTGCTCAGTATACGTTTGCTGCCAATAATTATTGCCTGACATTTTGTTGGATTGACTGAGAGTCCAAATTTTATCGACCAGGATTTTATAAGCTCTAGGTCCCTGTTCACATCGTTGATAGCCTGAGTGACATCCTCCACCCTTGCCTGTGAATACAGCTGCAGATCATCAGCATATAGGTGATACGCACACTGAAGATGTTGAGTTATGAGATTAATAAATAATGAAAATAAGAGAGGAGATAAAATTCCGCCTTGTGGGACGCCAGTGTAGAGGTCGCACCAACTTGATGAAAAGTCATCAACACGTACACACTGTTGACGCCCCCGAAGATAAGTCGAGAACCATTCCAGTGTCTCTGAAGAAACCATTAGATATGCAAGGATGGATAACAGGATTTCGTGACTGACAGTATTGAAAGCATTGGAGAAGTCAACTAAGACTAAAACTGTGACTTTAGTGTCTTCCATGCCCTTTCTAATGTCGTCAGTCACTTTAAGGAGAGCGGTAACAGTGCTGTGACCAGGTCTGAATCCTGATTGTAAAGGGCTTAAAAGCCGGTTTCTTTGTACAAACTGAGAAAGTTGTTTATACACACAGGCTTCGAGTACTTTAGATAGGAAAGGAAGGATTGAAATAGGTCGAAAGTGTTCAGGGAGTGAAGGGTTGCTAATTTTTGGGAGAGGAATGATATGAGCTTTACGCCATGAAGATGGGAAAGCGCCAGAGGTGAGAGAGGAGTTAACTATGTGAGTAAGTATGGGGAGAATACAATCCAGGATAGTGACAATCATGCGACGGCTGATGCCGTCACATCCCACAGCATTGGAACGGATAGACAGGATGATCTTCTTGATATCCTCGAGAGTCACCGGAGAAAATATAAATGAGTCAGTAGTGGGGCTGGTAAGACCAGATATGTATTGTAGTGTTTGACACTTAGTTTGAACATCTAGCGTAGCTGTAGATGAAAAATGACGATTAATTTCATTCAAACCAATTCTATTATTAAATACGGAGTGTTGTTTTTTACCTATTCCTAAAGTGCTAAGAAATTTCCAGATACTGGACGCAGAAGAGGACTCTATGTTTTGAAGTATATGTCGGCGTTTAGCGTTGCGTATCACCTGGTTGCATCGATTCCTTGCGGCTTTATATAGGTTCCACCTCTCTTCGCAGCGATCCCTCTTAAAACGACAAAAGGTCTGATCTCTTCGTCTCATAGCAGCACGGATCTCCTCTGACATCCAAGGCGCTGGAGCACGTTTTAATTTAATCTTTCTAATGGGAGCGTGGTCGTCAAATAATTTTAAAATGGTGTTATTGAAAATAGAGATTTTGTCGTCCACGTTAGCTGAGGCTGCCACATCAACCCAATCTATCTTAGCAGCATCTGCACGCAATTTCTCAGCATCCATGCGACCAAAACTACGAATTTGTAGAAATTTGGGAGGTGGTTTGGGAGGTTTAAGGATGTAGGTAAGGAAGATCAAGTCGTGACGAGAAAAGCCAGGAGCAAGGAACTGTCCATGGAAAGAGACAAGATGTGGGGAAGAAGTGAGTATTAGATCTAGCCACGTGTCCTGGTAGTCTAAATTGTGGTGAGTGGCTTGAAGGGGCAGGATGTGAAGGCTGGATGCTTGGATAATTTGAAGGAGATTGCGTGCACGGGGAGAGTTTAGGGCAAGGAGGTCAGTGTTGAAATCTCCCATGATGATGTGATGTGAGTATTCCGACCCTAAAGATTCTAGTACTGTTTCCAGACTAGAGAAATAGGTAACACTTGGAGGGCAGTAGACTACTCCTAGAACAACGCTAACTCCCTTGACGCAAACCTCGAGGAATAGATATTCCGCGGTAGTGGAAAGATCGGAATCGGAAGAAGTGAGAATTTTGTAAGATAGGCAACTACGTAGGTAGATAGCGACACCACCACCTCTTCGATCTAAACGGTCGTTACGGATAAGCATAAAGCCAGAGAGAGGATATGAGGTGGAGGGTAAGTGAGGTTTGAGCCAAGTTTCCGAAATCAGGATGGCATGAACGTTGTTGTCAGAGAAAGTTTCAGTTAAGTCGCTGAAATGACTTGGGATACTCTGCGCATTGATATGACAAACATTTAGAAAAGGACGTGAATGGACAGAAAATGTTTGTCGCAACTGATTACCCAGAGTCTCTGTTAACGAACTAAAACTAGAATTTTGTGACGAGCCGTCGGCAGAAAAATATATATCATCATCGCTCATAATGTATATAACACAAAAAATAAATAAAATAAGAACCTAATAATTACTATTATTTAACTAAATGCAATATAAAATTTTATAAAGTAAGTATAAATAATATTCTACCATAAAAAAATGTGACCTTTAAGATAGGCTGGAGTATGCAGACCATAGTTCTACACCACCCGCCAGCAGACACACAAAATTAATGTACCGCATACAATGACCGAGAATGTGACTTTAAAACATCTAAATTAAACATGATAAGTATCTAAAATATTTCAAATAACGTGAATTAGGAATGACGAGAAAACAATCAACAATTTAAGACAGGATGACAAATAAAACATAAACATTCTTAATGGTTTCCGAACGTACTCAAGCTAGAAAAAAAAAAGAAAAGAGAAATGACCCAGATGACTTTTGTCGCTGTCATAATAGTTCATGGAATGCAATGTAAACAATACAAAAACTCCGCGCATTTGTTTTGAAATTTAAAACAACAAACTGATTTCAACTGATTATTTAGTAGCTTAAAGTGAGTTATAATCGTTTAGTGCTGTGCAGTACACTATTGTTTCCGCGAACTTTTAGTGGCCGCACTTGAACTCGGTTTGGGTGGAGACGTTGTCTTCGGGTATTTGGTCAAGAGAGGCTCCAGTTCGTCCAGTGATGTTATCTTATGGCGACTATTATCTGCAGGTCTAACAATAATAGTGCCATCCTGTGTCCAGCAGGCCGCCATGCCGAAGTGTTGTCGGGCCACGCCAAAAACTGTTTGTCGAGTTTTTGTAAGAAACTCTCTTACCGTAAAACCGGAGCCCTTCAACGTCGACTTCGCCTTCCAGACCGCAGCTCGAATCTCCGTTGAAGTGAATCGCACTAACAATGGACGACGACGCTCATTGGATGGAGTCCCAATGCGGTGACAGGTCTTGATGCTTGATATTGATATAGTTCTGAGACCCATCCTCTGATCAAGGATACCAAGCAGGGTCTTACTGCAGTCCTCCTTAGTCACTTCAGGCACTCCGAGAATGACAAGTGCCTTGCAACGGTGGCGGGTCTCCACTACATCCACCATCTTGGCACACTCACTGATTTGCCTGCGAAGCAGACCCAACATGTTGAACATCAACTCTCGGAATGCTCTGAACTCCTCCGAGACGCGGGCAACGGTATCCTTTGAGTTACCAGTAGAGTGCAACTGAGCCTCCAGCTGAGCCATCCTCTTTGAGAAAGATTCCTCCAGACTGCTCTGCGCTGCTTGGATGTCAGCAAGATGGGACATTGCTTGGATATTAAAAATATGAAGACAGTTTAAAACTTGAAATTTGTTGCTATAATTTGTGAGTAATAAAATAAGCTGGCAGGTGGTTCAAACACTTAGCTTATAATGTCAACAGGATACTAACTGTAAGTTGCATGAAAGCACACACTAATTACACTTTGTTTAGTGGTATTTTAAGTGAAATAAAAAATAAAAACACTAAGAGCTTTTGAAAATATGTCTTGACTTTTTGACACCTACCCTCGAAAAAAAAAAACTATTTGTTATGTTATGTTATTGCGTATGATTACTCGATTAAGTGCTTGTGTAGGTGTTAAATAGTAAAAATAGTAATAGGAGGTAAATTCAGTAAAGGATGTTTGAATAAAGATAGGTAGATATGTGTGTTGTTGATGACTAATTAGTTTTCGAACTTTTTGTTTCAGAAATTGAAGATGGAAATTTTAAATCGGGTGATGATGACTCATTAATTTCTCAAGCCTATGACCAATTCCTTACAGCATCTAACGCCAACACAAACCAAATTAACAGTGTCTTGCAACGTAAGACCTATAGTTTTATCATACTTATTTATTGTTTCCATATTATTATAAAACTATCAGCTGCCTAATACGAGTCGACCTCGCGTATCGGGGTTCCATATAATAAACCATTTTTTTAGCCATAAATGTAATTTTATATTCGCGTAAAATATTTTTTTGTTATTGTACAAACTACAAATTAACGTTTTTTGGGTTCTTTACAATAGAAATGAATCAATAGTAGTTTTAAAAAAACTTAAAAAACATTCTTTTGTAATAAATAAACTATTTGACCTAGAACCATGAAATTTGACAAGAGGTAAAGATAAATATTTCTTCCTTTTCAGATGTAGATAAAGCAATGCAGAATGAAAATGTTGTCAACAGTTGTATACAGGAAGATAGGTCTCAAAAAGTGAGTGAAGATCATACTGCAGATGGAGAAAATACCTCATATTGTGATCATTCTTCGAGAAAATCACCAATAATTTTTTTTGAAGACTTAATTGCTTTAGAAGATCTTATAGGGCCAATCAATTCTACATTTACCGAAAAAGTTAAAGAACCTGATTTTGATAATATTGTGCTTGAATTTGACAATAGCTTCTCTGATGCTTCTTTTATTGCCACCCTGCTGTTAAAAGAAATATTTGATAACTGCTGGATTGTCATTGCTAATAAACCACAACAGAAAAATTCCGTTATAGCTGCTACTACCACTGTAAATAATATCTTTGACAGAGTGTGGAAAATAATTAAACCCAAAAGTCGCTGGCGAACGCCTAACCCTGAGACCTGGAAGAGAAACGTTGCAAAGAAAAGAAGATGTGATGGTCTTCCTTACATAACGGCAAAGAAATGTAGGCCGGCGAAAATACCAAAAGCTGTAGATTGCTCAAAATGTAAATTCAAATGCTTCTTAAACTTCAGTGAAATCGACCGCGAGAGACTTTGTCGGAAATACTGGGCTTACAGCTATTCTAGTAAGAAAAATATGATATTGAGTTTGATAGAAGTAAAACCTATCAAAACAACAGTTCTCGAGAGAAAACGAAACGCAATGAGATCAAATTCAAAGCAGTACTTTTTCTTCAAAGATGACGTAAAATTTCAGGTATGCCAAAAGTTCTTCTGCAAAACTTTGTGCATTTCTGCTTCAGTTATTACAGAAGCAGTAGAAAGACGGGATGTGATGGGTTTTTATTACCGAGATTCGGATCCGCGAGGACGACATGTACCTCAAAATAAAACGCCTCCTGAACAAGCTGAAGGAGTTCGGCGTCATATCAAATCTTTCCCTACGATGGAGAGTCATTATGTGCGTAAAGATATAAAACGCCAATATCTAGACTGTAGTCTATCGATTACAAAAATGTATAGATTGTACATAGAGGAGTGTGAAAAGAAGAGCGTTACACCTGTCTCGGAGGCTGTGTATCGAAATATATTTTGCACCGAATTCAACTTGGGATTCTTTGTCCCCAAAAAGGACCAATGTCTTTTATGCACTAAATATCGACGTTTGGATACTGAAGAGAAAGCTAAAATTGAAGAGGAGTATAGTCAACATATTCAAAGAAAAGATGCATGCAATAACGAAAAACAAAGAGACAAGGAAAGAGCAGAAAAAGAAAACACTTTTATTTCGGCATCCTTTGATTTACAAGCAATCTTACAAATCCCTAGTGGTGATGTAGGTCTTTTGTATTATTGCCGTAAACTCACACTTTACAACCTGACAGTTTATGAGAGTGCTTCTCCGAATGAAGCATTTTGTTATGCATGGACTGAAATAAATGGTAAGAAAGGAAGTTCCGAGATTGGTTCCATAATTTTAGAATACTTAAACCAAATTCCCCACCATGTCGAAGAGGTTTCTTTATTTTCAGACACATGTGGTGGGCAAAATAGGAACCAATATGTGGCCGCTGTTTTGTTATGGGCAGTTCATAAAATCGAACACCTGAAATTGATTGAACACAAATTTTTGGAATCTGGCCATTCTTATATGGAAGTAGATTCTATGCACAGCAGCATAGAATCAGCGCAAAAACACGCAAATATATACTCAATTTCAGAGTTGTTAAACATTTTTCGTAGGGCTCGTTCATCACGTCAATACAAGGGAAAGGATAAGGGGCAAACAAAAAACCCTATCATGTAAAAGAAATGAAATTCACGGACTTCAAAGATCTTAAGATGCTAGCCAAAAGTTTGATGATTTATAAACAAAAAACAAGTGATAGTCAGCGTGTCAAGTGGCTAAAAATAAAAAGAATGCGGTATGTTAAAGGCGACTCAAAAATATATTATAATTACGACATGTCTGAAAACTTTTTTTATATGGATCTCGGAATTAAACAACCCTTTTTGGAATCAACTTTAACAATACAAGACCACAATCCCTCAAAAGATTGTCATCGTTACAGTACGCGATTTCAGTCTAAACAAGTCAAGCCAGTCAAGGAAGTTGTCACTGAACCTACACTACAATCCACAAATGACCCATGTTTCCCAGAGGTGCTGAATCCATTATATACAGAACCAATATCCATTACAACTGCGAAAAAAAAAGATCTATTGAAACTCTGTGAAAAAGGAGTCATTCCTGAAGAATATCACGGGTGGTTCCAAAATTTACGACATAACGACAAGAAACTTGATCGTTTACCTGATCTTACAGTTTCTGAAGAATCAGAAGACCTTGATGATGATTAATTTAATTTTAATACATTTTTATTCTGATTGATTTTTATTAATATTGATTGTCCTTACTTAGGAAACTTTTTGTTTAAATACAAAGTAATAAACTAAAAATGATTCTTCTTATTGTATGTGACTCTTATTTTCATACTATTTTCAACCGGTTAGGTAATAAAAAACACACAGTAATAAATCCCATTCCCACTAATATTATAAATGCAATAGTATATCTGTGATTGTTACCTTTTCACGCCTAAACGGCTAAACGGATTAAGAATGAAATTTTGAGGCACAGGTAGAGTAAATCCTGGATTAAGGCATTGAACCCTTTTTATTTCCTTGGAAACAGGACTGGAAAAAATTAATCAGCAGGTAAAACTGCAGGGTACAGCTAGTTTAAGCGATTTTATTAGTATCGTGATTGTTAACACATATTTGCATTCGATATTCAAAGAAAATTATCATAAAATAGAAAAGAAAAACCAACTAATATTTTGGATTTTTTAAAATTGTGACAAAGTTAAACTCTTGGCAGTCAACATTATAAATAATTTTTCAAAACTATGCTTAAACTAATGTAAATACGAAATCTAGGAGAAGCAGGGGCAGTTACTTTTTTAGATATTCATGCATTTGTACTATAGAGGCAGAAGCAAATAAATGACAGAGGTATAATTTAATTTTGAAGTTTTTTTAACAATAGAAGTTAGTGTTTGTGTTTAGCATGAAACCATGTGAAACTTTGATAGTCATAGAACACGCTCTTACACACGTGACTGCCATTGTTTCAATTCTAATGACTTCAGTTTTCATCTAAAGTTTACAAAGCCGCTAATTAAAAATTTTTGATTGGCTTTTTTGGACCCAATAGTTGGTTTTGCCTTTAACCCGGCGATATATAATATGTTTAAATGATGAAAATGTTAAATTATAAAAGTAGTTATTTAAAACAGGAAACTTAATTTGGTATTTCTAAAAATATGACAGTTTGAATAAGTACGTACACATAAAAAACTAATATAAAAAGACAAAAAAGGTTTTAGTAGGGAGGTATACATTACTAAAACCTTTTTTATTGAATAGATAGATCAAAGCTGAACATTTCCAATAAGGGTGTTATCTTTGCCTCCCTTTATAATATAACATATATTATCTATACATTCTACGAATCTTCCATTCAATAAAGCCATACCTATCTACGCACTGTTAGCATAATCTAGATTCAATTGTGACAAGACCTTTTTCTAGAACTACCGTCCTATATCCTGTCCTAGTCCTATCTGCTCTTGAGCCGCGTCTACAAGTTGTTTTCCAGGGTTATCGTAAATAGGCTGACGTGACGGCTGGATGACTTCCAACCACCGGAGCAAGCCTGTTTCCGCGGAGGATTTGGCACCATAGACCACATACACACTGTGAGGAAAATCATACAGAAGACACAGGAGTACAATCAGCCTCTGAGTCTAGCTTTTGTGGGCTATGAAGAGATCTTTGACTCTGTCGTGACCCGGTCTGTTCTGGACTCTCTGGACTCCATGCAGCGGTGCCAAGTGGATTTCCGGTACATGAAGATGCTGAAGAAGTTCAAGTACAGAATAGTGAAACAAGACAGATTCCTTTGCATCCAGGAATAAGACAGGGTGATGTGATATCCCCGAGACTGTTTACAAATGCATTAGAGGACGTCTTCAAGACTCTAAACTGGAAGGGCGGGACATCAATATAAACGGCAAATACATATCACACTTAAGGTTTGCTGATGATATCGTTATCATGGCAGAATCGCTGCAGGAAGTTCAAGAGATGCTGTACAGCTTAAATGAATCCTTCCAACGAATTTGTCTCCGGATGAACATGAACAAGACGAAGGTCATGTACAATGACCTCGTCGCTCCGGGACAAGTAGTAATTGAAGGCACGGCTCTCGCAGTTGTCAAGGAATATATCTACCTCGGGCAACTAATGCGGTTGGGTAGATACAACTTCGAGAAGGATCCAGTTGGGATGGCCAGCGTTCAGGAAGTTAAACCACATATTTTCGTCGGATATACCACAGAGCCTGAAGACGAAAGTCTTTAACCAGTGCGTCCTCCCTGTAATGACATACGGTGCTGAGACGTGGACATTGCCCCTGGGATTAATCCAGAAGCTCAAAGTTGCTCAGCGTGCCATAAAAAGAGCTGTGCTTGGAGTCCCTCTGAAAGACGAAATTCGAAACGAATTAATCCGTCAGAGAACCAAAAGGACCAACCTAGCTCTAAAGTTGGTAGGATGAAGTGGTCATGGGCTGGTCACATATGTCGCAGAACAGACAACCGCTGGAGAAAGCGTATTTTAGAGTGGAGACCTCGTCTTGGCAAAACGTAGTGTAGGACGCCCTCTGGCCACATGGCGGAACGAACGAAACGAATTAATGCAGAAAGTATCAGACCGGGCTCTGTGGTGTTCCTTGGGAGAGGCCTATGTCCAGCAGTGGACTGCAACGGGCTGATGATCATCAATCGAAAATGTATAGGTATACAAATTTTGATGTAAGAGTTGCATTTTTGAATATAAAACTAAAGACAAATAGTTCGTTTAAACCTTCGGAGTTAATTGTGAAACGTTGTGCAGTTTAAGTTATGACCAGAATAAGAACCTAAGCACATAATGAACCGTAAACTTTTATGCAGAAACTCGCCGATCTTCCCAAGCCTTCCACCCGTTGCCGATATGGATAATACAGCACTTATTTTATCCTTTTCTATCTCAAGATAAAACAGGTTTTTTAATTAACGTGACTGTTTCTTTAGGTTTTATCATACCTATATAAGGCTTGAGCATATATATATATATATCTTTATACTTATTATTACGTGAGTCGAAAACTTTGTACCTTTTCAATGAAAAATATACAATCGGGGGTATATATAATTTGGGACAGTTAAAGTTTATATTGGAAGGAAGTGCTGAAAGTAAAATCTAACTTAAATGTATTATGGTTGACTTTTGCTAGTACTTATAATGAAACCTCCGTATTTTGAATGTTTAAGAATTCGGAATGTCACCACAGTTATTGATCTCGTGGGTGCAGTAGATGGCCACTAATTGACCAAATAGCGCAGGACAACGTAACTACAAAGAAAATGAAGACCTGAAACAAACTCTATAAGTAGAGGCAGTAGACTGTTAATCCTCCATTTTCAATACAAATATCTACCATAGTAAATACTCGCACAGTAACGAAGTATTCACATTTCCCATACAGTTTTTAATTTAGTCGAGTTATAGAGACAAATATTTTATTTCATTCATTCACATATAGGTGCAATTAGTTTTGTTTACGTATTTGTTAATTTGAACAAAACAGTGAAGTAAACCAAGTGCTGTTTTATAAATTAACTAGCTGATCTATGAAACCTCATCTGCGTCTCCTATTTGCTCGTAGCTTGATATTTAATACCGCAGCCACACACTCGACGAGGGGCGAGAGAAATAGCGAGTGAAATAGGCAGAGACATGGAGTGGTTGCGTTACTCGTCATGCTGCTCTTCCAATTCTATTTATTAGTGCGAGTCAATGATCACAAAAGTATTAGACATTAAAACCAAACCCCGAGGATGAGGAAGACCCCGAATCACATGGATGTCCGTCGTAAATAAGAACCTCAAAGAAGCCCAAGTCAACAAAGACCGAGTTGCCTGGAGACGCATGAAGAAAGAGTGCGAGTCAAAGGAGCGACAATACGAGTGATACGGCAATATAGTCCAGCTACACACAGCGTAATGCTAATTTGTTTACCATAAAAAGGGTTTAGTGAGCTAACCTTAAAAGACAGATATTATTATATTATGCTGTTGCTGGCTTTTGATAGAACTTTACAAGGGTAACAATTCCGTAATACGGTCTTTTTGCAAAACTGGAACCGTTTACACAGCGCACGCATAGAAGTTCTTAAAAGGAATAATTTTCTCCCGGTTTTGCTTTACTTCCATTTGATACTCTGCACCTATTAGGCGTGATGGCATATAAAATCCATAACCTTCCATGATAAATGGTCTTTCTAACAGTGAAATTATTTTTTGAATTGGACCTGTAGTTCCTGAGATTTGCGTGTCTAATCAAACAAACTCTTCGGCTTTATATTATTAGTAAAGATTTATTAATCTCATAAAAAATCATTATTAGTTTATTTACAGTCTGTTTTTCGCACCTTGCGCGACTCGACAAACGATAACGGCACTTAGGCGATTTTACAAATAACATTTAATTATACTGAAAAAGCATAAATATAAAATGGTTAATGACCCGACTGCGTAAATGCAAATTAAACAGGTGGAAAGTACGTGAAGTTCATATAATTAGGTACGCATAATATAAAATTAGATCATACATTATGATAAATATATCAAATAAATGCAATTATCATTTATCTATTTCATGTTTAATTGCTGAGGCGGGAAATCAAATGTTTACCACGTTTGTTTTCCCGCCTCAGCAATTTAAAATACAGTTCTTCGCATAACATTCTAAATAGCCGCTTTTATTGCTACGAGCACTTTGGCAACAATGTGATGATATTACATTATTTTATTCAACCAAAAAATAACCCCTATCTAACGCCTCATAATTTCGACGATGACTTTCGAGATTCCTTGTTTCAAGATGAAATTTCGGAACTACTTACGTATTAAAAGCCTCACACCTTGTCACCCATGTTTTTTCTCATATCCTGTAAATATTAAAGTAAAAATGAAAACGTGAGCCGTCACGGTACACCTGGCAGATGTAAAACATCGAAATTATTTTGTATAAAATACAATGACTGTTTATTACACTAATATTCATTTTTAACCGACTTCAAAAAAAGAAGGAGGTTTCTCAACTCGACCGTATTTTTTTTTTGTGTGTTCGCGGATAACTTCGTCGCTTATGAACCGATTTTGATGATTCTTTTTTTAATGAAAAGGAGATATCCCAACGGTGGTACCATGATAAGGACATTAAGATCTGATAATGGCATTCAACAGAAATCAATTCAAACCTTGAAGTCGGTTTTATTTTTGTTAAAATTTTACTTGTTATGAAATACAAATTCAAATAAAAATACAATAAAAAAAAACAAATAAATATTTGAACTCTACTGAACTTTACCCCTCGCCTATAGATGTTTCACATCAAAACTCTAAGCCGAATATTTTTAACACTTTGATACAATTTATATAATTAGAGTAGAACATATAAACAAACCTAGACTGCCAAAACCATGCCTTGTGGCTATTAGCAGTATGTACGTATGATGAATACACTGGATGCACCTATACATCCGCCGGCTCGACCGGGGTGGTACTACCCTCTAATAGAAAATCAACGTAAAATGACAGCGTTCGTGCTGTCGTGTTTCGTTGCTGAGCGCAAGACCGGAGGCCCAATGATGCAGAAGCATCACTAGGCTGCCATGGTGTGGGTCACCACGCTGCATTGTCTGCATTCTCAATGAGTATGGTGACCATCACTCTTGGATTCTACTTTTGCTTTCCATCAGGCAGAGTAGAGTCAATTTCGCAGTTTCATTTTTTATGTAGTCGTTTTTTTTTTCTTTTTCTTGTTGAGTTCTAAGTGAAACGTTCTTGAGTGATGGTGGTAAATTTTCATCAGGTGTCTTATTTGCTTATTTGCCTGCTTTGATAGAAAAAAAACTATATAACTAAGCAAGGTTTTCTTTTCCAGGTGCTCATATAAATCCAGCAATTTCAGCAGCTTTATGTGTGCGTAGACGCGTATCCCCGCTGCGAGCGGCCTTGTACGTCGCCGCGCAATGTGGAGGAGCCATCGCAGGGGCAGCCGCATTATACGGGTAAGTGATCATAAAAGTGTTGTTGAATAACATAGATAAGGTGTAAAGTAATGATTTAGGGAATTATATGGAGAGAAAAGAACCGAGTACTCATCTTAGTAATTCATGAAGGGGTTCTGAGTCTCGAGAAATAATGATATTCGTTCATAAAGTATTTGTTTTACTCCTTAACAGCTCACTGTTCTAAAAAAATGGTTTCAATAAATTTAGAGTTGCCAGGAATAAGATATTATACTAATATTTAATACAACTTACAAATTTACGTTGATATTCAAATCTAATAGAAATTATAATATTCAAATATTAATTTAATATTATTTAATATTCAAATCAAATATTAATAATTCTACAATATATATTTTAACTGTTTTTAAACGAAATTGAAACCACACAAAAATGGTTTATTTATTTTGAAAGTTGCATACCAAAACACGTAAGCTTTTACTCACCGGTTAGCGAGAGAGCAGGTGCAGTTGGGACGGCTTAATGGCTAACAAGAGGTTTTGATAATGACCGGTGTTGCAATATTAATTTACTGTCTTGAGTATTAGTACGAATTCTTTACAAAATATGTAATTACTACTGCCTTGGTTTTGGGGCTCGTCGTAAAGGGGTCATAAACTTTCGCTTTGGAAATTTAAACCAAATGTCTTAACCCATTTTCGCTTAAACGAGTAACAAAAATGTATTTATTGTCACGAACTATTATACCTAAAACTGTATTTTAAAAATGTTCTTTCGTTATTTCGCGCTATTTAAAGTTCCTGTTTGTTTTGTTCTTTTGTATTGTAATTTACAATACAAAAGAACAAAACAAACAGGATTGTAAAGGTCATTTACAGTGGCAATACATTACACTAATACGTTATGTAATATATAGAAGACGAGAATAAAGCTTTAGCCCAGAAAAGTGTAATAGAATATATGCATTTCTTGTACTATTAGTCAATTGAACTAAAAGAATGAAAGCACTGAGTGAAAATTGTTGACTTGACCATTTCATCGTGATACCACAGTATAAGGTTAAGGCGACTGCCTCGTTGGTCTAGCGGTTGGCGTGAGCGACTGCTGATCATGAGGTCTCGGGTTCGATTCCCGGGTCGGACCAAATGTTTGTATGATCTACAAATATTTGTTTCGGAGTTTGGGTGTGTTCTATCTATAATATGTATGTATTTACAAAAAAAAAAAAAGTATATATGTATTTGTATCAGTTGTCTAGTACCCCATAACACAAGCTCTGCTTATCTTGGGACTAGATGGCGTTGTGTGTTTAGATGTCTAAAATATTAAAAAGGTTCCTCTGTGGTAATACTATTACTTTCGGATAAATGATTTAATCATATTTTGTTTTTAGACAGAACATATTACATTTATTTATAAGGATGAACAATTGAACATATGTATTCGGGTGTTATTTTGGTTTGAGTAGGTACGTTTTAAAAACTCAAAAGGTTCTGCATCTATTGGGCACAAACTTTGATACAATCACAACACGCGATTGACTTTATAATGGTTTAGGTGGTAAAACTAACGGGGAATTTCTAGTTTCTATTTATTCGCAATGAGTATGGTGAACACTATTCACTTTTGACTTCTGCGTGTGCTTTCCATCAGGCCGAGTAGAATCACTTTGTAGTCAATCGTACAAAAAAATAATATTTTGCTGTGCGACGCCTACTTAGTAATTTTAAAAGTTTCTTCTTTAGCTATATTAATTACAATCATTGCAGATATGAGTGTTCTTTCCAACAGTGAATTTATTGCCAGTGTTTTTCCTGTAAACACAATAATAAATACGCTCTTTTACATGGACAGCAGAGCAATATATATTTGCGTTTTTCGTTGGAAGGGATTAAAATGCGATGTTAATGCAATTTAAAACGGGAAAATAGGTATTCCAGTTAACTTACCTTTGTTCGTTCGGTTTTTTTATGAGCCTACCGTGTCCCACTACTTGGCCTTCTTAAAATTAATAAAATATATCCAAAAAAAGACAGTAAATGTAATTTTATTATTGGGTTTTAAGCCTTTCATATCTGGCCAAGATACAAATGAAAAGAACATACAAATTTGTTGTTTTGTAAAAGAATTAACGACTTCGTTTATAGTTATATTGTAATAACTAATAATCACATTTGTGCAATATAAGAAAATATAACTAATTAAACAGCTGTTTTTATTTACCTCTTCTATGTCCCTATTGAATCGCAAAGTTTTGTCACTCATACAAAAAGTGGTACTGATATAAAAAAAAATGTTTTAATCGATTGACAAACTCTAATTTAACTCAAATAAAGACTCGGGCTAGTTAGTTAGATACAGCTAGTTTAAAAATAAATCTCAATTTCTAGTGAAATTTTTGAGTAACCTATCTTTAAGTTTTCTAAAGTATTTCAAATTGGTTTAATTGTCTACTGTGGTCAAGAGTTGTTTGTCCAGAGCTCAACGTTGAGAATTTCTTTGAAGTAAAAGTTTCGCCAACCACTCGAACTAGACTCAGTTTCCGCTCAACTTGTGATCACGATATTAACGATCAGTTATTGAAACGTCTTCTGAATTTAAATTTAAATCGTGCGGAAATTTTTACCCGACAACGGCAAAGCCTAAGGAGGGTATGATTGTTTTTTTACAGCTGTAAAACTTTTTTGTTTTGGCTTTAAAAATATAAACATTTTATCATCAACAACTGGTATAGGCCCTGGGGTGGAATAGAGTTGGTTTCAATTTTTCCTACGACCAGTCCAGTCACCAGTTCACCAGTCACCACACAGACACGGATAGTTTCAATAGAGAGGCAAAAACCGTAGACAGGAATTTAAAAATAGAATTACCGATATCAAAATATAAACATTTATCTCTATCCTGACATATGTTATCTTCATTTCTTTTTTTTTTAAACTTATCACTATTTGTCAATGTACATTTTTATTTACGATAGCTGATATTTATAATTTACAAATAAGATAACCTTCATCATATATCGAACTTGGGTCAAAGTGATAGAAATAGGGTTGACATGTTTGGTTTAAATTGATATACTCGTATTGATGCAGATTTCTTACAAATCTATACTAATATTATAAACGCGAAAGTTTGTAAGTATGGATGGAAGTATGAATGGATGTTTGTTACTCTTTCACGCAAAAACTACTGAACGGATTTGGATGAAACTTTACAGTAATATAGCTTATACATCAGAATAACACATAACATAGGCTACTATTTGCCGCTATAACAGACATATACGCGGGCGGAGCCGCGGGCAACAATTAGTAGTTTATAATTCTGTTTGCTGCATGCACGGCCGAGTATTTAAAATTTTAGATTTAGTTATTAAAAAAAAACAGTTTGTTTATCTATCAATACTAATATATAAAGCTGAAGAGTTTGTTTGTTTATTTGTTCGTTTGTTTGAACACGCCAATCTCAGGAACCGCTGGTCAGATTTGAAAAATTCTTTCAATGTTAGATAGCCCATTTATCGAGGAAGGCTATAGACTATATATCATCACGCTAAGACCTACAGGAGCGGAGCAACAATGAAGAATGTTACAAAAACGGGGGAAAATTATCACGCTACGGGCAATAGTAGACGCAAACGAGGTTGCGTGGGTCGGCTAGTGTACATATATGTGTCTTAATATTAATTAGATAGGCATATATTAAAGCACAGAAATAATCTATTTCTGTGTATTATAGTGATTAAGTCTTAATTGATATATACTTAAAATAGAAGTATCAAAATGGTGTCTATCTATCTATGTAGGTGGCATCACAAAAGCTTTTGAACAACATTGACGGCATGTTACCTACCTCTTGTCTGTCTATTATTTGCTGCCATAGATAACATGACTGCAGACTTTACTTCTTCATTGTAATGCGCGACACAATGGGTTTTGTTAAAACATTTTTGCGTAATGCCTTACCTTAAATAAGACAGAACTACGGTCCCATGAGATACTTTAAAAAAATAATTTGTGTTAGTTTAAGGTATTTTCTGAACATCTTTATTACTACTTGTTTATTAATAAATAATGTATTTTGCTCTCATTAACTTAATTTTTTAATTAGTTAGTCAATAATACTGTTCCAAATATGTATATCTCTGTGCGAAACATTGAAATCGGTAAGGTCATCCATCCGCCTACAAACTTTTGTGTTTATTATAATAGTGTTTAAATACTATTCCAAAAAGTTTTATTTAAAGCAGTAGGTATATTTTAACAGTACCTACGTAACTATTATACAACGCGGACGTTAAATTGCCGATATAATAAATACGTTCTACGCGTTCTACCCTAAAAGCCCTTATTCTCTGTTCTGTGCTAAAAGCTGTTCTCTTGAATAGCAGTTTTCTTAAAAATAGGCAACAAAGACCTTATCTAAACCATCGGAAGGTGCAAAATATGAGTATGAGTTAAGTTCTTCGAATGAATTATTGTAAGAGGAGTGTGATAGAAACGGGCCGATAGATAATTATTTTTTATTACCGGGTTCGATAAATGTGTCACGTTACATGTATAATAACTAGCCGACCCACGCAACCTCGTTTGCGCCTTATATTGCCCGTAGCGTGAAAATTTCCCCCGTTTTTTAAACATTCTTCATTGTTGCTGCAGAATTTTTCAAATCGGACCAGTGGTTCCTGAGATTAGCGTGTTCAAACAAACAAACAAACAAACTCTTCAGCTTTATATATTAGTATAGATATAGATATAGTTTCAAAATTTAGATTTCGTTGTGTGGTTGTCTTCACGTTAAAAAGTCGGAAGTCTTTTCTAGATTTTTCTTTTTTTATAGGTTTATTCTTATGACAAACAAAGGTAATATTCAGGTCATTCTTATTATGTATTCATATCATTTGAGTGGCCTGTAGGTCTAGTTCCTAATGACCCTGACTGCTAAGCCGTCGAAGTCGTGGTCATAATATAATTATTTGTTTTGAATCAATCCTGGGAGCTCTGGTTTTGAACTCAGGATCGTTAACTGTTAGAAGAACAGGTACAGCGACATCTAGTATGAGGATGTGTAGCGGATTACCTACCTATTTTTAAACTTGTGACGCCTCTGGTGTTGTGTCCATGGACGGCGGTAATCGCTTACCATCAGGTGATCCGTCTGCTCGTTTGCTCGCATTAAAAAAAACGCTTTAAACGATTTTCATCATATTTGTTATACAGGGGGGCTTCCGGCTCTATAAATCGAATCGATCTAGCTAGGATTAATTTTTAGAAAAATGACCTTAATAAAAAAATACCGAGCAAAGCTTGGTCTTGAGGTACTAGTCTTATTATATACCTACGTCAAACAAGAATTTGAAAAGGCTGCTTCAAAATCTATAAACTTTGAATAGTTTAAAATAATAATGATAATCAAATTCTGTTTTTACTGTCAGTAAAATTCTCAAATTCTGTTTGTGTATCAATATTTAAATTTATTTTAATTTGACCTCAAAATAGTGAAGTGTTTCCATCACAATGAAAATTAATATTAAATTACGTAGTCTAATGGAAGCTTTCTGAACGACTGAAGTTATTGAACTTCGCCCGTCCAGATGGCCATTAAGCTCTCGGTGTTAGATACCTCTTTGTACAAGAAATATTTTCTGTGACAGTTCTATCACAAAAGAGGTTTCTGACAAATGAACATTTGTCTATGAAATTGTGCTGCTGATTGTCCTACGCAATACACCTTGTGATTTATTTACGACACGATGTCGTTTTAACAAAAGATATTTTACAATCACCACCCTCTGTTATAAGAAATAGAAAGAATCTCTTTGTAATGCAACGGATTTTTACCTGAATCCAATTTGCGCGGTTCAACAATTTCTGAAGGTTGAAAAAAAATGGGATCGTGTTTCAACCACAGCAAGTGAGGTCACTCTGGTTACTTTGAATGAAATAATGAGTATTTTTGATTACTAATGTTATTTAACCAACGATGAGCATATATTACATATTTAAAAATGTATATGTTCTATCAAGTAGCGTAAAGTGCTTCTACATTGTTTATTGTCTTTGTTGTCACCTGAACGATGCCTAAGTGCCGTTGCCACCCTGCGATCACTATTTTTACTGTTTACTATTTTTAGGCCTAGCTTGAACTACTAGACGAATAAAATACTACCGGGGAGCACTTACTATACCGCTGTCTTCCGGGAAACGACGAGAAAAAAATCGTCACAAAAACTCGATCAAGTTGCCAAGCGCAGGAATAGAACCCCAAGTTTAATGATCATATAGGACCGGGTCGGACCAAATGTTTGTATGACCTACAAAAATTTGTTTCGGAGTTTGGGTGTTTTCTATGTATAATGTGTACCTATGTATTTATAAAAAAAGTATATATGTATTTGTATCAGTTGTCTAGTACCCATAACACAAGCTCTGCTTAGCTTGGGACTAGATGGCGTTGTGTGTTAAATAGATGTCCGAAATATTTATTGTTTATTTATTATTATTTATATAGGTACGTACGACCATCAGCATAAACAAAACAGTTTGCAAGTTCTTTCTAAAAAATAATTATATTTTCTCCTCATGACATCTGCATCCTTGCAATGCGAAAACATCCCTCTTAAGGTGCTGGAATGAACAGGTTGGGCTACATATGGTTACGTATTTACGTAACTACTTTTTTTTTAACTTGACATGCTATATTATATGTGTATTACCTACATTGACACCACACATTATGTGTTGGATTCTAAGAGCACCGACCTCTTTTCAGATATTTCTTTATTTTTTAAAATGTTTTGAACGAAGTTCTGTTTTCGTTTTTCTTTACCATTGATCAAACAAGGCGATGATTCCTTAAAATTTTGTGAAAAGATAACAAAACTGATCTATTGTTTGAATAAATGTTTTGAGTAGTAGTGGTCTCGTTATCCGTACGTGTTATACGTACTACCGATGTATAGAAGGTGGTTTATCATTTCTTTTCATACATTTATAACACTAAAAAGTTTAAAAAACTGTAACCCGAATGCGGAAAATTTTTCATAAAATGTATATAGCTTTTGTAATGAATCGATTGACACCTCATTCATTAAAATCGGTTCAGTAGTATAGACGCTGCGGGTGGATGGAACATAAAATATACAAAGACAGCCGAAACCTTTCATTTGGTTTCGTCGTAGTCAGGCGACATACCTAAGCTTTTTAAAATTGTTCCTTTTAAAATACTTTTACTTGTAAGTCTAATCAAATGAATTTAAATTTCGAATTCGATTTTCAAATATTTTTAGTAGGATTAATGATGACATATTATTTGAACCAAACTGAATGGAATGTAGACTATTTAACTACCGACTATAAATTTTAATAAAAACTCGTTCTCGAAAATGAACGCATCATATCACACTGATAGTGTTGATATAATATCTAATAACAAAATGTTATTAAAATACCAATTAATTGCAACTCTCGTTTAGCACGTATAAGAGTGAGAGATAACTTTGCATGAGATATAGACAGGTGCACACTAATCACTGACAAAGCTCCGCCATCTTTATGTTGTCGAGGTGTTCTATTTTAGTAACGCAGCCGGTAACCGTGACACTTTAAAATATTTTTATTATAACTTCTCACACAAAAATGATCTACAGACCTTAAATGAGTTAAGAAGCCTTTAGGGAGAGGTGCAGTGAACTTTAGACGACAGATGCGCAAACGCCATGCACGTGCACTGGCTTGACGTCAAAGCACGTGTATATCAAATACAAGAACACCATGTTGTGTAAATATACAAACTTTATTTTCATTTCTGTAAGAACCAAAATCGTATGAACTCATGCATTCTTTAAAAAAAAAACAAAATGAATGAGTTTCTGCTTTATCTGAATAAGAATAAGATTTAAACTTGAACAGTTGATGTAATTAAACTTTTCGTCGCTCTCAAAAGGAAGCCAGTTGTCAACTATTCGGTCGATGCAGGATATTGTAGCATTCATTAAATTGGACAGTTTGCTTCTACAGACAAAGTTTATCCTTGCAAACTTCGGCCGTACTCTACCATCATCAACAATGACAATAGACGTAATTCTTGGAACATTCTAGACGAAATAAATGTAAGTAGGTATATCTTAAGTCGTCAGTATCAATTTAAAGAAAAACCGGATCATTAAAACTTCTTAAACGGAAATGAGGCAAGAGCATACGATATGTGAGCGATATACCTACTATAAAAATACGTGGGAAATATTATACTTGCTACATTTTGATAAGGTAATGTTCCAAGTAGACTGCGATTCATCTTTTTTGATCGATGATGGTATGTATTCTGATAATTTACAGGAGATTGCTCGCCTTTTCTTTTATTATTACCTGCTCTTCGAGATATTGGCTTTGGCCTCGAGTAGCTTTGTGAAATGTAGCGGGAAAAGTAACCATAGATATTTTATCTACACATTTTGTTGTTATAAGAACCGAAGTGCGGTCAATATATTTGCACATTGCTCGTATTGTTTGTTTCTGAATGGATTAAATCGATCGTGTATTATGAATGGAATTAATATGTTAAGTAAATGATTCTATGCAATCTTTATCTTAAATTGTATAAGACGAAAATAGTAGATTTTACAAAATTATAACTGCACTAATGTAGATGATAAAATTCGATACTCGACGTCTTTTGTCTTCTTCTTGGATTCCTGGCTTTTGTGGTGAAATAGAACAGATTTTGAGTAGGTATGTAAATATGTTTGTTAGGTACATATTGTACATCAATATAATTGATTCTAATACACACAAACTTGTCATAAACTTACGGCTGCATCCGCACAGGTGTGACAGAGGTATAAACACCCACATTTTGGCAACTAAAATTAGTCCTATATTAACTTAATTATGTTCTCAAAGCAAGGTGGGCAAACCTGTCATCAACCGGGTATTTGGGAATACAATAATATAGGATGGGTAAAATAAAACTTTGGCCGCTGTGACACTCCTTTGTGTATTACTCGGAGTACTTAATTTGTTCGTTTTCTTCTGGGAAACCAGTTGTTGGTTCATTGAATTTATTATGAGATAACATTAAAGTGATATATATTGTGTACAAACTGAGTTCTGATTTTTTTTGTAATTAACATTGTAAATTAAAGGCCTATCTCCACTTCGAGAGTTTATGGTCACTTCGCTGCTTATGGTCGCGGTTGTAGCGTGTTATTATAATGGCTTACTCCACAATAAACACTATTCAATACGTAACGAAACGTTGAACGTTTTGGTGGGGTACGTATGGGATATTCGATTTATTTGTTAATTTCAGAGATTCTCACGTTTTAGTAAACAAGTCAAAATCTAAATAATAATCGTTAAAATAATCTAAAAACGAGAAAGTTATATTAAAAATGCATTTTAACAAGTTCCACCAACTACCGACAAGGGAGAATATAAATTAATTAAAACTATCATCAGCTTTTTAAGTATATTTTGTAAAAGATGTTGGTAATAATTAAAAATGATGCACTGGTATGATTAATATCGTCTTTGTGAGCAATTGGAGGCCATGTTTAATTAAAATGACTTTATTGTTGTCAACAGACGTTCTAATCAAACTCAATTACTACGGGAACAGCTGTCGTAGATCGAATTTCAAAAAGAAAAAAAATAATAAAAAGTATATTTGCAGGAAATGGGGAAATGTAATTATCAACTGTTTGTTTGAGTGTAGCCATCCTCACGTTTATTGTTAAAATGTTTTAAATCATAGAGCATTGCTCTAAGTTTTTTACTTCAGATACAACTTAGACAAACCAAACTCATGCTTACGTTAACAGTATGTACTTGTTAAAATTATTACAATTTAAAATATAATTAATACATACACTTTACATAAATACATAATCTGCTAGCCACATGAACGCAGACGGGGATTGAGGTGACGGTAAACCATACGTGGCTTGCACACCTCTACTGTCTGATTAAACTAGTCACTAGTATATTTAGGTTTCTCGACAAGTTTAAAAAAAAAACCTCCAGAAGAACATTCCATAGACTTGTAACTTGTAACGTAAAAGATATCCATGCCATGTTATTAATTCGAAAGTAACTCTGTGTCTGTTACGTTCTCGCGGATAAACCGCTGAACTGATTTCGATGAATTTTGACATTTATATAATTTGATTATTGGGGTCGGACATACGTTACTCTTTATCACAATAACACGATAAATATGGGAGGAGCCACGGTCAAAATCTGGTTCAGACATAAAAACTGCGGAGTGGAATGTATTGGTAGTTAAAATTTAGGAAATGTATGGTTTCGAATTTATCGTTTGATAACATAAGGTTTACCTAACCATAGGTAGTGCACATTGCGATAAAACCATCTTTTGTATATATTAGTATTTGTAACGTATGAAATCAACTTTCCGATCAGGATAACAGTAAAATTTATTTTGAGGATAGATTGTTTAAGGAGATAACCTTTAGTAGTGCCATTTCAGGGAGGGTTTGATAACGTATGACATGTTAGTTTTCACTATAGTCGATAGTAGTTTCACTTTATATTTATTTATATACAACTTTAAGTACTTATGTGCATCGGCGGACTTAATGCCCATTGTATTCTCTACCAGTAAACTTTTGGGGTGTGTAGAGATCTAGTGAGGTAGGTGCATCAAGGTTATAGTTATCCAGAAACTGATACGTCATGTAAATATGCCTTTATCCATTTTATATTACCTTATTTAGAATGCCCATCACTAATTGCTTTTAAAAATAGGCACTAAACCGAAACCCTGAGTACTAGTTATTTGGTTTACTAATACATATTCAAACAGCCGATAACACGAATAGCCGATATTTGTGTTGAAAAATAATACAACATATAATCTACAGCTATGTATTTTACAAATTGATAAAGAAAAAAGAGTTCTTTTTCTAGGAAAAAAATAATAGTAAATATAATAAATTCAATCCAAATAGCCATACAAAATATAGCATGCAATATTTGAAGTGCTCCCCATTTATTCAGAATTGTCATATCCTTACGACATGACAAATGGAACACCTGTTACATAAATGTATATTTTGAAATAAGAAAAATAAACAAGTCATCCGGGAACACACAAAAAGAAAAACAATTGAAAAGTATATTATTTATGGCAAATTTTGATTAGAGAACAATGACAGCTGTTCTAAGTTTTTATAAGTTTACTTGTCTTTGATTTCCATGTATAAATATTTTTAATCTGTTGCTCTCGCAGTTCTTTGTAATTTAAAAAAAAAATGCTTAACTGTGTTGTATCATAGCATCCCACTTTGAATACTCGCCACGGGGCCGCCTGTTACTCGTATCTACCTATTTTACCAATGTAAACTCAACATTATTCGCTTACGACAACGTAGACACCACTTATTGTCTCTTAATGTCAAATGAATGCGACATAAGGGGGAAATTTAATACACATGTTGGTTTATAGTACAACGGAGGAATGAAATGGCGGTTATTGTTATTATAGTGAGTATGTATAATGTTTTTCATCAACGCATTTTTATGAAAATCTACTATACTATACCAAATACATACGTATATCATCTAAGTAATGCTACAAATGCACCCACGTTGTTTGACGTATTAAGGGTTATCAAGATATTATTTTTTAACTACTACGACTATATACCTACGCTTAATATTGCCTGATTTAAAAAATCTTTGATAATATTTGTAACTAAATTATGTATACTTATTAGTTTGCTGTAAGAAAAAAGCGTTGAATCGCATATTACAGTATGCGATCTTTAAGATATATTTATAGAAATTAAATTGAGATCACAGTTATTATACTAAGGAAAGGCTATGTAATTTACTGTGTGTGTCAGCTTTAAAATGATCTGCAGCAGACTATTGTCTTAATAGATAAGGCTTTTCAAATCCAGATATTTATCAAGGAGTTTAAAAACAATCTTTTGAAATCCATACTTGCATTGTAATACCAAGAGTTACTCTGTATATTTGTCGGTCTGTCTGTCTGTTGCGTTTTCACGGCTAAGCCACAGCACCAATTTCATTGAAATTTGACATAGACTTACTTTGATTCTTGAGTAAGTACACAGGCAACTCTTTACCGCGATAACCGACATACTCGCGATTGGAGCCGCGGGAAAAATCTAGTACCTTAATAAATCCTTGTTACCATTCTCTACGAGAATATCTGATCTGTTTATCATACTCGTAGAAATATTCCTTTATATACGGTCGTATGCTTCACTTAGGAGTTGGCAGGCATGTGGTGCATTTGTCTTTATTCCGTCATTCCCTGAAGTCGTACATTCTGAGACAGAGGTTTCTCCCTCTGGTTCGGAATGTACGCATCAGGAACATATTCATGTAATAAAATACTTTCACAATTTAATAAGGCCGAGTTTTGCAAGCATTTCATGCATTTTTTTTCTATAGGACTGGCTGTTCACGTCCCGACTCTGTACACATTAATAAGTAAAATAAATAAAAACAAAGTTTAAAGCCATTTATATTTAAATATCGTTTCAAAATGTGAGCTCAATCAATGTAGAAATTTTTGTTTTTTAAGTTGGTTTGTGTACAATCAACTTAAAATTTTTAAACATATACTAGCTGAACCGGTGACCTTCGTTCATTTACTAATCTGTCACAGCTTCCCGTCGCGGACAAAAAAATGACTTTTCCCGTTATCTTTTCATTTTTCTTGTGCACAAACCTATGTTGTATGTAGGTAACACTTTATTTCAGGCCTATTTCGGATTTTTTGTATCATACAAAGATACTGGAGCTAATATCAAATTTGTTTTGTAGATACTATGGACCGTGACTGATCAACATGATCCGTTGGACAGGTCAGACCATTGTGACGTCATAGCTTGTGATGTTCATTGTGTAGGTAATCACCGACTGACATGAAATTGATGCCTCTACGAAACTGTATAGTGATTGGTTGCTCTGTAGAGAGTCCTCTTGGTGTAGATTCTTTGTAATACTTCCTACATCTTAATGCATTTTGAGCAGAACAGCAGTGTTCTACTAAGGCAATACAGCTTTTAAAAGTTCATTGCTGATTAGACCCTGAAAATTATTTTACTAACAGAAAGCGACACCATTTAGAAGGGTGTCTGTTTGTAATATTAAAATAACCGCTTTTTACTAAATGCATATGTATACACACGGTACATATACCAAAAATGTATTTTGTAAATTTTTGTTTGTCTATTTGTTTCGGGTTATCCCTGGAACGGCTGAACCGATCTTGACGGGACTTTCAATGGCAGATAGCTGATGATCTAAGGAGTAATTTGGCTACCTTTATAGATCAACTTTGTCTCGTGGCGTTACCCGCGGTACAGCAATAACCGCGGGTAACACTAAGTTACTCCCTGGATCATCAGCTACCTGCCAGTGAAAATCCCGTCAAAATCGGTCTAGCTGTTCCAGAGATTATCCGGAACAAACAGACAGACAGACTAAAATTTAAAAAAATGTTATTTTGGTACATGTATCGTGTATACATACATATGCATTTATTTTAAAGCGGTTATTTCAATATTACGAACAGACACTCCAATTTTATTTATTTGTATAGATATTAAATTAGTTTGGGATAACTTGCACATTTTATGTATCTGTATGTATATATGTATGTAGTATACTGAGTAAAGTGCTTTGGATATATATCGGTCTCTGAAGCCTACCGGTTGTAGAAGCCTATATATGATACAGAAGCGGTCATTTAGCTAATGGTTTCCGCCCTTAGATGAGTATCTCACTAAGATGTACAGTCTTTAGGGTAAAAGTAGATATTTACGAGTAATTTATGCACTTTGAAAGTGCTGTAATAAAAAGCAGCTACCGAATATTTTTTCCTTGAGATTTATTCGTATTTCTCTCTGTACTCATGTAATAAAGCTTAAGTCTTATTTTTTAAATGCCGTAATAATTAAAATTCTGAATAAGAATAAAAAAGCTTCTTTTATGTTTGAAGTAGCTATAATTCTTCAGGAATGTTTCGTTATTTGATGATCAATCTAGTATTCGTTCTACCATGTTTTGGTGTATGTGTGTGTTAAAATATATTAGAGAACTTATTAAACCTAATTTATCATACAATAACGTTAGAAAATAGTAGTGAAACAACTCTACAATATACTAACTTTCTTTTGTCAATCTTACTCCAGATAACTAAAAATGAAACACAAAAACTTGGAGTAGTGATGTATTTATCAAATATACCTTCTCATCCAATTAGATACATAACTATAGTAAGTTAACAGAATAATTATTAAAAATTTTGCAAGAATATAAAACAGATAAGAAAAATTCTATATCAAGTTTCATAAACTTTTTATTTTGTATTTCCAATTCATATCGTTTACATCGCATCGAATAGCGATCTAGAAAGTTATTTAGCATAATTTATTCGTGGAGTATTAATGAGGTCGCCGCATTTCGCCACCAGACCTGGTCTAATTCGCAGGCCATTGAGGAGGGTGTAAGGGGGGCGGATCCTTATGCATTTACAGGTTGCCGGCTGCGTTTCAATTTCCAATAGTAATAAAACTTTGACCAGACAATTCAATTGTGTTAGAGAGTTACTTAATCTCGGCACGGGATTTATACTCTTGTGTTTGTGAAGATTGTTTTATTTGTTATTAATTTTGATGATGAATCTAATAAAAGTAAAATATTAATCTATGTAGTAAATAAGCCATATGCAATGTAGTCTACCCAAAAGATTGTGTCAATATAAACACATACACCTCGTATAGTACAACTGTCTTACCGGTCTTCGTTTCTATCGTACATTGTGTATAAAATAAATGTCCTTTTAAATTCATATTTACATTGTATTCAATTTAAGTAAAAACGACATCCAACCATATATACAACACTATAGTAGATAAAACAACGCTTATAAAAAAATATACTGCGGAATAAATCGCGTATTGTATATTTTTTCACGATACAGAAAAATAAAACACATTATCAATTTTATAGTATTTCAAGTAACGAAATATTAAATTGCCAAATAAATAATAGCCGTTGCTGAAAATGTGGCACAGAAAAGCACGGCAGATAGATTATGCAAATTATTTATTTAGCTGAGCATTGAAAACTCTTTGTTCTCGCTCACAATCTCGGTGAGTCAATGAGGCTTTTCGCCGGCCGAGGATGCTTTGAATTTGCTGGAAAATTAGTTCTTGTTAAAGGCACGACGCATTGATAGTCGACGAAAGGAAGACTATAAAATTTGGCACAGTTAAAGTTTGTCTAGAGGAGGAGTGCAGAAAGCTAAAAACTAAATGAAATATTTTTGAATTTCGACCACTGGGTGACCATTAGGTAAGAAGCAAAATTCAACCACGAAGGTAAAATAAATTCTTGACAAAGGAACTACAACTAATAGAATTCTGTATTTTTTTGTGTTGCCTCTATGATTCATCAATTTGTGTGATACCACTAACATTAAATTTACAAGTTAATACCTTTGCAAGTGGGTGGTTGGGCGGACGAGCGATGCAAAACCCCCCTTTACGTTCGCAAATTGTTCGAACTCACTATGCACTTATTGAAATATTGTGTAACCTGTAGAGCCTGGGAGCCATGGATTTATTCATTAATCGTATTCACGGGTGTTTTCTGCGAATAGGATGCATTGACCACCACTCTTGGATTCTGCTTATGCTTTCCATCAGGCAGAGTAGAGTCATTTTGGCAGGGCCATACATAAATAAATAAATTCAAGCTGTGCCATCGAGCCACAATGATAAATAAACGGTGTGCTTAAAGCCACAAGTTAAGAAATAGTACCGTACCATACCATATTAATTTGATATTGATTAAACATAGAAAAATAGCTCTAAAAGTTGTTACTCGATCTTATTCAAATTTTGACACAATGTTCAAACCGTTTCAAAGACTGTTAATAATTGACTCTTTTAACATTGTCATACAGCAAAGTGTGAAAGGGTTCACCAGCAGCAATATATTTCTTACGTTCATCGAATTCTCTGTGACATGGGTCAAGGTCTTCTAAGTCCTTCGGCAGATGCAGGCAATCTATTTAAATTTTCCGTGCGACTTTGGAGGCACTCCAATTATGATAAACACGCTTTTGATGAAAAGAACCATTATTACTTGGAAGAAACAAATTGTTGGCTATGCTAATAACAGTGACAAATAGCTTTGGGGAGAAATGCCTTTAATTATCCAAAACATTCAAAAACAAACATTTGTTACAAAGCCCAAACCTGGAAAGTCCCGGGCATTGCGTTCTCTGCCAGTATTGTAAAAAAGAAAATATATTGGTTGTTATTTGCTACCTACAACATTGTATCAAGAAAAATCCTGGTTACGAGAGGCTATTGGCTTTTCTCGCCATGGGTGAACGCATCATAGGCACCTACCTAACCCTAACTGATCTCAGATAAAAGATGTTTCAATTTTCCGTATCCCTCCCTTATGTTTACGTATTGGAAGAAAGCACTATACAAAATGAAAAAAAGATGTGCTGTATTTCTGGGGTAACTTTGCCAAAATTATTTTTAGGATACCTGTTTCGAATACCAATCATTTTTCATCGGGGTTTAGTCGTTATGGAATATGTGTTCAGATATATTAATCCAGCGATTTTTTTAGTCTGCGTTTCTTATCTTCATCTTGCAGGTAGTAAACGAAATAAGTTGTGTACCTATTTAGGCTCAACTTATGTTGTAAGCATTCGCGTATGAGTTTAAGTTTAGTTTTATGAAATGTTTATAAGTAGTAAATAAGTACAACAAGACCTGCAGAGCTGCACAGCGCCGCTGAGCGCTGACGCGTCATTAACTGCATATCTAAATTACACTGCGACTCGAACTAACAGAATAATACAATTTTGTAACATGTGCACCGTTGCACCAAATTTAAATAAATAAAACGCTAATAAATTAGGTACATGATTAGATTGTGAAGGTACTTTGTGTTAGATTAGCAACTTACTGTGTTTTAAACAGAAACAATTTAAGAAGTTTTAGATATAGACCTCGAATCTGTCATATAAAATATTTTTTTGATATCGATTCCTTAATCGAGTTTCTATGCAAAGAAGCTGACAAACACTTTATGTACAGTAGAATCAAGTAAAAATATAGATAAATAATTAAGACGATTTAGAGCAGAGGAAATTTCTATTCATCTTGAATTTGTTTGATGTATTACCACCTTCCCCAAGGAAGACGTCAACGTTCGTGGGTAGACGTGATGTGTCAGGGGTCCATTTGACTTTAAACATAAGTCGTTCGAATCTTACTTTAAAAGTTTATCTCGAATAGTAATTCGTGGCTATCGCAAACATACTAAAAGAACTATTTAAGACAAAAAAGGCGTCGAGGATTTCATTCTAAGACATTCAGAGACAACCTTTGAAATTAAACATTCACCCACACACGACCCTACGTGATGTCTCTAATTATATTAAAGTTTACTTTAGACAGTTCGCTATAGTTGAGAATACGAACGAGATTACCAGATTTAATACTGTACGTGAATATGATATGCAAGCTTCGCATTGTATCTAATAATTACTGAGTATCAATTATAATTAATTGTACCTAACACTAATCATGAATAAGGGATATAGTAAATTTGAGATTGAATTCTAGAGGAATATGTTTGATAGAATAGATAACTCTTAAATGATTCAGTCATCATTAGGACTTAGAATTAGCTTGCCAATATCCTCATCATCATCGTGTATTTAAACATTACAACAACATCGTGTGTTGTCTACTGTTGGAGATAGAGTTCTCCTTAGATAGTCCTTTTGGCCTATTGGAGGCCCAACGATGCGAAAGCATCACATGGCCGCCATGGTGTGGGTCACCATGCCGCATTGTTGCATTATCTGCATTCGCAGTGAGTATGGAGACCACCACCCCTGGATTCTGCTTTTGCTTTCCACCAGGCGAAGTAGTAATTTTGGCAGGCCCATAAATAAAAAAAAACAAAAAATATAAATATCTATTCTATACTAATATATAAAGCTGAAGAGTTTGTTTGTTTGTTTGAACACGCTAATCTCAGGAACCGCTAGTCCGATTTAAAAAAATCTTTCAGTGTTAGATAGCCCATTTATCGAGGAAGGCTATAGGCTATATATCATCACGCTAAGACCTACAGGAGCGGAGCAACAATGAAGAAAGTTACAAAAACGGGGGGAAATTATCAAGCTACGGGCAATAGGAGACGCAAACGAGGTTGCGTGGGTCGGCTAGTATATTGATATACCAAGCTCACTAGACGAGGTGATAGGTTTGTGTTAAGTTTTCCTTCTCATTGCTGTGCTTGGTGACGTATTCGTTGTCCATCATTTCAGGTATTTTTGCTAATATATAAAACGCTTCTCTCTTTAAAGTTACTTCGAACACATTTTGGGTCTTTCTTATACCGCTTCGTAGGTTTATTGTCTACAAATATAACATACATTATAGGTATAGGTACAGTACAGGTATATTTCTACAAAAACATAGGTTTTTTTTCTCCATTTTTAGATACCTTTGTGGAAATGCGTTTGATTTTGACATCGAGACCTTTCTATCGTTATGTCATTTGTCTTTTGACAATAAGTAAACTTTTCCAATTAAAGTTGTGCAAACGTAAAAATACTTTGTGTATTTTGAGGTGATAATTAAAAAGTTACCGTTTGTGTGGGTTGTGGTTAGGCCTCTTCTATGGGAAAGCAACACGGCTGCACAATATATGTACCTAGTTCATGAGAAACGGTAGCGATATGTACTTTGTGTGGGTTTGCACGTGGGTGAGTGCGTAGTCTTGAGAAGTTTGACGAATCGATCGTCTGTTCATGTTTCGAACTCTTCGACATTGACACTAAGTAATTTTTAATGTGTGGTACGTAGTGAGAATATTCACTCCAGGATAGCATAATTTATGGCATTATATAAGTCAAATAAAGTGCTTATGTAAACGTGTCTATCTATAGTTATTAAATATTTTAAGTACCTACTTTAAAATGGAGCGTGTGTCAATTCTGGGGCCGTGTTCTAAAAAAAACTCGCTACTTCTTATTAGTTTATGATTTAGATTTAGAACTGAAATAAATTATATAGTGAATAAGTGAAGGAATATTAAAGTTGTTTTATCCAAAATAAAGAGGTATTTCTTATCTTTATTTTATCGAAGCTTAAAAATAAAATAGCTAAAATAAGTGCTTTAATTTGTAGGTATAAAAACAAAATTAGTAGAAGTTATTAGTAGTGAACAATTACAGTGTGGGAAACTAATTAAAGTGGAAAGTTTTACTTAAAATTTAAAGGAGGGACTCGATGGCATGAATTTACGCGCCGAACACGAGATTCCCACATAAACTTTTTAATTGATCTTAACACGTTTTCAATGTAAAGAGAAAATTGATTTTTTTTGTGTTAGCATGAGTTTCGGAGCGCCGACGGAGCCCATTGTGGTGTGACCCAGACTGTGGTTTTCAGAAGCGAGTGTGTCCATGTCAACAATGGAACTTTTTTCCTGTCTATAGAGAAGATTTTAAGGATAAAATTTTATATAGGCCAAATGTGTTAGCGTGCTTAAACGTGTGTGCGTTGCTAAAAGTTTGTTTTCAGGTGTCTGACACTATAGGTAATTTAATCTACCGTTACAGACCACCGACAGAGCCTACCACACAGACAGGGTACCGTTTGACAGTTGTGGTAATAGACAATAGTAAACTTTTTAAATTCTGATCTATGATGCAGTGTATGCACTATTACAAGTTTATTGATTTAATACTAGTGGTCGCCTAGTGGTCGAAATTAGTCCATAATTCATTTAATTATTTTCTTTTTATAGCTTTCTGCACTCCTCCATATAAACTTTGACTGTGTCAAATCTGATACTCCTCCGTTCATATATTTTTTGCAAAAAGGGATTTAGCTTCATGTACTATTATTGGCTGCGGCTTACACGATTTCATAATTTTAGGTTGTTAATATAATAACAAAAATGTTATCAAAACAAAAACCGACTTCAAGGTCTGGACCAATTTGAAATGGGACCACAGCATAAACACCAGCTTTCAAATAACAAAAGCATCATCAAAATCGGTTCACCCAGTCGAAAGTTAACAAACATAAAAAAAATACAGTTGAAGTCGGTTAAAAACGGTCGGGAACTGCTACAATCTGAGTGACATTTAATCCATTTTCCACGAGGAAAACTTAATTTCTGCACTTGAGCGTTCCGTGCTTTTTATGGTATATTCTCTGGTGTCTAAAGATTTATGTTGATACTAAGGATAAATATGCAGGTTTATTAATTTTAATCACGCTTAAGTAATTGGAGGCAAGCATTTTGCTATCAAGCCAGGCACCTTGGGATAAGATGGCCAAATAGGGAGTATATTGAAAGTGTAGTAAGAAGAGAGTTTTCAGTGTATTGAAAGTTGCAAGGTAGATTATGTATTGTTATAGTCCATAGACTATCATGACGAATAAAGTATAGATTATTGCTTGATTCATATATATATATATGATATGATATGATAGTATTGTAACAGCCAGTATTATATAAACTTTTATAGATACCATGACACCAGTCTTGTTTACACGTGCCTGTTTTATCTTGACATACGAGTTATATATGTATCGACCGTTCTTAGTGCAATGTTCTCGCTCACCAGTGCTCGTTCCCACGGTCCTAACATGATGCATTGCAGCCCGCGAACTTCAACTAAACAAATAATAATTATAAACTCGGCCATTAGCTGCAGTTAGCTTCACGTTCCACCTACTGCACAGAGCATATTATATCGTAGATGGAAAACGAGATTTACACAATGTAACTGCCTGTGGAGGTAATGCCTACGTGATTCTCGTTCCAATTTCAAATAATTAAATTCCTCGCGGGTGTGTAAGGTACGGGATTTTCTTCTTCATATTTTATTAAATTAGCCAGTATTCATTTTGCCGTTGGTAATCTGTGTGAGATGAGTCTTTAATAGACAAAATATACAGTTAAAAATACATTAATGTTTTCACTAGACACAAGAGATGATTATAGTTATTGTTTATCCAATTTTGTGTCGGGTCATTTTAATTAGGGCCTCATTAATTGGTCCTATCGTATTTGATACTCTTGGATATGAAGGAAGATAGCTTGTCCTTTGTTTAAATTTTGATTAAAAGAGGCATTGTCACAATTGCGATTCATTTGCATAGACTAAAGAAAGAAATTCTTAATTAAATTTTAAAAAAGAACTTTGGAATAATTCGTAATAAACTGTTAATTGAGTTTTATACTACCACAATATTTAGTTAATTTACTATCTGTGAATAGTGAGTAATAATAATTTGAATACATTTTTAAACAATTTAAAAAAAAGTGTATTCTACGTGATATTCTACGTGTATTCTACGTTAAAAATGTATATGTAACCTATTCGTACTATTGTACGAGTACCTAGATATTAGTTGGTTAAATTCATGGGCATGTATTAGTAATCTAGTTATGAGCTGAAGTGAAATTTTATACTACTGTAGATTTTCCAGAAGTTTCATGTGATCCAGAAAATAATGCCATAAAGAAAGTAAGGTGGTTTATCTTATAATGTGATCTTTACTTACACACTATAAGGTTTTTTCCGAATGTCTCTTAGCACCAAATAACCGACATAATGTCCGAACTCTTTTAATGGGGTTTTACTGTTCCATTAGTGCAAATATTTACAATGGCGGAGATTACTTGACCCTTATCATCGCTTAATAGCTCAATCAATTTAAGTACATCAAATAATATGAAAAAAAAGCTTTTCGGTCAGTTCATTGGCCGTTAGGTGCACGTTTCAAAAGGTATAAGATATTCAAATTTGCGAAGAATAAGAAAGCATTTCTGTCATGATGTAGGTAAAAAGTCATAGAGCTTTTGGGTATAGTGGCTAGAAATCCTGAATACATAATTTAGGAATATATTGATGTGTTTATGAGCAGTCTTGTTACCATAGTACGGACTCTGCCAAGTTTGGCAACAGAGAACCTTGTTACTTAAATATGGATTTGTTTGGGTAATTTCGAATTTATATAATGCTAGTTGTTGCCCGCAGCTCCGCCCGCGTGTATCTCGGTTATCGCAGCAAATAGTTAGCCTATGTGTTATTCTGATGTATAAGCTATATTACTGTAAAGTTTCATCCAAATCCGTTCAGTAGTTTTTGTGTGAAAGAGTAACAAATATCCATCCATCCATTCATACTTACAAACTTTCGCGTTTACTCGTATAATATTAGTACAGAAGTATGGATTTAACAGTTGAAAGTTACTGACAAAGATATGTATATCTATCATATATGTCTCTCTATTTAAGACTTGTGAGACCGAAATCTGTGACTATCCGTCACAGATTTCGTTGACAGTTGACTGTTGTCTGTCAGAGACTTTTAGTGAAATTGGCCCGTAAAGTAATTAACGTTACGCCCTTAACGTTAATTATAACGTTTATGAATAAGGGGGTTAGTTTAGAGACATGTCTTTAATTAAAACAGTAGTGACGGAACCCACGTCCCCGCTCGTCATTATCTATACATGTATGTCTATACTCTGTTCAAATAAATAAAATTGGAGTATCTGTTTGTAATATTAAAATATCCGCTTTTTACTAAATGCATATGAATGTATACTAGGTACATATACCAAAACAACAATTTTAAAAAAAATTCTTCATTCTGTAACATTTTTTTTTCTGGAAGTGCTGGACCGATGTTGATATAAGGAGTAACTTGGCTACTTTTTTAGACTAGCTTCGTCCCACGGCGTCATCCGCGGTACGACAATAACCGCGGGTAGCACCGCGGGTCTTAGTTAGCTATCTATATTAGTGTTTGCTTTAGGATTTTACAATAGAAAAGCTTTAGGTTAAGGATCAAACCAGATACAAATGCGGGATTTAATAACGTAAATACATATAATATGCAGACTAATACACTTCGCTTCATAGCTAATGGGTTTGGAATAATATATTTGAGGTAAAATCGATAGTGAAATATTAACAAGCTTCTATTGAATGGGAATTGGGTATATTTAGGTATTATCTGTGTACACATATTACAATCAACTCTTGAATCGATTATAAATATCGATTCTTTATCGAACCTTTTTTCACAAATAAGACTGGTCGACGAAGAAACGATTTCATTATTTAGTCCGCGGTATGAAAATTTTATGAACAGTAGGTAAAATTGAGCTTTAACTAAAAATGAGGCGTTACGCTTTAGTTTTTTGACGTCAGTTATTTAATTACGATACTGACGATACGATTGAAACCCGATTTTTTAAGTGGAGTGACTGTCATCAGACCTCATAAATCCAAATACTACTTACGTGATATCAAAGTTCTGTGTGGCCCCCTTACCCCAAAAATAGATATTCGTATACATCTGGACCGACGGTTTAACGCGCTATTCGAGGGAAGGAGAGCTAATAATATTTGGGTCTCAATGTATTAAGAAATGGTCACCCATCCATAGACTGACCTGGCTAGGGTTACTTAACTTACCACTGAGCTACGAATGGATAAAGATATATGCACAAAGATAATCTAACTGCTAAGAAAGAAGATCAATACATTAAATTTAACTCAGAAACGATAATATCTACTGTTGTTTGACTTTTATAGGCTTCAGTAACTAACACAGTACCTACTTACACAAGAAAAAAAGTTTATAAAACTAAAACCCGACTACGAATATTTACATACATACTATGTCACCCGTGCGATTATTATGAGTCAACTTATAACTGACTAGCTGAGCCCCGCAGTGTTACCCGCGGTACAACAGCAACTGCGGGTAACGCCACGGGACAAAGCTAGTCTAAAAATAGGTAGTCTAAGTTCCTCCCTGGATCATCGGCTACCTGCCAGTGAAAGTCCCCTCAAAATCGGTACAGCCTTTCCAGAGATTACCCGGAACAAACAGACCGACAGACAAAAAAATTATGAAATGTTTTTTCATATCGTGTTTACATATATTTTTCTTCTAACATTATTAATAAAACTAGAAAAAAAGCGTAAATTTCAACAAAAATTATAACCAAAAGGTTTTCTTTAAGAGATACTGCTTTAATACTTAGATTTGGAACAATTCCTTGTGACTGGTGACTCTCCATTCACTAGATTCACACGAGTATGCGAAATGATCATACTTTTTCTTTCTCAAAGCTCTCTCGGGCCAACTTTAAGTAATAACGCTTTTAGTTCTAAGTTATTGCATAAAAAGCATACATGAATCGCTGTTGAAAGCCAAAATACTATTAACCAACTTATGATAATATTGGTCTTGTGGTTAGTAAGCCTGGACATCTAAATTTGTCCTGGGTTCGATTCTTATTTACGAACTAGCTGAACCCCACGGTGTTACCCGCGGTTATTGTTGTGCCGCGAGTAACGCCGCGGGACAAAGTTAGTCTAAAAAAAGTAGCCTAAGTTACTCCCCGGATCATCAGCTACTTGCTAGTGAAAGTCCCGTCAAAATCCGTCCAGCCGTTCCAGAGATTACCCGGAACAAACAGACAGACAGACAGACAAAAATTTTTTTAACTACATTTTTGCTATATGTATCGTGTATACATACATATGCATTGATTAAAAAGCTGTTATTTTAATATTACAAACAGACACTCCAATTTTATTTATTTGTATAGAAAATACTTATGTGATTAGCTCGATCATTTGTTCTGTTTGGGTGTAGTTTATTCATAATATGTATGCATTTATATTTAGGTAGATATTTGAGTATAGCTATTAATACTAATTAAAATAGGAATCTGCGGGATTGCTATCATGTACCTTTTTGTTTGTAAGTATCCGATATCTCGGCTCTGTTGCAAGCGCCATGATCACGGAGTAACTGAAGATCTTGCGGGTGGGCTGTTATTGGCAGACATATCGGTCTACCCTCTTTCGTAGTCTTTTATTACGATTGTCCCCTGTACCACTGTACCACTATTCTAATGTTACTGACCATGAAAGTTTAAAGCTATCAATACTCTGTTACTAAACACAACAATAGCACAACCTCCATGTAGATCTACAGTGTAGGTGCCTACTAAGAAACAGGCACTACCTGGTTTGGAATAAGACTATCACTAATGAGACATTCTGTAGACAGATGAGTTTTGCGTACTTGAGATCATATTTATTCTATAAAATGTAGTTATATTACGATAAATAAGTTCATCCAAATCAATAAAATGAATAAAAAACAACCACGATCCGCCTGAAAAAGGGATAAACACGTTTCTGTCTTATATTTATTCATGGAGGTCGAACTGCTAATCTAAGTTTGAAAATACGTAAATTTATTCATAACAGGTAAAAAAATGAAAATAATAATATTAAGTTCACACAAATTACCGTGTAGTAGCTTATTTACAATTGAAATTGATCGGATTATCCGAAAGTAAGTATAATTATTATGATGTCATTGAAATTTTTTAATCACTCATTAGAAGATTCAGAAACTTAAACGTCAAAAGTCTTTTTTAGGATTAATTCATTCTGACCATCAATAAATATTCATTAGTTCTTAAAAAGATAGTCTTTTAAAAATAATGAATGGAAAAATACATGGTACGTAATTTAGAAACCTATACGAAAAAACCTAAACGGTTTTTAAGTTTTTAAAATCTGAAGGAAAATCTATTAGCATAAGTTTTGTCGATATTACTATAAAACTATTATTATGTAGAATTTATACACAAATTGCAGTATTTGGATCTCAACAATCTATTTAATATAGGCATTGAAAAAAAGGTTATTTTGTACGCCAAAGTTATAACCGTTTATTTATCACCGTACAAATTTCGTTGCGCTGCTACGTATGTGCGTCAATTGATGTATACCTGTCGAATGGTCGTTATTTATACGATTGGCAATACACATCTTTCATTTTTCGATGTTTTTATTAGTCATATTTGCTTTATACACGTATTTCAACATATTTTACATGTTTTTGAATATAGAAGTCCAATAACCGTTCGCCAAATACCTTTGAATTTGATTTACTCTTTTAAATACCAAAAAGTATTGTAAATAATAAATAAAATTTCAATTGTCTTTGTTATATAAGAAATATGGATTGCCATTTAAGATTAATTTGTTCTTTTTTCTTTTTTTAAACTTAGTAAGTCTGTATCACCACAAAGTGTACATTAGAGGACTCATTTACGAATATACTCGTACTAGGGAAATAAGGAGTATAGCATCGTAGAATAAATAGCTCATGAAAATTAATGAACCAAAAACTAATTTACATGGGAGTAGTTTGATCTCTGTTTTTGATGTTAAAATAAACAAAGACAGCATGATTATTGCATCTATTTAAGCCTTTATTTACCTTATCTCTCCGTGCAACGGTTTACAACGTGAAATAAGTAAATCAAATGAAAAATGCTCCTCAGCCAGTGTTACCATGAACCTAAAAGTAGTAAGAATTTTGATATCGATTTTTTCGACCAATTTAGCTTTAAAATAAAAGAACGGGCATTCATTAATTACTTGAGTAGTTTTTCTTTCAATTTGGAACCTTACCCATCTCTTATTGAGACTTAGGAGGTAATCACGTGAGATTAATGCTATAGTATTTTTAGGTACTAAATTGGGTTTCACGAAGCGGAAAAAATAAGACGTAGAACAGTGTACTTATATTATCTAAACGTTAACGTGAGATTTTCATTTTCGCTACTTCAGTTTAAATGAAAATGACTAAAGCACATAGAGTTCACGTAGTTAATGGATGTCCATAATATATCCAAATAAGTAAAATAGGAGTTTCAACTTTTGTCTGTCTGTCTGTTTTTTACGGCTAATCTCCGGAACATCTGTACCAATTTTGACGGGACTTTCACTGGCAGATAGCATCATATAACTAGTAACTTGTATTGTACCGCGGGTAACACGGTAGTGTATAATATGTATTTAAATCAAAGAGAGTGCTGACAATGGCTGTTTGAGATCTCACTTAAATATTCTAAAATATTAAAATCTAGGTCTAAAATACTATGTAAGAGTTAGCTTGTGCTTGCAGATTCGCGCGGGTATAAGTTATTATTTCATCTCATGAATGCAATATTTCTTTTGGGATGCTCAATGTTGTCTGTCGAACCCCGAGCAAGGTGTAGGCAAAGTTTCACATTTGTTACCGGAATATTTAAGAAGTGAAAGTATAACAAATAAACATTCCTATTTCTAATGTTAGATATAACATTACTTGTATCAAAAGCCTACTGCGGAAACATACTCCGTGCGGCCACATTTCATTTCTTGTTTCGGTAATTGGTTGGGACTGAGATGTTTTCCTGTCAGACCCCGACTCATAAGATGTCTCGCCCAAAGACGTCAGCCAACAAATATAACTTGAAAATCGCGGGAAAACTTTTGAAGATACGTTATCATGAGGAGAAAAACGATGCCATCTTGATAAATTGAAAATCGAACATCTCCAACCATAATGTGTTTTTTGTACTCCGTTTTGTTAGTATGTTGCTAGGGTTTAATTAAATATTTATCAAAGAAATAATAAAGCATTCGCGAAATAAAAAATAAGACTTTTTTTTAGTTGAAGTCTTTTACAAATCCATATTTAATTGAGAGTTAAAATTGTTACTCAATTTAAAAGTAAAAATTTAAAAACACAGTTTATTCATATTAAGAAATAACGTCAAAAAAACAACGCCTAACCAATTATGATATTAGAAACTTTTGAATGAATTGATCTTGGTACCTACCAGTAAAAGTATCTTATTAGTTAATTGTTATAAAGCGTAAATTAATTTGTAAATAGAGGATGCTGATAGTAAAAGATCACCACACTGGCAACATCAAAGTTGTCAAAGTTACATTGCCAGTTTTGGATTTATGCTTAGAGCATATATATCTGGAGGGGCAGCCAAATGGGTGGATAGCGTAATCGGAGTAGAGAGAGAGACTGAGTTTGATTAGAGTCTGTCCCTCTCACGCAAGCTTCACGCAAGATTAGATTCACTTAAAAGCATTTCACATCAAGTCGAGCATTTGTAGGTACTTTGTGACCGCGAACGCTGCAAAATATCGTCGTTACATTTAACGGTTAATTAATACGTATCGATCGCAATTCCCTTTTAATGTCACAATACGGAGGCACCATTGTTTAAATGGCTATATAAGTCTGCATTTCTGAGTCGGCACTTGTGACTTTTATTCGGATGAGACAACACTTCAGTCGCTATTGTCTGACGAAGGTGATTAAGCTGGCAGGCAGGTGGGGAATCCTCTCCGCCACAATTCGACTTGACAGTGATAAATCGAATGCGTGAGCAGATAGAAAATGTTTTATGAAACTGGCTAAGTTGTCAAACTTGCAAGTATTACCCTTACATACATATACATAGACTTGTTGATTGAGCGATCGATCGACAGTCGAGCGAAAAAATTAACAATTTAAATAAAAAAATAATAAAAGAAAATTCTTACGTAGGGGACCCTACACTACTATTACCTCACAGAATACTGGTGTTACGCAATTTTATCTTTTCCAATTCAGCAGGTGCGGTTATCAGACTCCTAAAACTCTCTCCTCTAACTCTTGAAAGCGTATAAACATATAAAGGAAAGTAACGCCCCTGTGATTTTCAGTTGAAGGTATCCATGGGCATCTGTAATAAATTATTATCAGGTAATTAACCTAGTTGTCCCCACATTTGTGCCAGTTTTCTATCTTCATATACCAGTTTCAATTAAATTTTTTTTATCAACAAAGTAATTTAAACATTCAGACCATAAAGGAACATATAAGTTCTTCAATCAAAGGGAGTTTGAAGTAGTCAAATGCAGTTATTGGGAGCCACGTGTAATATGTACTTTATAATTTGGCAGCTAAAGTGACTTTTAGTTTGATTTTCTGCGTGTGTCGTTGACAGGACAACGGGGACCAAACCTTAGAAAGCGGCTGTATTATAAATATTACAGCGGTTTAATGCTATGAACAGTAAATTATTTATAAAGATACATTTTGAAATTAATGAGGTTGTTTAGATGTACCCAAAGATTTCGTCCATCTGGAGGATTATGCAGGAGGTTCACTTACCCCACCTTATAAATTTATGACTTTTGTAATTGTATATTTACTTTAAGAGGGAACAAACGAAGGGGTACATTACACCAGGCTCTATGCTACATGAGGATTTCGCTTGTGATAGAATAGAACCTCAGTACATTAAGCTTTTTTTTTGGAATATGGTAATGATAACCGTTTATTATGTTGGTATTCTAGTTAACCCCGAAATACTTAAGAAATATAAAGTTTTGATATATAAAAAGCTCTTTTAGTACTCATCATCATCATCATCATCATCAGCCTATCCCAGTCCAGCGTTTTTAGTACTGGTAAGAAGAAATACTATGAAAATGTTAAGGAGGGATATTTTTAAGACAGTTATCTGATATGTAACCAGACTTTTATATATCCACTTATATATTTCTAAATGCATACAAATCGTAACTTAGTTGCATAATCATTGTATTGGGTGGGGGTCGAATCCACACCCTTTGGATAAGTCAATCTATAACCACTTAAGCAATAAGGCAGTCGTCAAAAAACCTTAATATCTCTGTATAATTCAACACACAAAAATAACTCGTCAATTTACATATTTTTATTACATAACAATGTCAAAATGATTCTAAATACTTTACCATATTTTGAACTTTATAATAGTTGAACGGTATAATTAAATATCAAGAAGACCCACATCAATATTAGGGTCGTCTCCGGCACCCCAAAGAAACTCCAACTTTAGCTATTTAACTTAGTATCATCAGAGGTCGACACGAACAACTCTTCAATTATTATACTCATCGTTAAGATGTGGTTCAACATTTTTATTGATTCATTTTATTTGGAGACTAGCCGACCCACGCAACCACGTTTGCGTCTTCTATAGCCCGTAGCGTGATAATTTTACCCCGTTTTTGAAACTTTTTTCATTGCTGCTCCGCTCCTATTGGTCCAAGCGTGACGATATATAGCCTATAGCCTTCCTCGATAAATGTACTATCCAACACTGAAAGAATTTTTCAAATCGGACCAGCGGTTCCTGAGATTAGCGTGTTCAAACAAACAAACAAACAAACTCTTCAGCTTTATATATTAGTATATATAGATTTATATTCAAATATCTTAATATAATACATAGTGCAAGATTAGTATCTAAGTAAGGATTAAGTCCTGAATTTCATAAAACCCAGGTTCCACTTCTTTAATCCCCCTTACTTCATTCAAAATTAAAAAGTCGTGTTCTATTTTTAAATGCTTAATTTTAGTAGAAAAATTAAAGCTTTGTTTTACCAAACAGTTATACTTTTTTAGGTATTTAAAATGTTATCGAAACTTATTATTGTACGTGTAATGCATAATATAATTTACAAAAAAAAACCCTTTAGGTAAAATTAATAGCTTTTAAATTCCACACCTTTATTCATAGCCAACTGATTGCTCAAGGGTGATATCGGTAGCTTTTTAATTTTTTTTATTTATGGCCTGCAAAAATAAGTAAAATAAGTTAAGGTAATTAGTATAAGTTTAAATAATTTTCCATATAACTTAAAAGTTATACATACAAGTAAAATTTTAACAAAAATAAAACGGCTTCAAGGTTTGACTCGATTTCTCTTGGATGCCATCATCAGATCTAAGTCTCCTTATCTTGGTACCACCGTTGGGATACCTCCTTTGCACTTAAAAAAAAATTTATCAAAATCGGTTCATAAACGACTACGTCATCCGCGAACACACATTAAAAATATATATATATATACGGTCGAATTGAGAAACCTCCTCCTTTTTTTGAAGTCGGTTAATAAAATAAAGCTTAAACCTACATACCTACTAGTACTATTTGTAAATGGAAAAATAAACAAGCCAGTAAAAAAAGTATAGAGAAGTTAAAACCGGGTAAAATGGCAAAGCCTTTCTACAATTTGAAAAAGTAACATTGACGAAAATGCAAAGGTCTTGTTACGTTCAACTGAATATCACAAATCGAGTTACAAAGTTACCCTTAAAGTTGATCGTCTCTTTTTAAATCGTCAGAAGTTCTATAACTTTTAATAAATCTATTCCTAAAGGGCCAACGCTCTTACAGATAGGAGGTTGTCTCTTCTTTAGTAGTTAAGTCTTCTTAATTCAAATAGTCTACGCAGTTAAGGTATAAAAATGTAATAAACAAATACGTAAACTTCTGAAAAACATCTTCACTCTTTGTCATTTTCACATTCACATTGAAATTTTTTTTTTTATTAAAAAGGATTAGAACTTAAGTAATTTGTATTATTTATGAATTTTGTTGCCCTAGGCAGAACACACTTGAACAGTTTTTGTGCTGTAGCTTACGCATAAAACCATCAACCAAGTATAAATTGAGTAAACTGCAGTATAGTACTCCATACATTAACATCATCAACAACCATTTGCAGGCCACTTAAAGACTAGGCTTCTTTCATTGGAATGTATGTATTTTTTTTATTGAGTTGAAATTCGAACATACCATTCTACGGACAATTCAGTTTACTTGTCAACCTTTTTTTTTAAGAACCAGGAGGCCATTGGAAATTTTAACACATGAGGCATAAAACCTAACGTCATCGTTTGCTTTTTTATGTAACCACAGCACATTAATTAAAAAAGTTCCTCATTGAAACTTCACGTGTAAGACCATAAACAACGCTGTGATTATTTTTTTAAGTCAGACGCCGCACATGTTAGTGTAACATAAGCCCTGACGGCTTTTATGGAATATCTTTAAGTTTATTTGTATATGTCTGACTGCTAAAGCGTAGCATTACTTTAAGGACAAAATGTCTCGATAGCTCTTTAAGGTCAGGTTTTTCTTATTTTACCATTAGGGTAGTATAAAGTATGAACGCTGTTATGATTTGTTGCAGGTGTATTCTATAACCGTGTAAAAACTTAAACCCGAATAGTATGTGATGCTGGATTTAGCCTTAGCTTATTGGGAAATGATATTTAGCTTTAGCTGTGATATTAAACTAGTTCTAAAACTTAATGATGCAAATAATAACTCATGCCTTCAATCTCGGTGCACCAACCAAAAAAAACTTCTACACCACCCAAAGGTTCGCTCGCATTTAATAAACCGAATGTTTGTATTTTTTTTTAATTTACTAATATTAAACATTAAAAAGGATACATCTTACTATCATTATTAATGCCTTTGGAACGAGAAGGTCAATAAAAAGTAAAGATAGGTTAGTTTGTTGTCGATAAAACTACGTGAACTGATTCTAATAAGTCTAACGTCATTGGTCAGCTACATCCCCACTTCCTTACTAATAATTCAAATTCTAAAGTAAATCTGTCTGCCTGTCACACTTTCATGACTAAACAACTGCATCGATTTCAATAACATTTAGTTTAGAGATACTTTGATTCTTGAAGAAGGACGTAGGCTACCTACTCTTTACCGTGATAACCGATATACAAGCGGTCGGAGACGCGGACAAAAGCTTGTAATACAGATAAATACTACATAATTACTTAGTTTAGATTCTCTATCCTAGAGTTATAAGATATATTTGAAATATACTTTTACAGTATACCTATGTGTAAACACAACAGCAACAAGATAAGCAAAAGAATTGTTGTTACTGTAACGTAGATGGCATATTTAGCTAGGATATGGATAGAAAAACTCGTATATCCAACGAGGGGAACAAACTCAGTGGGCTGTAAACAAAAGAAGCTCACGCATGATTACCCTGAACCAGCTACAGTCAAAATGAGGCTCACGGGTCACACGCGGAATGCTAAATATTGATAAAAGTAGTTCGTCTGCGGCAAAGTTTGATTGACATCTATATAAAGTGTTCTGTTTCAGGGTATTAGTAACGTTCTTTAGAAATAAATATAAACAATTCAACAAAATGAATAACAAAACATTAACATTAAAAGGTATAATAGACAATTTGTAATCACATAAAACCTTAAAACTGATAGACCAGGTAGAATATTGATAAAAACTGCAAAATAAAAAAGAAAATAAAAAAAATTACTGACTCAAACAAAAAATCTAACGAAAACTCCCTGCCTTAAAACACGCAAAAACTGATTTTAATTTGACTGTAAATGACTGAAATATTATATGATAATTTTTGTCTATACCCAGTTATCTATAATTTAAATACAGTACAGTATTTAAATTACAGATATTATTCTGTAGGATTAAATTAATCGGGATTAATTTAATCCTACAGAAGACGATGGTCATCGGTTGTATTTCTTCTAGTGCTGAGGTCCATGAAATGGAAATTAGTTTGGCAAAAGCAGTACCCTCCCACTATTACCTGCTTGGGACTCAATTTAGTAGTTTGTATCTATCGCTCGGTTTGGTATCAATTTGGTCATTACTAGTTAAACATTATATCTAAGTAACAACCTGCTATCTATCTATACTAATATATAAAGCTGAAGAGTTTGTTTGTTTGTTTGTTTGTTTGAACACGCTAATCTCAGCAACCGCTGGTCCGATTTGAAAAATTCCTTCGGTGTTGGATAGTCCATTTATCGAGGAACGCTATAGGGTATATATCATCACGCTACTACTAATAGGAGCGGAGCAACAATGAAGAATGTTTCAAAAACGGGGGAAATTTTCACGCTACGGGCAATATAAGGCGCAAACGATGTTGCGTGGGTCTGCTAGTAAATAATATAATTGGCATGTTTATTATTCTGACCCGCGATCGTGAAGTTTGAGTTTGTTTTTTTTAATACCTAAAAAGTTTGTACAACATTATATCGTTAGCTATATTCGTCAGTGGAATACGAATAAATATGGGCAACCCAAAAAGTCATTTACATTACGGTCGTTAGGTTCTTTTGCCATCTGAACTGGACATCCGCAAATGTTTGGCCTATTTAAATTTGTGGAATTATACTGAACATTCCAAATGATTCGTCACTCTAGTAAAATATGTGTCTCATTCTGTGATGGAACTTATTCTTAATACAAATTAGCACCAAATTACTATTTTTACGAATAAAGGTATGCCCAAAAAAGGTCGTACGCGACCTTTACCTCAGCTCATTTGAGGCGGGTGGGCCAATTTTATAAATTACTGTGCCTTCGAGAATTTGATCCGTTACCTGGCAAGGTACCGCATTCATTGGTTGAGGGCAAACTACCTATGCAACATCAAAGTAAAACTATCCGATCGTCCCCCAAAGATATCTAAAGACCCCTATTTATAACTGATATTATGTTAAATTATATACTCATTACTTAAGTAAAATGTCAAAATTTCAGAACAATTTAAGTACATTTTTCTTCGGCAAAATCTCGAGTACCGCGTATATGTAATATGAATTGCTATAATGAGGTGTAGGGGGTGTAGGTGTAGGTTAATATATAATTCATTGAAAACATAACCGCAAGAACATTAACTGTTTTGTTTCGCAAAATAATGGAATGGATTTTTACATACGATTCAGGAAAATCATATTAAGAAGTTATTATTCTATGTTTGTTTCATATCTTGTAGCCTACAGCACAAATTGTGGGATATTCTTTTTGTTCTTTGTAATATACACATACTTATATGTATTTGAAAAATCCAAACCTCATTATTTAGAAGAAGCGATAAAGACTATGTGCTATGAAATTTAAAAAATATATTAAATGATGAATATATACGAGCACTTTACTGAATCACGCAATTTCATCCGTGCCTATTCTTAACCATGCTCTGCCTTAATCGGTCTAAGCGTGATGTTAACTAGCTAACTCTTAGCCATGCCAGCAATACACACTTAAATAAAGTTAGTACTTTCGGAGTTCATCGTGAGTGATTCCAGTTAATATAATAGATGAGACTAAGGGGTTGCCAATATTTTAATGTTTCATGATACTAAACGTGATACTTTCATGAAAAGCCGTCATTACGTGCAAGTTCAAGTTGTCAATGAAACAGAACAAGTAATTGAAATCGGTCAAAGTTCGACCGCCGTCGGACAAACTCCAGTACCTAGTAATTTGCGACGCTTCTACAGTGACCTCTTTTTGAATGGCATTTTAGCTACATATACAAAGTTATAAATTTTACTTTAATGAAATCTGTCGACAACTATAGCGTCTCATCTTCTTGGCTTTTACCTTCGTAACCCTGAAGACTAACCTGTAACCGTAACCCTGAGGAACTAAATTCGAAAGTTGATAGTTGTCAGTATATTTAAGGCACTGACTTACTAATAACGAATGCACTTGATGTTCATCAAATAGATCCGACACGGTTTAACGTGTTCTCCCTGGTAGTAGCCTGAACTACTACTAAACTTCCATACTACCATACCGTGAGTTAAACAGATCATTTAAATTGATTCTCTTCTTCCTTGCTAAGGAGAGGCCTATCTCCAGTAGTGGACCATTAAAGACTGGTGTGATGATGTGATTTTCTTTAGTAAATCTATATAAGTAATCAAGTTCTAAACGTTAATAAGCAACTTTAGTCACTATCCATCGCTCCCTCGTCTCCCGTGACCTATCTGCTCATTTACCTGTTGTGTCATAAAAAATTAGGTAGAGTGAGTGAACGAAATGAATGAAACTCATACGAGACTGATGACCATTCGTTCGTTCAAAAATGCTCAACAAACCGAGCGGTTATCTGCATTGCTGCGCTGCAAATTGTTACGGCTTTGCATTTTTTATGACCATTTTTCAATACTTTTTTTTGGTTAAAACGCCAACGGTTTTTCGAATTTGCTTTGGGTTAGTTTTCAGGTTACTATGCATACCACGCATATGTATATTTATTAACTTATGCCACTGAACGGATTTTAATAAAACTTTACAGTAATATAGCTTGTACATCTGAATAACACGTAGACTACTATTTGCCTGATAACCGACACACACGCGGGCGGAGCCGCGGGCAACAGCTAGTTCCAAATACATTTCAGAAGTATTTGGAAGTATTTAAAAGGCATTGTTCTTAAAGAAGATTTCTAAGAATCCTATTAACAGTTATTGGTTCATAAAACCCTTGTTTGTTTATACTGTACTGTATTTTAATCAATTTTAGCACAATTCATAAATATGTACCTTCATATTGTATTCTATCTGTTCTACTTTACCCGATTAGTAATATGAAAAATTCATGTTTCTCCCCGAAAATAAGTAAATAAAAAAACGCAATCGTATCAGATTAGGTTTTTTTATTTACTTCTTCTTTCATAGAAGGTAGTAGTAAACGCATGTCAAAGAAACTGTCAGAACGAAAGGTTTAGAGACCCCTGTAGACTGTTTACAGTATGCGAACTATAATTAAATGAACGTCGCCTGGACCACACATTACGTAGTTCAACAAAAGTGAGGGTTTCGGTGAGTGGAGGCCTAACCAAACAATGGTAGAACTATCTTAACGTAGTTTGATATAAGGTAATGGCGTCTTGGGCAAAAGACACTGTATATTGTACAAGTGAGGAACAGTTATCTTAGTTGCATAACATAATTTGTTCCAATGAAACAGAAACATGCTTCAGTGCCATCTATCGAAGTTACACCGAACTACAGAGTACCTGCTAATCCTATATCGCAATATGAAAGTTATGACACTGAAAATAGTAACGTTTATACTAATTCTCAACATACATAAAACTACCTAACTCTAATTAATTACGCTACTAAAATAAATTTATTCTCCAATGGCGGTATTTTGTGCGACTAGTTTAATCTCTAATATTTTAAAAACGTAAATAATCTTTGGTAATGCTTCCCTTCATTACGAAGGTGGGATGTACTTATAGTTGGATCGAGTTATGCAGAGAATAATACCCATGACTCTAATTCGAGTAATGCAGTTATGCTACGTCGTTAGCTTTTGTTGCTGTTTTCTTTATAACTCGAAGTAGCGACATGGCTGTATTCTGCAATTTCTGCATAAATCGATCCAGCCCCCCTAGCCAAGTTGCAAGCGTTCTCCTTTCTGCAATCGTGTGTCATTGGCTAATACTTTGTCTAAGATTACTTGGTCTACGATGACGCACGAATTTAGGCGATAACGATTGCAGAAAGAAGAACGCTTGCAACTTGGCTAGGGGGGTAGTTGACAGTGTGGATGTTTAGAACGTTTTTGCCCACAACTTTGAGTATACCTACAGGTGTGATTATAATTACACAATACATATTTTGATTGAGATTGTTGAACAATTTCATTAATGTTTTTATTTTATTTGTTTCAGGTAAGTCCCGCATCCCCCTTAAATGTTGTCTATGAATTTGGTGAGTTCTACATAGGGAGCAAAAGTAAGAATTTTTGTTTTTAAAACAATACATATATGTATTTGAATGAGTAAAAAGAATAACACAGAAATAAACGAGTATAAAAGTCGGTTAAAACGATTTAAAACTCAGTGTGACGTTTTACGACGGAAAATGTTTAAACAATTTTAAAAATTCGCATTTGTTTATTTCATGATGAATCTGAAAAACAGTAGAGCGATATTTTTGCATATAGATACAATATCAATATTTACGTATACTTTAATACGATATTACGTGTACGATACGTTTTTTTTGGCAATTCGGTGCTTGATTGTGCCACTATAGTAACTTCGGCCTACTTTTGATGAAATTTTCATCATTTCTGACTATAACTATTTGGATATAAGGAATATTTATATAAGTACCAGTAAATCTGAAAACTGATAGGTTTATTTTTCTTATATACAAAAATTTACATATTCTTCTTCAAGGTCCCTCTATCGCTATGTATAGAGACGTTTAAAAATCGTTATAAATTTCAATAATTGTGTATTTCGTGATAATATTAATATTCCTTGCTTGTAGAGTACTTGTTCTAAACTTCATGATTATCTTTGTAAACTGTACTGTGTGGTAAACAAAGAGCAATTTATATCACATTTTCAAAGACATAACGTAACGAGATTCCTTACTTATATCTTCCTCGTGTTTACAGTTTGTTTGGTACTTAATTAAAGCATATCACTCAACTCAGCAATAAACAGTTAATTATATTATTGCGAACATCTGTTTCAAAAACGATGTACAGATGAAAAGAAAAGTTAACTTTTATTTTGAATTGAGAAGGGTCATGACTCATGAATAACGAGATGTTTGCTTGTTCGATTGAAACTACCTTTTTCTACTACTTAGAACTTTAGCATCTCACATTAGCAACGATCATCAAAAACGATGCGAAGTAGTTATGCGATAAATTGGAACTTTTACACGAAGTATATACTACCGTCGGAGAGCCATGGGTTGACACAAATGGGCAAGGTAGATAGGAATAGTACCATAGCCACACAGAAGACCGGCTCGACCGGAGTGATACCACGGCTTCGCAGAAAACCGGTGTGAAATAGCGCTTGCGCTGTGTTTCACCGACTGAGTGAGGATACCGGAGGCCCATACCCCAACCCCTCCTTACATCCCTTCCCCCAAAGGCCGGCAAAGCACTTGTGACGCCTCTGGTGTGCCAGATTTCCATGGGCGGCGGTAATCACTTACCATCAGGTAATACGTCTGCTCGTTTGATTTGTGTGATCCACAAATTGTTGTTCTGTTCAATATTTAATTAGTGACAAGTCACTTATAATCAGGTGACCTATCACTAATTGAAATTTCTCCGCCACTTGAAACACTATACCGTTCAGTTAAACGTGTTATGTTCTTTACGATTTCACTGTAAAATAGATTTAAAAGTAACGAATCAACACGAAAGCTTGTGACATTCTCTCGAGATAAACGGATTAGTGCAGATACTGGCGATTTAAACGTACGAACTTGCCTGGGGAAGGGATTCCAACTAAATGATGGTAGGATTTACCTTCTTCATCCAGATGTTGATTGTGCCATTTTGATGCTCATTACTGTTAAGAACATAAGCTTCGTAAGAGATTTTAAAAGCAGAAATATAATTTTTGAAATTTTTCATATATTTATACTGTTGAAAGACTTCTATGGAGGAAGGAAGCAAACACCGAAATACAAGTCAGTGTAAAGGAGTGTTTCGTAACTGGCGAGTGTGTATGAAAGGCCTCATGGAAGTGGAAGTGACGGAAACTGTGCATCCGGATTCTGACGAACGACTATCATCTCTGCATTGCTCAAACGGGAATAAAGTCAGATCAAAGATCTTACATCTCCTAGTGGAGACGGATAACAAAACTCCAAAACTTTTTAAACTACAAACAACTAGTACTTTTAAACGATCAATTCTTGTATATACGAGTATATAATCAGAAACTCGGAAATGGCTCCAATAATTTTGATGAAATGTAGTATGCTGGGGGTTTCGGAGGCTATAAATCGATCTAGCTAGGATTCTTATATAGAAATTTTATCAAAAATTCAAATGTCATCCAGGTCATCCAGGTACTGTATAATTATTTAGGTATATGCAGTATTTGATAGTGAACATTCATACCTGTGAAAGCTAAGTACATTTCTATGTAATATAATTCATATCACAACGTTTAGCGTCACTGCCTCGGTTTTGCGACAGCCACGATACGTCTGAAAATCCACATTACACCCGGGTCGCTCTCATCCAACTAATGAGGGAGCATATTTCATTGCGTAATTGACTAACGCTTTAATAAAATATTTACCTGTCATTCTTTCGATCTCGTCCTTGCTATATTATAATTATAACATTACAGATCTCACACTATACAGTATGATTCCAATTGCCTTTGCTATGGTAACAACACTGCAAATAATCACATTGTAAGTTAATAAACATTTGCATGCCAAAACAAGACAGAATATTGTTTTATATGATCAAAAACCACCAATGTCAAACCTGGTATCTAGGTACTAACCTATGTTCTATGCATATACATTTCATTTCAAAATATCAAGACATAGTCCTCTCTTCAGAAAGAAGTTTTTTCTAATATACCACGCTGTCCACATGGGTTGTTATAAGGATTTTTCCAATTTTCCGTTCTTTTTAACCGACTACAAAAAGATGTTATCATTTCCATTGCTTTTTTTATGTTTGTTACCTCATAAATTTCGTCTGGGTCAACCGATTTTGATTATTCTTTTTTTATTTTAAAGCTGGTGTTTCCCGTGTGGCCTCATTTTAATTTGGTACAGTTCTTGAAGTCGGGTTTTTATTGCAGAGTCGTACTGCAGAGTTTGCTCTCATACGCCTCTTGCGATACCTATTGAACAAATAAGATATGTTATACTCGTATAGGTAAATACTAATTATATAATTTAATTCACAGACTAATTTATTTTTATTAATTAATTTAGGTTAAGACGCGAGGAGGAAAAGGGGGCTTAGCCACCCACCTACTTCAAATGGGTATCTCATTATTAAACATTGTTGAAAGTTTTACTGTACCATATTTTTAGCCACTAATTGTTCCCGCGGTGTGTGCTATGTTGGTGGCTAAATTAACTTTTGCGGCTTTGCCAGCAATTGAATAATATCTACTGGGGGGAGTAGATAGGGTTGGTAATGTTGTAGGGGGATTAATAAAAGACAACTATCTTTAGCATTTATTTGGGTCAAAATTTTGTTAACAAGTATACCTAACCTTAAATGATATTACACATTTGTAACACCAATTATCCATTGTTGTCATTCTACAGCGCATTGAAGCAATTCTGGTGGTGTAAGTCAGTTAACGTGGGCACTTTAGCTGAATTGATGATGTTTTCGTTTTTTTGAAATACACGGTACATATACCCAAATAATATATTTAAATTTTTGTTGGTCTGTTTGTTCCGGCCAATCTCTGGACTTTTACAAGATTTTTACGGGACTTTCACGGGCAAAATGATGATATAAGGCGTAGCTTAGGCTACTTTTTTAGACTAGCTGCGACGCGCCGCGTTACTTGCGGTTGATGTTATACGGGCGACACCGCGGGGCTTAGCTATTATGCTATATATCTTAGCTATATAGAAAACTAGCTAATAGGCTAGTATATTTTGTTGACTGCCTCTTTGGTCTCACCGTTGGCGTGTGCGACTGCTGTTCATAGGATCTCGGGTTCGATTCCCGGGTCGGACCAAATGTTTTTATAATCTACAAATATTTGTTTCGAATTTTGGGTGTTTTCTATGTATGATATGTATGTATTTACAAAAAAAGGATATATGTATTTGTATCAGTTGTCTAGTACCCATAACACAAGCTCTGCTTAGCTTGGGACTAGATGGCGTTGTGTGTTAGATGTCCGAAATATTTATATTTATTGTATATATAGGCTTAGCTAGTATAGGATTATATGTTTTAGGTATACCAGCCAAGTAAACGTCTCCTCACAAATAAGAAGATTAGTATGATTTTGTAGCCAATTTAAAACTTGTTGATTGAAAAATAAGAATTGGAAGCAGAGTGATTCAAAGTGAATTGAATGGCGACGCCCCCCAAAAACTTTTAATTAAATTAGAAATTGGACTAATTAAGTATTGAAATGGCCCTTTTCTACCATTCCGTTCCAATATTCTTCAGCATAAATGTCTGCAGGAACGGAGTTTATTTGATTTATCGAAATGTGATGTAACTTTCTTTGTTTTATAGGTTCGATTCAGGTCCAAGTTTCCTTTTTTATTATCAAAACTTGTGTCGAGGGGTAACAGCAATTCATTCAAAAGTTAACCTGGGAACAGTAAGAGTTGATAAATCATTGTGTTCTTTCATCTGATGTGAGATCTTGAGGACATGGCTGCAAAATTGAATGCTTCTTTACAGCCAGTTCACAGAAAATGAGTAGGTACACCCTGTTCTCGTAATTGTAACTAGCTCAAATTTAGGAAACTTCAAAATATTAAAATTTTAACAAAATTTTAAACTACCAACATCTAAAATCAGCCAAAATGTTTTCCCCCTCTTAACCGCTTAGTAATCTACTAATCAAGCATTTTTTTGTCTATGGTTCAAAGATTAGCGCCAACTGTAGATAAATAAAAAGAAAAAAGAATCATAGCATAAACAAGTACACCATACTTTATGACATTTTCCTAACAAAAAGTATTTATGTACGTCGCAGCTCTGGTTGCTAAGAACTAGGATACGTCACGAGGTTGTCACCGCCATCCTTTCAAGTCGAGCTTTCATGGACCGAGCTATTCACTCTCCCCGGGGCAACCTCATTTAGGACACATTTATACTTCCATATTTATATATTTCTGGCGCTGTTGATTACCTAACGAACTGCAACATTCAAGGAACATTGATGCTAATGATATCTCATGGTAGTTCAGAAGTAATTACGAGAATACTTATTTTGTAATTTTAAATAAATGATTTTGTACTCAGTAGTTTCTATTTGGTAGCAGTCTGGTAGAGACTACATTTGACTGAAACGTCATAGACAATTAGACTTACACACATACACACGCGTGCGCGCACGCACGCTTACACACAGACAATACTTTGGTTGAGAATTGTAAAATGTATCTAATTTAGCCAGATCCAGAAATAACAATAGTGGATAGTTTGCGACACAAAGAAAATAGTACACTAGAATTGTACTATTTTATTTCAACAAATAAAAAAATATAGTTTTTCTCTGTGTGTACAATCACTTCCATTAATGAAGACCATTTGCTTTCAACAAAACGCAGTAGAAATATATTATCAGAGAGTGATATTCCAAAACCAAGTTTAATCAAGCTATGATAATAATGGTTGAACAGAGGCCTGCCTAACGTAAATTGCGCAGAATTTAAATTCGTTTCCGTGACTGAAATGATAAATCAACATAAATAATTAAACAAGCAAACAGCTACATTTTTATACGGAATAAGCCTATGATATTATATCATTGGAATAAGCGGTGTATTTATTACTCTGAAAGGTATTTCACTGCCGACTGAGAAACGTAGTATAAAAACTTAAGGTAGTAATAATTACTAAAGGCAACTTCTTCAAAAATATAAACTGCAATATCGGTTTGGGTTAACCATTCTGAACAATGACAAATATCAATTTTATGCATGACAAGCACACGAGTCCTTTACGGTCCCATTTATCATTGCCCTGGCAACATAATTGAAAATAACGATATGACTATTATGTTGCCAGCCTCATGTGACGTTGTTAGTAGGAAAAATATATTGTAACTAATATTGTAAATGCGAATGTGAGTTTATTTGTTTGTTAAGCTTTACTCATTTACGCAATGAGTAAACCAATTTAAAAAAATTTTCACCAATCGAAAACTTCATTATCAGCGAGTAATTTAGACGACTTTTTACGATAACCGACTCACACATAGACAAGCGGAGTCGAGGTCAAAAACTATAATACACATACATCTATGTATATCTATATATATATAAATGAATCCTTACTTGCCTTGGTCACGACATCACGCGTGAACGGCTGAACCGTTTTTACTATTTTTTTTTGTTGGATAGCTCATTTAGCGAGGAAGGTTTTAGGCTATGTAACATCACTCTACGACCAATAGGAGCCGGGTATCGACCGAAAATGTTGGGAAAATGGGAAAAAATATTTCTTATGGAAAGACGCAAACGAAGTTGAGCGGGTCAGCTAGTGTATTATAGTTTTTGACTGAATATATGCAGTACAAACCGATCTATAGATACGATGGAAAAAGCAACCACATAAAAAAGTGGTCAGATTCGGTGTATGTACAAAATTTTCGCGGTAGCATTTTTGAGATATCTTTTTCTTCTTAATGAGGATTCGAAGCATCCGTAGCTAATCTCTTGCGGGCATATTAAAGGTTCTTTTTACATTGATATCTTGATTTACTTCACTAATTATATCAGTTAATATACAATAATATTATAGAAAATATGTGATCTGGTAACGTTAGCGGCTTCTTGATATTCTGTCTTGGCGTGTCCTATTACAGAACCCTGCTGTCTTCTATACAATAACTCAATTGCTTTTTTGTCACTTAACTTTTTAATTCTTCTCGTCTGAAAATGATTACATTCCCAAAGGATCATTCACAGTCCTTTCCTTGCAGACCGCCATTTCCTTTGTTCCACATTGAGCCGACCCTCAAATTAACTTATTCTGTCATTGAATATGTTTTAGAAGAAATGTTGGAAATGAAGCCGCTTGTATAATATCTTGAAACATTTCATACTCTGTCATTTGAAGCATTTGTGATCGATCACAAATGATCACAAACTAGGCAAAGCTTTAGGTGATCACACTTATGAAACACATATTTATATATTTCTTAAGGTAATATATACGGTATAGATAAGTTATAAACATCATACGATTATATGTACTGGGTAGGAATCGCACTTTCGACCCTTGACCTAGCAGTTAGAATCACTAAACACAAGACCAATTGACCAGGCTCTATGTCTAACAAACAAACTGAAATATTTTCGAGAGGGCTTCTAGTACAGTAATCTAAATGTTTATCTTCCCCATGACATGTATAATTACTCCGCATTGCGACAAAGCCGATAATACAAAACCAGTTTAAGAGGTTAATTTACATTAAGTTTCTAATTTTATAAATGTAATCCAATGAGTGGATTACATTTCATTCCTTACATTTTTATAGCATAAAGATTGCATGAAAGATTTCACAATTCATCGGTTGACATCGGTTTTCTGCGAGACCTTGAAAAAGTTTAATTGAACTTGAAACTTAAGGACTTTTGAGGTAAAACCTAAGGCTGAATAATGGAAGAGTTTCGTGTAGGATTCGTTCCGTAAACAGTTTTTGTGTTTTTTTTGTCAGTTTTTTTCTTTTTTTAATTTTTGTACATTCCAAAATGACTCTACTTTGCCTGATGGAAAGCATAAGCAGAATCCAAGAGTGGTGGTCACCATACTCATTGCAGACAATACAACAATGCAGCATGGTAATCACTACTATGGCGGCCTAGTGATGTTTCTGAATCATTGGGCCTCCGGTCTCACACTCACCAACGAAACACGTCTTCTGTGTGAGGGTAGTACCGCCCCGGCCGAGCCGGCCCGTTCTGAAATCAGCGTGGCTCTACTACCTTTAAATGTAGCTATACCAGGTACACTCCAAAGTTTTTTTTTATAATATGATTCTCTTTCTCATTTATTAAGTAATATATGTAAGTTCATTTATTCGTTATGCTTTTACGCCTTGTCTTAACCGTAAAATTAATTAAATACGCTTGAAGGAGTACATTAACCAGTATCATGCAATTAGAAAAAAAAATATTTCCAGTACAACTGGTTACTCAAGTTAATTGAGCATGAGAAATGTAAATATAAATATTTCTATCAGTTACAAATGAAATGTACATCTCTGCACAAAACTACATTCGAGTGAATGTATCCTAATTCTGTAAGATCCTAACGAGATGTATGAAGTCCTTAATGGATAGCCTAAGTCCTATCCGAGTCGTAAAACGTAGTCATTTACATAATCGGTATGAAATGAGACAGTCGGAGAGGTCACAGTGGCGAGCTCTCGCTTCGTTTAGATACTAACGTGATACGTGTATTATTTATATTCTTTGAGTAAATAAATCTCTGTCAAGTTTCTTTTCTTTCTTTTGTATGTGATATTTTCGTGTAGAAGTGAACTCTTTATTTGATATAACATCGCAAGTCGGATTAGAGCCAGACGTATCTCAGAAACGTTTTCATGCGATTGAAATATGCGAAATGATTTTGCGTAAAGTATTATTGTGTTATGTTACAGTGTTTTGCATAGATTACAATATCCTATTCCTTAAGAGTTTAATGTAATTGGCCATTTTTTTGTTTTTGTGCGCCTACGTTCACACCTCGACACAAGTGCATCCCCAGTCCCCACAACTTCAGAACGGGGAGAATAATAATATTTTGAATATTAGACACACAACACCCTAACATAGCTTCAAGCTAAGCAGATCTTGTACTATGTTAAAACCATTTACATCCCTTTACCCAAGATTGCCGCCTGGAGACAAGGGTCGCACCCCACAAACTTGAATTTAACTTCACACTAACATCTCCAACATATCTAAAAAATAAAATTGCGTCCTCTGAGAAATGCACACTGAGCCCAAAAAAATTTTACTTTTCAATGGACCACATATTAAACATAGAAAATATCCGAACTCCGAAACAAATATTTGTATACATCATACGAACATTCGATTTGACAGCAGTCGTATACGCTTTCACTGCTTCACCGAGAATATGATAGTTATTTTTATTCTTCGTTAACCTTCTTACTATAAAGATGCTTATATATCCAGGAGTGGACGGTTAGAGGCTGTTGATGTATGCGTATTTAAACCTTACTTACGTGGTAATACGAGTACAACGAAATATCTAATTGTTCATAACAGTTTTTCCGACTCTGCAAACATATCTGACAGATGGTTAAGCTCGACCTCTATTGCTATAATTTTTCACACTTACTGACTCTCACAGAATTCGTATGACAAATACGCTCATAATATACAGTCTATGAAAATAGCTTTAGTATTCAGCAAACGTAAGCATAATACAAAGCCAGTAAGCCAGTCGGTCCCGTATGATTTAATCATGATTACGTATGTATGGGGTGTACATTTTGATTGCGATAAACTGTGCTCATTGTAATACCGTCCCTTTTATTTTTATCATTACTCAGATTAGGGTTGGCGACAGAAATGCCAGCGGCACACTTCTTAATTTGATCGTCTGAAACGATTTGAGAATGGTTCTATGAATTATTTAAAAATAATATGTACTTTTCAACGACATTTTTAGTCATAAAATCGTTTTTGTAGTTGGGTGGGACAAATAGTAAGTGTAAGTGACAATCTTTGTTCTCACATTATAATCACCTAACCTCACATAGGAATATATAAATAAGCACCTATAATGTGAAACATGCAAGTAAATTGGTATGTAAAATTAGAGCAATTTGAACCTCTCTGACTACGATCTCAATTAAGGCGCCTGGACGCGTCACCATAATATCAAAAAAAATATTAAAGTGGTTTAAATGTATCTTGTAAAAGTTTTAAAATGTAAATCTTACTGTGACTATGTTTCGGCATACATAAGAATGTGCTGAAACATAGCCATAGTAAGATACACATACTGCAGATACACATTCTTGGAGCAAAGATACACATAGCCATGCCTTCGAGGCAGTGGTATCCTGATACCACTGCCTTGAAGGTATTTTAACCGATGTTAGGAAATTCATTCAGACTCAACACCGGACACTTGAGTTTCGGCAGTCCATGACGAGGGTAGGTATTGGTTCCACATACCATAAAAGAGTTAAAAAAAAAACACAGGTGGACTGCGTGGCGTGAATCATGCGACATTCATCGCGTACCAACTTCACGCCTTGTTACTGGCGCACAAATTCTCTAAATTAACACGTACATTTTGTAAATTAATGTTATATGGGCTCAAAAATGATGCTTTGGTATTTAAATTTAAGTTTATGGTTATTTTGATCCTGTATGGCAGATGTAGTAATAGTGACAATGGGTTGCCAATTTTAGTCATAGAAACGATAACCGTCTGGATAAACATGTTCTTGAGTGGAGATTGCGTTTCGATAAATGTATCGTGTACGTCGTACGTTGTTTATGTGATCTAAGTGCCTGCTGGTGATACCGGTACTTTCTGAAAAAAAAAAAAACAACTACCTAATGCTTTTAAATACCACATACTCGAAGGGAATTTATTTTTCTTTAAAGTCTGCATTGCTTTGAAAGTTTTAAACTTTTAATTTATATTATAAAAAGTATTAGTAGTAGTAGTAGTAAAGGTTAGTAGATTATACTTTTAAAATTCGCTGTATGGGTACATGCTATGGTACTTGCTATGTTATACAGTGTAGAAAGAATGGGAGAAATAGTTCGTGCAATTTTGATTCGATGCAACGTTAAATGGAAATTGGAGCAAAGAAATGAATGGATAGCTGCTACGAAGAGCATAAAGTAAGCTACTTAAGTTACTTAATAAGATATTATCGAAAATCTTTTATTTTTATCATACTGCGTGCTACAATTACAACTGATGATCTCCACTCCACAATAATGTAGTCACTAGGGGAGCTGTATCGTGCACGCAGCGAATACGTCATAAATACGTCCAAAGGTTTCAATATTTCATCATAAAAACTAAAATAGCTGTTGTATAAACCATCATCTTATTATATAAAAAAAAACAAATTTTTCGTAAACTATTTCTAACAACGTCTGTAATAGGGGTGCATGGAGCGCAACACCCTTATTTTCTGCCCTGTTTTTTCGCACCTTCACAGCCGTAGGTCGCAGCTGATGGCCTCTTTTTTTAACATTCCTGAGCGCTACTAAATTTAGACAAGTTGAAACAAAAACTGTATAATACGAACTGATTGAAGCTAGGGATTTTCGCTAAGCGGAAGAACCGTCATTTAAAATGGATGCCGGTGAGCGGAAATACCGATAGCTCATACAACGTGTGTTAAATAATGGAAGTAAATGTCAGGATAAGTAGCGTACGTTGTTTTATAATAAATGCACCTTTTTTAAGGCTCTAGTTGTTTAGAATTTAAAGGGCTTTGAAAAGAATTCGCTAACTCATCATTAATATTTTAGCACAGCACGTATATATTTCCAAAATAAGTATGAGAATAATAATCATTTTGACTGCCTTGGTGGTACAGCTGCGCAGTGGTAGTGAACGCGACTGTTGTGCTTGAGGTCTCGGGTTCGATTCCCGGGTTTGAGTGTTTTCTATATATAATATGTATATATTTACAAAAAAAGTAGATATGTATTTATATCAGTTTTCTAGTACCCATAATCCAAGCTCTGCTTCGTTTGGGACTAGATGGCGTTATGTGTAAGATGTTCGATATATTTATTTATTTAATACTAATCATTTATTTACGTTAAAAATTCACTATAAGAACATTCCGACAGAGTGAGAATCGCTTGTAGTTAATAAAAATAGTTGAAAGAAGTACTATTCTAGTAATGAAAGCATTTTTTTTATGAGAATTGTAACGTGGTATGCCGTACCAGTTTCCAGCTCTTACAACAGTTACAATTGGTGTGTTCGTGGATAATCCGTGTACAGTCGTCCCAGTGTTGCAGAGATTAGTCCCAAAAAACTTGCCATCTTTTTGTATTTATTTTACAGAAGAAGAGACGAGAAAATTGCCTATTACAAGTTTGTCTGGCATCTAACAAAATGAAGTAACCAGTTAAATATTAGCTTATGGATAAGATTTTAATTATGAACCGGAAAAAAACTCTGCAGACCTCAGTCACTGCCGGGAGAACACAAGCTTTTAATTGCTTTTGATACTGATGAAAAAATATCGTTAAATATTATTTAATCTATAGCGTGGAGGCTATTTGCAACGTAATATAGATTTATTTCATACTAGTTGTTGCCCGCGGCTCCGCCCGCGTATATGTCGGTTATCGCGGCAAATAGTAGCCTATGTGTAATTCTGATGTATAAGCTATATTGCTGTAAAGTTTCATCCAAATCCGTTCAGTAGTTTTTGCGTAAAAGAGTAACAAACATCCAAACATCCATCCATCCTTACAAACTTTCGCATTTATAATATTAGTAGGACTAGTCTTAAAAGTCAATATGGTTAAACTTGAGTATTGTAGTATTTTTAACCGAATTTAAAAAAAGGAGGAGGTTTCTCAATTCGACATACATATATATATAGATATATATGTTTTGCGCGTGTTTTTTTTTTCATTTAATAATAAATATTTTTATTGTCCACCAGCCTATGTAGTTACAAGGTTAACTTAAAACTATTATAAAGTATGTACAAGTCTTGGCCTTATCGCTCCAAAGCAAAATCTTACAGGCAAATATGGGATGGAAAGAAGAGCAGAGATGAAAAAGCCTCTGGAGCCTGGTGTATTACTGGTGGAAAAGAAATTAAAGTATACTTTACACATATCATAGAATAATAGCAACACGTAGTGTGAAGGATTAAGTTAATACATACAAAGTGGCGGTCATAGCCCAGTTGCACTCGGTGATTAGAAACAATCACCGAGGGAAAGTAACGTCGGCGCGGTCAGTGCCTGGATGGGTGACCGCCTGTGGCATGTTGCCATGAGCGTCTTCTTGAATCGGAGGTCACGCTAAGCAGTCGGTCCCGGTTGTTTTCGTATGATAACAGTCGTGAAGCTTAGTTGGAGGCCTTTGGGCGGCTTAAAAACATCCAACGGCGAGATAACGTAGCCACAACGTTGTCTTGCCCCAACCCGCACTTGGCCAGCGTGGGGACGTATGGCCTTAACCCTCTCCCGAGAGGAGACCCAAGCCCAGTAGTGGGACGTTATTGGTTAACAACATACAGACATTCCATGCAGACACAAAAGTGAATACCTTTTTATTGTTTTACATGTATGTTTGTTAATTTGTAACTTACTTCTGCAAGCGTGTGGTTTTTAAGCAATATAATCCTACTAATATTATAAATCCTACTAATATTATAAATGCGAAAGTTTGTAAGGATGGATGGATGTTTGGATGTTTGTTACTCTTTCACGCAAAAACTACTGAACGGATTTGGGTGAAACTTTACAGTAATATAGCTTATACATCAGAATAAAACATAGGCTAATATTTGCAGCGATAACCGACATACACGCGGGCGGAGCCGCGGGCAAAAACTAGTAATATATATATTTTTCAATATAATGTGTGCAAATAATATCGTAATAAGACACTGTAATTTAAAGTAAAAAGTATAGAGTTCATCATACACTATGTTGAAACAAAGTGCGTTTTAAAGTTTCCTTGTACATTATATCTTGTGTGCTGCAATGCGGAGTCTAATTAAGTAAGTGTATACAAACTGAAGACAAAATAAAATTTACGTTACCACACTGTGGTTTCACGCGTACTTTGTACTCTCGCTATGAGCTAATGCAACATATTTGTGAGGTGGCTTAAAGAGGGTTTTGAGAACAACATAATCTTTAGGCTTTATGTAGACATGAAACAACGCTATCTTAAAAGCTAGGAGTGATTTAATATTCGGAGAGATATTCCAAACAATGTTAATAGCTTGTCTGGTAGCTTAGCCAGCGAGCCTAACTTGTATTATGGGTTTTAAAGCAAGGATAAATTGAATTAATTAAGTGTATGTTTTTTCGTAAATCGTCATGAACGTTATAGTACGTATGTATATTTTTTGCAGTTTTGTTGTAATTTGATAGAGAATAGTTGTTTTGTTTTCCACTACCATACCGGTCAAATCGATATAAATAAATAAAATTGGAGTGTTTGTTTGTAATATTAAAATAACCGCTTTTAAATAAATGCAATGTGAATATGTATGTATACACGATACATGTACCAAAATATCTTTTTTTTTTGTCGATCTGTCTGTTTGTTTCTCTCGTCGGTAATCTCTGGAACAGCTGGACCGATTTTGACGGGACTTTCACTGGCAGGTAGCTGATGATACAGGGTCAGGGATATAAGGCTACTTTTTTTAGACTAGCTTTGTCCCGCGGCGTTACCCACAGTTTTTGTTGTACCGCGGGTAACACTGCGGGGCTCAACTAGTAAGAAATAAGATAAGAAAAACTACTTAGTAAAAATCACAAAAATAGTCCCCTTTTTAGACCAACAAAATTTTGTCCCACCCTCAGCGCATGGGTGTTTTTGAATGATTAAAACTACGTTGGAGAAAAAAGCCCCAAATTATAGCTCATCGTATACAATTTATTTAAGTTCGTGGTAATATGTCAACTTACCACCAACATTAGTGGGAAAACTAATGCTATTTAAGCGTATTGTTCTGACGCTTAATAGGATAACTTGCACAGAGACACAAAGGCAGGGGTGAATTGTTGGTGTCGACGTCATTATAGGCTGATGCATTTTATTTCCTACTCAAAACAATCCCCAAGAGCGAGATAGACTACAGAGAGAGTGTAGAAGAAGTTGAAATCAAATAAGGAGACGAATTTACACTAAACTCTCGTCTACGCCAGTATCATAAACCGCCTGTAAAACTGCTGGACATCTATACAAATAAATAAAATTTGAGTGTCTGTTTGTAATATTAAAATAACTGATTTTTACTAAATGCATGTATATGTATACAAGCTACATATACCAAAAATGTAGTTAGATTTTTTTGTCTGTCTGTTTGTTCCGGGTAATCTCTTTCTTCGACCGATTTTGACGGGACTTTCACTGGCAGGCAATTTATGTTGCTGATGATCCAGGGAGTAACTTGGCTACTTTTTTTTAGACTAAGTTTGTCCCGCGGTGCCACTCGCAGTACCTAAAACAATAACCGCGGGTATTACTGCGGGGTTCAGCTAGTAATTGCTAAAATGACTTCACTCTGCTTAATGGTAGCCAGCGTAATCCTTATTTTTGCATTTATAATTTATCTTCACAATTCCGTGTTTATAAGTTGATCAGTTAAATATGAAAGCTTAACGGACAAGCAACCTTATTACTGTTACAAATCCTCATCGATCGCAGACTCGTATTCCTATTATTACATACAAGCCCGCCACTTTAACTTCGTAATTACTTCAAGTCTAGGAAACTTGAGATTATCCTTTGGTTCATCAAGTCACTTTGTATTCCACGTTAAACGCTAAAATTAATCTTATTTTCAAGGTTCTAAAACTTCGTTTTCATTACGACGAAATCGACTGTGGGGAGCACAGTTTAGGTAAATAAGAAGTTATATAGACGAATAGGTTCAGTACTTTAATTTAAATAGATATTTTGCTACTTAATCACGACAGAATCGCTCAACAAACCAAACTTAAATTTGTCATAGAGATAGAATATAATCTGGAAAACTATATATTTAACTGTTTACTGGAAAATATATAGATATAGAAACATATGCAGAAACATTTTTATAACATAATGAGCAATGCATTGCTCTTAGCGTTGCGTAGAGAATATCTGTCTATATTCTCTATCGCTTGTTTTTGATTGAGTGTTAAGAATATTGTCAAACTAAATCTGGTCTCACCTTATCGCCATTTAATTCTATCCCTTCCTATCACTTGGCGCTTCACCATAATGTACTTTTCAATCCAATTTTCCTCATGCCAATCTGTGTCTCTTGCCCCTTTGTATAAAAACAGCATACAAGTATATAAATTGAGTGACAAAGACCTGTTTCATTATTTATTAACAACATTAATTATTAGGAAAATGTTTATAATGTAGTTAAAAACTTAGCTATTATGTAAATGCCAATTGTCGTCCTTTACGGTTACTTACAGTTCGTATAAAGCACCGTATAACAATAGGAGCCCGGCAAAGTTTTGATGCCTGCTATAATTGTGTTAGCTCACAGCACCAACTAATATGGCCCAAATACGTCACTCACTTAACACACAACGCTAACTAAAGCTACAGTAACTAAATTTAATGCGGATCGAACATTTAATTTGTTGGTTTTAGTTTTGGAAGTAATAATGTTGACTGACACTTTTAACCCCCGACGCAAAAAGAGGGGTGTTATAAGTTTTAAGTGGATGTCTGTCTGTGTGTGTGTGAGTCTGTCTGTCTGACGCATCGTAGGTCTCAAAGGTATGGACCGATTCCAAATCGGGGTTTTTCAATTGAAAACTAGTTTCCTTGCGGTGGTTCTCAGCTATGTCTGGTTAATATCGGTCCAGCAGTGTTAGAGTATCAGCTCTTTTCCAAAATGATGTAAGGCATTTTTGGCGTGTGATTACTCGATTAAGTGCTGATTTTTAAATTATAGAGTTAAAGTGTCAAATTTTATACATGTAGATATGTGTACGATGATGAAACAGATATTTGGAGTAACGATTAGTGATGTAGTTGCTCTGAAGGTGGCAGTGAAATAAAAAGTTCTTTATATTTGGTTAAGGTCGTACACCGATTTAATCCGTAACAGATAATATGATACAATTATTAACGTAACTAGTACAGCACAAGAAACGGGTGGAAAGTAGAAATATTACAAATAAATAGTTTTTAAAGTTAATTTTTACGAAGAGATAGTTTTACGTAGTTAGTACTTGTCGAAAGAGCGATTTTGTCGAATACGGCTCGCGCGTGCGTTCGTCGTCGGAGTGCTGTATCGACTGCCCTCCGCGACCGAGCGACAGCGATTTTAAGTGTCCATCACCGGGCGCCGAGGGGCTTGAGCGGCGCGGGCGGCGCGGTACATCTGCACTCGTAGCTCGCCGAGACGCCACAGTACTCCCCTGCTTAGACCGCTACTGCGGGCGGTAATGGTCAGGAAAGTGTACGCGACGTCCCGACCTCGTCCTCCTCTCTTGTTGTTCAGCTGGGGCGAGCTGTTCAGTTGGTGAGTCAGGAACGGGCAACGTCGATGTCGGGTTGTCAACATCCTTAGCGATGTAGGCCGGCTTTAGTCGATCAATGCTGACCGATACCTCTCTGCCCTTTATGTCGAGTTTGTAATATTTGGCATGCCGCTTTATAACCTTATATGGTCCGGCGTACGGGGGTTCGAGCGGTCTTCGAACGAAGTCCTGCCGCAAGAACACGTGAGAGGTATCGCTAAGGCTATGCGGTACATAAAACGGGCCTTTTCTGTGGGAGGAGGCAGGCCTTGGTGTTAGGTTGGCCATGCCAATTCGCAAGCGAGTAGCGAGATCGGTTACGTCAGCCGTCTTGTAGTCGTCGGGCGGTGCTAAGAACTGGCCAGGTAGCCTTAGTTGTTCGCCGTAAACCAACTCTGCTGGTGATGCCTCGATGTCGGGTTTCCAAGCGCTTCGCATCCCTAGCAGCACGAGTGGAAGAACTTCGGTCCATCGTGGAGTCGCGTGACACATAATGGCTGCCTTCATTTGCCGATGTAGACGTTCCACCATGCCGTTCGCGGCAGGGTGGTAGGCAGTGGTGCTGTAGTGACGCGCTCCGACCAGGGCAGCGACGGTTCGGAAGAGGTGCGACTGGAACTGCGTGCCACGATCTGTCGTTATTTTTAGTGGACAACCGAATCTGGCAATCCAGCCGGACACCAGCGCCATGGCGCAAGTCTCAGCTGTCATATCTTTGATGGGGTAGGCCTCAGGCCATCTGGTGAACCGGTCAATGGCAGTGAGGCAGTACCTGTAATCAGAAGACAGTGGCAATGGGCCAATGAGATCAAGGTGGATGTGGGTAAACCTTGATGTTGTGACAGGAAATTGGGATAGAGGAGCAAAGGTATGTCGTGTTACTTTACTGCCTTGACACTTTAGGCAGTCTCGGGACCACTCTCTACAATGTTTGCGGATCCCTGGCCAAACAAATCTTTGTGTCACCAGTCGCACTGTAGCTGTGTTTCCAGGGTGGCTCAAGTTGTGTAGCGATTCGAACGCTTCTCGACGAAACTTAGGCGTTATGTATGGTCGTGGGGGCGTTGTCGCAACGTCACAGTAGACTTCTATGTCTGTGTCAGGGACTCTAACCTTCTCGAGCTTTAGTGAAGATCCAGTTTTAAGTAGACCTTGCAGCTCTGGGTCCGTCGCCTGGCATCGTGCGAGTGCTTGATAGTCCACGCCCTTGGGAACTCGTACCTCCTCCATTCTGGACAGCGCATCGGCAACTGTGTTCTCCGAACCAGGTATATATCGTATGTCGGTCGTGTATTGAGCTATATAGTCAAAATACCTGTACTGCCTAGGCGAACAGTTCTCTCTAGGCCTTGTGAAAGCGTAGGTAAGCGGGCGGTGATCTGTGAAGATAACGAAGTTTCGAGCGTCCACCATGTGACGAAAATATCGTATGGCTTCGTACACTGCTAGAAGCTCGCGGTCATAGGGGCTGTATTTCTTTTGAGCAGAGCTTAATTTCTTAGAAAAGAACCCTAACGGTTCCCACTGCTGACCATTTCGCTGTTGTAACACGGCTCCTATGGATACATCCGAGGCATCTGCTATCAGCGAAAGCTCGGCGTTAGGAAGCGGGTGAACCAAAAGCGTAGCATGATAAAGCATCTTTTTGCATTCACTAAAAGCTTCTAGTTGCGCTTGCGTCATTAAAATAGCCTGGTTCTTCTTCTTAGCTCCAGCGAGTATAGCATTAAGCGGTGCCTGGGTCTTAGCTGCGTGCGGTATAAAGCGTCTATAGAAGTTTAACATGCCTAAATACCTTCTCAACTCCTTCATGGTCTGTGGCACCGGATACTCCTGGATCGCTTGTACCTTACTGTCGAGCGGGCGGATACCGGTAGCAGTAACGTGGTAACCAAGGAATGTCACCTCGGGTTGGCCCCAAACACATTTGGATGAGTTCACTAGCACTCCGTACTCTCGTAGGCGACTCAGCAGCCGTCGCAGGTGTACTTCGTGGTCCTCTGGCCTGGGAGAGAAACAGATTATGTCATCCAAGAATCCGTAGCAAAAATCCTCTAATCCCGACAGCATTTCGTCCACGAACCTCTGAAAGGTCTGCGCTGCGTTACGCAACCCAAAGGTCATGTATGGGAATTCGTATAAACCGAATGGAGTAGTAATAGCTGTCTTCGGTATATGAGGTGGGTAGATTGGAATTTGATTATAAGCTTTAATCATATCGATTTTAGAAAATATAGTACTACCCGCGAGGTGGTGTGAAAAATCCTGTATGTGCCTTACTGGGTATCTGTCGGGTATTGTACGAGCGTTAAGAGCACGGTAATCGCCGCACGGCCTCCATCCATCGTCCTTCTTCTTAACCATATGTAGCGCTGAAGACCATGGACTGTCTGATCGCTTGGCTGTTCCATTGGCCAGCATGTCGTCGAACTCCTTCCTAGCTCCTTTTAAACGATCAGGATCTAGACGCCTTGGTTTATTCGATACCGGAGGGCCGGGGGTAGTATTAATGTAGTGGACGGTATTGTGTTTAGGCTCACGTACAGTACCTGCAGGTCGGGTCACCTCGGGAAACTCACGCAGGAGCTCGTGAAATCCCGTCGTTCCAGCTACAGTCTTTACGGATGCCACGTCGTCTGGTACCCTCTGGTATGATGCGGGGACGGAGAGAGATGTAGTCCCATCAATCAGCCTGTGGTTGCGGCAATCTATAATGAGATTATAAAACTTTAAGAAATCAATTCCTATTATCGGTTTTGATATGTCCGCTATAATGAAATTCCAGGAGAAGGCACGTCGCAGTCCTAGGTCCAGGTTAAGTTGTATAGGGCCATAGGTATTTATGGCGGTTCCGTTGGCAGCTGTAAGGCCATATTTCGTGGTCGTGCAGGGTGTTCGAACTGCAGAGCGTGGAAAAACACATAAATCAGAACCAGTGTCTATTAAAAATAATATTTTCGAATGTCGGTCGGTTACAAAAATACGGCCTGTGTTGGTATTGCAGTGGTAGGCCGCTATTTCCGACTGCCCCTTGAGTTTTCCGACGACCATTGACAGGGTTGTCGACACTTTTTCGCCTGTGAGCCGTAAATATAATGATACCAACAATGAGGGTGGCCTTCAGGTAGTTGACGTGGTCGCGAAGTAGACCTAACTCTAGTACTCCTACTTCTAGATCGTTGGCGGGTACGAGCATGACGCGTTATCTGCGTTTCACTTACTTGCTGTGTAAGTAAAGCCACTTGCCTGGTTAACTCGGCGATCTGTGTTACCATGCCTTCCATGAGGGTAGACGAAACTGGGGCCGTCGCACTCGCTACCTGAGGTACGCCTGTAGGTGCTATTTCGTGCACTTTGTCCGCTAAGTCCACCATCTTGTCCATGGATAGGTCGGCCTGTGAAGCAACAATTGTTTGCACATTATTTGGTAACCGACTAGACCACAAGGTCCTCAAAAAATCCTCTGGTACCGCCGGTCCAGCCAGGTGTTGCAGGTGTCTGTAAAACTGGGACGGTTTTCGATCGCCCAACTCTTCGTGCATTAATAGCTGTTTTACTTTCCGCTCTTGCGAAGCTGACAAGCGTTTTATGAGTTCTGCCTTTAACTTTTCATATTTATCAACTATTGGAGGGTTGGTAATTATATCTTTCACCTCTGCTATATACCGGTGGTCTAGCACACCGATTACGTGGTAAAACTTCGTGGTGTCGGTTGTAATATTAGCAAGAGTAAACTGACCTTCCATTTGAGCAAACCACAATCCCGGTTCTTCCGGCCAAAAGGGTGGGGCACGTACTCCAACGCGCAGCGTTTCGGGTCCAAATCCATCTCCTTTTGGGTCAGGCATCTCCGTCTTCAATCACGTCGGGGGTCACCAATTTGTAGTTGCTCTGAAGGTGGCAGTGAAATAAAAAGTTCTTTATATTTGGTTAAGGTCGTACACCGATTTAATCCGTAACAGATAATATGATACAATTATTAACGTAACTAGTACAGCACAAGAAACGGGTGGAAAGTAGAAATATTACAAATAAATAGTTTTTAAAGTTAATTTTTACGAAGAGATAGTTTTACGTAGTTAGTACTTGTCGAAAGAGCGATTTTGTCGAATACGGCTCGCGCGTGCGTTCGTCGTCGGAGTGCTGTATCGACTGCCCTCCGCGACCGAGCGACAGCGATTTTAAGTGTCCATCACCGGGCGCCGAGGGGCTTGAGCGGCGCGGGCGGCGCGGTACATCTGCACTCGTAGCTCGCCGAGACGCCACAGTGACTTTAAATATCTAAACCTAAGGTTGGATTTATATTAAAGACCAATAATTGAGTGATAACCATTATCATTTGTTCTCTATTTGGGTGTAATTTATCCATAACTATCTGAGCCTCGCCTTTTTAACCGCGGTACAACAACAACCGCAGGTAACGCCGGGTCGAAGCTAGTCTAAAAAAGTAGCCTAAGTCATTCCATACATCATCAGCTATCTGCCATTGAAAGTCCCTTAAAAATCAGTACAGCCGTTCCAGAGATTAGCCGGAACAAACAGACAGGCAGACAAAAATTGTAAAAATTTTGGTAAATGTACCGTCCATACATACATATGCATTTAACAAAAAGCGGTTATTTTAATATTACAATCAGACACTCCAATTTAAGTATTTTTATCAGCCGTCTGATATCCCGGACTATTGTAATTACCTACCATGGCATGGGATCTGCTTATTTTGGGATCAGTTGAGCGTGTGTAAACTTATTGTTAATATTTTCAAATACTCTGATACATTAGTTGTCTTAGATTATAACAAGATCACTCAAGGTATTCAAGCCACGCTGATTTTAGAATGAACGGACCGCTTTGACTGAGGCGGTACTACCCACTTTCACAGAAAACCCATATTTTATTGTACGGATATCCCCTCAGATACCACCAACTGATAGTTATGTCGGACTCGAACCGACTAGAAACCACCGTCTCGGGTACTAGAAGCCTGGGAACTAGGTTCACCCTTGGAAGAAAATCCCTGGAAACTGAAGACCCACCTAAAATGACGTTTGTCGTGTTTAGTTGGTGAGTGCGGGACCTGAGGTCCAATAATGTAGAAGCATTTCAATAGATGTCCATGCTGCGTTCTTGCATTACCTGTATTCCCAATGATTATGGTGAGTGGTGACCATCACTCTTGGATTCTGCTTATACTTTTTATCAGGCGGAGTAGAGTCACTGTGGTAGGCTAAAAAAAGACTGCACTGATTGGGGCAATGATCTACTAAAAACACAATTTAAACACACATATGCTAGAGTGATTATTTTATATAGATAGTGCAAAGTTGGAAAATTGTACACATTGATCGATTAAAAGGTAATTAGTAATCGATTGAAGTTGGTTTCTAATTCCCTTTAGCTTTTAAGGTCAATAATCTAAAAGAAGGAAAACGACAGAAAGAAAACGGCAAATGGTTTCAGAAACGAATTTAATCAGAAATAAATAAAACAAAAAGAGTTCAAAGAAATTCAATTTCCACTGTCTTAGTGGATGTCTCGAGCAAAAGCCACAAAGATCCAAAACCAATACTATTTAATATACAAAAATACCTACTACATATTCACGATCAAAAGTGATTAAAATTTATTCAATTGAATATGTTATCTGGTTTCATAGTACAGACTTTACTTAGTTTGGGATCAAACTGATAAGATAAGGTAATTTTATTTGCATAAAACAAGTGTTAACTTGATGACATAGTTTAAAATTTAGTTCTTAATTTTTTTTATAACAATAAAAATGTCACGTCGTCGTGATACATCACTGACAAATAAATAAAATTGGAGTGTCTGTTTGTAATATTAAAATAACCGCTTTTTACTAAATGCATATGTATGTATACAAGCTACATATACCAAAAATGTAGTTAAAAAATTCTGTCTGTCTGTCTGTCTGTCTGTCAGTCTATCTGTCTGTCTGTCTCGGGTAATCTCTGGAACGGCTGGACGGATTTTGACGGGACTTACACTGGCAGGTAGCTGATGATCCGGGGAGTAACTTAGGCTACTTTTTTTAGACTAAGTTTGTCGCGCGGCGTTACTCGCGGTACAACAATAACCGCGGGTAACACCGCGGGGTTTAGCTAGTTAAAAATATAATTGTAGATAGATAAAATTTAAACACACACACACACAAACCATTATGAGGATTAATTCATAGTATCTGCCAAAAACTCCCCAAGACTATAGTAGGCTTTCTGTATCAATATTTCTTTGAGCTTATGTTTGAATTTGTTTTTTTTGAGGTCTTTATACTGGTGGTGTGTGAGAGATGTGTCAAATCAATGTTATTATTACTTAGGAACTATAATCATACTCTCGGGTTCGATGTCCAGGTTGGACCAAATGTTACAATCCTTTATTGCATAAAGAAATTTATCTCTTTTTGTGACGTGTATGTAAACGAGTATCAAAGTTAATTAGAGCAATAACTGTAATCCTTCATCTGAAAAACAGAATATTCAGAGCAAAGTACTCCACTGTCTAGACATAATTTTATCAGTTTTACTGAGGTGGTTCATAAAAATCGTCGTTAAAAGTAAGTTAGAGTATAAACAGAGTAGATAAATAGATAGATAGAAAACTCTTTATTTGTACACCGTATTACAGTTTTACAAGAAATTACAGAAAGTAACAAATATATAAAGTACAAAGGGCGGCCTTAGGATGGATCAAGATGTACCGGAGATAGTAGCAGTTGACGGTGCAATGAGTTTTGATGAGTGATCCAATGATTATAACTTGTAGTAAGCAGTAGTGAGTAATGACTGAATATCATGAAAATGAAATGAAACATGATTACATATGTACTAGCTGACTCGTGCCCACTTAGGCGATAAACATTGTTTTCCCCGACTTACTTTGCAAATCCGGCTACCACGAAAAAGTTTTTCCACTTTTCGGTTTATTATATGTCCTATGTTACACACAAAAAACGTAGCCTCCTATTGATAAAAGAATTATCAAAATTAGTTCAGTAGATTCAAAGATTACCCCTACACCGTCACAAACTCGCAAAACCACAAACTTCACCTCTTTATATATAATACTAGCTGAATCCCGCGGTGTTACCCGCGGTTATTATTGTACCGCAAGAAACACCGCGGTTAACAAGTTATTCCTTGGATCATCAGCTACCTGCCAGTGAAAGTCCCGTCAAAATCGGTCTAGCTGTTTCTGACATTACCCGGAACAAACAGACCGACTGACAGACAGACAAAAAATTTTTTAACTACGTATTTGGTATATGTACCGTATAAACATACATATGCATTTAGTAAAAAGCGGTTATTTTAATATTACAAACAGACATTCCAATTTCATTTATTTGTATAAATATATATATATATATATACAATAGTATAGATTATCCACAACAAAGCGCTTTATACAATAGCTCTTGTAGTTTACTAATTATTTCAATCCTCAAATATTTAACTAAATAATTAACTTGAAATTATTAATTTACTCCTGTTCAACAGAGAGCTTGGAAATTGCTAATGAATGTATCGGAAATCCGTAAAAAAATATTATGTATCTGTGGCAGAGAAATAAATTACAAAGCTCCACAGATTAAACAGAAAAAGTTCTGATACAATTCAATTTTTTATATAAGCTTTTTCGACAATCTCTGCCACAACAATTTAAAAGCTCAGATTAGATTTTTTTTGTGATATTATAATAAACCAAATATCATAATAACTGACTTAAAACGGAGATTTTAAACGCAGGCCAAGTGCGGGTTGAGGACTGGCAAGACAACGTTGAGGCTACGTGTGGAAACTTTTTAGTTTACGACATTCTTTCTTTTGATATTCGAACAAGGGTTTTTTGATATTGACAAATGTCATGTGACTTGATATATTATATAAAAATTTTCCCTGTGCAAACAACGTTTTTTGCTTTCATATCCTAGTTATCTAGTTTATTTCAACAAAAGGTTATGGGCCTATCCACGAAAGTTGCCATTAAAAACCTCTGCGGACTAGATGACTACTCTACGTGGAAATTCGCAATGAAAATGATTCTGATAAGAGAAAAATTGTTCACGTATACGTCAAAGTACCCGGATTCCAATGACTCCATAGGCATCGAGAAGGACCAAGATGCACTGGCTTTGATCTGTCTGCATGTGGATACCTCACTCTACACGTATGTACAGGATTCAAAGCATGCCAAAGACGCTTGGGATAGCTTAGCGAAAGTGTTTGAGGATAAAGGTGTGAATCGAAGGATTACCCTGATGAACGCTTTGCTGGAGAGACACTCGTCGATGCATGATTATGTTGCTGCTGTTATGTCTCTATCTCAAAAGTTGAAGGATATTGCCACCGGATTTGACGATGACCTTGTAGCTGTTGTGTTGCTGAGAGGACTACCTGAAGAGTACAGACCTATGCGTATGGCACTGGAACACTCTGGGATGAAGTTGACTTCAGAGAACGTACGACAGAAGTTACTACAGGAGGATTCACGTCAAAATTGCAGTACATCGTCTTCAACAGACTCGGCATTAGCAGTGAGTAAGAGTCGGAAACGGAATGGGAACAAGGACAAGAATATGACCAAAGTGAAATGCTATAAATGTGGAAAGCATGGGCATAAGAAGCCAGACTGTCAAGAAGGAAGAAAAGCAGATGATTCGACCTCCAAAAGGAAGGATGTCGTGAGCCTGTCTTCGTCCAGTATCGGGGACTCCTTCAATCCGACGGAGTGGTACATCGACAGCGGGGCATCTTCACATATGTCTTTCCAGAAACATTGGTTTAAAGATTTGGTCATGAATATCGGTATAAGTAACGTGACATGTGCGAATAGTGATAAGATGGAATGCACGGGTAAGGGTGACATCATGGTGAGTATGAAAGGTAGAATGTTTGCCGTGAGGGATGTCATGTATGTACCTGGTTTGCGTGTTAATCTGTTATCTGTTTCACAGTTAGTAGAGAGAGGATGGAAGGTGATTTTTGACAGGGATGGGTGCAAGCTAATTCACCATTTGGTTCCAGGCCATTTCAATGGAAAGCTTCTGGCTACCGCAAGTGAAGTCTCTGGTATCTACAAGCTTGAAGGTTGTCAGGCGGTTGTAGATGAGACTGCGTTGGCGTCAGTGAAAGCAGGTAATCCTTTGATGTTATGGCACCGGCGGCTTGGGCACGTAAATGAGCGAGATTTACATAAGCTTCCGGGTATGGATTTTGGAAAGAGCGTAATGGAGCCTTGTGTCGCCTGTATTAAGGGGAAGGCACATCGTTTACCTTTTCCAGTTGGTGAGGCTGAGAAGGCAGTTGAGAGACTGCAACTGGTTCATGCAGATATCTGCGGTCCAATGTCTGAACCGTCGTACGGTGGATCTCGATACATGCTAGTAATTGTAGATGATTTTACACGTAAAACTTTTGCATTTTTCCTTAAATCAAAAGATCAGGTTTTGGATTATTTTAAAGTTTTTCTAGCATCTGTAGAGGTTGAGACCGGGTTGAAGCTGAAGTGCATACGCACGGACAACGGAACAGAGTTTGTGAACAATAAGTTTGATGGGTTTCTACGCAAAAAGGGGATTAAACATCAATTGACTGTTCCCTACACTCCAGAGCAGAACGGCGTAGTGGAGCGAGCAAATCGTACTATCGTGGAGATGGCTCGTACTATGTTGGTGGAGAAAGATCTTAGTTGGAAACTGTGGGCGGATGCGTGTTCTACTGCTGTGTACACGAAGAACAGGCTGCCTCACAGTGGTAACAACGGTAAGATTCCTGAAAAGTTGTGGACAGGAAAGGCTCAGTCATTCGATCATTTCAGAGTTTTTGGATCTAAGGCGTTTGTGCACGTACCAAAGGAAACTCGGAAGAAATGGAGCCCTAAAGCGGAAGAACATATCTTTGTTGGTTACTGTGAAGAAACCAAGGGATACCGTTTCATTAATCTTAGTAATCCACGCGTTACAGTTAGAGCAAGGGATGTAGTTTTCTTGGAAGACTCTACAGCAGCGATTTCAGAGAATCCTAGTCAACTGGTAGACAACGGTGACAAAGGTGCTGAAGTTATCTGGGAATTTGCAAGGGTAGAAGACCAGTCAGGTATGTCACCTGGTACTGCAGAAGCTTCTCAAGGGTCGAGTCCTACAGATGAAGCTGAGGTGTATAAAGACGCGGAAGTGGAAGTAGGAGAAACGGCAGATAGCAGAGCAGAAAATGTTGAAGATGAAGAGCAGACTGTTGATAGAGGAGAATCAAACGAGGTTGAGTATCGCTATCCTCTACGTAATAGAATGCGAGACAGAAATCTTCATGGACTTGCATGCTGTACTGAGCAGGAGCCTTTGACAGTTAAGGAAGCCTTGAGTCGGGAAGACAAGGATAGCTGGAAGGAAGCCATGAAGAAAGAGATGGACTCTATGTACGAGAACAAAGTCTGGAAGCTCGTTGACAAGCCACCTGAAACTAAGATCGTGGGGAACAAGTGGATCTTCAAGTACAAGTATGATGCAGATGGTAACAGGACCTATAAGGCTCGACTTGTTGCGAAGGGTTTCAGTCAGTCCTACGGGGTCGACTACTTTGAAACTTATTCACCGGTCGTGAGAAGATCAACAGTCAGACTGCTGCTATCGTTGGCTATTGAAAAGGACTTTTTCATTAGCCACTTCGATGTGAACACCGCCTTTTTGAACGGTGATTTACATGAAAGAGTTTATATGCGACAACCGGAGGGTTGCATAGACAATGACTCGAAAGAAAAAGTTTGCTTATTAGAAAAAGCGATATACGGTCTCAAACAAGCTTCTCGTTCGTGGAATGAAAAAGTGAATGAAGTGTTATTGTCTTTGAACTTCAAGCGCTGTGACTTTGATAGCTGTCTTTACAAAAATAATAATTTTTATATCGCTTTGCACGTTGATGATTTTATTTTATTTTACAAAGACAGAGCGCAAAAGGAAGAGTTGTTGAACAACCTTCGCAAGCATTTCAAGATGAAGGATTTAGGGGAAGCTAGGCAAGTTTTGGGGATGCTTTTGTATAGGACGGATACCGCAATATATTTGAGTCAAGAGAGGCTTATTTCAAAGATCTTGGATGAATATGGTATGAGCGATTGCAGACCGGTGAAAACTCCGATGGAAATGGATTTCCATAAAGTCATGGCGGAAGGGGAAGGAGGTAAGATCTTGTCCTGCCAAGACTGTCGTCGTTATCAGGCGCTCATAGGGTCGCTGAACTATTTAGCCTGTAACACACGCCCGGATATTGCGGCTGCAGTTAATTTCTTGGCACAGTATAATTCCTGTTGTGAAGAACGCCACTGGAAAGCAGCTAAGCATATCTTAAGGTACCTTAGGGGTACAAGGGATCTATGTTTGATATTTCCCAAGTCGCTAGTGCAGGACATCACGGGATTCGTAGATGCTGACTGGGGAGGGAACATCAAAGATAGAAAATCTTATTCTGGATTTATTTTTAGATGTGGGAACTCGTTGATTAACTGGGAATGCCGGAAACAAGCTTGTGTGGCACTGTCATCAACGGAAGCCGAATATATTGCACTTTCGGAGGCTACCAAGGAGGCAGTTCACTTGCGGCAGCTGAATGCATTTATAAGAGGTGAATCTCTTAGATCTATTTGCATTTTTGTAGATAATCAGAGTGCTATGAAACTTGCGTACAATCCTGTAGCGCATAGAAGGACGAAACATATAGACATAAGAGCCCACTATGTCGGAGATTGCATTGCTAAAAATGTTGTACGTCTGGACTATGTGTGTACGCAGGATAATCCAGCAGATGTGCTTACGAAACCACTAGGTCGTGTGGCATTTACCAAATGTGTGCGCGATCTGAGTTTGGGTGTGTGTGGTATGGTGTGATGTGAGGATATCTGATGGATGGATGTTGTTTGAGGGGAAGTGTGGAAACTTTTTAGTTTACGACATTCTTTCTTTTGATATTCGAACAAGGGTTTTTTGATATTGACAAATGTCATGTGACTTGATATATTATATAAAAATTTTCCCTGTGCAAACAACGTTTTTTGCTTTCATATCCTAGTTATCTAGTTTATTTCAACAAAACTACGTCATCTTGTCGTTGGATGTTTTTAAGCCACCCAAAGGCCTCCAACTAAGCTGCACGACTGTTATCATATGATAACAACTGCATAACGTGACCTCCGAATCACGGAGACGCTCATGGTAACATGCAACTAGCGGTCACACATCCAGGTACTGACCGCGCTGTCGTTGCTTGCCCTTTGTGATTGTTTCTAATCACAGAGTGCAACTGGGCTGTGAGCGCCTCAACTGGGCTATGAGCGCCGGTTTTTAATTAGGAGGATACATTTCCATCTCATCTAACTACATAGTTTATTACAATTCAGCATTATCTCGTCACGTTGAAGTCATTGATACTATTTATCCGAGTACGGTAAATTCGATAGGAACGGTTATAGTATTAAAGGTTTATGTACGTTTGTATGTACCATCGAAGCACCAAGACTACTGAACCATTTCAATGGACGAGTTATCAATAGATGCATAATAATGGCCTAGATGAAAAAGGGTATATAAATTTTATCTAAAGTTTTTACGTAATTGGGTTATAGTTATTTAAACTTTTTCTTGTTAATAATTCATTATTTTCCAACATATTTCCGTAGGGCAGACCTACTACCGATTTCATTTTATTGTAGAGAAACAAAATCTCATTAATGTGTAAACTCGAACGTAAACTAGCAATTAAAAGCTTAGTTGTGGAATCAATGTCTGCGAATTGAAGCCGATAAGTTAAGTTTAACACACGTAATGTGTCACGCCAATATTTGCAAAGTATTTAATTTAGTAAATCTTTTTGTTTTATTAACAAAAACATTGAGTAAGTTGAACAACAAATACAACTCTTAAAACGGGTCTAATTACTTTTGTCTATACATACTGATCACTAATATTGAAGTGTACATTTATAAAACAACTTTTTACAAAAACAAATGTAGCTTTACAAGGTATTTATTCCGAAAAATTGTCTATCTAGTTAATCAGCTTAATCTCTGGAACAACAAGTGACCTGATTTTGACGAGGCTGACTAACCGACATTTAGGAAATTTTCATCCACAGATAGTAGCGTTATAAAGAGTAACTTAAGCTGTTTTTAATTCTGAAAGCATGACGGACTGAAATTCGGACACGTGCCATTCATCCACAGGGAAAATAAAACTGAAGGTAATGTCTTCTATTGCCACATAATATTGTGTATAATAATTTATATAAAACAATGACACAATATACAATTATTTCGTCAGTGCTATAATAATAATTACCAGCTAAAAATACAATAAAAAATAAACACGACGTAAAAGTAAAATAGAAATAAACACGAACTCAAAATACAGAAATGAAAAATAACAAAATGGTTCCTGTAGATTATTGCGTCGTAGTCGGATATAGGAAGGAAGCACGAACAAAGATGATCGATCGAGCGAAAAGAAAATGTTGCACCTGTATTAGGAATGGAAAGTTTCTTAAAAAACTATCAATTCAGATAACAGTGCTTTAAATTTTGAATCTCTGTCGCACATACACACTCGTAGTTAAACATATCAGTGTATGTGGATTTACATATGCTTATATGTATATGGATAGTGTCATATACCACCTACATAATATTTACCTAATTAAGTGCAGGCTTTCACAGACAGCGGTACTCACCTATCGGTGAACCCGGTCATTTATCCCCTATTTCATATAAGGTAGTAGAGCCACGATGACTTCAGCACGACCGACCCCGATCGACTGGGCCTGTACTCTTACAGAAACCGAACTTAAAATGTCAGCATTCGTACTATTGTGTGTTATACCGGTGTGTTACATCGGTGAGTGTAAGACCTGAGGTTCAATGATGCAGAACGATCTCAATAGGCCGTCATGATGTGGGTCACCATGCTGCATTGTTGCATTGTCTACACAGCGAGTGTAATGACCACAACTTTTGGATTCTGCTAATGCTTTCCACCAGTTTCTTAATATATTTCACAGTATATTGGTATAACTTTGGATTGTAGACATTCTTTAAGGTTCTCCCGATAGCTCGTGTAGTTGTAGTGGTTCTTCTGTATAAAGTTTATATGACTTTTTAATAGTACTAACACAATTTACAAATACATCCTTAAAAAAACAGGTGTTCCAGCTAGCTATCTCTCTATAACTCTCTCAGATGATACCACTGTATCGATTTCGTACTAGTCGAACATCCTCGCAATAAATATGAGAATAATACAGAGACTAATATCATTAATACATAAAAAATAAGTCTTTACTTGCTCTATTCATGTATATATAGAAAGCAATTCCATTCAAATGATTCTTCTCATTTAAATAAATACACATAGTATATGCCAACACATGAGCATTCGTTTTCTTTAATAAATTGAGCATGAATTTGAAATTTGTACATTATTTTATTTAGAAATTTCATATTTTTCTTACGTTAGGAATGTACTGTATCATTTTCTATTTCACAGCGTATTTGTGTGATTCGTTTTGTGTTTATCGTGGAAGGTTATTTCTTTTGCGAAAATTCACACGGTAACGGCTCACAAGTTTGGCAGGTATTAATGGATAAAATTTTATCCATTTTTAAGTAAATTTATACTAAAAATCATCCCTTAGTCTTAAACGCGGTATTTATAAATTCTGTAGATTTTATATCAGATTTCATTCTCGAAAAACAAGCAAGGTCCTGCCTCATTATGTTTTTGCTTTCAGATCGTTTTAAATCTGAAAACATCGCAGGTTTTTTGGTAACTCTGGCCTTGACCGACCTAGTAAACCTTCAGATGACTCAACCCTTTAGATAGCCTTGACGTTCGCAAAATTTCAGAAATTATTTTCCCAATGTCGATAGAAATAATTAATCTATAAAGATAATGATAGAACTTACACAGATTGAGATTATTCGAAAGTACAATTAAATGTGTAAGTAAAGCCTGTCACTACAAGTTTTTTTCGTATTATAATAGTCTTAAGATTTGCCCGTAAATTAAGTATCAACATTTTAAGACAACCGTAATCCAATGCTGGTCATAAACTATAATTGCACAAGTTCAAGTGATATCAACTGTTGACAAAAGTCCAAATCATCGTTTATTTTAAACTTTTTTTAATTGGCTGAAATAGGGAGGTTCTCAATTGATAAAAAAAAAATTGGTTGCCTGTAAAGTCGGTATACGGGCGAAAGTTTTACGTGACAACGACTTTGAGTGGTAAAGTGGACGCGTGCCTTTCACTTTTTATGTCTGTCTCTCTCGCTCTTAGGCGGGCTAACCATGCCCGAGTGGAAGGGACGCGTGCCTCTCACTCGCTCTCATTGTGAGCGCATAACGTGAGCGGAGCGTAATGCAGTTTCTTGAAGTGTCACCCGGCAAACCAATTTATAAGACGTTGTCACGTCAAAAATAAGAAAAGTTAATATACTCACAATTGTAAACTAGCAAAAAATAAAAAATAAATTCTAATAGAGTGGTTGCTGATGAAAATACAAGTACATTGTGGATCGTACTATTACATTCAATCCTCCACTTCAAGTCATAAAATATATAGATATTCAAAGAGATTTTATATTGCTCCTTTCAGTTCGTTTTCAGTTTCAGCTCATTGTACTGAATATGGTTGTCTGGTCGCCTGTCATTTAGTTAGATATTCTCGTTTCCAGTGATATCTGTGCCACTACGAGTAGTAGATATTCGTATCAGCCAATCGATTTTCATTTTTACTTTGTATGATTTTAGTAATCTATTCTTACATCACTATAAAATTTGAATGTTGATAACTAATTAGGTTGTAGTAGACTCTACTCTGCCTTATAGAAAGCATAAGCAGAATCCAAGAGTGGTGGTCACCATAGTCATTGCGAATGCAGACAATGCAACAATGTAGCATGGTGACCCACACCGTGGCGGCCTAGTTGTGCTTCTGCATCATTAGGCCTCCGGTCTCACACTCACTAATAAATATGACAGCGCAATTGCTGTCATTTTAGGTTGATCTATTTTGTTTTAGGAATTTTAGTTCTTTATTAGTATTCCTTGTTTGAAGGCCTAAAAGAGAACTAAGGTTTGGCGTCCGTTCGTCTATCCATGGTTTAGCTAAGAGATTGCTTTTTGTGGTAATAGTATAAAAGTAATAAAAAATGACATTCTACATGTAAAAAAACATTGTGAGATATTGTCAGAAAAATCTTCTAAAATAAATAATACTTTAATAATTTTATTTTTACTTTAATCAAGTACCCTCTTCCCTTACAAGCTTAACTGTTGTGTTAAAAAAAACAAAAGAATCATGATGGTAGTTTATGCAACAAATTGACATAGGATTACAAGAGTCAAGTCAGCGGTAACTTATCTCGTTTAGTTTTAGAGGAATAGTTGCCCAACTTATTATTACCCTACTTAGAAATTTCGAACAAAATAGAAAGTTCTTAGAAAGAATAATACTTAAATGAAATTGTTACTTGGTAAAATCGTAAACTTAATAATATAATAATAAACTAGATTATTTTACACAGTTCATGGCGCCACGGGTAAATTTATGTTTTTTTAGTTCATCATTTAGTAATGAAAGTAACTTAATTTAATAACTGTAATAAATTTATTCCTCGTGAAAAATAAATTGTGATTAAAATCTCCGGCTTATTGTTATTTTTCTTGAAGCAATTTTTGTGCTGTCATTTTTTATTAATAACAAAAATTCAAGAACAATCATCTAATACATTTATTCTGACCTAGACAAAAAAAAATTACGAATAATTTGTTCTTTTCTGTTATTTCGCTAAGAAAAATCTAATTGATAATAACTGGTGTATAGTATCTTTCCCATCGCTACGACAATGATTTCATTCGCAGGGACGGAACTGTGTAACCAAATGTCGAGGGAAGTGTTATCTATTTAATTTAACCATTAAATATGCATGCACGGTGTTAGTGTTGGCCATCCGATGGTAGTTTGAATTTACACAGCTTGTGTTCGTAAAACCCGCTCTTTCTGTGTGTAAAAAAGTAGCTCGTAACTCGCAACCTCGCAAGCGTCTCTTAAAAGGAAGAAGTTTCCACTGTCGCCGTTTTACCAACATTTTTTTGGTCTTAACGTAAATGTATTACAGCACATAACCTTCATGCTAAAAAGGTAAGCAGTCATGAGGACTGTCGACAGAAGTGAGTGAAAGACAGACAGTAAAACTCAAAACTATAAGCAAACAGTTGTTTAAGCTCTCCTGAAATGAACCTCTTTGCTCTTGAAATAAAATGTGCTATAAAAAGAAGTAAAATATAACCACAGAAATGCTAAAGGTATATGTTAATGCTATACAGTATAAACATTTTATCAGAGAGAAGCCGGGCTTTCATCTAGTATTTTTATAAAGTATTTAGGTACTCATTTTCTTTCACCATTTCTTCGTCACTTTTTTCATTAATAGATGCGCTTTCTTCATTTTCCATATTTTAAACGCTTATTCATATGAATAGATACATACATATTATTTATACATAGAAAACACCTAAACCTATTTTTATATACAACATAAAGTAAGGAACATTGCTTAAATTTCTTATACCATTTTTAACCGACTTCAAAAAAAGGAGGAGGTTTCTCAATTCGACCGTATATATATTATTTTTTTTATGTTTGTTCGCGGATAACTTCGTCGTTTATGAACCGATTTTGATGATTCTTTTTTTAATAGAAAGGAGATATCCCAGCGATGGTACCATGATAAGGACACTAAGACCTGATGATGGCATCCAAGAGAAATCGAGTCAAACCTTGAAGTCGGTTTTATTTTTGTTAAAATTTTTGTATTACATAATTTTAAACATCTCTTTACTTGAATACTGTGTTACCAAGTCAATTACATTATTAAATAAGTTTTGTATAAAATACTTTATACTCGTTGTACCAGAATACTGGTTTCAAGTAATTAAAAGAGAACCAAAAAGAAGATAAAAGAAAAACAAAAGGCGTCTTTGAAACGTGTCGCTTTGTGTGTTCTCGGAATTAATTAAAGTCAGGCTTTTCATAAGTATAACCATTTAGAGTAAAATATATTTTGAATTTCGAAGATGTAAAATAACCGCCACCAACTCAAGTCTAGACCTGATGGTTTTTTGTTTCTTTAAAAATTATTCACCTTGCTATATAAATAGTTTTCATTAAGATTATCATTTACATTATAGTGCTACATAAATATATGGAATACTTATTATATGAAATGACAGATCGATTGACAAATTTGTCTACCAATCTGACATGCAACGGAAATAACGATTGTTTATGCGATTGTGACGGTAATATCCCTAATATTAGCTTGGTCAATTTTGAATACAAACCACAACCCAGAAATATCATAACAAATACTGTTATAATTTAAGGATAGATGAGTTCATAAGCTTCTTCATTTGTTACACTTTCATTTTATGAATAATTCAATTAACCATTAAGAAATTTTCTTACCAAAAACAAAGAGATTCCGTGTTGTGACCGGATTAAATATGCCAACTGTTGCCACACCTAATTGTACCGTGTAGAAGATCAGTCTAAGGGAGCCAACTACTCAACTACGTTATGTATGCATGCATGGATAGGCCTATACTAGTAAAGGCTGCTGATAAAGAAACAAAGAGAAATGTCTTCAAAATATAGAAACATAGCTGCCTATTACGTAAGTAAAGCTACCCACCCTAGCTTCAAAATAAATTCGAAATATAAATATATAAATATTTCGGACATTTAAACACACAACGCCATCTAGTCCCAAGATAAGCAGAGCTTGTGTTATGGGGTACTAGACAACTGATACAAATATATATATACTTTTTTTTTTGTAAATACATACATATCATAAATAGAACACACCCAAAGTCCGACCCGGGAATCGGATCCGAGACCATATAGCAATACGAGTATGCAACATGATTTTCCTTCCTCCTCGATTTTCCTAAATCTTAAAAACTTTCCTTCATTAAATATTAAACCATTTCGCATAAAACGTGTGTAAAGTCTCAACTGACAGCGTTATAATAGAGCGATATTCAAGCACTTTTATAATAGAATATTTGGTGCAGGTCTGAGCAGCTCAACGGTACGTTGCTGACTTTGACGACGGTCAGCGGTTTCTTTTGTAGATTGTGCTTTTCAGCCGTTTTTATTGTAAACTGAATACGATAACTGATAATAGAGCTTGCAGATAAATTCTATTATATAATTTTATGAAACATTCAAACGGCTAAGGGAAGAACACTATTTATGGATGGAAAATCGACTACAGTTGTCTTCGACCGCGTACGCGCTTGCTTGATATCAATGATCGCATGCTCCTTTTAATCTTAAACACTTCTCCATAGCCAGAAGAACAGTTCAGCACCAATAATTTGGGTCTTCTACCTCGATACTACAGCCCACAGAGAACTCGACCATGGCCAAAAGAATGGGTTCTCTGGGAGGACCCCATGATTATGTGAGGAAAGGGGGACTCAAATGGTGGTAATGCACCCATGTCTCTTGGATTGGATTTACTATTAGGTAGCATTGTATAAATTTGATTATTAATTCTATATTATTAAAAAAAATCATTAGTATAGTCCGTTCGTTTAGATAGTGTCGGTGCACCGGCACGCATTGTGGTTATTGTTGTGAAATACGAATATATTAATTCATACAACCGCATAAACCAACAAATCATATCTACTTGCTCGTTAGTGAATGCCTTTTGATTTTGTGGTGGCTTGCCGCACGATTGCCAGTGCGGCGCGGCAGCGCGATAAAGGTGACCGTATCTAAGCGAATGGACTATAACTCTGTCTTTTACGTTTTTGTGTCTAAACCTCTGTACCAATTTCAGCGAAATTTGTCATTTCTTTAATTCTTGAGGAAGGACATACGCTACTCTTTACCGTGATAAGCGACATACACGTGGGCAATCGTGGACAAAAGCGAGTTGTTGAGTGATGTTGCCTCGGCAAGGTTTTAAAGATGTCAAGATTTTCCTAAGCTTTTTTTTTCTTTTTTGAGATAAATACAATAAGTATTTGTTAATATATAATTGTACCAAGAAATAATAATGATACGAACATCTGTACTGTTTCTGAGTATGTTTCTGATAAGAAAAATGATTACCGAATTACGTGAAATGTTTATTCTTATACATATATCTTAATCTACACAGATGAATGTAATTCTCATGACATATACTATGAAAAATCGGTCCACAATTAACGGAGTGATTGGTGAACACACATAAAAAAGAATTAACTTACAGAAGGATATAGAACCTTTTCTTTTTTGAAATGGGTTAAAAATTCAAAATAAATTTACATTATTGGCATTTGTAATTTTTAACAGGAACTTACTTTATTCAGTAGTAGCTTTTGCCCCGCAGTTCTAACCACATGTATATCATCATGAAGTTTATCCATGCCAAATTGCATTGAAATCGGTGCAGCAGTTTAGCCGTAACAAACAGACAACAGTTACTTTCAAATTTATTTTATAACTAGTTGAAGCCGCGGTGTTACTCGCGGTTATCATCGTACCGCGAGTAACGCCGCGGGACAAAGTTAGTCTAAAAAAGTAGCATATGTTACTCCCTTCATCATTAGCTACCTGCCAGTGAAAGTCTTGTCAAAATCGGCCCAGCCGTTCCAGAGATTACCTGGAACAAACAGACAGACAACAAACAGACTGACAAAAAAATTTAAAGTAACTTTTTGGTACATGTACCATATGCATTTAGTAAAAAGCTGTTATTTTAATATTACAAACAGACACTCCAATTTTATTTATTTGTATAGATTTATGAATGTAAAGGGAAATACTTTCTTTTAAACTTAATGTTTTTTGTTTTTTAAAGTTTTGAAAGAATTCAAATCAATGTGAGCAATTGTCTTAAAATGCAGTGATGGAGCCAATCGTTAACGCAATCGTGTTGTGTGGATACGCGTGACTGGAAATCGTAAGAATTAAATCCAGCTTGACTTGTATTGTGGCACAGGAGGAACCAGCTTGGTTCTTGAATCCACTCTTACTACCTATATTGCTGTAAAAATTTATTTTTCCGTGAAAGAGTGTGTAACAAACATCCATACATCCTTACAAACTTTCGCATATATATTTTTTTTTAGTAAATAATAAATAAGTATTTCGGACATCTAACACACAAAGCCATCTAGTCCCAAGCTAAGCAGAGCTTGTGTTATGGGTACTAGACAACTGATATAAATACTTATTTTTTTGTAAATAGATAGAAAACACCCAAATTCCGAAACAAATATTTGTAGATCATACAAACATTTGGTTCGACCCGGGAATCGAAGCCGAGACCTCAAGCACAGCAGTCGCATACGCTACCACTGCGCCAATCAGGCAGTCAAAGATATTAGTTTGATTAACAGTAAATTTCAATGTTCTCATTTTCTAAATAAAATTACTTAAATTGCATGTTATCGGTGTTCATGTTATGCAATTGAAGTAAATGTCTGTTAAGTTGAAAGCATTAATCTAAGAAATTACAGACTCAAATTCTTTATATACCTACAATCCTACATAAAGGATATCTATACTTAATATATAAAGTTGAAGAGTTTGTTTGTTTGTTTGGTTGTTTGTTTGTTTGAACACGCTAATCTCAGGAACCGCTAGTCCGATTTGAAAAATTCTTTCAGTGTTAGAAAGCATATCATCACGCTAGGACCAATAGGAGCGGAGCACCAATGAAAAATGTTGCGAAAACGGGGAAAAATTATCACGCTACGGGCAATAGTAGACGCAAACGAGGTTGCGTGGCTCGGCTAGTATATACATAAAGCTATATGAAAAATGTTACAACAACGGCGTTCATTTAAAAGTTTATTCTTTTAAAACTAGAAATAGTTTTAGTAAAGTCATATAAATATACTATTTAAACTATATAATACGTGTACGAGTTACTAATACAGAGTACAAACAATGTGGTAACTATATTACTTGGAGTACATCACTAGTTCCTGATCCAGTTTAGAATTCGAGTAAATTCAATTAAGTGGCACGTATTCGCTAATATTCGGTTGCAGCTTCAGGTATACCAGTTAATCGGGTTGTGCACTCGGCCGAATATACCTGGGGCCTCTTGTTTGACTGCAGATTAATTTGATCATGGATGAACAAGTGTTTCACTGAATGTACAAATGTGTTGCATGCTATTGTAATTGAAAAACGTAGACGCAAGCATAAGAAAAAATGGGGGACAGTCCTTGGGCAAGCACTAAGTAACTCGTAAAGCGTGCGGTGACGATGATGCGACGCCATATCATCTTTCTAGCCTTTTTATTCCCAAAATTTGGGGTCGGCTACTAGTTCAATCGGTATTACCTGAATATCAGTTTTTACACGGAGCGACTGCCGTCGGACCTCCGCAACTCTAAGGGTAAACTGAATTCGAACTCGTTGCCAGTATTTTTTTTTTCACGCTATATGTTCACCCAAAAAGTAGAAACACATAAATACACACTATATATATATATATAGTTCATGGAATGCGTTAGGTGACGATAACGTGAGTTCCATGATTTTTGTTCACTCAAAAACTGCTCAACGCGCATAGTAAGAAATTTTCACTTCAAAAATATCTAATGAGTTCGTCACGATATGTGATAAAATGTGAAGTGAAAATATTGACGGCAGAGGTCGCATCTCGCAACATGACAATCTTAATCAATATGCAAAGATCGACATGCCCACTTTTGAAAAGATCTAATTTAACTCAAACCTTTTTACAAACACTTCTACCTTTTTGTACCTTGATCATTTACTGGAAGGTTGGTAGATGAATGGCATATCTCTTGAATGATCTTGCAAGGAAATGAAGAAATTAAATCTAGGCCTTTAAAGTAAGGTAAAGAAAGTTTATAGAGATATTGCCCTAAAACAGCGTTTTAAGCCGAAAGGGCAATTAAGTGTCGGATAAATTAGTAAAAAACGAAAATATCTAATTTACATCTTTTACAGATTAACCATTGAATATACTTAAATATTTCTGTTCTTATAATATAGTGTCTAGTCTTTTATGTAATAGTAACGCATATGATTTGATTTTAAAAGAAAATATCTATACAAATAAATAAAATTGGAGTGTCTGTTTGTAATATTAAAATAACCGCTTTTTAATGCAAATGTATGTATACACGGTACATATACCAAAAACATAGTTAAAAAAAATTTTGTCTGTCTGTCTGTCTGTCGGTCTGTCTGTCTGTGTCTGTCTGTTTGTTCCGGGTAAACTCTGGAACGGCTGGGCGGATTTTGACGGGACTTTCACTGGCAGGTAGCTGATGATCCGGGGAGTAACTTAGGCTATGTTTTAGACTAACTTTGTCCCGCGGCGTTACTCGCGGTACAACAATAGCTGCGGGTAACACCGCGGGGTTCAGCTAGTTTAAAATAAATACTACTACAACTCAAAGCGTATGTACTTGGTAGAAGTACAGACTTCTACTGAGTACATACGTTTTGAGTTGATTTCATGTTATTGCTTTTTTTTTCATTTATTAATTGAAATACTAATATTCATTAGTTCATAGTCAATCTCTCGGCAAATGTCCGTTTATCTCTGTTTCCCAAAATTAGTCGTCTTAATATTTTTTTCGTGCCAAAACACCCTGACCTAGCTTCAATTACGGGCTGTAGGTACGTCTAAATTTTTAAAGTAAATTGTCTTAAAAAAGCTGATGCGCAGTTTGTTGGTCGACGGGCGTTTCTTCGAGACAAAGAATTTCTGAATTTACGTACCTACCGTGTTGTTTATTCCACCAGGCTTACATTGTCGAGAAAGTTTTGAACTTTACAATTTACTGGCAAAATTTATTTCTTGCGAACTTCATTATAAAGCACGACTACGCTCTTTTTAATAAAGATATAAGTATTTATTTGTGAAATTAACTCTACACTGACTCACTACATTTGGCTTAGCGCCGACTTCAAAAAGGTTTTAGGTACCTAGCACACATAATAATACTACTATTAAAATGAACAAAGAATTAGGTATAGACAAGAATAGGCATAGCAATTTATGAAGAGCCAGTATATTTTAAGCTTTTTAGTGTTTTTTGGCGGGGAGTTTTCGTTGGATGCTTTTTGGAAGTCGGTTTTTTAATTGTTAGCAATAGTTAGATAATAATAAATTATGACGATTCAAACAGTCCTCCAACTACATATAAAAATGATTTTGACAAAAAAATAACAACCTCAAACTCAAGTAAATAATTATATTTACAATTCAATTTTTATTGTCAAAAACATTTTGCTCTAAATTTCAAATTAAGTCGGTCCGAATTTCCTCCAATTTCTCAATCTCCTAGCTACTAATAAGTGCTAATCGTGCTTTTAATAGATTTACTCTTAACGTCCACGTAAATAACAACTCTGCCTACGTAAGCACAAAAGAATGAGCTTACTGTGCAGGATGTCGACCACTTATTTACAACATAGGTTCGTTGGACCAACCCGCTCGATGATATACTGGCACGTTCGACCAACAGGAGCGTTCATTTTAGGGTTCCATAGCCAAATAGCAAAAAACGCAACCCTTATGGATTCGTCTGTCTGTCTGTCCGTCCGTATGTCACAGCCACTTTTATCCGAAACTATAAGAAATATAATGTTGAAACTTGGTAAGTAGATGTATTTTGTGAACCGCATTAAGATTTTCACACAGAAATACGAAAATTGGTTTGAACGAGATCTAGTTTTTCTTTAATACGTCATAAATCGTGAAATATGTTAAAAATAGATCAAAAATATTATGTTACTGCTACCGAAAACTTTATGGGCGAGTCCGACTCGCACTTGGCAGCTTTTTTACCTAAAAGGCTTGGAAAAAACGCCGATTGGTGTTTATTTTTCCTATTCAAAGTTAAAGTATATCAATGAGTAAACAGAGGTATACAAATGATAGCTAAAATTGGGAACTAGAAAACACATCCACGATGTATAAGTAAAACTCCTTCTTTACTCTTTCTTCTTAACTTCTGAGACAAGAGTAAATGTTAATTGGTAATTGATGGTGTCACAATTAAGTGACATCTATTTACTCCGTGTATGTGCATACACCCATTTAATAGCGTAGATGACTGTATCGTAAATAAATACCTATCACTTGTTAATTAATACGAATATTACAAAACATCTAGGAAAGTATAATTAATGTACATTTTTATTGGAAATAAAACAAATTTTAATCAATTAAACATTGAAAAATATTACTCAACTGATTCTAAATTAGAAGCGTCGCAAGTTTGTATTTAGTATCTTTTTTTTCTTTTCTGGCTTCGCACTTCGTTTGTGCATTCAGTCAATGTCGAGTTTAGTATTACATTTTTCATACAAAATTATAATTTTGACAGATGATAAAAGTAGCTAATTAGGTTGCTTACGCATAGCTAATTTTGGAGGGCTAACGAACTATAACGTGAACAGTATTCGCGGGGTAAACTTTTAAAGTTTCAATAGTGGCATTTTTTTTCATATTATTATAAAAAATGGATAATATTTACGAACGTTTAATTATACCGCAATAAAAAAATCTGCTCCGGAAGCATCCTTCAAAACAAAAAAAAGGATCATAGTGAAAGGCTAATTCTGTATGACGCAAATAATATTTATTTTTGTAGCTTTTTGTAGTGAAACCTACTACTTATTCGTTACATATTTAAGATAATGAAGAGAATGACAATGAACAGGAAACTAATTCTCTATTTATGCCAAATTTAAATAACTTTAAAGATATTTATTTATTTCTATTATTTGTGAGAGTGGCATATTGATCTGAACACAGTCTTAGGTGCTTAGTAGCCTTGAAGTTTTTACGATGCACAGCTATCTCCCATTGCTTACACAGCTTTTGATCTTGAGGAAACAAATGTACTCCGATGTTTTTGCGCCCAACACAGATGTGTTCATTATTTTCTCAATAAACATTAATATAGTTTTGATGCAAAAAGTACTATTATGTCAAATGTCAACTTTAACTTTCTATTTTTTTTACGTTGTGTTACGGTGGCGACTCTATCGGGAAAGTTTGGCAGTAATATCTCCTATTGGACTAAGGTGTCATCTAACCTATTAGCAATATCAAATTACAATAATAAAAACATAAATAATATGCAATTAGCACCCCAGGCTTGTGACGACTGAACAACAATTCGATATTTTTGTCATTTTATATGAGCAAACTAGCTGACCCACGCAACTTCGTTTGCGCCTTATATTGCCCGTAGCGTGAAAATTTCCCCCGTTTCTGAAACATTCTTCATTGTTGCTCCGCTCCTATTAGTAGTAGCGTGATGATATATACCCTATAGCCTTCCTCGATAAATGGACTATCCAATACAAAAAGAATTTTTCAAATCGGACCAGTGCTTCCTGAGATTAGCGTGTTCAAACAAACAAACAAACAAACAAACAAACAAACAAACAAACAAACAAACAAACAAACTCTTCAGCTTTATATATTAGTATAGATAATATTATTTAAATCAACTTGTTAATTTTATCGATACTTTACTTTGTTTATTACCTTCATAGCTCCTCGTAAAAAAGTAAAAGTAAAAGAATAAGAGTTCAACAACTTATCTAAAATAAGTTGTTGAACTCTTATTTTTTTACAATTTGACAAATCTGGCGTTGTGTCAACTTGTAAAAAATAAGAGTTCTTTTTCTATAGTCTCTTAATCAACATAAAGTACGAATTTAACATTAAGTAGTTTATATAGTTAATGGGGTGTGATATTAAAGTCAGTGGACTGATTTATGACGCAGTTTAAGGTCAGTGAATTTGGGTAGGGACTAGAACAAAAATGCTGATTAAATTGACGCGTTTAAAACATTCCGGCCTCTTTACAAAACGAGGGCTTATAAAGGATTTTTTGAGATAATTTAAGTCTAGTAGTAAATATTTAATTATAATTTAAGGGGTGTAAGGGAGCTACCCACAATCTTTTGTTCCAAGCCAAACTTACCTGCACGTGCACCCTGCTATATGACAAACGAGACTCTGGGGACCGACTGATGGCGGTATATCCATCCAAACAGGCGTAACTAAATACCATAGGCAGGTGACGGGCAGCAGCGTCACCGCTCACCAACCCGCTTGCCCAGTGTGGTGATTATGTAAAAGCATCAAAAATCAGGGCCCCCAGTTCCCGGCAGTTCCGTTATTCCTGGTCATGGTGGCGACCACGGTAACAGCGGGGCAGGGGGTGCTAAGAATCCGGGTTACGGGAGGTCACCACAAACGACTGACCCTGCCAACATTTAATGGCCGTACGTCGACTCGCATCTGGCACAACTTGAGGTGGAACTTGGGAAGATTAGGTGGCATAGAGGGGGAGGATACCATAAACCTCGACTAAGGCCACCTGTTCCAAGGTCATGTTCAGTGAAGTGAATTCAATGAATAAACGCGATACTGTTGCGCTTCTGTCGCGCTGCAAACTCGCTTTTTCACTTTCGCGCCACCCTCCCTCTATTCTTGCCTGCCTTGTGTGTTTAGATGTCCGAAATATTTATTTATTTATTGCGCCGATGTCAGTCACGGTCGCGCTCTTACATCGATATAGTCACTGTAGCGCGTTAGAAGTGCGTTGGCATCGCTTCGTTAGCGCGTTACAAATGCGACTGAAGCGCTTTTTTTTTGTTTTATATATTTCGGACTTCTAAACACACCACGTTATCTAGTCCCAAGATAAGCAGAGCTTGTGTTATGGGGTACTAGACAACTGATACAAATACATATATACATTTTTTTTTTGTAAATACATACATATTATAGATAGAACACACCCAAACTCCGAAACAAATATTTGTAGATCATACAAACATTTGGTCCGACTCGGGAATTGAACCCGAGACCTCATGATCAGCAGTCGCTCACGCCAACCGCGAGACCAACGAGGCAGTCAAAGCTTTAGAAGCTATCCTGTCGCGCGTTTCATAAAATCATAACTTCAAAAAGTCTACGCAATAAAACTGTGCGAGATCGTCCTTACGATTAAGATCCGAAGAAGAAGGAATAGCCTTAATCTTAGTTGTCACATCGATATTGATAACCCTACTTTTAAGTGTTGCAATAATACATAATGGCCGTTCAAGTGAAACACCCCAATACTTATCTCTTGTAATATAACAATGTTAGCTTTACCCTCGTCACTGCGCAGACATTTCTATTACAGGCTTAGTGTATTACCTGTTTTAATTAATTCTGTAAAATGTCAGGCTCTTATTACAGCGGACGATCAACGATGTATGTTTATACATATTCTTTCGACAAAATGGACAGACCGATGTAAAACTATGGTCCATTCTTCTATAGGCCAACCCAGACCCTTCACTGTACTCGCATAGTTTAATTTAATCAATGTTCGGCATTTCTTCCCGGTGTCTTGCCTTCCAGCTGTAAATTCCGACGCGTAAAGTATCTGTAAAAGATTAACTTACAAAAATAAATATCATTTAAAATATATATTATCTACCTCAAAAACATATATTTACCTACGTATAACTGTGCTGGACATATTAAACCCTGCCACGCTTCGCTGTGTCATAATGTCATAATTACGAGAAATGTGGATTAAAAAGACACGAAAAGTAAATAAGAACAACCTTCGAAGCGGGTTCTATTTTATATTCTACTAGCTGACCCACGCAACCTCGTTTGCGTCTCCTATAGCGTGATAATTTTCCCCCGTTTTTTAAACATTCTCCATTGGTGTTCCGCTCCTATTGGTTTTAGCGTAATGATATAGCCTTCCTCGATAAATGTACAATCAAACACTGAAATTATTTTTCAAATCGGACCAGCGGTTCCTGAGATTAGTGCGTTAAAACAAACAAACTCTTCAGCTTTATAACATTTGTATAGTCGTTTAATCGAAGCAGATATTTTTGAGTTTTTGAACCGAGCACAAATCAAGTTAGAAAACTTTAGAAAATATAGTTTAGATATGGATTACAACTGAAATAAGCGCCAGCAGGCGCACTCGACGTTCACGTCGGCGACATTCAGGTTATATTAAACAAATATCCATATGGAATAAGGTCTGATATGAATCAATTGACCATAAATTATTATGTAAAATGCAACGCTACCTACCCAGCTATATATCTATACAAATAAATAAAATTGGAGTGTCTGTTTGTAATATTAAAATAACCGCTTTTTTACTAAATGCATATGTATGTATTCACGGTACATATACCAAAAATGTAGTTAATTTTTTTTTGTCTGTCTGTCGGTCTGTCTGTCTGTTTGTTCCGGGTAATCTCAGGAACGGCTGGACGGATTTTGACGGAACTTTCACTGGCAGGTAGCTGATGATCCAGGGAGTAACTTAGGCTATTATTTTTAGACTAACTTTTTCCCGCGGCGTTACTCGTGGTACAACAATACCCGCGGGTGACACCGCGGGGTTCAGCTAGTATAAAATAAAGGTATTAAGACATAAAGTAAGTTCTATAAATTACTGGTTTAACTTCGTTTCTCCAGAATTCGATAGTGTGTTTACGCTGGTCACGTTCTGGAAATCCGGAGCTGTTCAAGCGAAGCAGACATTATTGTAGAGAAATATATTTAGGTGACTTTCTTTGTTATCCTTTGAAAAACTGAATAAATAACGCGCAATCTATATTGCGTATGAGACAATGTGCCTTTCAGAGGTCTGTATTACATTGAATTATATAACAACCCATATAGAAATCTTCCATGCTTAGAGTTCTAAAGTCCATTGTTAATTGTATAACCATTTGATTCTCCCTCCTTTTAAAAGTAGGGGAAGGGGAATTTTAGGGTTTCTACCCGACATCCTGTATTTTTTGTAAAATCAGGTATGAAATGTAACTAAACTAGTAAATTTTATTCCATGTAAGATACATCAACCATATATGTATTAAAATAAAATTAGGTATCCTATCGAGTTGACTATTTAAATATTTAGTTTTGCATATCATTTATATTGGGATTTCTATACTTTAATCCAAATGTTTTTTGACATCAAGGTAATTGACTAAAATTTGAATAACTTTATTAAGAATCAATTTCGATAAAACATATTAAATATGCAATTTTAGAAATACATTCAAAGCCCTTAAGTAGAAGTCACTAAATCAACATTTATTAAAATGACCCTTTGAACTTAGGAGGATATTTCAATTAAGCTGCAATAATTCATTTGTTCTCATGCGGGTATTAATGAATTTCAAGTCGGACGTTCTACAAATTAGTACAGGGGTCTCTGGGACTTTGACCGTGCACAGAGGGTGTTGAATTTAAACTAATTAAACCAAATCGCATTGATTTTAGATATTAATTGATTTATTTCCTTATGGTATGTTTTTAATTAATGATAGAGTTGCCTGTTAGTCAATAGGCTACAAATTTTATCAGGGTTCACAGTGACTTCGTTGAGTCTGAGGACATCGATTAGATAAGATTCATTTATTCACTCAAACGTATATATATACAAAAAAGATAGTATGCAGGATACTGGGTTCAAGAAAGTTCAGGACCGTGGTTTTAAATTAAGCCATGTGGTTGACTTCAGAGGGTTTTCACAGATGCAAAGTTTTAAAATCTAAATCATAAATTGTACCAGCGAAAATCGACTGAATAATGAGAATTAACATAAAAGCTTAAAAATAAAATTTGTTTTTTGAATCGGATAATTTTATTCACATTAATAATTAAATAAAACAAAATTAAAACTGTACTGAAACAAAATGTGCGTCACAAATTTTCTCATAACTGTGAAATCATGACAGACGAAGCGATGTGATATGAAAAAATCCAATAAAAGGGTTGAGTCCCTCTGTGTAATTACATCGATCAATTCTTAGTTTGACATCCACGAAATGATATGTCAATATGGATTTTCAATATAATATCTATCTAAGTAGGTAATCATAGCGTAACACATTGCGTTTGGCAGAAATATTAATAGTCTATTTCTGTGGCAAACTAAGTTCCAATCTATCTATATGCCAAAATATATTTAAATCGATTCAGCGGTTTAGCCGTGAGAGTTAACATACAGACAGAGTTACTTTCGAATTTGTAATAGTATAGATTTGAGTTATACTTATTTTTCGTACTGATAATAATCGAACCTATGCAAGACCTTTAAGTGTAATCTTAGAAAAAATTAGATACAACAAAATAAGTCTATTTTCTAAACAGTATTCAAATGGTGTCAGCGTATTCTTAATTAACAATGTTAATGTTCTTCATAAAAGTAAATAACTGTGAAGTATTTATTATAAATATACTTTGTTATTTACAGCCTACTAAATTTCAGGGTATTATATATAAAATTAAACTTCGTGACATCTCCGTTGATTTACGAGTACAAGTTAAAACAACCTAGGGTACAAAACTGTTGAAAAACTTATTGGTTCATTTCCATTGTGCCTGCTAGCTTTAATACTCATTAAAGTTTTAAATTGTTACACAAGTTAAGTTATAAATCTTTATTAATGTTCAAATTATTGATTGACATTTGCAGTTTAGGGTTAAAACAACTGTTTGATTTAATCGCTTGAAAATATGCGAAATTTTGTACATGAAACCTTTTTATCAAAATAGATTTTTTTATAATTTCATTTAACATTCATTATTATATCATCTGGAATTTGTAGAGACTGATAACCTTTGATACGGTCTCTATACCTATTACAGATATCAGTTTTTCACACAAATCCACCTTTTAGCATCTAGAAAACGAAAACAATTACCTACAGTTACATTATCTGGAATCTAAACATTCATTTTTAGATAGTTAATTTTCTGTATGTGTAAAAAAATGTTGGAAAAAAGCTTTTGTATTGTTTTGAACAAACAATGACTTTGAAATGCACATTTAACTTGTATCAATTTTGAGTGGGAGAGCCATAAATTCGGTATAAATGGGCCGGCTTGACCGGAGTGATACCACGGCCTCACAAGAAAACTGGTGTGAAATAGCTATGAGCTTGAATCAAACTCAATACCAACCCCCGTCTGGCAATCAGGGTATTTTAGACCAGTCTCCTTTTTAAGTCTCTCTCTCTCTCTCTCTCTCTCTCTCTCTCTCTCTTTCTCTCTTTCTCTCTGAGCAGTGGACTGTTAAAGGCTGTGAATTAATTTATTGCTTTTAAATTATAGTAAAAGTATAGTTTTAGTTTAGTTTGGGTTTCTAAGAGTAAGTAATCGTATTCAGCGATATCAATGTGTGTAGAGCAAGGTCGATTATCTTTATTGATCACGAATTCTAATGTATTTGGATACTACATTACCCAGGTTAAACTATGTGAAAACTGTGAATAGTTTTCGTAAAGTCTTTACGTAAATACAATAAGTTACGGGGTTTTTTGGGAGACTTTTCCATTAAAGACATATTGCTATCGAATAAGGTTGTGGATGTGGGGATGGTTATTATGTAATACTAGCTGAGTCCTGCGGTGTTACCCGCGGTTATTGTCGTACCGCGGATGGCGCCGCGGGGTGAAGCTAGTCTTAAAAAAGTAGCAAAAGTACTCCTTGTATCATCAGCTACCCATCAATGAAAGTCCCGTCAAAATCGTTCGGAAACTAGTTGTTGCCCGCGGCTCCGCCCGCGTGTATGTCGGTTATCGCGGCAAATAGTAGCCTATGTGTTATTCCGATGTATAAGCTATATTACTGTAAAGCTTCATCCAAATCCGTTCAGTCGTTTTTGCGTGAAAGAGTAACAGACATCCATCTATCCATCCATCCATTCATACTTTCGCGTTTATAATATTAGTTGGATAATAAAGGATCAGTTATTTTTTTTTTGAAAATGGTTTAAACTGTGTACAAAGAACCAGCATCTATAAAGTGAATCAATCGTTACCTTTAGCTGGTAATATGTAAAAGAGGAACGAGATTAAACAAGATGTATTATTGGCCATGATATGATTTGAAAACTTTTTAAGTACAATTTATGAACAACTTACATCTATATAAATTACATTAAATGCCTAATTAGTTACCAAGTCGGAAATATTCTGTATACATACCACGGACACATCACAGATGACGTTTATTAAATACTTATAGCTAATCGTCCTGAGGTCTTTTGCTACATCCTTTCCTGATAGAGAAACCATTACTAACACCCGCCGGCAATTTACTGAGTAGGCGCAGAAACAGAAACATACATTAGATAACATTTAAGCGGTGATAATGGATAAAGCGATGGGCTTAGAATTAAATAAATCAAGAGCTTTCGGATTTGAGACTTAGTTTTAGGTAGTGGCTACAGTTTAGTTTTGGACTAACGATAGTACTGATGATGTCTGAGCTTTATTAAATACTAGTTGTTGCCCGCTGCTCCGCCCGCGTGTATGTCGGTTATCGCGGTAAATAGTAGCCTATGTGTTAGTCTAATGTATACTAACTTAAATTTCAATTTGTCAATATTTGAACAGTTTTAGACATAAAGGTGATTTGAATACTGCGCAATCCATAATTTCTTACTAATATTATAAATTCTAATGTAACAGTGTCTGTCCATCTGTTTCTCTTTTACAGCAAAATTCTAGCACAGATTTCAATGAAATTTGACATGGAGATACTTTGTTTCTTGAGGAAGGACATAGGGTACTCTTTACCGCGATAAGCGACATACACGTGGGAGGAGCAACTGCAAAAAGATAGTGTTTAATATTGTAAATAGTTTTAGCTAAAAAAAGTATGCTTCTATAATTTAAGAAAACATCAATCTCACATCAATAAACTGCCTTTTTATAGTTATTTGTGTTTTAAACTTATATTTTGAGTAAAGTTCTAATGAAATTTTATTTTAAAACCACATTCAAAGTCACTGTAATGAAATTCAAATATTACATTAAATATGAAGCTGATAAGACTTAAATTTAAAATAAACACCTAAATCAACGTTTTATAACAGATTTATAATATATATCATGCCATTTGACTTTCATAATTGCCTTCTCAAGTTAAAGGTCAAATTATAAATGAATCTGAGAAATCCGATTTTTTTGTGTCCTCCAGCGTGTATTTATTTCCCACGGGTTTCCCGCACTTATCGTCCTGCCATTCGGGCAAAGTCTTATCGCTAGAGACCCTAATTAAAAGTAGGAAATTAAGCTTTTCAGCTGTAAAACACGCCTTATATTTTGGAACGCCCGTCGATAGAACTAATGGCCTATAAAACTGAATGAATACGAAGGATAAGTGCTCTGTAATGTCGGGGAAACTTTGTTTTTACTCAACATCGGGCGCGCTGTTGGGTTAAATTGAAAAGTAACATTGTAACCGACAATGTTCTGCAGTATTTGTTTTTAAATGAAGTGTTTGTTACTTCTTGGGCTATAAAATCTGTGTTTATTCTTTGGGGGGATAAAGTACTACGAGTACTTGAAAGTGCCCATTGCGTCGCTCACGTAAAAGTTATAATTTCATTTCTCGGGTTCTCTTTATCGTTTTTTCTATCCCTAATAATGTGAATGATGAAAGCTTTTATGATGATCCAGTGACGTGTACGGTATCGCATCATCACTATCATCATCATTCTGTCGTCTCTTCTATTGCATGCCATTCGATCCTAGTTCCTGCGTGAAATAGAAAGAAAAACAGTGCATCAAGTACTAAGGAATAAACATTTTTATAATGTAGGTGACAATGAACTGTTCTCGCAATGATTTCGAATATATTTATGATCATTCGGCTTCTCTTAAGAGTCGCAGCGCGATGTTGCATGTAGAACCTTTCAGGATGTTTTTTTTTATGATATAGGTAAAGAGCAAACGATCAGATGTATCCCTTGATGGTAAGCGATTACCGCCGTCCATGGACACCAGTAACACCAGAGGCGTCATGAGTGCGTTGCGACCTTTGGGAGATGGGGATATGGGACATTTACATTATAATTTTAGATTTTTGATTTGTAGAGATTTATTTAAACATTAATTTTAGTTTTTTAAACTATAAATTGAAATTACTTTTTGATAACTATTAAATACATATATTAAACTTTAAAAAAATATCTTGTGACGCAAAAAGAACCCCAACTGTCATTTATTTATTTTATTTATTTACATCTCTTGCACTAATATTGTAAAATTACCTAAATAAAGATTTTGTATACAATAAATACTATAGACTTGTCTTTTAAAACTACCTTTATAGCTTTGAGTATTAAACTAAAAAATAATACGTCCAAAGGAATAATAATTAATCCAATACGCACGTGCGGCAAGCCGCCACAAAATCAAAGGGCCCGCCTGCGTTGTACACCCACGAGCAAGTATCATTTGTCAGTTTACGCCGTTATAAGAATTGATATATTCGGATTTCATAACAACAACCATAATTGCGTGCGGGGGTGCACCGACACTATCTAAACGAATGGACCATATATATATATCGCCAACGATTTTCATGAAATTTAGGATGCAGGAGGTTTCGAGTACAATAAATCGATCTATCTAGGATTCATTTTTAGAAAATTAACCAAAAAAACAAATACCGCGTAAAGCTCGGTCATCCAGGTACTGGCAAATAATGTGTGTTTTACCTGGCCTTATAGGCCGTGAGAAAATAACCTATCAACGTTCTTTTTAAAGCGTCTCTAATTTATCGTCTAGAAATAGATAATAGCTTATGCGACGAGGAACGCTACTATCATGTACTCAGATTAAATTGAACCATTATTTAAGTCTACGCTGTCACATAGTCTGGTGGGTGTCTACACTGGCAGGTTATTTAATCACGTGCTATAAGAGCATCTCCTTTATAAGAGCAAGTTGGCAAAGTGAATTTACTTTGCCAACTAATTGTAAAAATTATGATCAAATTTTATACTTGCAAAATATTCTCAATTTTTTTAATACTGATGTCACTGTTTTATTACTGTTGACGCTGGCTGATGTTCAAAAATAAAAATAAATGAATTATGTTCAATATGGAATAAATTTGGACATCTAGATTTTGTAAGTTTTTAAATTCGAAAACTTACAAATAAAAGAGTAATTATCACGGCTGCTTCTGCAGAAATTGAGAAAGAGGACACCCAAGCAGTGAAAAGAAGCGAAACATCTTCTTAATATGGGTCTACCGTGAGCCCGTGGTATCAATACAGTCGAGCCGGTCCATTTATACCGAAGGACAACTCTCCCACGATGAAGTTTAAAGTTTGTCAATATTAATACGCTAACTGATAACGCATGCATTGTCGGTTACACTTATAGGATGGGAAAGTGTCAATCACAAATAGAAATAGCTCCCACACTATGCAGTTACGATAATACTGTGATTGATACCACCAGCTTATCGCAGTTAAATACAGTTCTACAAATTCTAATATTCTGCCAAAGTCCGTGGCGGTAGAGTAATTTCATCACAAAATAAAGTTTTACAAAATATTTAAGTCTGGTGGTTCTCTAAAAAGTAGTACCCTGCTTATTTAGCCGTGACACGTATGGTGCATTGATAAAAATTATAAATAAAACTGACACTAAAAATAAATGTAAAAAAATACGGTACAAAACAATATTCAAACGAGTTGTACAATCACAGTGTACATATAATGTGTCAAAATTTCAACCCAGTGGGTGCAAGGTGTAGGTGCAGAACTATAGATGATTTAACTAACTTCCTATAAAATTATTATATACGATCAAGTCTGTAGTATAAAATCTGCGAAATAATAGTCAGTAACAATACTGGAAATTCAAGCCCACTGAAATAATAAAGCGAACAACATATGTTGAGCGCATCCTCTGCAAACAATCCTGCTAATGCCAGCGCAGACATTCTCAATAAAAACCATTCGCAACACAATACACATAAAAATGTACTCTACATATTTCATTCATTATTACATCCATTACTACAACCATCGTTTTATGAACTTTATTGCACAGTCATAAAGTTCTAATTTTAACGGCGATTGTCACTTACTCGCAGCATGGTGCTTATTGATGGTCGCGATTCGCGGTTTCTCGCGGTCACAGCCCTTATGACATGTGTTGCAAAGGGTTAACTTAAGGGTTAAAACACTGTTGTTTTCTTTATGGTTTAACTAAACAAAGGGCAAAGGGTAACAAGTTCGCGCCTACCTCCCGTTGAGCGATGCTCATTTTTTTGTTATAAAAACGGAATATTGTCGGAAAAATATTAAATATCTTTATTTTGGTTTCATAGCTATATTACGTAAAAAAATGCAAGGGCTGTGTGGTATCGAGTAATACGCAATATCAGTTTTTTTGTTTTTTTTTTTTATAGTTTATGGTAACATGGTTTATACTTTCTTCTACCGCTTGCCGTACCAAACCTTACAAAGGCGTACGTTGTCGAGGTCACCTTTTTTGTTTGTTTAAACCACAGATTACCTCTTCCTTAGTATATAATCTGTATGTTTAAACTCGTACAAACTTTTTGCCACAAGGAATCTGTGTAACAAATTGTTGACAGTGATATTTCCAATATAACATTCAAATCTTCAGGACGATAGTATAATTCAGTTGCAAGTATCCAAAAACATCACTGAACATCACATTCAAGTATGAAAACTTTTAACAAAAATAAAACCGACTTCAAGGCCATTATCAGATCTTAGTGTCCTTATCATGGTACTACCGTTGGGATATCTCCTTTCCATTAAAAAAAGAATCATCAAAATCGGTTCATAAACGACGAAGTTATCCGCGAACACACATAAAAAAAAAGTAAAAAAATATATATATACGGTCGAATTGAGAAACCTCCTTCTTTTATTGAAGTCGTTTAAAAATACAACATAATAATGAGGGAAAGTAGTGTGATGCCTGTAACACATAAGCTTAAACACATTTTCACTGAATATGTCATGCATATCTATACTTCTATACTAATATATAAAGCTGAAGAGTTTGTTTGTTTGTTTGTTTGAACACGCTAATCTCAGGAACCGCTGGTCCGATTTGAAAAATTCTTTCAGTGTTAGATAGCCCATTTATCGAGGAAGGCTATAGGCTATATATCATCACGCTCGGATCAATGGGAGCGGAGCAGCAATGAAAAACGTATCGAAAACGGGGGAAAATTATTACGCTACGGGCAATAGGAGACGCAAACGAGGTTGCGTGGGTCGGCTAGTGTCCTACATAATTAAAGAAGACTATATTTCTGGCAACAGTTGATAAGGGACGAACCCACATCAGACTATCCTGCTCTGAAAATGTCCTAACGACAAAACTTTCTAAAACAACATCCCTGGCACTGATTTATTAAGGTTCAAGGTTTTCCACCAAGTCAATCAGCGTTCCAAGAAGTATAAAAACGGTCATTTGAACAAAATATGGAAATTAAACAGTCTTTCTAATAAATTACAGTGCGTACTTCAAATTTTAATGCGTTCGTTTAATACGACAACGCTTTTGCAATTATATAAAAATATATTTCTAAAACAACCCCTAAATTACAAACCCTAAAGTTTAATTTACAACACACACATCTGCGATTAAAATGAGATTATGCATTACAGAATCAGAAGTGGCACTTGAGGACAATTGAAGTTTTAGTAACAGTTCGCGATACCCTCTCGAATTTATTTTTTAACAAATGTCGCGGTAGATTATCGCAATACAAAATGATAACGGTTTAATATTACGGGAAGGGCTCGCCATATTGGGGTACTTTAAAAACTCATCCGTAAATTAAATGTAATTGTTCGGTTGTTAACTATCGGTTAGGGGACCCCGTCGGCTTTGTATTTTATTTTTTATTAGTTATTTCATTTGGACCAACTGTTTCCGGACAGATTTAATGATGAACTTTATCTTTTTTTGTTATGATTCATTGTTTTTTGCTAGTTTGTCACCTGCTATTTCTTGTTTCTTATAAAACCCGCATTAGTTATGCTATGCATATGCATGCTAGGCTCTGAATTAATTTCAATTAATACATAGTCAAGTAACTATGTGTTTTTATTATTAATAATAATAATATATTATTAAATAAAATGTATTGTTTTTTAAGAAATTCGAGTGTTCATTTCTTGACTTGATAAAAAAAAATGGACTAATGCGAGTTTACTATAAATAATTATTTATAGTATCTAAAATATTATGTACTCTGAATAACTATCTCTTAAACTAAATATCTAAAAATATATACTAGACTAGCTGAACCCCGCGGTCTTACCCGCGGTTATTATCGTTCCGCGGGTAACGCCGCGGAGCGAAGCTAGTCTAATAAAAGTAGCCTAAGTTGTAACTTAGGCTAGGCTGATATAAGGTGTACCTTATATCATCAGCTACCTATTAGTGAAAGTCCCTACAAAATCGGTCAAGCCGTTCCCGAGATTAGTCGGAAGAAACAGACAGACAAAAATAGAAAAATGGTATTTTGGTATATGTACCGTGTATACATACATATGCATAATAAAAACGGTTATTTTAATATTATAAACAGACACTCCAATTGTATTTATTTGTGTTATAGAGTATAGATAAAAATGTAATACATGTAGATAAAATAGAAATAAATATATCGATCGTAATAAAATGCAAAAAAATTATACATTTCTAGTTAGAAGTTTTTACATATACAAAATTTTTGAAACAATTTTAAGTTGTTTCCTTTATTGTAAAAAAAAGAGAGCAAGTGCGAGTCGGACTCGCCCATGAAGGGTTCCTTAGCAGCAAGTACCTGTAAGTAACATAACATAAAAGTTCTTGTAATTTTTATATTTGAGTTGATTGAATGAAAGGTAAATTATGTAATATATATAAGGAAATATAAAAAAACATACTTACGAGATCTCGTTCAAACCAATTTTCGGTGGAAGTTTGCATGGTAATGTACATCATATATATTTTTTTGTTTGATCATTCTCATATTTTAGAAGTGATTATATTTTGGAGGTGTCTCTCGCGCAAACTATTCAGTTTAGAAAAAAATGTATTAGAAACCTCAATATCATTTTTGAAGACCTATCCATAGATACTCTACACAAATGGGTTTGATGAAAAAAAATTTTTGAGTTTCAGTTCTAAGTATGGGGAACCCCCAAAATTTATTGTTTTTTTTTCTATTTTTCTGTGAAAATCTTAATGCGGCACCCAAAATACATCTACTTACCAAGTTTCAACAGTCTTGTCAATGTTCTTATAGTTTCGGAAAAAAGTGACGGTGAGATATGGAGGGACAGATAGACATGACGAATTCATAAGGGTTCCGTTTTTTTACCATTTGGCTACGGAACCCTAAAAACGGTGACGTCAGGCATGTCATCAAAGATTCTATACATCTTTTTTTAATGGTAGAAAACGGTTTATATTTTTGAACAATAATTTAGTAAATTCAGCAACTAATGAGCTTCCGACCACCCAACATTACGACGGCGCAGTAATTAAATCTGACATTTACATTTTTCCGATTTAATGGTGCTGTAAAACTGTGTGAAACGGTCGTTTACGTTCTTTAGAAGGGAGAAAATGTTAAAGTTGATTTGGAAACGCACTGTATAATTCATTTAAATATATATATTTACTAGCTGTCCCGGCAAACGTCGTTTTGCCATAACTACTAATAAATTAAAAATTAAATAAAAAAACATTGTCCAGCGGACAAAATGTGAATCTAAACCATTCCCAGATCCCCTTGAACACACACAAAAAATTTCATCAAAATCGGTCCAGTCGTTTGAGAAGTTCAGTGACATACACACTCACAGAAGAATTATATATATAAAGATTATCACTTACATTTGCGTACAGGAAGTTGTCTTTTAAACTTTTACTTATATAAAAAGCAACTCTTGCGTCTACACTATAAAGTGTAAATTAGTACAAAACATTACGAGATTCCCCGAGAGTTCCTTTTGTTTAATCGTCGAGATTTAAGTACAAAGAAAGTAATTTAGAATCCATACTCTAGATTGATATTTTAAACTCGAAAGTAACTCTCCCTGTCCGTTTCTCGGCTAAACCGCTAAACTGATTTGAATGAAATTTATAAAACAGATTACTGCGATAACCGACATACACGCGAGCGGAGCCGCAGGCCAAGACTAGTTTTAAATACATATGTAGAACCTAATAATCCTGAAAGTAAGAGAAGACTTGAACCTATTTCTTTTATGGGTGTGTGTGGTTTCATAAATTTTAAGATTTATGAAAACTTTGTAGGAAAGCAACATGTGAATATATATATATAAAGCTGAAGAGTTTGTTTGTTTGTTTGTTTGAACACGCTAATCTCAGAAACCGCTGGTCCGATTTAAAATCTATTGCCCGTAGCGTGACAATTTTCCCCCGTTTTTGAAACATTTTTCATTGGTGCTCCGCTCCTATATTGGTCTTAGCGTGATGATATGTAGCCTATAGCCTTCCTCGATAAATGGGCTATAAACAACTATCTAACATTGAAAGAATTTTTAAAATCGGACCCGCGGTTCCTCAGATTAGCGTGTTCAAATAAACAAACAAACTCTTCAGCTTTATATATTAGTACTAGCTGACCCACGCAACCTCGTTTGCGTCTTATATTGCCCGTAGCGTGATAATTTCCCCCGTTTTTTAAACATTCTTCATTGTTGCTCCGCTCCTATTGGTCTTAGCGTGACGAGGATTAGGCTACATGCCTATAGCCTTCCTCGATAAATGGGCTATCTAACACTGATTTTTAAAATCGGACCAGCGGTTCCTGAGATTAGCGTGTTCAAACAAACAAACAAACAAACGAACTCTTCAGCTTTATATATTAGTATAGATAGATTTAACACAGAAAGAGATACAGTATAAAAGGTCTTGGTATGGTTGAATTCCAGCTAACTGTTGCGGCAAGCCACGTACCGTGTGGCGTCGTCGTGCAAGCCTGTTTGTCTTCCGAATTCTTAATGTGTAGGTATGTACAACATTAAATACGCGTCTTAGAATTGTAGAATAAATGAAAATTAGAGTTTGTTTTCTCTCATTAGCTAAATTACCTCATGTGTTGTATATTTGTTGTGTAAAACGTGATGTTCTTGCTTATTCTTTCGCGAAGGAGGTTAGGAATTTTTGCACCATGTTACTAAATGTTACTAATTTAAATTTCATCTCACTGATAAATTTCCTGATAGACTATATTGAAGTTCTAAGACAGTTATTTTTTTCTGGGATTTCCCGAGTGTCATAACTCGGTGTGTTCGCGGGTCACTGATGTTGATCCTGGTGTACAGGAGTTACAGTGGTGGGCGTGTGGGCGGGATTAGTCCCAAAAAAAAGACTATATTGAACTTAGCTTTCAGATAACAACAGATTTCTGTTTCACAAACCTTGCATAGAGATATAAATGTCCGATAAACATGCATATATCAGCAATATTTGTCTGTCAAGTTTGTTTGTATGGCAGAAATTTTATCAGGAACTGGTGAAACTGGCCATTAGAGTGTTATTCTTATTCGATTGTAATATGTTTTTCTTTTTAAAGTTAGTGTCCACTTTACAAAGTGTCTACTTAGATATACTTATATCGTTAACCAAAAAGATATTAATATCTATTTTTTTCATTTTTTTAATGGAATAGGCGGGCAAACGAACAGACGTATCGCCTGATGGTAAGCGATTACCGCCGCCCATGGACACCTGCAAACACCAGAGGCGTCACAAGTGCGTTGCCGGCCTTTAGGAAAAAATATTACATAAGTATATTGAAATCAGAAAAAAATTGGAAAAAAACAGAGCTAGAACACACAGTTGTGCCAAAAAACGCAAACTAATAAGTCTATTGTATAATAGTGATAAGCAAATATTGGCTAATCTGACAATGGTCAAAAAAGTCCAACGACGCGGCATAAGGTGTGAATGTTCACAATTTGTGACCATTGAAAACAACCATAAAAGATTCGCCCCATATTGGTAACAATGGGGTGTTCCATTTATGCCCACTTGACCCTAAGCTGGGCATAAATTATGCATGATCATCAGCCGACATCGGTTGAGTACGCTGAATATTCCAGTGATATTAATGTACGCAATTTAATAAGCTCCAATTTATTGCTCTTGTGTTTTAATGACATTAAATCTTTTTTCCTTTTAGTTGGACAAAGATGTTTTGGTCGATTGTCCTTTACGGGGATCGACGTTTATTATGCTGATGTCGTGATTATTTTTACAACCAAGCTGTAAAACTACTGAACTGATTTTAATAATACTTTTTTCTTTGAAAACGTTACCTTAGTCAGAAGTGGGGTTTGTTATATTTTATTTCCGTACTATAGCTATAGCCCGCGGCTCCGCTCTCGTGTATGTTGGTTATGGCGATAAAGAGTAGCCTATGTAATTCCTCAAAAATCTTCTATCTTCATACCAAATATCATCTAAATCGGTGCAACGGTTTAGCAGTAAAAACATAACAGACAGAAAGACAAGAGTTACTTTCGAATTTATATATATTTTTGGACTTTAGTATGAATTAAAATAATTTGTGAAATGGTTGTTTTTAATTAAATAAAAAGAAAAGAAAAAGACCACAAAGAAATGTATCTTTTTATTATTTAGTGTGGTGCAGCAGAAATCGAGATTATTAGCAACTTTTATCTCGCCTCTCGTTTTTCTGTTTCATTTCCTAGAAGTATGTATCGTTAATATATAACCTATTATATAAAGAGATTTCTTTGTTTCTTAACTTTTTATTTATAACTATCTTTTGCTCGCGGCTTCACCCGCGTGTTTATCGGTTATTGCGATAAATAGAAGTCTATGACCCTTTTCAAGAATTAAACTATCACCATTGTGAATTTCATCCAAATCGGTTCAGCCGTGAAAGTGTAACATACAGAATTACTTTTGAATTTATAATATTAGTATGGATATTAATTTTAATGAATGGAGAAATAGAAGAGAAGAAAAAGAACTAGAAATGAATCTTAGCTAGATATAATTATCGCCTGTAAAACCCGCTGCATACTAAATTTCATGAAAATCATTAGAGTCATTGCAGATTACATATATATACCTACACAAGAATTGCTCTTTAAAGGGTATTAGATAGATACGCGACTAAATCAAACAAACATCTAACCCTCAAATGCTAAATCGTTTTATCAAACACAAAATATCTTGTTTTCACCCCAAAAGTTTGCTCTTATGCATGAATAGTAATGCCATTAAAAAAGATTCAGATTAAATAAAAAGATTTACGGAGTAAAAAAGGACATTAGAAGCGATGTTAGAATTAGTTTAGCGATGATATCTAACGCAGGTGCAACGTTTTGCATACGTTAGTAACCTCATTGTTCAATGTAGGGAACGTTGATACATAGTTATAAACCATTTATGTTTGATGTTATGTAAATAAGGTATTGTGATGTAAGTAGAGGGTTACGTTTGCGATTTTTTAATCAGTTAGATGTTGAGATGTAAAACAATATATCTATACGAAAACATAAAATTGATATATATCTGTTTGTGATTTCAAATTAGTGATGTTCCGGATATCCGTATTCATATCCGCGGATATTTTATTATTGATCTTAGGAAACCAAAAATAAATTCTAATTGAATGATTATTCTAATAAAGAAAATTAATACTGCTTGCCGCATAAAGTGTGACAAGCAGTATTAATTTAGCGATTGAGTAAGAAACTAAAGATCCGAATCCGCAGATCATGGCACCAAATATCCGTATTCGGATCCGTATCCGCGGATGTAAATTTCGAACGAACATCACTATTGCAAATAAACGGATTTTAACTATATTCTTACGAAACAAAAAAAAAATTTTTGACGGTACTTACCCTGACATATGGGTGATGAGTTCATATGTCATAAGACGTAAAATAAGCTAAACGGGGTTGTTGTTGTAAACAACACCAACTAGTTTCGAATAAAATTCTTCAGCTAATACCTACTAAAAGTTAAAAAAATATAAAACCGAGGATTATTTTTATTGTACCTTAACCTATACTTAATTTTTAGATTTGTGTTTTTTAGTTTTATCGCACTAAATTGTATTTTTCGTTGTTGTTAATAATTAGGTAATGATAAAATAGCATCACAAGGTTGCGTTGTGTGGGTCACCACCAATCTTAGATTCTTCTTATGCTTTCCATCAGGCAGAGTAGAGTAACTTTGGCACGCTACTTGATACCTATATTGCTATTGCATTAAGACATTTCATACGTATCAGCTGTTTAAATTCTTGAAGGGTTCGTGTTAATATTTCGAAGCAAAAGCAAACACTTATTTAATAGTTTTTCTACACTTTTTCTGCAGATTTTTTGATCGTGTTGCAGGTGTACATTGTAGAGAAAACGGAGATCCATGAAACCATTTGTAACTTGTAAAATTGTCTTTCCTTTTTTGTAAATGTCATGTAGTAGGTACCTAAACATTTAACTCGGGACTTCCCTTAAATAGTTATAAGGACCGTTTTGCTTATCTTATGTTTTGATCGCTATTGCACGCATTGTGGTTTTGGCAATATTTTGTAAGATTGGGTATCGATATAAGAATAAAATATATGTCGGGTATACTTAAGTTGTAAAATAAAAAGAAAAACTTGTATGTCGGTTATCGCGGTATAGAGACATATTAGAATCATAGCAACTGTCACCAAATTCAACCACCAAAACCACCATTCAACACCAAAAGAGTAACAGACAGTTACTTTAAAATTTGTAATATTAGTAAGAATGGAGTATCAATGTGGATAGCATGGACTTAAAAATACTAGAAAATATAAAAACAAACCACAAGATGGAATAATTCCGACTGTGCTTTATTTTGCTACATTAAAAAACACAAGCGAAATAACTCTATTTATTATTAAACCAAGAAGTCTAGACTCTTATTCTCCAAAAATTAATGGGCAAAATCAGTCACTTATAATTTATATATTTATGGTAGTATATATGTTAAATAATAGTGTTCAATAAAGTGAGACTGGATGTTGACCCCCGTTCCGCAATAGGGTCAACAAGTGAACACAATTACACCAAGTAATAAAACTGGTCGCCAGATGTGATGGAAGACTTGCCAAATTGTACCTACCTAAATATCTATACGAAAGGATAAATGTAACCTTTCTAGAAATTATAGGAAATGGGTCCATGGATAAAATACAGACATAATGTCAATCATAGTTATGCATTTATCCATACTAATGTTGTAATTCGAATATAAATTCTATCTGTTACACGTTCATTTTTACCACAATAACCCACATAGATCCAAGCTAAGCTGCGGGGAAAAGATATTATGTATATAATAATGTTAAGTTGCTTTGTGTCCGTTTCAAAATTTCTAAAAGCTGCATTGAACTAAAGTTTTGACACAAAACACACAACTTGCTTCAAAGATCCTTAGTTTTGTTTCACATTTCTCATCAATATTCCCACAATATGACACAGAGAAGCAGATAAACATATTAAAAAAAAATATATAAAATTTCAATGGTCGTTGTCAACTTCAATTTCTTTTTACCTATGGATCGTAGCGACGCGAAAATCTTTATAAATTTAGCCAAACTCTCAAAATAAATTGGAAATATCAAAATCTAGGCCATTATGTGACGTGCTTGACTAAAATAGTACTGTATTATTTATATTTTAGGATACTTAAGAAAGTTAAGTTATATTTCACCAGAAAAATAATAAAAGAAAATGCAGAACAGTTAAGGAGTAAAAGAATTTCTGTTTACTTGCATGTAAATCACAACGCATGAATGAATTGCAAGTGCCAAGGGCGACTTAAGGGTTACAGGCAACTTTGGATGGATAATCCGACAATGGATATTAAAAGTCGTGTTTATGGTGTTATATAAGTAATTGTGGTATAAATGGGAGAGCCACGCTTCGGCATGGATGCACCGGAGTGATACCACGGCTTCGCAGAAAACCGGTGTGAAACAGTTTCGCCGAGTGGGCGAGGATACCGGAGGCCCATACCCCAACCGCTGCCCCTCACCATCCCCCAAAGGCCGGCAACGTACTTGTGACGGTAATCGCTTCCCCTCAGGCGATAAGTCTGCTCGTTTGGGCACAACTGCTTATAAAAAATTGAACTTGGATGGCCGAGCTTTATTTGCTTTTTTTTGGTCAATTTTCTAAAATGAATCATAACTGTATCTATTTATCGCCCCCGAAACCCCTTGCATACCTAGTAAATTTAATGAAAATTATAATTTTCCAGAAGTAACTATTAGTCCTTACTATCTATCTATTACTATTAATGTGAATGTTAGTTTGTTTGTTATACTTTTACGACAAAACTTAACCGATCATCATGAAACTTTGTACACATATTCTTGGAGGTGTTAGAAGTAGCATAGGATACTTTTTATAAATGAGAGGAAAGCCGCGGTTAAAACCTAGTATTATATATTTTTGAGAGTAACTCTGTCCGTCTGTTCGTTACGCTTTCGCGGATAAACCGCTGAACCTATGTGGATGAAATTTATAATGGAGATCCTTTGATTCTTGAGGAAGGACATGGTCTTCTATTTACCACAATAACCGACCCACACGCTGGCGGAGCCACAGGCAGCTTGTATAGCAATAAACTAAAGTAGTCGTTTAGCTATTATGTATCGTATTATACTCGCATTATAGTAAGTAATTACATTACAATTTCATGAGATGTATGGTTCATTATTCCGTGCGCTGGACTCATTATTGCTCGATGAAAAGAAACCGAGACGTGGTACAATTTAGCGGTTTTTAATTAAAATGAAAAGTGCGAAGCCAGCACCAGCCTGTTCATTAAACTGAGGAAATTTCTACACTTTATTTATTTGAAATATTTTGTTTTATTTAGAAAAGCTATTCAATAACCTTCTGTTAAGTAAGTAGTTTTAAGATAGAAGGAAATGCATGAAAAATATTTATTTTCGTGTTAAACTCAATTGAAAATTCCCTTTTCACCCGACCACGGCAAACCAAAAAAAAGAGTAATAGTTTTGGCAGTCTATGTATTTCTATACATTCCTCCATAGTGCCTAAACTATGGAACTCTTAACATCATCATACTCCTACCCTTTTCCCATCTTTATTTGGGTTCGATGCTATGAGTTATAATATAATTAAAATTAATTAAAAACTCATTGCACCGACAACTACCACTGTCTCTCCTGTACATTTTAATCCATCCTAAGGTTGCCTGGAAGAGATTGCTTTTGGCAATAAGGCCGCCCTTTGTACACTACATTTCACATTTCATGTACTTTTAAAACTATGTACTATAACGGTGTACAAATAAAGAGTTTTCTATCTATCTATCTATCTATGAGTTTTATTCCTGGCCATATCCCTTTTACACAGTCCATCCATATTTTCTTTGATCGTCCTCTACAATTATATCCGTCGACTTTCATACTTATAACTTTCTTTAGTTAAGAACATGTTGCTCATCTGTACACATCGGAACCGATTTAAATTGATAAGGTATCAATAGATTCGCCCGGGTCCCTGAAATACAGTTTGTCTGTTGTTGGGTTGTACTGAAGCTCACTGTGCTGTTTTAGAATCATGTTTAAGATAAACAATTGTTGAATTGTTAGTACTTTGCATTCGGAATAAGGCTGGTGTGTAGGAAACCTAAAAGAGCGAATTATGGATACTTTTAAAATACCTCTCTGAGCACGTTTTAATGGCAGTAACATTGTTTTTAGCAGCACCACCAAATGTTTACACCAGTTCAGAGGCCAGAGAATTCATATTTAGTGTAGGAATGGTTTTTGTGTGTCAATAAATAAATGAATGAAGTAAATGGCCCGGATGATATAGGCTACATACCTTTTAGTCGGGTTATGGTTTTTTAACTTTACCTTATATCAATAAGACTATCTTAATAGACAGTTCCATTCCTATCTGATAGTTCATGCAAGGCATGGAACTGTTATGTAATTAATGTACCTAGTACCTACTTCTCTTGATGGAAATAAATATGGATCTTGCGGATCGGCATGAAAAAGTTAACAATTACTTTTTCAGAATTTCGTTTTCACACAAATGATGTTTTTATTCTGAACCTCTTTAAAAGTAATATATATATACGATATAAATAAGGATAGCAAATTCTACATAAGTTTCTCTTCCTATACTTGCCAATATCGCCTGGTCTATTCTTACTTACACCGAGAGTGGACTGTATCGTGAAAACCCTACGTGTGTTTCTAATAATAACAAAAGGCCAAAAAAGGCCAAGAGCCTTTGATCCGTGTAAAAATATACTTTTATGTTCAGAAAATCGAAACCTTCCTTATAATCAATACATACCTTATTCGGATTCAATCACATCTATAAAAAAATTGTATTGGTCGCTTTTTGTTGCTGCCAATGGGTATAAACTACAGCTGGTGTGTTGTAGGTAGATCTACGCATTTAATGCATACTAGCTGAACCCCGCGGTGCTACCCGCGGTTATCGTCGTACCGCGAGTAACGCCGCAGGACAAAGTTAGTCTAAAAACAGTAGCCTAAGTTACTCCCTGGTTCATCAGCTACCTGCCAGTGAAAGTGCCGTCAAAATCGACTCAGCCGTTCCAGAGCTTACCCTAACAGACAGACAGACAAACAATTATAAGGCTGTTGTTGAAATGAAATGAAATTAGTTTTAAATAATGAGTTGGTGAGTACCGTTCAAAACCAAAAACTTCTGTTCTGCACTGTTAGAAGTCAAATTTTGACACCATAACCTATTCAAAGAATAAGTATAACTTTTTATTTTATGTTCTTATTTCTTAAAAATGTAGCCCCAATGTGTAATGAGGTAGTTAATAAATAAATAAATATTTAGGACGTCTAACACAAAACGCCATCTAGACTAAAGCTAAGCAGAGCTTGTGTTATGGGTACTAGACAACTGATACGTGCGTTCCTTTTTTGTGTTTTGTTATTAGTTAAGTGTTTTTCTCATGTAAGTGAATTTATTTTAATTCTAAGTGAGAAATAAAGATCTTAAACCATAAACCATTCAAATTCGACTGCCTCGTTGGTCTCGCGGTTGGCGTGAGCGACTGCTGATCATGAGGTCTCGGGTTCGATTCCCGGGTCGGACCAAATGTTTGTATGATCTACAAATATTTGTTTCGGAGTTTGGGTGTGTTCTATCTATAATATGTATGTATTTACAAAAAAAAAGTATATATGTATTTGTATCAGTTGTCTAGTACCCATAACACAAGCCCTGCTTAGCTTGGGACTAGATGGCGTTGTGTGTTTAGATGTCCGAAATATTTATTTATTTATTTATTATTAAATATACTTTTTTTTTTGTAAATATATACATATTATACATAGAAAACACCCAAACTCTAAAACAAATACTTGCAGATCATACAAACATTTGGTCCGACTTGGGAATCGAACCCGAGACCTCAAACACAGCAATCGCACACGCTACCACTGCGCTACCGAGGCAGTAATGTAATAATATGATGAAATATTGGCAACACTTTACTTTTTTATAATGCCAACTTAACTGGCAAGACTTCTATGGTCCATCATGCATACTAATACTCTGATTATTTATCTGATGAACTATGATATCTTCACCTTTTCACTGTCCCTGTAGTGACTTCATTCAAAGAAGTACCTGCAAGTGTGCCACCTGGATTGTCGTCTACCCTACAGGAAGAAAGGCTTTAACTTATGTATTTTCAAGTTATAATGCAAGTGTTAAATTAATATATGATAGGTGTGCACGCAAAATTGGACCTAAACGTCCTTGGACCTAAATGACATGAACAGTTAAAATTCCAATTCGATTCATATAGACCACTATTGAAATTCTATGACGTTTTGGCCTACCATACATAAGCCAGACAGGTTGACATAGGATTTGTTGTCCTCTGGGAGGTGTCCGGATGTGTTAATAACATCAGTTCCCGGATCCCTCCCGTCTCAGGCGCAGAGTGGCACACCGTGTGGTTCGATTCCGACACACCACCACGCCGCAAACCCCGGCGGGGTGACGACCCTACGGGGTTTCCACACGTTAAAAAAAAAAGGATTTGTTGATTGCGTACTTTAGTTAGTCACCTTTTGCCCCTGAGATGCTTACAGGTGGTGACACGCCCTGTTCTTAATCTAATTTGTATCAATTAACAGCTTTAAATATTTAATAAACTTTTGTATTTTTTCCAGGGTTAGCGTGCCGGGCTATGCAGGGGGCTTATCAGCCTCGCTACCGGGGGCAGGAACGGCAGCATGGGAGCGTCTAGGGGCTGAACTTGTGTTGACAGCTTTAGTAGCTGCGGCGTACTTTGCAGCCATGGAGCGCCGCTGGAGTGGTGCTGCGCCAGCGCTTCTCGGAGCAGCATACTGCGCGGCTAGCTTTGTTTCGGTAAATATGAATAGTCGTTTTCGTTAGTGAAACTACGGTCTTAATTTTAGAGAAATACTATTGACGAATTTGACGATTAAAAGTTTAGTTCGCGTAACATTTCTAACTAATTTTTAGTGTATCTTTTAGAAATGGTTTAGAAATATTACCTATTTTAAAAAATGTGCATACTCGCTACTTAATATAATACTATAAATTCTAAAGTAACTCTGTCCGCTCTCTTTCTGAACAGATTTAGTTGACTTTCGATATAGAGATATATTGAACCTTGTAGAATTACATTAACCGCTCATATACCTTTTGTGAAGATTACATACACGCGGGCGGAGCCCCAGGCAAATCTAGTTAAGTTATACCTATTGGTCAAGAATTGATGCACAAACCTTTGATTATACACCCACATTATATAGAAACCCACACCCTAGCTTTTTTGTGAATTTAAGTTATTTTAATAATTATATACTTTATAATTTCTACAAATAAAAGCACCAGACTTATGACGCCATGATTAAATACAAAGAAAAAACAATAAGGATAGGTACTTTCCAAAATATTCATAATTAAGCGAGATACTTTACGTTTAGTTTACATTCACTTTAACTTATATAAATCTGGAGCTCGAGGCGCCTCGAATGTTGAGCTGTCGAGACCTGTCATTGTCTGCATTGGGCCATTATGTACTACCTGCCTTTTGTGGGGCGATCTTTAAGGACAGCTGTCTGGTAAACATCTGCCGACGAACAAAGTGTAAGAGAAAAAATAACTACCTACGCAATATCTGAGATGTCTATTCAAATATTTCTTTGGTGCGAATTCTTTGAACTAGACGGCTGGAAGTAATGTTTGATTATGATAAAACGACTATGATGATATGGACCTACTCAATGACCTTAATCCTGGTGTGATCTACCTCTGAATACTGCTTAATACTGTCGCTAGCCGCTTGAATTTTAATTATATCGGATATCATTTTTGTAAAAAAAAGATAAAACTGAACGACTCGAAGTAATGAGTATTTCTGTTATATAAATATTATCTAGCTTTTGCCCGCAGCTCGTATATCAGTTATTGTGGTAAATAGTTGTCTATGTCGTTCCTCAAGAACCAAAATATCTCCATTGTAAATTTATCCAAATTGTTTCAGCGGTTTAGATTTGAAAGCGTAAATGACAGAGCTACTTTCCAATTTATAATATTAGTATGGTAATAAGTATATAAACTTTACCAATAAGGAAACTAATGAAGTAATAAATATCGGAAGCTCTGACCCGGAGCACTGTTATTATTAAAAAATTGATTTGAATCCCAACTCTTTATTAGTGCAGAATAGAAGCAGCTATTTAGTAGTATGCAGGGGATCTCGTGGGCGGTAAATCGATCTAGTCAGGAATGTTAGAAAACGTTTTTAGAAAATAACGATCATCCATGTACTAAGAATTTAAATAGAAAAAGGTCGTTACTGTAGAAAAGAAAGATAATTCTAATATGTGACCAGTTGTTATCTCGTAGTAAATCAAGTAGTAAATAGTTCGGTATCAAACCTAACTTTTGTACGCGATACTGAAGTTTCAACAATCTTCCTAAGGTAGTAATAACTTATTAAAAATATTTTTCTTTCATAGATGCCATCTTTAAATCCCGCGCGTTCTTTGGGACCATCATTCGTGTTGTCTCGGTGGGAGAGCCACTGGGTATGCTGGGTCGGTGGTGTTGGCGGCGGAGTGGCTAGTGCGCTACTACACGAGTGGGGTTCGCGACGGGGTCCAGGAGGGGGTTCCTCCCGAGCATCATCACCTCGGGATCTTGACGAACTCGATAAGCCAACCTTCCCCTCACATTCCCATTACCGTCACGCGCCCACGTACTGCGCGGCTGCAGCTCCACGCCCTGATGCCAACGAACCTTTGTACTCTGGGACTAAGTCCCTCTACTGCAGATCTCCACCGCCTGCTAGACATGGCCTGCACAGGTATGGAATGTTTGTATCTTTTTACCAGCTTATTCTGTATGTACCTGTGTTTGTAATGCATCTCTCAAAGTATTTTCCACCAATAGCAAGAAGTCTGACTCTACTCTGCCTGATGGAAAGCATAAGCATAATCCAAGAGTAGTGGTCACCATACTCATTGCGAATGCAATAATGCAGCATTGGTGACCCACACTATGGCGGCCCAGAGCTTTTTTAATTTCTACGCGTTCTGCATCTGTATTTTATATCAAAACAAGTACTTACGCCTATTTCTTTTTATTGATGAATTACTAACCAAAGTTGAATTGTCACTGTATCCATACTATCCAAACTTCAATACTATTATGAAGTCGAATGCAACTCTTGTCTGTCTGTTACGCTTTCACGGCTAAACCACTGCACCGATTTCAATGAAATTTGACATGAAGATACTTTGATTCTTGAAAAACAGCATAGACTTATCTTTACCGCGATAACCGTCATACTCGCAGACGGAGCCGCGAGCAAATCCTCGTCTATTATGTATATGTACAGATCAATAAAATATGTACATTTTTGTACCTATTGTCTCATAATAATTGAATACTGTTTGTATTTTCAGGTCACAGTCAGTATATAGTAAAGGTAGCTCAGCCACGTCAGGTGTAGCCGGGGGCGGGAGCTCAGTGACGGCGGGCAGTACAGCACCGCTGGTAGGAGCGCAGTCGCTGGTCTTGCGACCACCGCACACGCACGCCCATCATGCGCTTGCGCACAATCAGAACGCACACAACGCACAACGTGAACCACCGTATGGCACAGCTAATGGAGTGCGGCCTGGACCTGCCGGTTAGTTGCTTTTAACTGAACTATTTATAGTATCACCAAAATCTTATTGGGATTAGACGCTACTCTTGTGCCAATAGTATTTAGGCTATTTACTTGTATTACCTACATATTTTATTGGGTTGATGAGCTATTTACTATTATTAGATAAGGTATTTTTAGCTAATGCTTATTAAGGACCAATTTATATTAAGTTGTAGGTACAGTTCTATGGATGATATCACAGGATTTATAACATTTATATAGAAAAATAGATCTACTGACAACTTACGTAGAGTTCATAATAGATAATAAAATAACCGTATGTGTTCTAGGTGCGGCGGCTCAGCCTCGACGCGACTCAATGTACTCCGGCAGCACAGTGGGTACGGCGTCTGCTAGCGTGGCCGGCGTGGCTGGCGTGGGTGGCGTGGCTGGCGTGGGAGGCGTGGGCGGCGTGGGGAGCACGCGGCGCGGTGTGGAGGAGAGCGCGTACGGCACGTACGGGCGCCAGTACCGCTCGCCGCACACGCCGCCCCACGCCCACGACCACTACTAGCGACGCGCCTCGCACCACAACATCGCGCTGCTGTTCGACGTCTGAACCGGCCCTGCTGTGTGTGCTATTGGACTACTCCTGTGATTCTACAGAGATTCACTGGGCGACACGCTCTCATGAGTGCTATTCTATCGTACGTTTCTGAGGTACGAAAAAGTACGACAGATCTTCCAAAGTCGTCGAAAACTCCTCCAAGACGATATCTATGAATATTATATTGCCTATGGACGGATTCGATTGTATAAAATATTAGTTAGGCTATGTTACCCCTGATTAGGATTAAAAAAAAAAATAGTGAGCCTCGTTGCGTGCTAAACAGTACCTACCTAAGATATTGTAAAATAAAATTTGACGTACAATAAACATATTGTAGGTTAGTCGATTTTTAACACAATAATTAGATGATAAAATACATAGTTCTTGTTTATGGAATATTTCAAACTTCTCGACATCGCATTAGATCTTTAGAATAACTAAATTATTATTAAATCGAATAAAACTTTTAAGAACAGTATAAATTCTAATATCTATTTACTAATTGTGGTTGTTATTATAAGGATTTACTAAGTTAACCGGCAATCGACTATGCCTCACTGACTTTTCAAACATTCGCGACATACATACGTGATAAACTCCATATTATTCTTAATAAATATTATTAAATTAAATTAAGATAAGGGTACATAAATAAATTTTAAATCAAGTTATTCTTTTACATAATAGTAAGGCACTGAACAAGATCTTAGTGTCAAATTTTCTCGCTATAATTACATTTAACTGAATGATAAAAAATATAACAAAAATTTCATAAATCTTGTCCAAGATGCTTTACTATTTATATGATTTTAAAATAAACCAAATATCACTCAGACAATGTTTTACTATTATTAATTGATATATTTATGATCTGTATTTGTTTATACAAAAAAAAAGATTCAAAATTGGAATGTTCCCTTTTCAAATTGTTTTTTTCTAATTTCAATTTACGAACTGCGTGCAAAGATACACGTACCTAACTATCGCCGTACTTGTTTGGCTCAGAGGACCAAATCATAAATAAATGTAAATAATTTATTTACCTTTCCTACTATACTTAATAAAAGTATGTTGTGCCATATTAACTAACTTTGTAGTACTTCCATTTTTCTAACTATTTTGACATTTATATTGTTAATCATATTTTCGCTTAGCTGCGACAATTTGTCGCGATAGACTACCGCAAGAGCGATAACATGTACTATCATGGAGGTTTGAGGTAAGGAGGAACCAAAAGAAGTAATAGTTCAAGAAACAGCCGCAATGGCGCTAGTGTAGGTAGACGCCATATTAACGAAGCAGTTGGTCGGAGGTAGTACTAAGTACTAGCCTATTTCCTTTCTCAAGAACCAAATTATCTCCATGTAAAATTTAATGGGAATCGGTGAAGCAGTTTAGCCGTGAGACCGTAACTCACAGACAGACCGTTTATAGTCAAATTAATAATATTATAATAAGAATTAGTTATATGACTTCTGTAATTTATGTATAAATGCGCATTCATATTATTATTATGTCCAGCTATAGTAGCGCCACCTATATACAAACGTTTTCGTATATACAGAGATAGCCCTTGCCTCTTTACGTGCTAGATGGTAGTGAGTGTATCGTTTTGTAACAACCTTTCTCGTTAAAAGACTTATTAGTATAATCATAATATAAATGTAAATATAATGTATAAGTATTATAAGGAAACTTGAAAATGGCATTTATTTAACCATGGTTTGGTAGGTATACTGTGTTTGGATAGAGTGAAACTCATTTCTAAGTGAATTATTGCGTGTTGTAATATCAGCACACAATAATTCACACATACAGTCCCACATATCTTATAGTCCAGACAAATTAGACATTCAGGTAGAAAAGTGAAGTGAAACGCAATTTTTTTTCTTTGTGTGGGTGGTGCTTAGAAAAGCTTATTTTCGAGTTCTCGTAGCATGAGCCCTTGAGGATTTATTTGCTTAAAAAACGCTTGAAATTCGATTTCATAAAATTTAATTTCCAAAATTATAATGGGCACATACATGTATATTAGATTATGTAATATAGTAGCTTTTGCTCGCAGTACCTCCCGCTTATATGTCGGTTATCGCGGTATATATTAGCCTATGTACTTCCTCAAGAATCAAAGGATCTCCATTATAAATTTAATCTAAATCGGTTCTGCAGTAAACTGCTGCTAAAGCCGTGAAAACGTTGCAGATAGTCAAACAGAGTTACTTCCTAATTGATTAAATTACCTATGTATAAAAACAAATATGCTTATAATAATAAACATATAATTTAATAAACGTCTCAATTCAATTTATCTTTTAATGTATTCTAAATTCAGAATTCATAAAGTGACTTATAAAACAATTCAAAAGACAATATTGAATTATAGAGGGAGCCACCTATCCAAACACGAAATTTAACATGTTAATCTAATAAAAAACTTAGGTTAACGCAAAAGGGAAAAGCTTTGACGTTATTTAACCTTCTTTAATTTAATTTACTGTATACTCGAATAAATACCTATATACAAACATTTTGTAAATACTTTTAAAATAAATTCATCTAAAGTTGATATTTTTTTATTGTGTGTGTTGTCCATACATTAGGTTACTTTTAAGTTTCTATTGAGATTGTAACAACAGTAAAATTATTTAAGTAAATAAAAACCCGACTGCCTCAATATTTGACTTGTTTATCAAATTGAGTTTTTTTTTTATTTTGATGTACCCAGTGTCACTCTCACGAATAAGACGAATCTATTGACAGGCTCTAGCGTGTGCTAAAGAAATATACATATATAGATACATAAATTCGAAAAACATAACCCTCCTTTTTTGCAGTCGGGTAAAAAACAAATACACTACGCAGGTTAACAGCGTTACAAAGTGAAGGAATCTTGACACAAATCGTGCACCGTCTGGCTAGAGTTTAATTTAGACGAAAACCTTCTTTCTAAGAGACCTGTTTAAGTATGTTAAATGTTTGATAGCCAGGTCTTGATATTTATATAAGTGACTAGCCGACCCACGCAACCTCGTTTGCGTCTCATAATGCCCGTAGCGTGATAATTTCCCACTGTTTTTGTAACATTTTTCATTGTTGCTCCGCTCCTGTAGGTCTTAGCGTGATGATATATACCCTATAGCCTTCCTCGATAAATGGGCTATCTAAAACTGAAAGATTTTTTTTAAATCGGACCAGCGGTTCCTGAGATTAGCGTGTTCAAACAAACAAACAAACTCTTTAGCTTTATATATTAGTATAAATTAATATTTCAGTATCTAAAAACTCTTACGAATTCCAAACAGTAACTCGGAATTGGAACTGAGGATTACCTTAAGCATTCCCTTCTTTCGCTTGGCTTTAAGGCAAATTAAACCACAAGGAAAAAAAATTAGGCACCACTAGTAAAAAGCTTATATATTTCGATTAATACTTACTCTTACTAATAACAGTATATCATTTCACATTTCAATCTGAATGCTAGCTAGCAGCTAGAAACGAGTGTCAAGCAATAAAAGGATAATCTGGCTAAACAAGCGCTTGTAAGAGGTTTGCTAGTATTTATGTTTGAAAGCCTTAAATATTTAACCGATCGACATACAAATCAGTTAATAGTACAGAATAAGGGTACTTTTTGTCGTTCTAAAAACAGTAATGTCAATCAGAACTGTGGCCTTGTACCGGAGATTACTTCGCCTGATTCCGAGTTTTAATCAGTTCGAGAATAACAATACCACGTTACCAGTGGGTAGTCCTATCCGAGGAAATTTCCACATGGAAATAAATTACTGAGTCTTATACGAGATTGCTTTGGTATCTAAATGTTGGTAAAATTTGATGCGGTTGGTTTTCTGTCTTAAATTTAAAGTTATTAAGCAATTTGACCGACCGATTCATGATCGCTGGTCACTGTTAATAAATTACAGTCCTATTTCTCGACCTAAAGCTTTCAAGGGATTCTTGTAGTCTGCATATGCCTCGTCGATTTTCTGTAAAACAATAAATTATTTCTCTGTAAAAAAAAATCAGAAACTGCTATGTGGTGGGTGTACATTTAGCATGTGGGTATTGTGGTCACTACGATCGCTATTGACTAGAACTTTGTTCGAGACTACTGAGATATAAAATATATTAATTAATTCCATTACCTCTTTGAGCTCGTTCAAGTGTCCATCATCGTCATAAGTGTCTCCGCGACGTTTGTCGTTGAAGATCTTCATTGCCTTTTTCTTAGCCTTTTCATGGTACTTAGCCCACGAGAAGGACTGAAAGAAATCAAGACAACTATTAAGAAACTACCGAATCAAAATCGTACATAGAATACCTCTTGTATAACTTATCAGGTTAAACTTGATCGCTTTATAATCATAACATGAGGGCTGAAATAACTTAAAAAAAAAACAAATGCTCGTTTCAATCGTCATGGACTATTGCATCGACTGTCAAACGTAAGGCTCTTCCAAGGAGCCTAATACTCTCAGTCTTGGACAGTCCATGTGCCCAGCATGGTACAGTAGACAAATACTAATAATAGATTGTTAGTGGTTAGCTTGCTTCTTTATGTTTTAACTAGCCAACCCACGCAACCACGTTTGCGTCTCCTATTGCCCGTAGCGTGATAATTTTCCCCCGTTTTTGTAACATTCTTCATTGGTGCTCCGCTCCAGTAGGTCTTCTCGTGATGATATATAGCCTAAAGCCTTCCTTGATAAATGGACTATCGAACACTGAAAGAATTTTTCAAATCGGACCTGTAGTTCCTGAGATTAGCGCTTTCAAACAAACAAACAGACAAACTTTTCAGCTTTATAATATTAAATACTAGCAGACCCACGCAACCTCGTTTGCGTCTTCTACTGCCCGTCACGTGATAATTTTCCCCCGTTTTTGAAACAGTTTTCATTGGTGCTCCTCTCCTATTGGTCTTAGCGTGATGATATATAGCCTATAGCCTTCCTCGATAAATGGGCTATGTAACACTGAAAGAATTTTTCAAATCGGACCAGTAGTTCCTGAGATTAGCGTGTTCAAACAAACAAACTCTTCAGCTTTAAATATTAGTTATAGTAATAGATACTAAAGTTTAATTATTTTATTGATACCTTTACTAAGAATGTTACAATGATGAGAGCTTTAATGCCAGGCCGGCTTTGAATGTCCATTTCATTCATGTACTCTCTATACGCTTGGTCCACGGCCTGCTTATTGTTGTAATCGTTGTTTTTTTGAAGAGCTCCGTAACGGGTTTCAAGATTCTGGAAAATGCCAACAAAGGCTTAAAAGTAAAAGAGCGTATAGAATATTTTGACTCTAGAAAGAAGAGAAGAGAAAATTCTCTTAAAAACTAAAATGATTATCTTCCGGTCAAATGTAGTTCTAAATATTTGTGTCTAAATTAACTAAAATTAGATATTATGTCAAACTAAAAGTAGACGATAAATAAATACATACATCAAAAATAACAGTTTCGATATCGATTAACGAAAATAAAAGAACAGAACATAATTTAAGACAAATTTTAGTTTACCTTGTCATTTATAGCTGAGAAAAAAAAATTCAAATGTTTTTTCTCATGGCAGTATTCTACTTAGCAAAATAGTATATTTGTCGCTTTCTATATTAAAAATCGCAAAATTTTTGTACTGTTAGTCATTTATTTATCTACGAATTCTCTACTAACTACTTCTTCCTTTCCACTTCCGAAGTTCCTTTTCCGAACCTCGTTCTAATCTATACTTATAAAATAGTAAGTCCTGACTGACTGACTGACTGATTCATCATCGCCGAGCGTAAACTATGATAATTAGGGCTATGAAATTTGGTGAGTAGGATCGTTTTATTGAGTAGACACCCACTAAGAAAGGAATTTTGGAATTTCTACCCCTAAGGGAGTTAAATAGGGGTTGAAAGTTTGTATGGAAGTCCGTCATTTTTGAAGTTCGAAACATGAAACTTTGTTTTTGGGCTACTGATTTAAAATGAGTAGATACATATTTAAGCGTTATTGGATATTCTACCCCTAAGGGGCGAAATAGGGGTTGAAAGTTTGTATGGAAGTTCGTCATTCTTTAAGTTAGAAACCTGTAACTTTACTTTTGGGCTGCTGATTAAAAATGAATAAACACGTATTTCAGCGTTTCTGAATATTCTACCCCTAAGGGGTGAAATAGGGGTTGACATTTCACATTTAGGTTAGTCTGGAAGTCTGTCATTTTTGAAGTTCGACAAATGAAACTTTGTTTTTGGGCTACTGATTGAAAATGAGTAGATACGTATATAAGCGTTTCTGGATATTCTACCCCTAAGAGGTGAAATAGGGGTTGAAAGTTTGTATGGAAGTTCGTCATTTTTTAAGTTAGAAACCTGAAACTTTACTTTTGGTATGCTGATTAAAAATAAATAAACACGTATTTCAGCGTTTCTGAATATTCTACCCCTAAGGGGTGAAATAGGGGTTGACATTTCGCATATTAGTTAGTTTGAAAGTCCATAATTTTTTAATTTAGCAGCCTGAAAACTTTCGCCTTTATGTTTCTGATTACAAATAGACGAATACTTATATCAGCATTTACGCAAATTCTGTTCCTAAAGGGGATGAAATATGGGTCGAATGTTTGTATAAAAGTTCTTTTAAATGGGCTATTGATCAAAAATAAATAAATAGGTTTAAAACATGAATAAATTACTGATACATACTTTTACACAGTTTTAATTAAATACATATAACAAATTTTCACGCGAGCAAAGCCGCGGGCAACAGCTAGTAACATTTATATAATAAGTAAACTTACTGCAATCAATTTATCCTTATATTCATCGTCTACACTTTCGACCCTGTCAGCGAGGAACTGCTTGAGAGCGCATTTTTTGGCTTCCTCGTGCAGCTCTTCGAGTGCCCGTGGGTGAAAGCAGCAGGAGTGCGGCACCCACTCTAGTGACACGTAGTTATTGTATGCGTATTCTGATATCTGCATCGCTAACAAGTTGCTATGTGCATTTGCCTTTTTGAAACTCGCTAAATATGACTCGATATCCTGGAAAAAATATTGAAATAAATGAAATGTATTTTTTTCTACAAGAATCATTACGTTAAGCCAAAAATGGTATTGTATTTACAAAGAAAAATAAACTTGAATTTCTCAAGCGTCGATACTCCACAAAATAAGTGTTGATACTTTAGTTTCTAGATTGCAACTAATGACAAAAAAACATATACAACAATCATCTTAAATGCTAATACTTGATTAGCTACTTTTATTTATTACAATGGTTTAAAGAAGATTTAAAAATGCCAAGATGTTGAACAAAAATTTTAACCATAACTCACAGGCCACAGTCATTTCCATCCGAGGTAAGCAGAAATGAGGCAACGCCATTCTCAACGAACCTGACATTCCTCTTCCATTTTTCCTATTCTTCTTCCACATTCATCAGGTCTTTCAAACGACTCGCATGCATTATTTGGGGCCCTTCTTCAGTACACTGCTGATCGGGTCAGTATGTTTTTCGGAGACAATTCCTGTTGTCTATTTCGTCTAGGCTGATATGAGGGAAGTATTTTTGTCTTCCTTTAAGAGATTTACATAAATTCCCAATTGTTTTTATTGAATAAAATTTTCAAGTAAATTTTATGCTCAATGCATTTTTTTTATGCTAGCATATAAAAGTTAAAAAGTATGATAGATTTACTGCAACATTTTTCTACAAAACAGGCCAAAATCTGATTTGGAAATAAAAACAAACAAAATTTTAGTGCATTGCAGTACTGCTACTATTATTGTTTAAATCTTAGATGTTGAGGTAAGAGAGTTAAGTAAAAGTGTTACAAAAGTTACACTTACAATAGGATTATAAAATAAAATATGCAGATATGGTAAGTAGCAGTAGTTTAATATAATAAACAGTAATTTAGAATGGCAGGTATTAAAATATTTTCTTACTAAGCGAAATAGTGACTTGTTAATATTATTTTAAAAATTTATAATATTTTCTAAAAAGACTAAATAGTGATTTAAATAAAATAAACATTCCGTTCAAACAGTCTGATTCCTAAAAACCTGCACAAACTACCTACAGATTATGGAAAAAAAGTAAAGTAGCACCAGATTCTAGAACCGTAACTTTGAAATCGTCATACTAAATAATTACGTTGTAATTGTTCGTTATACACATGCTGAGAAAATATACCATATACTTAGCGTGATGATAATAAAAATAAAATTACAAAGTGAATTCATCTTCTCTCTTTTTAAAAGCAATCAAAATCGCAAAGACTTTTTAATTCTCCGCACGTGTGTGCGTACTTGGTTGCCAAGCCTGGCCAAGCGCTCATCAAGGTGCGAACGTACTTTTTGCAGCTGCTCCAGGTCTGGATCTGTTTGTTCTTGTGTAGGTTGGTTACGAAGCGACTGGAAGTGTCTTGTAGCTGCATTCAAAGCCTCCTCGTGTCGTGACTTGAGTTCTTCAGAGCTGACGCCCTGTTGGTCCACCCCGTCTTTCATCTGTGTCAGGTAAAGCTCACGAGCTTCCAGTGTGGCGTTTCTGTTGTTCTGCTCGTTCACAGTACACAGGTACTCGTAATGTTTTTCTAAGCTCTGAAAAATTATATAGATTTTTAGAATCTTGCAATGTCAATATTATAAAATAGCACGGCGGTGCTGATTCCGATTTCTTAAAAAAAATCTTTAAAATACCTGTCTCAAAGAAACTCAGTTTATTTCGAGTATCGCTAGTGTTTTTATCTTTTTGTTTTTTGTCTATTTTAACTAAAACTTCAATTGGAGCCTGGCGGTTTTCTGCCATAGACTAACACAGGCCGGTGGACGTGACGCTACTGTTCTGCTGCATAGTACTAATCCTAGTTCTAGCTGTAATAATAATAGTAATACACGAGATGTGGTGTATTACCTCAATCAACATTTTTCTGTCTGTATCTGATTCCTGAGGCACCTTTGTTCTTGTAGGGTCAAACACAGCGAGGGCGGCTTGTAGCGCTTTCAGATGCACTGAACGCAGGTCCTGGGCATGTAGACAAAGACGAGACTGATCCCCACACACCGCGCTAACAACGTCTTCATACGCCTTCTTAGCATCTGACATTGTGGCCCTGACCTTAGCATCATTCTGCAACAGATACCTCGCCAGCCGAGCATCTAACTCCTGCAAGTAAATTTTTCGAATACAGAACTCAAAAATACAAAATGGACGCAATTTAGTAAAACGAACGTTCTAAAACGATTGCGACCGGCCGCAGTGCGTGCTAACCCCTAGGAGACTCGCTAAGCTCTAGGCGCTAAGCAAGCCGCCTGCCTGTGCGATCGTAGCCTAAGCCTCTCCATCGAAATGATGTTTTGGCCTTCTGCTGCTGGCTAAACAGTTTAGTATGAAATTAGTGTTAAGTTTTCCTTCTCTTTGCATTGCCTTACGTAGTTTGTTCTCTTAGTCCACTTTTATGACACTCCTAGGATCAATATAGGTGGGGACACTCCGTAATCTTAATGCGTCATCACATGGATGCGAAATTCAACAAGATGACAGCAGGTCTAGTGCTTATATGCAAGAGCGGATGCATCACGACTGCCTCGTTGGTCTCGCGGTTGGCGTGTGCGACTGCTGATCGTGAGGTCTCGGGTTCAATTCCCGGGTCGGATCAAATGTTTGTATGATTTACAAATATGTGTTTCGGAGTTTGGGTGTTTTCTATGTATAATATGTATGTATTTACAGAAAAAAGTATATATGTATTTGTATCAGTTGTCTAGTACCCATAACACAAGCTCTGCTTAGCTTTGGGACTAGATGGCGTTGTGTGATAGATGTCCGAAATATTTATTATTATAAGAAGCTAGCTTTTCCCCATGCCTGCGCTAGGTACTTCCTTAACAATCAAAAGAAGATCGTTAAATTTAATTCAAATCTGTTTAGCCGTAAAAGCGTAACAGAGAGGCAGATAGACAGATTTTCTATCTGCCTCTCTATTACGCTTTCGAATTATAATATTAGTATTAAAGTATGATTGATAAGAATATTTAGAGACGGGACGTACCTTTTTTAGGTCCACCAAATGGGCATTAACGTTATTCTCCGACCCAAGCTTCTTCTTTCCCTCGAAGTGAGCAACAGCAGCAGCAACGGCAGAATTGTGCAACTCCCGCAAGATGTTGGTGGATATGCTCTGATTTTCAACTATGTTCGGCTCCATGTTGCTCTCGTAGCGTTCTCTTGTTTCTCGAAGGACTGACATCATACAAGCATCTACTGTAGCCTAAAAAATCGACGACAATATGTCAACTTTATACCGAACTCTCGGTAATCTTTTTTTTTATAGAGTAATGTGCAAATGAGCAGACGTATCACCTGATTATAAGTGATTACTACCGCCTATGGACAACGGCAACACCAGAGGCCTCACAAGTGACACATTTTGAGAGATTGTCGGAGATGGGGGGAGGGGTTGGGGTATGGGTCTCCAGTATGGTCCGGATGTGTTAATAACAGCAGTTCCCGGATCCCTTCCGTCTCAGGCGCAGAGTGGCACACCGTGTGGTTTTAGTCGGTTCGATTCCGACACACCGCCCCGCCGCAAACCACGGCGGGGTGACGGGTTTCCATTTCCCCCCGAGGGGGTTTCCACACGTCCAAAAAAAATGGGTCTCCAGTATCCTCACTCACTCGGTGAAACACAGTGCAATCGCTGTTTTACACCGGTTTTCTGTGAGGCCGTAATATCACTCCGGTCGACCCGGTCCATGCGTGACGAAGCGTGGCTCTCCCACGGTAAACTTGTCAGAGTCAAAATAAAAACTTTACAGCCTGTAATTACTATGGCAACTTGGCTACTGACAACATATATTATTATATACCAGCTGAACCTGGTTATTGTAGTAACACGGGTAGCGCCGCGCCACGAAGCTAGTCTAAAAAAGTAGCCTAAGTTACTCCTCATATCATCAGCTACCTACCAGTGAAAGTTACATCAAAATCGGCCCAGCCGTTCCAGAGATTAGCCGGAACAAACAGACAGACAGACAGACAAAAATTGTAAAAAAACATATTTTGGTATATGTTAGGTACATATACCTAAATGACATTTTTTTCAATTTTTACATATACATATATGCATTTTGTAAAAAGCGGTTATTTTAATATTATAAACAGACACTTCAATTTTATTTATTTACTAGCTGAACCACGCGGTGTTACCCGCGGTTATCGTCGTATCGCGAGTAACGCCGCGGGACAAAGTTAGTCTAAAAAAAGTAGCCTAAAATACTCCCTGGATCATCAGCTACCTGCCAGTGAAAGTCCCGTCAAAATCGGTCCAGCCGTTCCAGAGATTACCCGGAACAAACAGACAGACAGACAGACGGACAGACGGACAGACAGACAGACAAAAATTTTTAAACTATATTAAGGTATATGTATTGTGTATACATACATATGTATTTAGTAAAAAGCGGTTATTTTAATATTACAAACAGACACTCCAATTTTATTTATTTGTATAGATGTATAGATATAGATGCCAAATACATGCATACGATAGATAAATTAGATACTAGTACATTTTAATTTAATAAAACAAAATTTAAAAAAAAAAACGACTTCAATCACGACCAAATTGAAATGGAACCACACGAGAAGCACCAGTTTTAAACAAAAAAAAGTATCAACATCGGTTCACCCAGACGAATTGAGAACCTCCTGCTAAAAATACATATAAAAATACAAACTAAACCAACCTGAAAGATAGTGGTAGCTTCTGGTAGATCTTCACTGTTGAAAATATCCACGTAACGTTTAAAGAATTCGAGTAATCCCTGCGCACGTACCACATCTCCACTGATGATCTTTTTAGTCAAATTATTCGGTGCCAGTAATGAAGGAACTAGTTCTAGAAGCGCTTCTTTAAATTCTTTCTGAATATCTAAAAAACAGATAATAAATGTCTATAATAACAATTTTTTATTTTTTTTGTAAATACATATAACTAAGTACTTGGACCGAATATGGGCGTTGTGAATACAACACCCAAATTCGAAAGCAAATATTTGCAGATCATATTTAAACTACATGAATAACTTTTTTTTTTTTTTTTTATGTTTGACCCTGCCATAATGACTCTACTCTGCCTGATGGAAAGCATAAGCAGAATCCAAGAGTGATGGTCACCATACTGCGAACGCAGACAATGCAACAATGCAGCATGGTGACCCACACCATGGCGGGCTAGTGATGCTTTCGCATCATTGGGCCTCCGGTCTCGCACTCACCAACGAAACACGACAGCATGATCGCTGCCATTATTACACCATTGCGGTAATGGAAAAAGTAGTTTCTGAGTAAAAGGTTTTTGTTTCTTTCAATATTTCAGTAATATGGTTCAAAAATTAAATTAACAGTGGTATTGTTTGATGATGAGGAGATTGAAATATATGTTATGAGTTATTCTAGATAGAAATAGTTCGAATACTAACCACAAAGACTCCCTCTAAATTGTACATTAGCGACCATGGGGCCTGGGAATGGCATCAAAAAACATTGCAGCTTTTCAAAACACGAGTGAATATGTTCACGCATTTGTTGTAACTGCTTCTTCTGCTTAATTTTTGGCTGAAAGTGATTAAATACATACTTTACTAAAGAATATGCAAGAATTGATAGTGTATGATCAAGTAGCTACCTATAAAGAAGAGTTCTGGAGTTGGGTACAAGTTCAAGTTCAAAATTCGATCTCGATAAATAAATAAATATTTCGGACATCTATCACACAACGCCATCTAGTCCCAAGCTAAGCAGAGCTTGTGTTATGGGTACTAGACAACTGATACAAATACATATATACTTTTTTTTTGTAAATACATACATATTATACATAGAAAACACCCAAACTCCGAAACAAATATTTGTAGATCATACAAAAATTTGGTCCGACCCGGGAATCGAACCCGAGAACTCATGATCAGCAGTCGCACAGGCCAACCGCGAGACCAACGAGGCAGTCAAAAAAAAAAATTATAAATAATAAATTAAACCCTGATGTTATATGACAAATTACGTTATGGTATTTGATAAGATGATAAAACAGAAAACACCGACCTACAAAGACTTCGGTAAGGTGAGAACCTGTAATTAGAAACAAACAAAGAAGCTACAGAAAATATATTCATGTAACTTTGCCGGGTTACCTTTTGAGACCTGAGACATGTACTTAAAAGATTGCTTTTCTGAAAATTACCATTCAATTATAAGATAATAGATATATTTACCTGGAATCTTTTATTAATCAGTCCTTCACCACCAACGTAGCCGTAAGGATGTTCGTAGGGGTTGAACCAATCTCTAACGAGAAACAGCAGAGTCTGGAATGCTTTCCCTTCCGTGTTGCTTACCAACTTTCCATACTCCGTGAAAAGCTAATGACCCGAGTTTAACACAAAATTAGTTATCTACTTAATATCACTTATAAGGTATAATGCGAAAGACCTGCTCTTGTAAGTCAGGTAACAGGTAAGTAACTCTGTCTACCAGTCTCTTTGTTACGCTTTCACGACTAAGCCGCTAAATCATTTTATATATAGCGATAGATTTGGCCTTGGAGAAGGAAATAGCTTACTTTTTGTCGCGATAACTGCACATAACATTTATGCCGCCTGAGCCGTGGGCAAAAACTAGTAAAATAAGAAAAATACATTATTTCTGAATCTGATTTAGGAAATTTAAATATAAGGCCAGAAAATTAATGAGCAAGCAATGAACGAATTTTCTCCACGTCTTCACAATGCTGCAATATTGAGAAACACTAAAATAATAATCATAGCTAAACACACTTTTTTTATAAATATTTCATAAGTTTCTCTGCAGAAATCTGGTCAAGGTCCATTTAAAATCAAGGATCTGAATTTAAAGTCGCAACCTGCAAATGTTGAAGATCATCTTCTCCAATGTTTGCTCGAAGGTTGTAGATCTGCACAGAGGACAGCAGTGTGGACAGTGCGAAGATGCTGGAGTTGTCGCCCATGTCACTCTCCATGTCGAATGTTCCTTGAGTGTCCATTAAGAGTACTAGCACCTGTTGGTAAGAATGCCAAATTTCTAGATTTACCCAAAAAAATCGAGAAAGAAGTGTAGGAACTATAGAAATAGTACACCAGGGATTTCCCATCCAGGATGCACCTGTTTCCCTAACAAGTGAAACTCATGAAGGTTAGCGGTTTTTAGTCAGTTAGAATTCAACAAAATAACTCCACCAGTTGTCTATACGGGTGTGTCTATATGGGTATACGGGAATTCTCACTAAAAAACAAGGTATAAAAATATTTTTTTTGGGCAAAGAAAACGACGTTTAGATCACACTGCAAGAGTTTGGCTAACATTTCCTGTAGCTTATGCTCATTTTTCTCTATCTCAGGAACGCGAATATTAGTGATCTTTGCCAGAGCTTTCATGAGGATATTATAGGAATTATACAAGAGATGGTGATGTACCAAAAGTATGGCAAGTATTTACACGTGCTTACCCCTATACTTTATTTACGTATTAAGTATTAAGAATAAAATGTACCTTTTCTTCAGTTTCTGGAATGGTCACAACGATGGGTTCAGGCCATATGTGTATACCCTTTGTATTACTCTCAGAACCACCACGCCAGTCGAAACCTTCCAAGAGTTCGTCTTCGCTGCCCAGCCAATCACAACTTGATATACTCTCAGCCTGGATAGATGGCATATAATTAGAAATCAGACGTAACTAAGGGTTCTTATTCCTAAGATGCTAAATGTAAAATTGTACACATTATTTTCTAATGCTTTGTTTCTACAAACGTTTCATCCGCATCACTTAGATGGTTGGTTGGCAGTCCACAATTTTGCGGTTTTCTAGAAACTTTCTGCCTCGCACAACACAACTGTGGAATGAACTGTTGTCTACGGTATTTTTGGACCAATACGACCTTCAAGCAAAGAGCGTACTCCATTATAAAGGGCCAGCAACGCACTTGTGAGCACGCACGCCTCCATGGCATGGGTGTTGGTACCCATGGGCGGTGGTAATCGCTTACAATCAGGCGATACGTCTACGTCTGCTCGCTTGCCTCTATTCAATAAAGGAACGTAGGAGTAGTTCCTGGCAAAAATTACTGCAACATGGTCTTACTATGTGTAAATTGAATATTTTGCTAATAATTGAACTTTTGCTGTGAAAAGAATTCGACATTTAACTGATGTTGATACAGCTAGAATAGTTTACTTCAGTTACTTTCATAGCATAATGAGTTACGGTATCCTACTCTGGGGTAACTGTGCAGATATTAATGCCATATTTCTTCTACAAAAACGCGCTGTACGAGCCATTTATCAATTAGGCCCTCGAGCTTCTCTCCGTTCCAAATTTAAAGAGATAAATATTCTGACTGTATCTTCACAATATATATACGAAAATTTAATTTATGTTCAAAAAAATATATCAAAGTTTCTTAAAATCAGTGACGTTCATTCGATAAATACTAGAAACAAACATAATATTAGTGTTCACGTCACTCGTCTCCACAAAATAGGCAACTCGTTCATGGGACAATGTATACGCTTTTACAACAAGCTCCCTATTACTATTAGGAATTTGCCATTAAAAAAATTTAAGAATACCATTAAATCGAAGCTATCCGCAAAGGGGTATTATACCATAGCAGAATATCTACATGATAAAACCGCCTGGGATTGAGCTGCCCACTCTGCACATGCTGTTTACCTTGAATGTTTAAAATTATTTTGACGTGACGATAATTTATACTTTGAAATAAATTGAGCTACTATTGTTATAGTTGACATTTTTTTTAAATTATCTTTACAGATTATTATAATTGATACAAATTGTAATTGTCGCTTTTTTTTATTGATATAATGTCTTTTGTTTTATGAAAATTGTCTGAATTTTAAAAGAGACGTTGATCCCTGAGTTTGTTTCGTCCTTTCTTCTCAGGGCTAGTCCAGTTAGGAAAGGCCGAACTCATCTGCTCAAAAAAAGTTTAACTTGCAAAAGTGTTTTGTATAACCTAATTGCAGAATAAATGATTTCATTTCATTTCATTTCATTTCAATATAATAAAAAGCGGCCAAGTGCGAGGAGGACTCGTCCATGAAGGGTTTCGTAGTAGCAAGTAACATAATATAATTTTTATTTATTTTTATATTTGTGTTGATGAATGAAAGGTAAATTGCGGTTTACGATTTATGACGTATTTTAAAAAAAACGACTTAGTAATAGATATTGTTCAAACCAATTTTCGGCGGAAGTTTACATGGTAATCATGTATTTTTTAATCAAACATCATATATTTTTTTAGTTTTTATCATTCTCTTATTTTAGAAGTTACAGGGGGACACGTACATTTTGAAAGTGCCCTCGCGCAAACTATTCAGTTAGAAAAAAAAAATTAGAAACCTCAATATTATTTTAAAGACCTATAAGAGTTTTGGGTAATGTAGGATTGTTTGGTTTAACAAGTATGGGTCAAGTATGGGTGGGTAAGATATAACATTTCTTTTATGTAGGTACACGATTGAACTCGGTTTTACGAGCACTGAAAAAAATATTGTAGCGAGACCAGCTTCAGTATTTCATATATTCTCATACCAACTTGGAATGTACATTAATATATTTTTTTACATTGAATACAATCTTGTAACACACCAGTTTCTATTTTTGAATGAATATCTTAATACGGTTCACAAAATGCATCTACTTACCAAGTTGCAACATTATAGTTCTTATAGTTTCGGAATAAAAGTTGCTGTGACATAGGGACGGAAAGACAGAGAGACAGACATGAAGCATCCATAAGGGTTCCGTGTTTTGCCATTTGGCTACGGACCCCAAAAAAGGGTATTAAAAATCACTCGTCGAGTACTTGGACAAATATATTTTTTTTTTACATATTCGAAGCCGTGTGAGGGATTTTTAAGGAATTCAGCATTACAGAACCGTACTGCTGAAAACAGGTTGAAAACAGGCTGAAATAGACTGCTGAAAAATAGTTCCCTAAAAGTAAATTATTTATTGTATTTTAATTAATACCCATTTTGATTATATTTGAGACTATAACAAACTTACCGGAGCTTTCAAGTATCTGAGAAAAAAGTCTAGAATGAAAGATTTTCCGCCACGAAAAGCGCCGGCGACGCTGACCACGACGACCGGCAGGTTCCGTACGTCGTCTCGCAGCAGCACGCTCTCTAGCGCCTTCTCATCCAACTCGTACCGGCGTCCTGGCTCTTCAGACACTCTTACCACTTGGAGACCTTCTCTCTTTTGCTGACTTGGTTCACTCATGTTTCCTGAAAATAGTAGATATTTTTATCGTAACTAATACTTTATTTTATACGTGAGGTGAGAGAATAAGAAAACAGTGTCACCAACATTACACATTCCCTAAGTGTCGTTAAAACCGACTCGGAAAGCACTGCAAAAAGAAGAGAAATCTTGTCGCACTTACAAACCCTATATCTAGCAGTGGAATATTAAGGACTCTTGATGTGATGTGAAGGTTATTTAAGAATTTATTATATTTTTCTTACTAGCTTTCGCACGCGGCTTCGCTCACGCAAACTTTCTTTCTCTGATTTACCCCCTTAGGGGTGGAATTTCTAAAATTCCTTTCTTAGTGCTCACTTACGTTATATAAAGACCCTACATGCAAAATTTCAGGATTCTAGGTTCAGCGGTTTGGGCTGTGCGTTGATCTCTGGGTATGTCAGTCAGTCCGTCACCTTCCTCTTTTATATATTTAGATTGTTGAGAGAGGTGCGGTAGGGAGAAGTGTTTCGTCTAGGTACTAGATTGATTGATAATTTTGGTATCTACATAAACGCAAACCCGTAAACAAAATTTAGTAACGAACGATAAGAATATAAGTACCTATCTAAAATCGATATTAGACTTCTTCGCCTTGTATACATTGAAGTCCTCGTAAAGATCGCCATATCCTCTATCTATATAGTTACAGATAAGTTGATAAATAGGTGTGTGTTATCTGGAATAATAATAAATGATTCAGAAACATTGTACTGTACTGTACCTACATTGCATTGCATGCACTTGCTTCCTTGCAACTCATTTATACGAAATTATGATAAAACATAATTATTTTGGAAAAGAGCTGTGATACTCTAACTCTCCTGGACCGATATCAACCAAACATAAGTAAGAACCGCCGCAAGGAAACAGGCTTTCAAATTTAAAAAAACGCATCTAAATCGGTCCATTCGTTTGAGAGCTACAATGCCACAGACCGACGCACACAGACAGTCATCGACGTCATAATATGACAAGTTCGTTAACGTTTACAATTTCCTATTGGTTAAGCAAAACGTTGTCTATTAATTATTTGTGGTGACTTCCACATACATAACAACAATAGTATGCTACACCGCCATCTATCGAAGACACACTGAACTACGCAGTGACTACTAATGCTGTATCACAATATCTATACTAATATATGAAGCTAAAGAGCTTGTTTGTTTGTTTGCTTGTTTGAACGCGCTAATCTCAGAAACCGCTAGTCCGATTTCAAAAATTCTTTTAGTGTTGGATAGTACATTTATCAAGGAAAGCTATATTCTATATATCATCACGCTCGGACGAATAGGAGCGGAGCACCAATGAAAAATGTTTTGAAAACGGGGAAAAATTATCACGCTACGGGCAAAAGGAGACGCGAACGAGGTTGCGCAGGTCGGCTAGTATATTATAAGTTCTCACGCCGATTAGCATATAGATAACATCCTAATATCCATATCGCCAGACATGATCAACCCGCTTGGCCAGACCTTCCTTTGTCTTGGAGAGATGTCATGTCTCTTCCTTTATAAATTCTTATTTTTAAATATTTAAGTAAGTAGTTGTCCTTATTTTATATTTTACTAGCTGCCCCGACAAACGTTGTTTTGCCGTATAAAAAAAACACTGCGGGGTATGAAAAATAGATGCTGACCGATTCGCAGACCTACTGAATATGCATATAAGATTTCATAAAAATCGGTGAAGCCGTTTCGGAGGAGTATTGTAACTAATCCTATAGAAGAATATATCCTATATTTTTCTCATCAGGAATTGCTAATTCATATTTAGTTTTTTTTAAAGATCTCTTCTGCATTACGAATAAACATCCTTTGTCGCGGGGGACTTTACAAACATACATGAACAACCTTGTTCTCTGTTCTATGTGAACAACGAACCTCCAGACTCAGGCCAACAATTTGTGGATACACAAAGTGTTGTCCCATGTAGGACTTGAACCTACAACAATTACCGTCAACCATACCTTAAATATACAAATACTTACTTGTGTAATTTTGAAATGTCTAATCCGTTTACCTAGGCTACAATTTTTATAATAATTAAACAATCACCTCACAAACTCTTTGAACGTCTGTTCCATTAATTTTATTTTATAAACTGATTCACACACACACACAAAACAGGATTTAAAAATTCGCATGCGACCGACATACCTACGTACTCATCTATCAACACGTTTAAAACACAATATGCCACAAAGCACCTATTTTCTATTACCAATCTTTCCATTAAAAAAATAGGATCTATATTTCAATACCAGTGTTGTATTTTTACTACAGTTCCATCGTATGTGATGCGATTATAGTCAGTCATAAATAATGTTGCCACAGTAAACATTTAGTCCCATTTTAGAAGAATTATGTATGAGTATTCATACTGATATTTATAGTTTCCTTAATGTATGTCTATTTTGCCTTAACTGTACATGAACTTATTATAAGTTTTAATTTTTATTTTTTTTACTTTATTTTTTTATTATAAGTGAGGAATAAAATAATGTAATCCAAACATGTTATACTCTAGAAATGTCTTGTGAGAGTAATAACATTATTTACTTTAAGGAAAACTTATATGAAACCAATAAACTACAATAATTACAGACTAGCATCTTTAATCTATACATCTATATCCATACAAACAAATAAAATGGAAGTGTCTGTTTGTAATATTAAAATAACCACTTTTTACTAAATGCATATGTAAGTATACACGGTACATAGTATACATACACCAAAATAACAGTTTATACATTTTTTGTCTGTCTGTCTGTCTGTCTGTTGGTTTATTTCGGCTAATCTCTGGAATGTCTGTACCGATTTTGACGGGACTCTCACTGACAGATAGCAGATGATGATATAGGTAGTAACTTAGGCTACTAGGCTAGGCTTTTTTAAAAAAAGCTTTGCCTCGCGGTTGTTGTACTGTTAGTAGCTAGCTAGTATAGAATAAAGTAGTAATTACATAATTTTACACATGCCACCTAAAGATTGTTTATCGACTTGCGTAAGCAATCTTTATAACCTACTTAATTAAATAGATTTTATTATAAAGAGTTACACTGTTGATCTTATCAGATATTATCTGACAATATATAAGGTAATATTTGTGTATGTTATTGTTATAATATATAACGTATATCACAATATTAATATTATTGAAGTGATAACTTCTTTAGCCGCGTTGAGCTCCTTTTGGTAGAAGAAAATCTTATTGGTTTACGTCACCGACATGCTAATGTTTGATGTTGATAATTTTAATTTAAACATTATGAAATTTCTAATTGTACACATTAATTTTCCAAATAACTTTCTAAGTTATAAGTTTTCACTTCTATCGGCAGTCATTATGACTGCCAATTTTTTTTTGTTGTCACTCCGGTTAAGGTCATGGTCATGTTGTTACACCTAGAATATACAAGATTAACAAATTTGATTTGTCATTGATATATCGACAAAACTTGAATTAGGATATCTAATACAAATCTTGTAAAAAACATTAACGAAGTTTTAAAAATCTAAAGAAAAATGACTATTTACTTAGTAAATTAGTAGATATTAGAATGTATTCATGGCAACATCTTTACGTAAACAAATTTAGGTTATTCCCCTAAGCCGAGTGAGTCACCGTCACGTCACCTTCGCCTTGGCCTTGGTACGAATCATAACGGAAACATCACAGATAATAATATTATGTTAGGTGAATTATAAAATTTTGATATCTAATACATAAAATGTACATAAAACACAAAGGGACTTTTTTACGATACCGACTACAACTTAATTTTCAGAGACATATTTTTTGCTTCATCTTTATATATATAATTCTTCTGTGAGTGTGTATGTCACTGAACTACTCTCAAACGACTGGACCGATTTTGATGAAATTTTTTGTGTGTGTTCAAGGGGATCTGGGAATGGTTTAGATTCACAATTTTGTCCGCTGCACAATGTTTTTTAAATTAATTTTTAATTTATTAGTAGTTATGGCAAAACGACGTTTGCCGGGACAGCTAGTTGTTCTATATATTTTGCCCCACTATACTGAATAGTTATTTACGTAAACTTTAAAATTATAGATTAACACTGTTTTTTCAAATATTTGGTAAATAATCACAATTTTTTATAAAAAAGAACCGACTTCTACCAACCAGATTGAAATGGGACCACACGCAAAGCACCAGCTTTCAAATAAAAAAGAATTAGCAAAATCGGTTCACCCAGTCCAAACTTATGAGGTAACAAACATTGAAAAAAAAACAACCGAATTGATAACCTCCTCCTTTTTGAAGTAGGTTAATGAATCCTAAACATTCACACTTAATATTCCGAATTCGAAAATAACTCTGTCCGTCTGTAACGCTTTCACGGTTAAACCGCTGCACCAATTTTAATTAAATTTGGCATGGAGATACTTTTGACTTATAGGCTGACGGAGCCACGGGAATGTGCCGATCTACCCGTTTCTGTATTTGTTATTTACAAAAAATAACTAAGTAGGTACATTAGTGTTCTGTCAGACAATTTTTCTTTCATAATACAAATTATGTATTCATAAACAAAAACGAAATACATCACTATTTACATTTATGTAATGCTTGTCCCGTCTTTATATCCGTGTGTCTGTATGTCGGCAAAATGAGAGTATTACCTAGGTATAAAAAAATACACACAACGCCACCTATCTTTAAACTAAACAGAGCTTTATGAGAGCTAAATTGACTATGAATGCTGTGATTGATGGGTTCGATTCCCGGGTCGGATCAAATGTATGTATGATCTGCAAATATTTGTTTCGGAGTTTGCGTGTTTTCTATCTATAAAATCGAATATTTACAAGAAAAGGATAATATGTATTTATATCAGTTGTCTACTACTCGTTATACAAGCTCTGCTTAATTTGGGACTAGATGGCGTGGTGAGTCAGATGTCCGGAATATTAAAACAAACATTAATTTGTGTTATATATAGAAAACACCAAAAGTCCGAATCAAATATTTGCAGATCATCAAAACATGTGACTGACCCAAGAATCGAACCCAAGACTATGGCACAACATTCGCATACGCTAGCGCTACGTCATCGACGCAGTCAGTATACATCAGGGGGAAAAACCGAATTCTCTCTCTGTCTCCGGTGCACAGTTTGTGGTTATAATCAGTTCGATACTAATATACCACTCCTACGCATACCCCGACGGTTTGACGGCTCGCGGGGGTTCCCACATCTGATACATGAATCTAACACATAAATTAGTGTATTGAAATTAGCTTTGTGCTTTTAATATAGTAAACCACTAATCGAAATCTAGCATTTCCTGCGACTAGATATTATAATTATAATTACAAGAAAAAGATTAAAAAACTATAATCGAACTAAGTGAAAACTTTCAATATTACGTACAGCCTATGTCATCCTTATTGATCCCACATTCATTAAAATCGATTCAGTGCTTAAGACGTATATATGTATAAAACATACATAGACTGACATAATTATTACTCTTCCTTTTAACTTCGCCAAAGTCGGGTAATAAAATAGTTACGTTTATGTATATTAAACAATATTGAATTAAAATATATTAGTTTTAATAAAAGTGCTTTTATCTTACATACATATATTATATACATAATATGGAAACCACAAATATATAATTTGTAACTGTGGTCTGGTTGCGTAAATAACAAGTTACATGATAACGCTCTTAGAAGGATTAATCAAATTATTCATTATTATGTTTGTTGAAATACCTAACAAGTACAAACATTGGAAATTATAAGTCTATTTATTTTACTAGCTAAGCCCCGCGGTGTTACCCGGCGTACAACACAACAGCCGCGGGTAACGCCGCGAGGCGAATTAAGTCTAAACAAAATTGCCTAAGTTACTCATTATATCATTATCTATATGTCAAAGAAAGTCCCGTCAAAATCGGTCCAATCATTTCAGAGATTACCCGAACAGAGACACAGACATAAATAAAAAAAATGGTTTTTTGATGTACACTCGTATGATAAGTATGTACTTTCAATGCATTTGTTAATTTGAAATTTCATACAGACACTTCAATTTTATTTATGTGTATGGATGTCCCTAAGTAGTATTTATTAGCATATTTTAGGGGAAAATATTTTGTCTTCTAGCTTTAGAGTTGTCTCTGATCTACAATATTTCTACACCTATTTATAATATCTTAAATAACTTTGAATTAAAATAATCATTAAATTAATCAAAGCGGTTGCCAAATACGAGTCGTCTTAAAGTTTTAAACAATCAGAAAGATCAAATATAAATAAAATTCTAAATAGACTAAATATACACACTTTGTGAAATAAGTAAAACACTTTAATGACCACACAGATACCTTTATTAAATTAATTTTTAAGCATAGTCCATTCGCTTATATACGGTCGCCTTTTTAAAACGTAGATTCTTAGGTGCAACCTTTTGTCAAAGGAAAGCCGCCCTGACATCAAAGTAACCACCTGCGGCGTACATCTACATCATCTACATGTAAATATGATTTGTCAGTTTACGCCGAAGCAGTATGGTGAATTATTGTGTTTCTTGACTCTTCTAACGTGTAAACAGAAACGGTTTTGATAAAGACTTGGAAGATGTGATGTTTTTATTTTTTATGTAATTTGTCTTTAGGAAAGCACCTAACTTGTATGATTAACATTTTCATATTTCACAACAATAACCACAATTGTGTGGGGGTGTACCGACATTATCTAAATAAATGGACCATATACCTCTTTACATTGTTCAGTGATTAAATTTTGGTGACACTTCTATTACTTCAAAACGAAATGAATTTTAAAGTTTTACTAATAAACCGTATTTACTTTTGGATTTGGCATTAGTGCATAAAATGCAGAATTAAGTCTGTTGTTGCATTAGTCACAATCACAACAATTGTCTATTTTAACAATTCAGAGACGAGTACTTTAGATATTTGATATTTATATATTTTAGATACGTTTTGACCATGTACTATAAATGTCGCAACCAACTAGTTTAATTAACCCTTTAATTCACGGCCTAGCCTTGTCTAGCTCTTTAATTGAGTTGAGTTAGATTAGGTTCTTTTTTTTATTTCATTTGATTTTATTAAATTTTTATTAAAAAAAAATTAATAGAACCAAATGAAATGAAAAAATTAAAACATAATAAATAAATTTAAAACAAAAGAAAACCTTGCTACTAAAACAAAGCGGTATTCCAGGGATTGTTCTTAAGTACTGTGCACCGGAGTTTGCTCCTGTATTGACGCTCCTGTACCGTATGTCATATTCCTCAGGAATTGTTCTGGATTACTGGAGAGAGGCGAATATTCAACTCATACCCAAAAAAGGTGACCGCTCTAACCCAGCTCATTACCGACCTATAGCCGTCACTTCCATTCTCTGTAAGGTGTTCGAACGTATCATCAACAACCAGTTAGTTCGCTACCTAGAGGATCACTCCTTGTTAAATGATCGGCAATATGGTTTCAGACCGAACCGCTCCACGGGTGATCTTCTAGCGTATGTCACACATCTTTGGGGTGAGGCTATGGATAGGCATGGGGAGTCCTTGGCAATCAGCCTCGACACGGCCAAGGCCCTCGACCGGGTCTGGCACCGTGTGCTTCTCTCCAAGCTTCCGGCATTCGGTCTGCCTCCTAGACTCAGACACGGATTGCCGCTTTTCTGCACCAGCGCCGCATTAGGGTCCTTTGCGACGGCGCGGCCTCTGAGTTTCTGCAGATAGACGCTGGGGTACCACAGGGTTCAGTTCTGTCACCCACGTTGTTTCTTCTGCATATCAATGATATGTTAGCCCTTGGTAACATACATTGCTATGCAGACGACAGCACAGTCCATGGGCGATATTTGGGACACCCTGCAGCCAAGCTGTCGGACGTTGAGGATTAACGACGGGATCTTGTCGCTGAGCTCGACCGGGTTCTGAGCCGCATTTCACAACGGGGCGATAAAAATATGGTCGAGTTCAACGCTAAGAAATCACAGGTGTGCGCGTTCATTCATTCATATCATTTATTTGCATTCCACAATGTTATAATTAGATGGTTTACATGTCACGCTTAAAAACTAGAAACAATCGTGGACCCTGTAGGGCACAGCAAATCACAAGTCATATAATATCAATTAATTATTAGCATTACTAAATACAACAATATTAAGTTCATGCAAACAAAAAAATAAAATAAAAAATAAGAAAAATTGTTAATTATCAACTAATCAAAACCTAAAGTCAAACAAATCAAAACAAAAAAAAAAGAAAAATAACACTTCAGACTTTTAAAATGGAATAACAATTTCAATAATAATTTAATTTAAAATAATAATTTGGCATATTTTATATATTATATTATTATAGTTCTCTACCAAAAAGTCTCTGTTTCTTCCCCTCCCCGGTTTTCAGAGCACGCAACTGCCGCTACGGGATAAGCTCGGTGTTCTGGGCATTGACATTTGCCTTGACCTCAACCCACGGGAGTACATCGAAAGCATCACTAAGGCGTCCTCACGGAAACTTGGCGTACTGAACAAGGTGAGACGTTCTTCACGACCCAGCATTTGTGTCTTCTTTATAAGACCCAGGTACGCTCGTGCGTGGAGTACTGATCTCATCCTTGCGATGGATTCGTGCAGTATTTGCCTGATGCTCTCGACCGGCTGCAGCGGCGAGCAGTCCGCATTATCAACAGTCCCGATGCCCCGATGCCACCGAGTTCCTTGAGCCTTTGCAGTTGCGAAGAGATATCGCCTCTATGGCAGTCCTCTACCGCCTTTATCATGGAGAGTGCTCTGAAGAGCTCTTCCATTTGATCCCACCTTCTCCCTTCCTCTACAGAACAACAATTGCAGACCTTGGACCCAGCCACCGCCTTATAGTCGTTGAAATACGCTCTCGAACCAAACGGTTTAGTTCTTCCTTACTGTGCCGAGCAGTTAAAAACTGGAACTCACTGCCAGCGCACGTTTTTCCCTCCCACTAAAATCCCGAGTCCTTTAAGCGGGGCGTGAAAAAGCATCTCACTAAGCCGCCATAGTGTGGGACGCCATACTGCATTGTTTGCTTTAGCAGTGAGATGGTGGTTTTGTTTGATTTTGCTTGAGCTTACAGGCTTATCAGGCTGAACAGAGTCACTTTGGCAGGTAAATTATATAAAAAAACTTTTTTTTACGTATGGAAACCCCTTCGGGCCGTCACCCCATCGGGGTTTGCGACGGGGCGATGTGTCGGAATCGAACCGATTAAAACCACACGGTGTGCCAACCTAACCTTTCGTTAATTCGTAACACGGCCGCTAGTTGAACGGCGCTGCTTAGTAAAAAAGCTAGGTTGACAATTGAACGGCTAACTAAGCTAGTTATCTGCTACATATATACCCTTGCTATAGACAATGGATTGCCCGACTATAGATATATAATGAGTCAAAAAGCTCCTTGACAAGGAGTTCGGAGTTTCGTCTACAATACCGTGGAGGTAGCTAATATTATAAACGCGAAAGTTTGTAAGTATGGATGGGTGAATGTTTGTTACTCTTTCACGCAAAAAGTACTGAACGGATTTGGATGAAACTATATAGTAATATAGCTTATACATCAGAATAACACATAGGCTACTATTTGCCGCGTTAACCAACATATAAGCGGGCGGAGCCGCGGGCAACAACTAGTATCAAATAAAACACTATTCCTTGACAAGATTAGAAAACATTTAATGAACTAAAGTATCGTGCAGTCATAACGGTTACGGCGAGTATCGGCTTCAAGTCTGCTCATTCTAGCGTTGGTTTCTCTCAATTGTGACAGGTGCAGTAATAAAGCTTCCCGTGCAGCTCTCTTCTGTAGCTCATGCTCCTCGAGTGCGGCTTGCCTCTGATCATTAATGGTGCATAAATGTTCGTAATGCTCCGTTAAACTCTGAACACGACAAAATAATTTAAAATATTAATAATTTATTTTCCACCATAATGTATGTCATATAACAGTATCTGTCCTCACTCTCACAGTCTGATGGGACGGCTATTCGAGACAACCGGGGAGAGATCAGACGCACAGGTTCGACGTACTTTACGTATATTAGAAACGCGGTATTACCCGAGCTTATCGTCGTACCGCGGAAGAAGCAGCAGGACAAAGTTAGTCTAAAAAAGTAAGCCTAAGTTACTCCCCGGATCTTCAGCTACCTAAAGTCCCGTCAAAATCCAGAGATTACCCGGAACAAACAGACAGACAGACAGACAAAAATTTTTTTAACTATATTTTTGGTATATGTAGCATGTATACATACATATGCATTTAGTAAAAAGCAACTATTTTAATATTACAAACAGACACATTAAATTTTATTTATTTGTATAGATACCAATGTCTTTAGTAGATTTTGGCGGTGAACAAGGACTAGAGAAACCCTATATTTCAGGCCACAGAATAGAGAATATAGATATTTGTTCTGCGTTTCAGGCATTTCGGTTTCAGTTAAATAATACAGTTCGGGTAGAAGTAAGTTGATAACATAATGATAACAATACATTCAAAAGATCACAGTATGATGGAGAATATAAATAACTTTAAGGACAAAGAAATATTATTTATGTTTGTAAAATATTGGAATTAATAAACGGGATATGAAAAAATATATTATATTATAGGTAGTAGAGCCACGCTGATTTCAGCACGAACGGGCCGGCTCGACCGGGGCGGTACTACCCACGCGCAGAAGATCAACGTAAAATGACAGCGTTTATGCTGTCGTGTTGCGTTGGTGAGTGCGAGACCGGAGGCCCAATGATGCAGAAGCATCACTAGCCCGCCATGGTGTGGGTCTCCATGCCACCACTCTTGGATTCTGCTTATGCTTCCCATCAGGCAGATTAGAGTCATTTTGGCAGAGCCAAACGTAAAAAAAAATGTAAAGGTACAACTTACTTGCAGCAGTTGTTCTAAGTGGTAGTCTTTAGATTCCTGTGTGCGTCGATTACGAAGCGAATGCAAAAGATTAGTGGCTAGATTCAAAGCCTCCTCGTGTTGTTTTTGGAGCTCATCGGAGCTGAATTCTTGACGAATGCGGCCATTGTTCATGTGCGACTCATACACTTCTTGGACTACTAGTATGGCATTTCTGTTATTCTGCTCATTCACGTGACACATCTTTTCGTAAAGCATTTCAAAATACTGAAATTATAAGTAAATATAGTTTTGTTTGACCATCTCAAGATTGTTTATAATATGTTATACTAGCTGAACCCCGCGGTGTTATCCGCGGATATTGTTGTACCGCGAGTAACGCCGCGGGACAAAGTTAGTCTAAAAAAAGTGAAAGTCCCATCAAAATCGGTTCGGCCGTTCCAGAGATTACCCGGAACAAACAGACAGATAGACGGACAGACGAAAAAAAATTAACTACATTAATGGTATATGTACCGTGTTTACATACTATATGCATTTAGTAAAAAATGGTTATTTTAATATTACAAACAGACGCTCCAATTTTATATTATTTGTATAGATATATAGAAAACCGCAGTGGATCTTTGAATTAACGGTACAAGAGAAATTAACAGAAGATAATACGACTCATAAAATAGGAAAGTACTATATACAAATACGAATATTATAAATTCTAAGGTAGCTATGTCTGTCTGTTACATTTTCACCGCCAAACTATTGAACCGATTTAGATAAAATTAATAATGCAGATCTTAATATATACATACATACATACATATGCTTCTTTTTACCGCGATAACTGAAACTGATAAATAAAATATCCCTGTCAGCTCTAACAGATGGAAGAACTGAAGAATTTAAAAATTGTTGAGTTGAACATAACTCCCGTCAAGACCATTACAGTTGTAAATGACATTGTTCACTACCTCAACTAAGTCTTTTCTTTCTTTATCTTGCTCCTCCGCGACTCCTGTCCTAGTACAGTCGAAAAGAGCCAGTCCAATCTGCAACGCCTCTAAATAAAGGGCGTGTAAGTCCTTCTCATGAAGACAAAGACGGGCCGGATCATTGCACACATCAGATATTATGTTCTGAAACGCTTTCTTGGCATTCGATAGTGCCTCGTTCAGTTTGCTTTCATTCTGCACGAGATACGGGTTGAGGCAAGTCTTTAAATCCTAGAACATGATTTAATAATAAAATATTATTTTATGCATATTGCACATCAAACTTGGGCCAAGAAAGAGTTATGTCTAGAATAGAAATAAACATAAGTAGGTAAATGAAATAATTCAAGCAAAATCAAATTGGAATCAAAACTTAATCGGTTTTGTCAGATACTATTTCATTGTATTGGTTGATAAAATTTAGACTATGTTCAACAGTCAAAACCTTGTGGATGATGTCGACTTGAGAGTATTTAATGGCCAAACCTCTTCGAGATCCCTCCGGCGAGCTTCTATATAATCTTGAGAACCAAGTTTCTTTTTCTTCTCAAAGAGCGCGATGGCTTCTGCTACTGCTTCATTGTGCCATTCTTGTATAGTATCTACAGGCACACTTTGATCTTCGATAATGTTGGATCCCATCTTACTCTCGTAGCATTCTCCCGACTCTCGCAAGATTGCCATCATACAGGCATCCACTGTGGCCTATATTATAAAATAGAGGTTCTTTAAGAGGTTGCAAGCGCAACACAAGAGTTTGTGGTCCAAATTCTCTAACATTTATGAGCTAGATAGATAAGCTTTTTTAATAATCTGTAGGTCAGGTATTCTCTTACATTTTCGGATTAAAGCATCTTTGTAACTCAAAATTTAATCGTTCACACGTTAGAAATAGATTTCGATTGCACTTCATGTAGCACACCTATCTATACATTTTAATAATACCTAAAACAACAAACCTGGAAGATGGTGGTAGCTTCAGGCAACTCATCGCTGTTGAAAATGTCGACGTACCGCTTAAAGAAGTCAAGCAGTCCACTTGTACTGACTTTGTTTCCATTTATGGTCTTTGAAGTCAAATACTTATGGTCGAACAATGAAGGAATTAGTTCTAGGAGTGATTGTCTGAACTTTTCATCGATATCTGTAAATATATGTACATTTTATACAGCGCTACTAATGTCCTAGAAATTGAAAGAGAATCGAAAAACGAAAACTCACCACAAAGTAGTCCCTTAAACTGTACATCAACGACCTTAAGGCCTGGGTGCGGCATCAAAAAACATTTTAGAGCTTCAAAGCATGAATGAATATGCTCTCGCACTTCTCTTAACTGTTTTTTCTGATTCTGTCTTGGCTTAAAATAGCAGAAAGTTATATAACTGTGTAAACTATTACTATTAGCAGTTAGCTGTTGAGGTTCTAACCTCAGCTTACAAAATACAAAAACAAATTAAATAGAGATAGGTTCTGGTTCAAAATAATGTTGTAACTGCCTGCACTGAAAACTTTGAGTTCATACTCACGGTCTTACAAGCTTGCGACATTATGTACATTATTCATAATAGATGAAATTTCATTTTAACAATCATTCCGAAGATCCACCACGGAACATCCACTTATCAGATACAATAAATCAAAAGAATCGGCTAAAGCGTCTTCGAGTAATCGCTGAACATATATAGGTATCTCCTCCTTTTTGGAAGTCGGTTAGAAATCGGAAGGGAGTTATATATCTAGTAAAATCGATTTTGAAAATACCACGACTGAATTTATCAGCTACTAGTAGAAAAACAAAGCGGGATATATCTTCAACTTAATCAAAGTGTGTTTTGGTAACACAACAAACGAACATATCGCTCGGTTTACAAATATATTATTTACCTGAAATCTTATATTCATCAGCCCTTCACCACCAATGTAGCCATACGGATGTTCATAAGGACTAATCCAATCTCTAATGAGAAAGAGCAGAGTCTGAAATGCCTTTCCTTCAGCATTGCACAAGCCATACGGATGTCCATAAGGACTACTCCAATCTCTAATGAGAAAGAGCAGAGTTTGAAATGCCTTTCCTTCAACATTGCACATCAACTTGCCATACTGCGTAAATAACTGTTAAGAAAACAATGCAAAGTCAGGCTAAACTTGGAAATGAAAAATTAGATTTTTTATAGTGTAGTAGAGTAAGATAAGATCAATTATCTGTGGTCGGTTTTGTCTGGAAGACTGTCATGGCGATTGCAAAGAATCATGGTACCACGAGGTAGTAAAAGTGTATTAAATTGTAAAATATATTAAAGCAATTACAAATATTAAATATAACGTTTCCAGCGTTGTTTTAATGACAAAACACAATAATACAGTCACTACGCTCACCACCATAATCCTTTTGAAATCCATTTAAAAGTTAGACTAGGATATCAATTGGTTTCTTTTACAGCTGGCTGCCTTTCTGACGCCAATTTCTCTTGGGAATTATTTTCAGGTGAACTAAAGGAAGGTAGTCTATTGTGCAAGGTAAAGGGATGGAAGGTTGATTGTATGGATAGATTGCCAGAACTAAGACTGCCGTATTCAAAGCAAATGGGTTCGTTAAAAGCTGTACTAATAAGCTTATGACTTTTAAGATTACTTTTCAGAATGTGGATTATGCCGAAAAACAATACATTTTTCTTGGAGTTTTCGAAGGACACGCAGTTAATGGAATACAAAAAAAAACACATGTAATGTTACGTGGTATAGTTAATCGTAAACTGACCTGTAGATGTTGCAGATCGTCTTCACCGATATTTGCTCGAAGATTGTAGATCTGCACGGAGGACAGCAATGTGGAGAGTGCAAAAATGGTAGAATTGTCGCCCATATCACTCTCCATGTCAAATGTACCTTGAGTGTCCATTAGTAGCACTGCCATCTATTGATACACAACTAAATTGAAAAAGCCAAATAATACCAACAATACTACGATTAATTAACGGTTTAGAGAACAAAAATATTATTTTCACTCGGTTCATCGTACATACTTCTCACCAATGAAATACTCGCAATAATATCATAACACAAATACTTTAACGGAATGAATCTATAAAAAGTAATAGATTAGACTGTAAGTGATAAAACCTTAAGCTAAGGAAAAAAATAGAAAATATGTGACAGTGTAGAATTAAAACATCCCGGACAAATTCAGAATTTGGCTAAAAATGTTGTCTTACTTTTTCTCCAGTTTGGTCAATGGTGATTATGAAAGGTTCAGGCCATAGGTGGATCCCTTTAGTGTTACTCTCCCCCCCACCACGCCAATCGAACCCCTCCAAGTGCTCGTCTTCACCGCCCAGCCATTCATTAGACAATTGACTCTCACGCTAAACAAAATTTGTAAAAGAAATTAGGTTTCAGAAAAATATGTTTTTGAGAGACATTTTTTTATTTCAGATTTATCTTAGACCTTTTAAGAGTATAGACATTTTATTATTATTACTCCTATTCATTCTGTATTATAAAACACTACCTCGAACATGTTATAGTAGGCCAAAACCTGTTTCAAGGAAAGGCCCGTATCCAGGCATTGAATTACTAAAGGTCATCTACCTTTAGTAATTCAATGCAATTCAACAGACGTTTAAACTTATAGGTACAAATGGGTATTTTCTTTCCACATCTATAATTCTTTAGACTTAGGAGCTTTCGCCTCTACATTAAAAGAAAATGTACCTCAATGGTATAGGACAAAAGATAGTAAGTAGACGTAGAAAGAAAAATTAAAAGTTTCAACCCACCGAAGCTTTTAGGTATCTGAGAAAAAAGTCGAGGATAAAAGACTTTCCGCCACGGAAAGCGCCGGTGACGCTGACGATGACGACCGGCAGGTTCCGTACGTCGTCTCGCAGCAGCACGCTCTCTAGCGCCTTTTCATCTAACTCGTACCGGCGTCCTGGCTCTTCAGACACTCTTACCACTTGGAGACTCTTCTGTTTGTTAATATCGTTCATTTTGCCTGTAACTGTCCTGATAGTTTTGATTCTTGTCTATGAAAGCTTTACAACTTACACTGTAACTCTGTAGTATCTAAATAAATAAAAATTAATCGCCTAAGTGTATGTACGCGCATAACTTCCCATCGGAAGGACCAAATGAAATAGTTCGTTTTTTATGTGTTCGTTATTGTTAGTAGGTTTGTATAGAAAAAAATTCAAAGATAACTGGAACTGTTATATTTTTGAAGTCCATTAGTGTACACTGTCCGTAGGAAACTGAAGCGGGTTTACATACTAAAACATTTTTTTCCCGAAATTTAGAAAATATTCACGAAAAGAAGTATGGCGGACCGAATCTCACCGGGTCAGCTGGTTTCTTAATAAACGAAGTCATATTTAAATGTAGTCAGTATTTGGGGTAGGTGATGTGATGGTAATATATATATATTGTTCACTAACCTCCACCAAATTATGCGTGTTACTGCGAGTAGGTTTGTCTTCAATAATATAGTCCAATTGTTGTTTCACAAATATATTTGCAATAACACATACGAAACACAGAAGTCAGAAGCAAGAAAGAAGCACAACAAATAGGAAGTTAAGCAAAGCGTAAATACACAATTATTACATAGGATATGATCTACCGCGGCAAGCTATATAAATATTTCGCGGGACAAAAAGAAATACAGCGATAAGCACATACATTTTTATCGAGCGACACGGGCTTCGCCCAAGTATGTAAGAACTCAACTCAATGGCGGGCGGCAGCGTATATGCGCCCGCGCGTGATCGGCCGGCGAGACTTCGCACCAATAACAAAATGTGCGTTGGAAACGCATTATTAGTACAACCGGCACTACTATTGTTGCTTAATGTATTGTAAGTACATAGTTTTAGTTATATAAGGTTGTAAATATACTTTTTAAGATAATATTTAGATGTAAGTGTCTTTATAAATAATAATAAATTTGTATTGTGTAATTAAATAGATGTGTAAGTTTGTAAGTTAATAACATTGTCACGTTAGTTTTTTGCCAGACTTGAGTTGGTTATGTCATTGTTGTTGAGTTGTTGGTTATGGAGTTTTGTTATGTGAACCTCTTACCGTATGTAGGCAGGACAGGGCGAAATACTTTACATCAAAATGATCTATCCTAAGCAAAAATAACTTTTTCGCATAGTTTTATTTTAAATATCAAATTCTTGTAAGCACATATTATTATATGACAAAAGTTTTTAATTACGATTAAGTTATATTACTACATTGCGAATACATACTCATTAAACATAGAAAAACAACATCAAACTCCGAAACAAATATTTGCAGACCTTACAAACATTTAGTCGGACCCTGGAATCGAACCCGAGACCTCAAACATAACAGTCGCGTTCGCTACTACTTTGCCACCGCCACAGTTTGATATTGATAAATTTATAATTCAGTCGTAGGATGTGACGTCACACAAATTCAGCTCTCCGTGTGAGTCATGTTACAAATTAAACTAAATTAAATTTGGAACTGAAACTTTTTTTTTTATCAAACTTATACGTGTGTAACATCTATGGATAGGTCTTAAAAATGATATTGAGGTTTCTAATATCATTTTTTTCTAAACTTAATAGTTTGCGCGAGAGACACTTCCAAAGTAGTTTAATGTGTGTCTCTACCCTTGTAACTTCTTAAATAAGAGAATGATAAAACTAAAAAAAATAGGTTGTACCGAAAATTGGTTTGAACGAAATCTAGTGAGTAGTTTTTTTTTAAATAAATCGTAAACCGAAATTTATCGATCAAACTTACAACGAACTACAAGAATTGTTATATTATGTAACTTGCTGCTACGAAATCCTTCATGTGCGAGTCCGACTCGCACAAAGGATTCGGATTGTCTCAAAGTTCCACCTCAAGTTGTGCCAGATGCGAGTTTAGCTGAAAATATTTTGTCTCCTAACTTTAGATTTGCTTCTGATCTACAATATTTCTAGACCTATTTACTCGTATAATATTTTAAATAACATTAATAACATATTTGCTCGTAAAGGGAATTTAATAATAAAGTAAAACTCACGGTTTATCAAGATGCTCGAACAATACTTTTTTTAACCGACTTCAAAAAAAGAGCATTCGACCGTATATATATGACCGTATATATATTTATGTGTGTTCGCGGATAACTTCGTCGTTTATGAATCGATTTTGATGATTCTTCTTTTGTTGGAAAGGAGATGTCCCGACGGTGGTACCTTGACAAGGAAACTCGGATCTGATGATGATCTGATCCCAGGGAAATCGAGGGGAACCCTAATTTTTTTCAATCACATACTATATTTTTCGTATATTTTCTGAAAATACTCTTGTATTTGCGTCTGGTAGTCATCATTTAATGATGATGAGCTGATGATAAATCTTTAAATGTCATATGTGTGTATGTTACCTTTAGTCGTATTCTTTCAAGTTATTTAGGTCAGCTAATGATGGAAGGTACAACTCCTCAACGGTTAGGAGTTGGAAGATAATTCTTTCAATTTCATACGTATCTATAGACCTTAAGTTGTAAACTGTCAAGTTTTTGAGGTGTATTCGAAAGGGTATGCTTTCTAAGTGGTCCCATTGCCACCATATCAGGATCTGATGATGGGATGCCTGGGAAATGGAGTGAATCCCTTATTTTCATAGGCACGTACTGTAATTATATGAAATAGTTCAACGTACTGATAACCCACGATTGCTTGCACTACAAATACATTTTAATAAAAATAAAACCTACTTCAAGGTTCGACTCGATTTCTCTAGGATGCCAGAACATCAGATATTAATGTCCTTATCATGGTACCACCGTTGGGACATCTCTTTTCTATAAAAAAAGAATCATTCAAATCGGTTCATAAACGACAAAGTTATTCACGAACACACATAAAATATATATATATACTTTCGAATTTAGAAACCTCCTCCTTTTTTTGAAGTTGGTTAAAAAATGGAAAAATAAAAAGTTTTTATAAAAAAAACCCACTTCCAAACGCAAACTCCCTGCCTAAAAACAGTAAAAAGCTTAAAATAAACTGGCTCTTTATAAATTGCTATGCCAATTCTTGTCTATACCTAATTCTTTGTTCATTATATAGTAGTGTTATTATGTGTGCTGGATACCTAAAACCTGTTTGAAGTCGGCGCTAAGCCAAAATGTAATAGTAATAGTAGATACCGCATTCGCTATATTTCGAGACGACGATCAACGACGTTAGCCGTTAGCTTTAGCAAAGAGTTTTTATGTCAGAAAAGTGGTCAATATTTTATTCTTTAATTTAAATAATTTTGACAATTAATTACAACCATTTCTCTGCGACAGAAACACAAAAATATTAATATACTTTATTAGTAATACTGGCTGTTTGTGCCTTTGCCTAAAAAAAAGCGCCGATGCGCGCGCATTGCTAATTTGTGTACAATTAAAAAAAATTGTTTTTATTTGAAAATGTCGTCAAGTAATAATGAATTTATTAATTCGAAACCAGAAGTCTGAGGCAGCAAAAAAGGCTACTATAAGCCTCTTGCCCGAAATATCAACCGATAGATACTTACAGGCGTAGCAAAATTTCATAATATGGAAAACAAGCAATATGCAAATTCATTTTCAGAAAGTGTGCTTTTAAACTATTTCATGAAACTTTCTTAAAAATATAAATCAAACTCATTGTGGTGCTACTATTCAATGCTAAAAACATGGTATTTGATATCAAGTCATACTACAACTTGCTTGCATTTCTAAAAAGACGCTCAGATGGCCATGTGAGTAAGAAGTCGACAGTATTTTCGGCTGACAATGTCAAGAAGTTCCTAAAAGAAACTCCGGATTGCCGATATTTGGCAACCAAGGTCAGTTGAAACTAAATTTTTGTTATTAACTTCTTTCACTTTCGTATTTCTTTACAATATAGGTGTTTTGTACGCTGTATTTATCTCTTTTCCGGTTGTACTAATATTCGGTATAAATGGTGCATGTAGACGTCAATATTTGGCAAACATCACAACTAATGGTGTCGCGAACCATGGGCGGATTCTTCTTGTCCAGGTCAAAAACACAAAAAATAAAATTCTAAGATCGTTTACAATACAGGGGCCTTTTTACGACATAGTGAAAAAATACGAAGCGCATAGTTCAACAAAAGCGATGTTAAACAGATTTTTTCAAAATTATCATACGCGTACATTCCACCATCGTCGCCGCCGCCGCTGCCGCCGACTGCTGAACTCTGTGGACTCGTTTCTCCTACTTTCACTCAAGAGAGTGAGAGAAAGACTGGTGAAATTTTATTAATAATAATAACTTGACAAGCTTAAAAATGCCACCTGGCAACGTAATAATCAATTTTACAAATTGTTCAAATTTTTATAACTGCTTTAACAAGTAATTAAAGATTTATTTGATCAAGAAAGTCCGAGTTTTATTTATGTCCTCGCAAATATGTTACAAAACGTCGTATGACATACGTGCGCTTTGATACTTACAGCCTCAGCTTTCTTGTTCTAGCAATATCGCCTCGGTTGTAATTTTCCACTTACCGCACTTATATCATAATGTACTATAATATAGTATAATATATTTAATTCCCTTTTTGCCTAGTGCCCCTTACTATATATCTATACTAATACTATAAACGCGAAAGTTAGTATGGATGGATGGATGTTTGTTACTCTTTCACGCAAAAACTACTGAACGGATTTAGATGAAACTTTACAGTAATAGCTTACAAATCAGGATAACACATAGGCTACTATTTGCCGCGATAACTGACATATACGCGGGCGGAGCCGCGGGCAACAACTAGTATCGAATAAAACACTGTTCCTTGACAAGATTATAAAACATTTAATGAACTAAAGTATCGTGCAGTCATTACGGCTACGGCGAGCATCGGCTTCAATTCTACTCATTCTAGCGTTTATTTCCCTCAATTGTGACAGGTGCAACTCATAAGCTTCCCGTGCAGCTTTCTTCTGTAGCTCCTGGTCCTCGAGTGCGGCTTGCCTCTGCTCATTAATGGTGCATAAGTGTTTGTAATGCTCCGTTGAACTCTGAACATGAAAAAATATTTTAATAATAAAATATTAATAATTTATTTTCCACCATAAAGTGTTTTATACGGATGTAATATAACAGTGTCTGTCCTCACTCTCACAGATTGATGGGACGGCTATTCGAGACGACCGGGGAGAGATCCAGCGCACTTTTCGATGTACTTAACGTATATTAGAAATACCAATGTCTTTAGTAGATTTTGGAGGTGAACTAGGACTAGAGAAACCCTATATTTCAGGCCACAGAACGGAGTATATAGGTATTTGTTCTGTGTTTCAGGCATTTCGGTTTCAGTTAAATAATACAGTTCGGGTAGAAGTAAGTTGAGAACATAATGATAACAATAGATTCAAAAGATCACAGTATGATGGAGAATATAAATAACTTTAAGGGCAAAGAAATATTTATTATGTGTAAAAGATATTGGAATTAATAAACGGGAAATGAAAAAAATATACAGAGGTACAACTTACTTGCAACAGTTGCTCCAAGTGGGAGTCTTCAGATTCCTGTGTGCGTCGATTACGAAGCGAATGCAAATGATTAGTGGCTAGATTCAAAGCCTCCTCGTGTTGTTTTTGGAGCTCATCGGTGCTGAATTCTTGAGGAATGAGGCCATTGTTCATGCGCGACACATACACTTCGCGGGCTTCTAGTATGGCACTTCTGTTATTCTGCTCATTTACGGCACACATCTTTTTGTAAAGCTTTTCAAAATACTGAAAATATAAGTAAACATAGTTTTGTTTGATTATCTCAAGATTGCTTGATCTTTGAATTAACGGTACAAGAGAAATTAACAGAAGATAATACGACTCATAAAATAGGAAAGTACTATATACATATACGAATATTATAAATTCTAAGGTAGCTCTGTCTGTCTGTTAGGTACATTTTCACCGCTAAACTGCTGAACCGATTTGGATGAAATTTATAATGCAGATCTTAATACATACATACATAAATACATATGCTTCTTTTTACCGCGAAAACTAAAACTGATAAATAAAATAACCCTGTCAGCTCTAACAGATGGAAGAACTGAAGAATTTAAAAATTGTTGAGTTGAACATAACTCCCCTCGAGCCCTTTACAGATGTAAATGACATTGTTCACTACCTCAACTAAGTCTTTTCTTTCTTTATCCTGCTCCTGCGGGACTCCTGTCCTGGTACAGTCGAAAAGAGCCAGTCCAATCTGTAACGCCTCGAAATAAAGGGCGTATAAGTCCTTCACATGAAGACAAAGACGGGCCGGATCATTGCACACATCAGATATTATGTTCTCAAAGGCTTTCTTGGCATCCGATAGTGCCTCGTTCAGTTTGCTTTCATTCTGCCAGAGGTACGGGTTGAGCCGAGTCTTTAAATCCTAGAACATGATTTACTTAATAATAAAATATTATTTTATGCATATTGAACATCAACCTTGAGCCTAGAAAGAGCTATGTCTAGAATACAAATAAACATAAGTAGCTAAATGAAATAATTCAAGCAAAATCAAATTAAAATCAAAACTTAATCGGTTTTGTCAGATACTATTTCATTGTATTGGTTGATAAAATTTAGACTATGTTCAACAGTCAAAACCTTGCGGATGATGTCGATTTAAGAATATTTAATGGCCAAACCTCTTCGAGATCCCTCCGGCGAGCTTCTATATAATCTTGAGAACCAAGTTTCTTTTTCTTCTCAAAGAGAGCGATAGCTTCTGCTACTGCTTCATTGTGCCATTCTTGTATAGTATCTACAGGCACACTTTGATCTTCGATAATGTTGGATCCCATCTTACTCTCGTAGCATTCTCCCGACTCTCGCAAGATTGTCATCATACAGGCATCCACTGTGGCCTAAATTATAAAATAGAGGTTCTTTAAGAAGTTGCAAGCGCAACACAAGAGTTTGCGGTCCTAAATTCTTTAACATTTATGAGCTAGATAGATAAGCTTTTTTAATAATCTCCAGGTAAGGTATTCTCTTACATTTCTCTCTACTAGGTAACTAACACACTCACTCTACTAAGTAACTCAAGTAACTCAAGAGTCTTCAATCGTTCACACGTTAGAAATAGATTTCGATTGCACTTCATGTAGCACACCTATCTGCACATTTTAATAATACCTAAAACAACAAACCTGGAAGATGGTGGTAGCTTCAGGCAACTCATCGCTGTTGAAAATGTCGACGTACCGCTTAAAGAAGTCGAACAGTCCACTTGCACTGACTTTGTTTCCATTAATGGTCTTTGAAGTCAAATACTTATGGTCGAACAATGAAGGAATTAGATCTAGGAGTGACTGTCTGAAGTTTTCATCGATGTCTGTAAATACATATGTATTACATTTTATCCAGCGCTACTAATGTCCTAGAAATTGAGAGAGAATCGAAAAACGAAAACTCACCACAAAGTCGTCCCTTAAACTGTACATCAACGACCTTAAGGCCTGGGTGCGGCATCAAAAAACATTTCAGAGCTTCAAAGCATGAATGAATATGCTCTCGCACTTCTTTTAACTGTTTTTTCTGATTCTGTCTTGGCTTAAAACAGCAGAAAGTTAAATAACTGTGTAAAGACTGTTAGCAGTTAGCTGTTGTGGTTTTATTAGCTCAGCTTATACCAAAACATATTAAATAGAGGTAGGTTCTGGTTTGAAATAATGTAAAACTTGAAAACTTTTCCTACATTGAAAACTTTTAGTTCATACTGACGGTCTTACAAGATTTAGATTGAAACATTATGAACATTATTTTTAATAGACGAAATTTCATTTTAACAATCATTCCGAAGATCCACCACGAGACATCAACTTATCAGATACAATAAATCAATAGAATCGGCTAAGGCGGCTTTGATGATCGCTGTTCATACATAGGTACATATTTAAAAATATTTATATGCGACGAATAGAGAACCTCCTCCTTTTCGGAAGTCGGTTAGAAATCGGAAGGGAGTTACATATCTAGTAAAATCGATTTTAAAAATACCACGACTGAATTTAACTTAATCAAAGTGTGTTTTGGTAACACAACAAACGATCATATCGCTCGGTTTACAAATATAGTATTTACCTGGAATCTTCTATTCATCAGCCCTTCACCACCAATGTAGCCATACGGATGTTCGTAAGGACTACTCCAATCTCTAATGAGAAAGAGCAGAGTTTGAAATGCCTTTCCTTCAGCATTGCACACCAACTTGCCATACTGCGTAAATAACTGTTAACATAACAATGCAAAATCAGGCTAAATTTGGACATATGAATTGAGATTTTTTGTCACCACCATAATCCTTTTGACATCGTTCTAAAAGTAAGTCTAGAATATCAACTGGTTTCTTTTATAACTGGCTGCCTTTCTGACGCCAATTTCGCTTCGGAATTATTTTCAGGTCAAGTTCAGAAAGGTAGTCTATTGTACAAGGTAAAGGGATGGAAGGTTGATTGTATGGATAGATTGCCAGAACTAAGACTGCAGTATACAAAGCAAATGGGTTCGTTAAAATCTGTACTAATAAGCTTATGACTTATAAGATTACTTTTCAGAATGTGGATTATGCCGAAAAACAATACATTTTTCTTGGAGTTTTCGAAGGACACGCAGTTAATGGAATACAAAAAAGACACATGTAATGCTACGTGGTATAGTTAATCGTAAACTGACCTGTAGATGTTGCAGATCGTCTTCACCGATATTTGCTCGAAGGTTGTAGATCTGCACGGAGGACAGCAATGTGGAGAGTGCAAAAATGGTAGAATTGTCGCCCATATCACTCTCCATGTCAAATGTACCTTGAGTGTCCATTAGTAGCACTGCCATCTATTGATACACAACTAAATTGAAAAAGCCCGGTTTAGAGAAGAAATATATTATTTTCCCTCCTTTCATCGTACTTACTTCACACCAATGTAATACTCGTAATAATATCATAACATAAATACTTTAACGGAATGAATCTTAAAAAAGTTATAGATTTAACTGTAAGTGGTAAAACCTTAACCTTATGGCAAAAAAATGGGAGACGGTGTAGAATTAAAACATCCCGGACAAGTTCACAAAAAATGTTGCCTTACTTTTTCTCCAGTTTGGTCGATAGTGATTATGATAGGTTCAGGCCATAGGTGGATCCCTTTAGTGTTACTCTCCCCCCCACCACGCCAGTCGAACCCCTCCAAGTGCTCGTCTTCACCGCCCAGCCATTCATTAGACAATTGACTCTCACGCTAAACAAAATTTGTAAAAGAAATTAGGTTTCAGAAAAATATGTTTTTGAGAGACATTTTTTTATTTCAGATTTAATTTAGATCTTTAAGAGTATAGACATTTTATTATTATTACTCCTATTCATTCTGTGGGTTTCGTAAGTAAACTACGCATTATAAAACAGTACCTCGAGCTTGTTATAGTAGGCCAAAACCTGTTTCAAGGAAAGGCCCGTATCCAGGCATTGAATTACTAAAGATATATGATACTGATGATCGCTATCTATAAAAGACGTCTAAACTTAAAGGTACATACGGCTATTTTCTTTCCACATCCATAATTCTTTAGACTTAGGAGCTTTCGCCTCCATATTAAAATAAAATGTACTTCAATGGTATAGGACAAAAGATAGTAAGTAGACGTTAAATGAAAGAAAAATAAAAGTTTTAACCCACCGTAGCTTTTAGGTATCTGAGAAAAAAGTCGAGGATAAAAGACTTTCCGCCACGGAAAGCGCCGGCGACGCTGACGACTACGACCGGCAGGTTCCGTATGTCGTCTCGCAGCAGCACGCTCTCTAGCGCCTTTTCATCTAACTCGTACCGGCGTCCTGGCTTTTGAGACAGTCTTACCACTTGTAGACCTTCTCTCTTCTGTTTGTTACTACCGTTCATTTTGCCTGTAACTGTCCTGATAGTATTGATTTTTGTCCATGGAAGCTTTACAACTTACTCTGTAGTATCTATTATATAAAATTTTATCGTCGAAATGTACGTACGCGCATAACTTCCCATCGGCAGCATCAAACGAAATAGTTCTTTTTTTCCGTTCGTTATTGTTAGTGGAAGGTTTGTATAGAAAAAAAATAAAAGATAACTGGAAGTGTTATATTTTCAAAGTCCATTACTGTACACTGTCCGTGGGAAACTGAGGCGGGTGTAGATACTAAAACATTTTTTTCCCTAAATTTAGGAAATATTACGAACGAGTTATATTAAAATGTAGTCAGTAGAATAACACTCTTGATTGTTTGTATTTATTTAACAATATTTTATTTCTTACTTGTCGTATTTGTACTTATCGTTATTATTTATAGTTCCTATGTATGACTGTAGATGACTGAAGCTACGAATTGGTAGGTATTTAACACATATACTTTAACTTAATAACATCGTCACTTTGGTTTTTTGCCAGACTTGAGTTGGTTATGTTATTGTTATCGAGTTGTTGGTTATGGAGTTTTGTTACCTATGTGAACGTCTTATCGTATGTAGGCAGATAAGGGCGAAATGCTTTACATCAAAATGATCTATCCTAAGTAAAAATAACTTTTTCGCATAGTTTTATTTTAAATATGAAATACTTATAAGTACATATTATTATATAATTATATAACAATAGTTTTCAATTACAATTATAGTACACTAGCCGACCCACGCAACCTCGTTTGCGTCTTCTATTGCCCGTAGCGTGATAATTTTCCCCCGTTTTTGACACGTTTTTCATTGCTGTTCCGCTCCTATTGGTCCGAGCGTGATGATATATAGCCTATAGCCTTCCTCGATAAATGTACTATCCAACACTGGAATAATTTTTCAAATCGGACCAGTAGTTCCTGAGATTAGCGTGTTCAAACAAACAAACAAACTCTTCAGCTTTATATATTAGTATAGATTATGATATAAGTGCGGTAAGTTGAAAATTACAACAGAGGCTGAGGCTGTTTTTATCAAAGCGCCGTATGTCATACGACGTTTTATGACATACTAGTTGTTGCCCGCGTCTCCGCCCGCGTATATGTCTGGTATCGCAAATAGTAGCCTATGTGTTATTCTGATGTATAAACTATATTACTGGAAAGTTTCATTCAAATCCGTTCAGTAGTTTTTGCGTGAAGAAGTAACAAACATACACACGCACAAACTTGTGCGTGTGTAAGTGTGATTTGCGAGGAAATAAATAAAACTCGGACTTTCTTGATCGAATAAATCTTTAATTACTTGTTAAATCAGTTATTAAAATTTGAACAATTTGTAAAATTGATTATTACGTTGCCAGTCGGCATTTTTAAGCTTGTCAAATTTTTATTATTAATTAAAATTATCAAAATGGAAAATGCACTAGTCAACCCATTGGCATTAATAAATTTGGAGCAATGCCGAATCAAACTGCCACTTTCTTAAATTTGGATGATCCACATGAATACACAGGGCACAGTTTCAGAAGATCCTCGGCTACATTGCTCGCCAATTCGGGTGCGGACTTATTGACACTAAAACGCCATGGCGGGTTTCGGTCGAGCAGTGTAGCCGAGTGCTACATAGATGACTCGATGAGAATTAAAGAAGAGTTTAGCTCCCGCATTACAAAGAATGTAAATTTGGAGCCAAGTGTTGACTCTCGACCATCTACGAGCATACACGCGTACATTCCACCTTCGTAGCCGCCGCCGCAGCCGCCTCCGCCGCTGCCGCCGACTGCTGAAATCTGTGGTCTCGTTTCTCCTACTTTCACTCAAGAGAGTGAGAGAGAGACTGGTGAAATTTAAAAAAAAACTGTTTGACATCGCTTTTGTTGAACGAAGCGATTTGTATTTTTTCACTATGTCGTAAAAAGGTCCCTGTATTGTAAACGATCTTGGATTTTTTTTTTGTGTTTTTGACCTGGACAAGAAGAATCTACCCATGGTTCTCGACATTATTAGTTGTGATGTTTGCCAATTCTTCACGTCTACTTGCACCATTTATACCGAATATTAGTAAAACCTGAAAAAAGATAAATACAGCGTACATAACACCTATATTGTAGAGAAATACGAAAGTGAAAGAGTTTAATAACAAAAATTTAGTTTCAACTGACCTTGGTTGCCAAATATCGGCAATCCGGAGCTTCTTTTAGGAACTTCTTGACATTGTCAGCCAAAAATACTGTCGAGTTCTAACTCACATCGCCATCTGAGCGTCTTTTTAGAAATGCCAGCAAGTTGGAGTATGACTTGATATCAATACTATGTTTTGTTTTCACAGTGCTTTTAACATTGAATAGTACAATGAGCTTGACTTATATTTGTGAGAAAGTTCCATAAAATAGGCTAAAAACACACTTTCTAAAAATGAATATGCATATTTGCCTGTTTTCCATATTATGAAATTTTGATACGCCTGTAAGTATCTATTGGTCGATTTTTCGGGCAAGAGGCTTAGAGTAGCCTTTTTCGCTGCCTCTGAGAGTTCTGGTGGTGTCGAATTAATAAATTCATTACTACTTAACGACATTTTCAAATAAAAACAATACAGCGAAAAGAAAAAGCGCGCGGAATAATTTTTAATTGTTCACAAATTAGCAATGCGCGCGCATCGGCACTTTTTTTTAGGCAAAAGCACAAACAGCCAGTATTACTAATAAAGTATATTAATATTTTTGTGTTATTGTCACAGATAAATGGTTGTAACTTATTGTCAAAATTAATTAAATTAAAGAGTGAAATGTTTATTTACTTTAATTATCTCTCAAAGTTAATTTTATTCATAAAATGTTGACCACTTTTCTGACATAAAAACTCTTTGCTAATATTTAAAAGAGTATTGTTCGAGCATCTTGATAAACCCTGAGTTTTACTTTATTAAAAAAAGACATGCGTTTTACACATAGAGGTAGATACATTACGATATTGAAATTGGTGAAATAAGAGACCCTTAACGAGCAAATATGTTATAAAGTTATATTACTACATTTAGTCGGACCCTGGAATCGAACCCGAGACCTCATTTACAGCAGCCACATACACTACTACTGTGCCACCGAGGCAGTTTGAAATCGATAACTTTATAATTCAGTCGTAGGATGTAAGGTCACACAAATTCAGCTCTCCGTATGAGTCATGTTACAAATTAAACTAGTGAAGTATATCAGTAACGTATACTCATCCCAAATGTATCCTGTGATAGTGACCAATACGAGCAAAGTACACACTTTACTGACACTCATTGCTCTAAATAAGATCTATTATAAGCTCTTAGTAAGCGATTAATATAATATTTAGCGCTTTTTCCTGTTATTATTTATTTCAGCTAGTCGAATGGTAATTAATGAGTTTGACCTTGACTGCTAAGATGGAGGTCGAGACAAATAAATTGTGTATAGTTCATTCGCTTAGATACGGTCACCTTGATTGCTGCATCATACCACGTGCGACAAGCCGCCACAAAATCAAAAGGCCCGCCTGCGGCGTATACCCACAAGCAAGAATGATTGGTCGGTTTACGCCATTGTATGAATGAATATATTCGTATTTCACAACAATAACCACAATTTGTGCGTGTGCACCGACAGTATCTAAACGAATGGACTATAATGACCACGATCCCTTTGTTCTGTGTCTTAATTCATATTTGTACCTATTTTTATAAATATCTATACAAATAAATAAAATGGAATAGTTTGTTTGTATTTTCAAATTATGTTTTTCAGAAAATGCACAACTATAAATCAATTTTGCTTTTTTTTCTGATTATCTGTTCCGGCTAATCTCTTGAACTGCTGGATCAGTTTTGACGGGACTTTCAATGACTGATAGCTGATAACGTAAGGAGTAACTAAGACTAGCTTTTTAGACTAGCTTCGCCGTTGTTGTACCATTAAAACATTTTTCATTGATACTCCGCTCTTTTTTGTCATAGCGTGATGATTTAGCCTTCCTTCATAACTGGGCTATTAAACTTATTCTTTCCGGAGACTCAACCAAACAACCATAAATAAATAAATAAATATTTTCGGACAATTAACACACAACGCCATCTAGTCCCAAGCTAAGCAGAGCTTGTGTTATGGGTACTAGACAACTAATACAAATACATATATACTTCTTTTTTTGTAAATACATACATATTATACATAGAAAACACCCAAACCCCGAAACAAATATTTGTAGATCATACAAACATTTGATCCGACCCGGGAATCGAACTCGATACCTCATGATCAGCAGTCTCACACGCCAACCGCGAGACCGACCATACAAACAAACAAACGCTTTAGCTTTACAATATTAGTGTAGATTACTGACGATTATAATGTATATATAATGTCACAAAAAACACCTCACTAATATAAACCCTTGAATCGAACCCGAGACCTCAGCGCAGTAGTCTCATACACTACCACACATGTCGTATGTCACACCACTGTGTCGCATGTCGCATATACTACACTCACTTTTGTCTACACTTAGGTGAAATACACCACCCAGGATAATACTTAGTATCGCTTCAAATCATATAAGAAAATTCAATTTGCAAGAAAATTAAACCTTTCATTTACACTTTAACCGATTTTTATTTTATATGGCAATAATCTGGAAAATAGATTTCATCGCGTCCTGGCAAGTAATTGCACTTTATGAAAAGATGTATCCGCTAAAAGTGAAAATAAATACACCCATGTAACATTAGTGTGACCAATTATTCGTTTATTAAAAAAAAAACTACTTACATGAACGTTAAACACGACACGAACTTCAGGTTAAAAACTCACTATATAATAAAAATGAATAGATTGAACCATTTGTGGTGTGCGTCTGATTTGTCAGAATGTTAACACTCAAAATGAAATAATATTATCTGCTATACCCAGTGCGTGAATCACAGTATGGTTAAATACTTCCATATTTAATATGTATAGCAAAATGAACACTTAACCGTAAGAGAACTTTCCCATTAACAGTCTTAACTTCTTACGAATATGATCTATTTTACAATATCAGATTTTTTATATAGACCCAAGACATAAATTTGTGATAGTAAAAAAATTCTACCATTTTAGCAATATGTCACCGGAGTTAGACAATAAAACTACTATATTTTAGCAACTCATGACTTACATTGCTAGGCAAAGGCAGGCCAGTTATTTTTATCATAAAGTATTTAAGATTCCGTAGTCACAATTATAAACACGGAACCCATAAAGTTTCAACATGTTCGTCCGGCCGTCTGTACACGTTATATCTCATTAACTAATAGTGGTGGCAATCTGTATTTTTTGCATCAACATACATGTAAATCACGTCTTCAAAATGCTAAAACAAAATCTTGGCAAGTATTTTTTAGGGTACCTAGCTACTCCTTAAAATGGGGATGTTATTTTTTTACATTCATGCACCATGATGTAGGGTATCATTGGACAGGTCTTCTAAAAACAATAAGGAATTATGTAGACAATATTTTGATTTGTAAGAAATTAGCGTAGAAAGGACAATATTGGAAAAAATATTTATTTTTCTAATATAAGAATGGCTAATTAATAATAAATATATGTAAAGTAAAATCATGAAATGAAATATAAAGTAACAAAACTGTTATGTACATTAATAGTGTTGAATAATTTTGTTGCTTAGTTTGTACACTTTTGTATGATGGTAGATTCAAATACTTATATGTCAACACCAAAATTAATCTGTTCGGGGGTTTCCGCAGAATCGTCACATGATTAATCATTGTTGGTTTAACTTGTTTTAAGAGACTCCATGGAACAAAATAATAAATTGTACGGTTATGAATATAAATTATTGAGTACAATTTATAAGTAAATTCAGTGATTTTTAATTCTGATAGAGCGTCTAGGAGTAATGACCTCACGGGACTTTTGTCACAGTGAATAAGGTTAAACTAATATAAGCAAAGTATATTAAACATTTTGATTATATGAACAAAGAGAAATAATTACTGCTAATGTAAGGATGTGAGTTTGATTCTCATTCATTTAGGACAAATTGTGCAATGGGCTTTGTTGCTCAATACCGTATCGTCAATTATTAGTATTAGTCCGTAGCGTCAATTATTAGCGATTGCGCTTGGTACGACAGGATTTATGGGATAGGGGGCAAACGAGCAGACGGATCGCCTGATGGTAAGCGATTACCGCCGCCTGTAGACATCCGCAACACCAGAGACGTTGAGACGTTATAAGTGCAATGCCATCCTTTTAATAAGGAGTACGCTCTTTTCTTGAAGGTAGGACATCAAGACTTTACCTGACCTATTTTTTTTAGTGAACATGCGTGAAACGTACTCAAAGAACACCCAGACTCTGAACAACAATTTGCGTATTATAAAGTGTTGTTTCATGTGGGATTTCAACCCATTACACTCTGTGCAGTAGGAAGCGGCGTGGCGACTTCATGAACCACTGAGCCATGTGTGCAGTCGAATGCGATTGATCTAGTGATTAGTTGCTCGGAGTGCTTTAAATCATAACCTACTTTAATCATTTTGTAATAGTTATATCATGTTCACATAGATAGTGCACTGGGGACCCGTATCAGTCAAAGTACTAGTCATTACTACCTAAATTACTGCCCCATACCCAATGTAGACCATATATAAAGAACTGCGGTAAACCGCATCAGAGTTTGGTGCCTGCATTTTTGCTGGCAGCCGCTGGGAGATGTCTGGGGTTCCTTTTCAAAACTGTTCCCGGATGCCTACTACTACTCTAGAACTAGTATCCCACAGGGTTCCATTCTTGAGCCATTTCTGTTCCTCATGCAATATATGTAAGTGTCATATATATAAGCGATTTTGAGTGAAGAGCTTATTATGTATGTGACAATCATGAGATTGTATTGTTTCCGGATGACACATCTTTAATTTTAAATTTCAGTCGCCAACTTGATAGTTTTAATGAAGTTAACAGTGCACTCTCGATAGTGGTACATTGGTTTAATACAAATAACCTTCCCTTAAATGAGAAGAAAACTAAATTCATAAAATTCTCAACACCAAACGTTAGGCATGTTATATATAGTTGGGTCCTGTGGAATCGACTATATTTTTAGGTATTATTATTAACGCTAAGTTACAATGCCCCCACATAGAAAAACTACCCGGTAGGCTAAGTTCAGCGGCTGTTGTTTTAAAAGATTTAACATTTAACTGATGTGAAACTGCCTCGGTGGCGCAGTGGTAGCGTACGCGACTGCTGTTCTTGAGGTCTCGGGTTCGATTCCCGGGTCGGAACAAATGTTTGTATGATCTGCAAATATTTGTTTCGGAGTTTGGGTGTTTTCTATGTATAATATGTATGTTTTTACAAAAAAAAAAGTATATAAGCATTCATATCAGTTGTCTAGTACCCATAATACAAGCTCTGCTTAGTTTGGGACTAGATGGCGTTGTGTGTTAGATGTCCGAAATATTTATTTATTTATTTAAATACAGCTAGAATAGTTTACTTTGGTTATTTCTATAGCATAATGACTTAGGGTATCATACTCTGAGGTAACTGCGCAGGTATTAATGCTATATTAGTTTACATTGATGTATTTATAAATTAGGCCCACGAGTTTCCCTCAGATCCAAATTTAAAGAGATAAATATTCTGGTTGTGACTTCACAATATATATATGAAAATTAAATTTATATCCCAAGAAATATATCGAAGTTACCTAAAATCAGTAATGTCCATTCGGTAAATACCAGAAACAAACAAAATTTTAGTATTCACGTCTTTTGTCTCCACAGAGTAGGCAACTCGTTCATGGGACAATGCATACGTGTCTACCCTTTTACAATAAACTCCCTATTGATATTAGGAATTTGCCATTGCGGATATTTAAGAATATGGTATTCTTAAATATCCGCAATGGCAAATTCCTTTAAATCTAAGTTATCCGTAAAGAGGTAGGTATTATACCATAGCAGAATATCTTGATGATAAAACCGTCTGTGATTGAGCTGCCCATTCTGCAGATGCTGTTTGTTTTCAATGTTTAAATGAATTTTGATGTGACGATTATTTATAGTTTGAAACAAATTCATCTTAAATTATAACTGTTGTTGTAATTTTTTTAATCATTATATTTATCGATTATGACAGTTGAATGTGACTCAGATTACAATTATCGCTTTTTTTATTTATATAATGTCCTTTGCATTTGAGAAGATTGTCTGTAATATAAAAGAGACGATGACCCCTGATTTTGTTTCGTCCTTTCTTCTCAGGGCTAGTCAAATTAGGAAAGGCTGAACTCGTGTGTTAAAAAAGTTTTGCTTGCAAAAGTGTTCATGTAACCTAATTGCAAAATAATAATTGATTTCATTCTATTTCGGTAGCCTAGAGTGTATTAAGACCGTGTGGTTTTATTCTGTCACCTTATACATTACACTTTTGTTCAATATAATTTAGGTATACCTAAATAAAAGTGTTATAGTAGACCTAAGCATCATTTCCGCTGAGTGGCCTATATCGAACTGCACTGGGCTGTTAAAGGTTGTTGATGACGAAAAAAAAAGTTCAGTTTGCTCATATTTATTTAATGCAGTAAAAATACATGACAAATTAATAATAATGTCATTTTAAAACACATGCAAATTTTGAAAGCGATTAATTAGAAAAAGATAAATGCACATAGAGTTCTACATAAGAAAAAAAGAATGATAGAGAGAGAGAATCGATAATAATATAAATTATGTAGCACAATTTCAGTTTCTCTCTTTCTTACCATTCAATGTCATAAGTTTAGGAGATTATATATTGTTAATTGAGATTACACATTGCATATAAATCATTGCTGAGATCGCATTAGCTTATGATTCCTAATTCTCTGGCAATAGCTTGTAGAGGATCCCTATAACCTTCATACGCCTTGTCGATAAACTGTGGAGAAAGAAAATGTACTCGTTATTTTATCCATTCTTAATTAATAACAATTTAGAATGATAAGGCTGTTGAAGAAATTAACTCTTGTTTTCCGAAAACTTCTCATAACAAGGGTCACACTTTTGCACAACTCCATCTTAGCTCAATGCGAAGCTAGTGTTAAGTTCTAGAAGATCATCAAACCCTTTACATGTAATGAATGGCCTGACACCTATCGTAATATATTTGAAAAACTTTGTCTCAAAAAAGAAAACACCAAGGCGTTACAGCAAGCAGAAAACAGTGGCTATTAAATTGGCCTCATGGTTATAATAAATAAATAAATAAAATAAATAAATATTTCAGACATCTAACACATGAACAGGTACTAGACAACTGATATGAATACTTATATACTTTTTTTTTGTAAATACATACATATTATATAACACAAGCTCTGCTTAGCTTGGGACTAGATGGCGTTGTGTGATAGACGTCCGAAATATTTATTATTTATTATTATATTATACATTGAAAACACCCAAACTCCGAAACAACTATTTGCAGATCATACAAACATTTGTTCCGACCCGGGAATCGAACCCAAGACCTCAAGAACAGCAGTCAATAATCGGTCAATGACAACGAAAAGAACAAAGCAGCTCTTAGTTATATCATATAATCATCAGCATCATCCACAACAATAGTCTACTGCTGGACTCCACTATATACAAATAGTCCACTGACATGGGTCTCAGCTTGCCCTATTTCAAGCGGGTCTACCATAACTCGCTGGCAGGATGGGTTAGCACAGGATTTCTGTCAAGATTTTCTTCTCTTTGCTGATCTGTTGTCTTGGGCAGTTTAGTACCTCATTCGGCTCCTGCGTCACCCATGTGATAATTATGGTTGGTAATACTCAGTGTTCCTAACACGTCTTCACCGTGGGAGAGCCATCGGGAGAGCTTCGGTATGAATGGGTCTGCTCGACCGGAGTGATACCACGACCTCACAGAAAACCGGTGTTATAGCGCTTACGCTGTGTTTCGCTGAGTGAGTGAGGATTCCGAAGGCCCATACCCCAAAGGTCGGCAACGCACTTGTGGCGCCTCTGGCGTTGCGGGTGTCTATTGGCGGTGGTAATCTCTTACCATCAGGTAATACATCTGCTCGTTTACCCCCTATACCATAATAAACAAACCTCACGACGCGGGCATTGCATAATAATCAAGATAAAAGTACCGTTTTGAGGCGGTCTAAATATTCATCAGCTTCAAATGAACGGCCACGACGTCTCTCTTTGAATGTATTCAAGGCTGCGTTTTTGGCATCTTCGTGATTCTTTGGTAGTAAAGCAAACGTCTGTAAATAATAATAAAAACTTTTTTGTACTCCAGGTAGCTATAAGCAGAATTAAATCTAGATATGAAGGTGAAATGGTGGCCTTAAAACTTGGAGGCATTAACAGTTACCTATGGGATAGCAAGAAAACACGATTGGATGAAAGTATAGGGTAGTGTCTGGTATATAAAATAGATATTAATTTATCTGATCTTTTTATTTACCAATTGTATAATTAATTTTAGCATGAAAATGTAAAACTAGTGTCTAAAAAAGGACAATTCAAAATCATTTATTCAATGACATTTATGAACGTTAAATTGAAGCTACAGTTAAAAATCATAGATCGACATAAAAAGACACCACAGCATGTGCTGTATTGTCGAGGTAAATTAGGCGAAAACACCAAAATCTATGTCGATCCACAACTTCCAGTTTCCAAAATGCGTACAGCCTCATGAGAAGAATACTGGCAAAGAAACTCATGGCCACTCTTTTCAAAGTCAGATTTTCAGGTACAATAGTGTTAGTATTACATGTAAGGTAAACAGTATGCAAGCTTTTGCCATCTCAATTTCATTTTATTACAAACACAAACAAGAAAAGAAAAATCACTCAGTGATAACGTTGAAGGTTTTAGTCTATTAATAACCAGTCTCCAAAAACTGGTAGACTCTAAATTGTACTAATATACTCGTACATAATAATATAGTCTATATAACTAACTATATAAGACTAACGTTTTTTATTTCCAATAGGGTATTAAATACATACCGTATTTAATACCAAAAATGTAAAGACTTAGATAATACAATAATGTTCCTTTTTAACCGACTTCAAAAAAAGGAGGAGGTTTCTCAATTCGACCGTATATATTTTTTTCCTTTTTTTTTATGTGTGTTCGCGGATAACTTCGTCGTTTATGAACCGATTTTGATGATTCTTTTTTAATGGAAAGGAGATGTCCCGACGGTGGTACCATGATAATAACATTAATATCTGATCATGGCATCCAAGAGAAATCGAGACGATACTAAAAAATAGAGAAAAAACTGGTATCATACGCCTGTTTTATTACGTTGACGTCCACAACCTTAAGTTAATCATAATGGTTTATTTAATGTCTAGGTACTATTCACATCATCTCAGAAACCTTTTCTAATGAGAGAATTTAATAGTTTAGTCAAGGAGGTTTTCAGGTAAAACCACGGGGGCGAGAGAACTGCGGAGATATTTTCGTCGTACTCGTGCCACGTATTTTTTTTAATTCTCGGATCGACAATACCTGTCGCAATGCCAAGCCGCTGAAGGAATAATCCTTCGCTTGTGGAGATTACCCGACGATAGAAGCGCGGATCCGTTGCGACTCTCTCGCCAGAGGAGACGGTCTCTTAATATTTTTATTGAATATTTACCTTGATGATAAAAGGTATAAGAAGAAAACCATATCCTGGCCGGCTGCTTTTGTCCATCCGCCTCGTGTACTCCCTGGATGCATGATCCACGGCTTGATTATTGTTGAAATCGTTGATTTTCTGAAGCTCTTCGTAACGAGCCTTAAGATTCTGCAACATTAAATAAAATACAAAGTCGCAGTAGTTTCGAGTATTTTTTTATTCCAAACTCTATATTATGTGGGAGAGCCATACTTGTATAGTGGTGACGTTGGTTTGTCTGTCCGTCCGTGTATTGACGGATCCAGAAAACAAAGTATCACCATCCATGTTCATACTACAGGTATCGTAAAAGGCGACTAAAGGGCCGTTTACACGTATTACGTGACGAATTAATAATGTAACTAAATTTTAACTTGGTTCAGCGTGCAAACAATTACTTAACAGCTCTTTAGTCACAAGTGGTTAAGTTACGCTTTAGTGTATAAGTAGAATAGAACGGAGTCTATTTTTTTAATAAGTGACCGTCCTTCCCGCGTAGCTTACGTTAGCCGGTAGGCGTGGCCTTAGAGGTACGGCTCTGGGTTCTAGCCCTTGTTAATTTTACTTAAATTTTTGTTTTTATTATATTGTAATTACTTGTGATCAATCCTTATATTATAAAAGATACTTTTTCTCTCTTCTCTTCTCTTCTCTTCTTCCTCAAGACACGTCACTCACGTCTAGTAGGGAAAGTTTAAAGGTTATTGATGGTGATGATGATGACATCGGTAGTTACTAACCACCACGTGACTTGCCTACTCATTTGCCTTCTTATACCACTGAGAAAATCATTGCAGTATTTCATATATCTAAAATGGCTGTCGTTCACGGGAATGACATGCAAGTACGCGACTTTTGTTTGTAAGTTATAACCCGTAAGGGTTTCCATATTGGCTACCATTGCGATGGCCAGACCTTGGACATGGCGTTCCACACGCTGGATGAATGAACGGCGTGGAGCGAGCCGAGGCGTGATCTCGTGGCGGCCATCGCAGTGGGGGTTCTCTTGGTAACATAATTGCGGAACGAGAGCTCGTGGAACTCTGCCGTCTCTTTCTGCGAGTAAGTTATGCTTACGAAGGAGATGCGGATCAAGACCGGGAAAGGTTTAGAACTCTCCCTGTTTGCTAGGCCCGGGAACGGGCCAGGTACCGCAGACGACTCGGGCGCCGGAGTTCGCAAAACGATCTCCGTCCTCCATAAGCGCAAGCCTGGGGGTGACAGGTGAGGCCACCAGTCACCCTAGCAAAAGCAGGCCGGGCGTCGCAAGCTTTATAAAATGCTCGCGACTTATTCTGAATAGAAGTGTTAGGGTTCCTACACAGGACTGGCCACCTACAAATAGTGGGTGGCCCGAAGTACGTCGTGGTTCCAGGGATTTCCTTTCGAGGGTGCACCTAGTTCCCCGACCTGTAGTGTGGGTTCGAGTCCGACAAAAAAATGAATAGGGTTTCCATATTTAAAGAAAGCTATTTGTAAAAGAGTAAATATCATCATTAATTGTCTACTGCTGGATATAGCCTCTCCTCAACAAGGAGGTTTTTGCCCACTGTCCCACGTTAGTGAAACGGGTTGGTCTATACCAACAAAACAGACCCTATGGTCTGTTTCAAGTTTTTGTTCTGATGGCCGTGATGTTGTCTGAGTTGTTTGTCCCCTAGTCGTATGTGTGAAGATTTGCTACTTACCGCAATCAATTTCTCTTTAAAATCATCATTTTCGCTTTCAACTCTGTCGTCAAGGAACTGCTTGAGAGCGCTATCAAACGCCTCTTCGTGAAGTTCCTTTAGTGCGAGTGGGTGGAAGCAACAAGACTGAGGACCCCATGCAGATAGCACACAGTTATTGTACGTATATTCGGCTACTTGCAGAGCCAACATGTTATTGCGCACGTTTGTCTTTTCGAAGGACTCGAAATATTTCTGGATGTCCTGTAAAATAACCCATGGATGATTTCATAATTTAAACCGTTGACCAACACACATGGAAATTATTAGTACGAGCATAAGAACGCGTACGCTACCACTGCGCTACCGAGGCAGTCTATATACTGCTAAATAAATATCTTGAATAACAATTTATTGACTCTATAGATAGTATTAGTATACCTCTTGAAGTCGCTCCAAGTCAGGGTCCTCCCTTTCCTCAGTAGGTCTGTTTCGAAACGAGTAGAAGTGCTTGATAGCTTTATCCAAAGCCTTATTATGTTGTCTCTTGAGCTCGTCAGAACTGACACCTTTTTGATCGGCAGTATCCTTCATTAGCGACTGATACAAATCGCGAGCTCCCAATGTGGCACTCCTGTTATTCTGTTCGTTTACAATACGCAAATGTTCGTAGTTTCTCTCCAAGTTCTAAAAGTAACAAAATTAAAAATCAATTTGATTAATAGCTCAGCTTTTGTCGAAGCATCAAGTTAAACTAAACCTTGATTATTAGAATATTATGTTTACTTTAAAATATTCTGTACAAGATGTGATGATCAACAACTTTATTGTGTAAGTTGTTGATCATCACATCTCCTCTTCAATGATAATTACCTCAATGAAACCCTTCCTTTCAGAATCCAAATCGTGCGGCACCTGTGTCCTCGTGCGGTCAAAGACAACAAGCGCAGTCTCTACAGCGTGATCGTGAAGTTTCCTTAGATCCTGCACGTGCAGACAGAGGCGAGTCTGTTCCTGGCACACAGCACTCACTGTCTCCTCATACATCTTCTTAGCGTCCGCGAGCGCCTCCCTCAGCTTTGCGTCATTCTGCCACATGTACAACGACAGACAAGCACCTAACTCCTGGAAATTGAGTTTATGTTGAAATAGTTTTGATGAACACTTTTGAATTTTTAAAAATCTAAGAAGTTAGTATATTAAAGGACATCATCACTTCCCCAAACCGAAAGCAGTACGAACTTATGGAAAAACCTGTCTCCTAATACCACCCTGAACATATATATGTCGGAGTCACAGCGGGGAGATCGGTCGAAGCGGTTTTTAAGAAATGGTGACGTCAGCTTCGCCGACGTCACTTGCATATTTTGTCAAGTGGCACTCATGATCCAAAGCAACAGAAATCGCTCTTAATCAAGTCTAGTCTAGTCTAGTAATCAATCTTCATTATTACACACGTTGGTAGGTAGGGTTTATTTGCACAGCCAAAGACAATATAGAATTCCAATAGTTTATTGAATCAATGAAGCTACAGTTAAAATCATAGATCGGCACAACACTGTCAAAGTGAATTAGGTGAGAACACCAAAATCCACTGAACGTCCGTGTCAACCTATAACCTCAAGTTTCCAAAATGCGTAGAGCCTTATGAGAAGAAACTGGCAAAGAAACTCATGGCCACTCTTTTGAAAGTTACATCTTAACTTATTAATTACAACGTTTAATAGTCAATTACAATAATTAAGAAGCCTATATACTTAGCTTATTTACAGCTTGTCCTTCCTCGTACAATGCCCGTACTAAACTGATCTGTTGATTCTATTTTTCCTCAATACGAAACGGTGGGTAGTTAGATTAAGAGCCAATAGGTTAGTAGTCCCGCAACTCGTGCGGCCGCTCTCTTTTATACCGGCTGCTCGCTTTAACTAGTGGTGACACCTACCACTATATTCGGTGTTACCCGCACACATTTTAGTAACATTTAATTTAATATTGCTTACAGAATCGACTAAAACTAAACCAACATTATTAAATCAAGCTGTAAGTAAACTAAGACGTAATAATCACATCGTTAATAACAAATAATCAGTGCGCCTTCTTTAGCATACACCGTCCACAGATTCCACCCAAACTGCCATGTTTCTCGATGCACAGTTTGACGTTTCGAATAATCGATTGAAATAAACACGAATTCAAATTAAAACTTAAGAAAACTACTCGTTCTCCGACATATAAATATAAAATATCGTTTGATTAATGTATTTATAACTCTGGGATACCAACCTTTTTAAGATCTTCTAAATGAGCGGCAACCTTATCTTGGGAACCGAGCTTTTTCTTCGACTCGAAAAGAGCAATTGCGGCTGCGATGGCAGCGCTGTGCCAGTCGTTCATCATGCTCGTCGTCACGCTCTGGTCCTCAAGAATGTAACTGTTCATCTTTTTCTCATAACAATCGCGCGCTTCTCTAATGGCCGACATCATGCAGGCCTCTGCTGTTGCCTAATTAAAAAGAGAAATGAATATCACCACCGTGGCATGTAGTGAAAAATAAGAGGTTCGCTTCCTATTTGATCAGATCAATAAAAAAAATCAGTTATATAAAACGGGTCAACGAGAAATATGGTGCATCAGGTCTCTAACTTTTTTTTCACTATAGCACAGTTCTGATGGTTAAGGTTCTTTATAGTGGTAGAAATGGTAGATAGGGACAAGGTAGGAAGGCATGGCTGCTATACCTACCTAAGCCTATAAAGCGTCAAAAGAAGGAAGTCTTTTCAAACCTGAAAAATAGTGGTAGCCTCCGGCATATCGTCACTATTGAAAATGTCCACATAGCGCTTAAAGAACTCGAGCAATCCCTGCGCTTGTACTTTGTCTCCGTTAATGATCTTCGGTGTTAGATTGTTTGGGTCTAGTAAGGAAGGTACTAGTTCTAAGAGTGACTGCTTGAAATCTTCAGTAATATCTGAAAAAAAAATGACATACTTCAGTGCCTACTGAATTTCTTTAAAAATATGTTTTAAACTTGCTAAAGAGGAAGCTGCACTAAACTTGAAGAGTTGATGACAAAATCTCTGCACTATGTTTTTGAAAAAAATTAAGTCTGCCACCATTAAAATCTAAAATATTACAGTGCTCTTCGTGGGAGAGCCACGTTTCCCGTGGGAGAGCCACGTTTCCCGTGGGAGAGCCACGCTTCGGCATGAATAGGCTCGCTCGACCTAAGTGATACCACTTCATAGAAAACAGGCTTCACAGAAAACCGGTGCGTAACAGCTCACAGAAAACCGTGTTTCACCGAGTGAGTGAGGATACTGGAGGCCAATACGCCAACTCCTCCCCCATCCCCATGCCCCACCCCATCCCCCAAAGGCCGGTAACGCACTTGTGACGCCTCTCAGGCGATACGTTTGCTCGTTTGCTCCCCATTCCTTAAAAAAAGTACTCACCACAAAGTCGTCCTTTAAATTTCTCATTAGCGACAGCGAGGCCTGGATGCGGCATTAAAAAGCATTGCAGCTTTTCAAAACAAGAATGGATGTGCTCACGTAATTCTCGCAGTTCTGGCTTTTGAGAAGGCTTAGGCTAAAAGAAATTAATTAAAACATTAATAAAAGTAATATTTCGTGACTGAGCTGGTGACCGGTTGAACTGGTAACCGACCTCAAATAAACCGGGACTTATAAGACTAAGAAAATGATGACTCATCATCTTCCTAGTCTTAATTATTCCCAAGATTTGGGGTCGGGTACTAGTTCAACCGGTTTTACCTAAATATCAGTTTTATACGGAGCGACTGGCATCGGACGTCCGCAACCCTGAGGGTGAGCTGAATTCGAAAGTTGAAGTAGTTGTCAGTATATTTGAGAGCACTGACTTCCCAATTACGATTGTCATAGACAACCGGGACCGATGGCTCGTACTCTCCGAGGCACGAGCGGGAATCACCGCTAAGAAGATGATAACTAATTATGCTAATTCAAGCTATTGACTTTAGGGATTTAAAAATGTAGGTATAAACCAACATTTTAAGGGTTTCGTACTCAAAGGGTAAAAACGGGACCCTTTTACTAAGACTCCGCTGTCCGTGATAGCAAGACAGTTGAAATTTTCACAGACGATGTATTTATGTTGCTGCAATAACAACAAATACTAATAATCACCATTTACCATTTTACATTCACCAAAAAAAACGACATCAAGAATTGGACCAAATTGAAATGGGAAGCATCAGCTTTCAAATAAAAAAAAAAATTCTTATTCTTCGATCTCTATATGAGGAGACAAACATGAAAAAAGTGGCCAAGTGCGAGTCTGACTCGCCCATGAAGGGTTCCGTAGCAGCAAGTAACGTATTATATATATATTTTTTATACTACCTTTAACTGCCTCGTTGGTCTCGCGGTACCCATAGAATAGTACCCATAACACAAGCTCTGCTTAACTTGGGACTAGTTGGTATTGTGTGTTAGATTGTCCGAAATATTTAAATTTGTGTTGATTGTTGATAACAATGAAAATACCGTAAGCTTTTTTTCCAACAGCTGAGCGCCGCCAGCATACCCATATTGATGTTCGTAGGCATTCATCCAATCTCTCACGAGAAACAGCAATGTCTGGAAAGGCTTATCTTTCGTGGTGCTGGCCAATTTACCGTACTCCGTGAACAACTGTGGACATTAGAAGTAAGTTAGTATACGGTACGTAAACAGCTACATATAAGAAATTAATAAATTGCTAATAAAATCTACCATTTTAATAGAACATCTTTTTCGAGACATATTCATCACACTTTTAATAGTCCTGGATTAGGCCACACCATAGAAGGGAGATATTGGCCTATTATACAACCGACACCTATAGAATGAATACGGTATTCTGTTATACACGTTGTATTCTTACTCCACCTAATCCATCACACATGTTTTGTTACTACACACTCACACATTGAAATACTACTACCAGTGCAAGTATTCGTACTTATATAAAAAAGAGATACTTATGTTCAACGTACCTGCAAATGTTGAAGATCGTCTTCTCCAATGTTTGCTCGAAGGTTGTAAACTTGCACGGACGATAGGAGTACAGACAACGCAAATATGGTAGAGTTATCCCCCATGTCACTCTCCGTGTCGAACGTGCCCTGAGTATCCATCAGGAACACTGCAAGCTGTTGGTATACAAGGTATATTATTCTTATATTTCATTCAATAAGGCTAAGGATTTTCTAGTTAAATCAGAAATGAAAAATAAACAAACATAAAACACGTTACCAAGTCTGTCTAAACACAACCCATGACGCTGAATCTTAATACAGTTAGCGCTATTCAGTGCGACACGGATGTCTGCGACGGATAATACAATGTATGAAGCCTATACAGCGCGTTCAGTGCTATGCGGACAGCTCTGAACGACAATTCGCCTTAACATCATAAATCAGCGTTAGCAAAAAATTACAGAAATAGTACCATTTCATTTCTTACCACGAGCCTTTCTTATGCGTTACGCTGAATTAATTTCTCCCCAAGTATAGTCACAACAAAAATATAACTAAAGCTGACGCACCTTTTCTCCAGTTCGTTCAGTGGTGACGATGAATGGTTCAGACCACAGATGGATGCCCTTAGTATGACTGTCCCCACCGCCACGCCAGTCGAAACCCTCCAAAACATCGTCTTCTTCACCCAGCCACTTTCCAGTTAATTGGTTCTCACGCTGTTTAAAAAATATGATAGAAACTGCTCATAGTATTCATTGAAATCTCTAAGACGGAAATATTAAGTGAAAAGTAAACAATAATTTAAGATATTGCCTAGGAAAATTACCTAAGAAAATTCGGTTTTAAATGCCAACATTAGATATTAGAAAATCACATAAAACATAATTAAAACCTTTTTAGGGCGTCTTAAGAGGTGTCGCAGTAATATCTTTCTAATTTTAATATAGGCAGAAATACGAAGCATCATCATACCGGAGCTTTGAGGTATCTCAGGAAAAAGTCAAGCAAGAAAGACTTTCCGGTACGGTAAGCGCCGGCGACACTGACGATGGCAATGGGAAGGTTGCGCACGTCGGGCCGCAGCAGCACCTTCGCTAGCGCCTCCTCGTCAAACTCATAACGGCGCCCTGGCTCTTGTGAGACTTTCACCACTTGGATACCCCCTAAATTCTGCGAAGACCCGCTCATTTTTCCTGAAATTATTACAAATGAATCAGCTCACCTAGAGGTACAGCTTCAAGGTGATGCAAGTATACACACCTCGGCACACTCAGACGACGAAGTGGAGGATTTGTTCGATGATATATCGAGAGCCCTCCACTTCACTACTAAAACCCACTACAACGTTTTTATGGGTGACTAGCTGAACCCCGCGGTGTTACCCGCGGTTATCGTCGTACCGCGAGTAACATCGCGAAACAAAGTTAGTCCAAAAAAAAGTAGCCTAAGTTACTCCCTGGATCATCAGCTACCTGCCAGTGAAAGTCCCGTCAAAATCGGTCCAGCCGTTCCAGAGATTACCCGGAACAAACGGATAGACAGAAAGACAGACAGACAGACAAATTTTTTTTAACTACATTTTTGGTATATGTACAATGTATACATACATATGCATTTAGTAAAAAGTGGTTTTTTTAATATTACAAACAGACACTCCAATTTTATTTATTTGTATAGATGATTACGTCAAGTTAAAATGCTATTACCATAAATTGCGTGACAAACCTGAAATAAAATCTATATTCCTGATCAAGATGCATTGAAAAAATATTGTGCAATAAAATTTAAGCTTACTTAAAATTATCTTCATTGATTGCGCCACATAAACGTGCTTTCACGACACATTGCAAATGAGTCATGAAATATTCAATACAGGAACGCTCACGATGCATTGAAAAATTGTTGTGTAATAAATTTTTAACTTATTGTCAATAATTGCAACACATTAAAATACTATCATATATTACAAGATAGGCATGAAATAAAGTTTAACGAAACGCGGAACCGCAATTTAATAAAAGTTAATAACAGCCCAAAATCGCATTTCCGGAGCGACACTATAGGAAAAGACAGAAGTTTGATTTCTTACAGCTCCAAGGACATTAGACTGATCTGTATTTGATATGAATTTGAGAATTTCGCACATTCCTGAGAAAAGGGGTCTTGAGAGACAGACAGACGGATAACAAACTGATCCTATAAGGGTTCCGTTTATTCCTTTTGTGGTAGGTACGAAACCAACACATACGTACCCAGCTGTCTACACAAATAAATGAAATTGGACTTTCTGCTTGTAATATTAAAATAATCGCTTTTTATACACATATGTGGTACAGACAAAAAATGCTGTAAGTGGTACATACAGCATTTTTTATAATTTTTGTCTGTCTGTCTGTCTGGTTGTTCCGGGTGGAACGGCTGAACCGATTATGATGGGCATTTCACTGGCAGAGAGCTGGTGATCTAAGGAGTAATTAAGGCTACTTTTTTTGGACTAGCTTTGTCCCGCGGCGTTACCCCCGATACGACAATAACCGCGAGAAACACCGCGGGGTTCAGCTAGTAAATAAATAGTAAGTCATTACAATTACTAAGCCTGTAATGGCACAATTGATTTTTTAAATTATGCATCACACTATAAACTCATACCTACAGTTACTGCTATTCTTGCATTTGTCCATAGTCAAAACAATATCTAAAACAATCATTTACAGTGAAAATTATTTTTAACTATTAGTCATTATACAGAGTAAATGTTCCTGGTATTTGCGAATTTTGTAACTTTTTTTAACCTTAATCATGCATTACGGTGTATTTTTCTTTTACTTTTAATACGGTTTAGAATAATTTTGATATCACAGTTACAGTGACATTAGTCAATTGATCAACAGTGATTATCTTTTATTTGTTTCTAACAGAGAGTGTTGCTATTTTCGTTATTTTTGCTGCAGCTGCTTCTTTTTTTCTATGCCGTAAAACAATTATTTATTATTTTCAAACTAATAATTTTTCAAACGAATATTTTAGTAGTCATATGTTAATAGATTGTAGCATCAGAGTAGTAATCACTTCCATGTTTATTAAACGGTATCTACGCCGTTGATACCATTTAATAAAAACAACAAAAACATAATTTTACTACAATTTAACAAAATTCATACGTGCATTCTTATATCCGCTGACGAAATATACAACTATTGTGTCATTGTTATATCTACAATATAATATTGTTCAATTTTGATTATTAATCTAAATTATTTTACAAGTTTATAAAATAGGTAGGTATTGTAATATAATCGAAATTACTTAAAAATACCGTATTTTAAAATACCGCAGACTCTACGGTATTGTAAAATAATGAAAATTACGCAAGACTACTTTTGAAAAAAAATCCAATGTGTAAGCATTTTATTTTATTCAATAATTTATTTAGCTGCATCAAACACAGTTGTATGCTACAGAACTTTCAGTTGAATTTAAGTTAATCATGAATACAGAAATATTCTTAAAATCAGATCAGTACTTTCTGCGAATAGCACGTTCAACAAAACAAACAAACAAATTCTTCAGCTTAAATATTACTACAAAATAATATGAAGGAATAAAAACTCACACGAATCGGTTGACTTCAATACACGCTGCTAGAAACTGAATACTGGTGACTAAGTATTTCAAGATCTATGTAATTGACAATTTTTGGCAGCTTCCCCTCTGATTACAACCGAACCCGATGATCTTCTAAACTGTACTGAAACAAATTTGCAAAATCTCAAAACGAAATTTCGCCTATGACTAACGATGAATTGCAGTAGTTATTCTTAATTCCATTATTGTTGTGCAATATTTTTTTAAACTAGTCCTTTATTTAATTTCAATCTTAGTCTGTAGGAATAAGACCTAAGTTATCAAATCACTACATGCGATACTATATCGTTCAATTTAAGCCACTCACTGTCACTTAAGTTGGTTCTATTCAAGGTATTCACAGCCACTTAGCAATTTTTCGGCTAATACCTAGTAACCTTAGTTCCTCTACGATTTCGTCATTCCTGATTCAATCACGCAGAGAAACTTCTAGCTTTGCTCTTTAGGCGACTTTGAGCTTATGAGGCCCAATGTGAGCGACCTCGTCACTGAACGTTTTGTCATTCCTGGAATCCTGGAACACACACTGATCAAAAACACATTGTCTTGAGACACTGCGGTATCCGAGACGAGAATAAGTAAAACCACTTTCCGAACGTTTCTCAGCCTAATTGCATCCAACTATTAACCTCTTTTTCGTAGTTGGACCTTCCTAACGGTATAGTTTGAATTCGCTGCCGACTACGTCTACTGTCCTAGACAGTAGACGTAGTCGGCAGCGAATTCAAGCGTAGGGTCTCTAATTGTCATTGGAGAGGTTGCGGCATGGGCATTTTATCAAGTATGGTGCTAATGTCGTTCATGGTTTCAGCCATATCAACTATCTCATCAGTAAATTATATACTCGCCATTGATATTACCTAACGCAGTCATCGGCTTTAAAGCGATTCTGAAAATCCAGCTAAAAGTACTAGGGGTTTGGCATCGGGCGGTCGGAGCATGAACGGGCGATCGGAACGTAGATTTCTTCAACCGCGATCTATCAAGCTTCGTGGGGATATTTTCATTAAACTTTTCCGTAATAACTCTTTACACTTGTAAGTATAGCTATATATTGGCCTCATAGACCAAGAGAGCCCACGACAGTCAGATATACATGACTGCCTCGTTGGTCTCGCGGTTGGCGTGTGCGACTGCTGATCATGAGGTCTCGGGTTCGATTACCGGGTCGGACCAAATGTTTGTATGATTTACAAATATTTGTTTCGGAGTTTGGGTGTGTTCTATCTATCATATGTATGTATTTACAAAAAAAAAAAGTATATATGTATTTGTATCAGTTGTCTAGAACCCCATAACACAAGCTCTGCTTATCTTGGGACTAGATGGCGTTGTGTGTTTAGATGTCCGAAATATTTATTATTATTATTTATTATTATATACTTAAATTCTCTGTGCATGCATTTGCCCATACACATAATAGTCTATTCATTAGGAGCCGCGTGCTGCGTACGTCCACAAGTAAGTACGCCCCACGCCGCTCTTTTGAATTCGTGTCAGCTTCGCTTTGACAAGAACCCACACGGGCAGCAGCGGCACGATCAAAGCGACGCTATCTAAACGAATAGACTATACACAGCTAAGAAACGATCAGTGATATATGGATTTCGGATTATGACTACAATTATTATTGTATAAATTTGTTAAAGTATAAACTCCTTTTGGCTTAACAAATTAGTGTAATATTTGCGCTATGGCATAAAAGCTGAGTTGTATATACCTACTAGCTGAACCCCGCGGTGTTACCCGCGGTTATCGTCGTACCGCGAGTAACGCCGCGGGACACAGTAAGTCTAAAAAATAGCCTAAGTTACTCCCTGGATCATCAGCTACCTGCTAGCTATTGCTATTGCTAGCTATTATTATTTGCTATTGAAAGTCCCGTCAAAATCAGTCCAGCGACAAACAGACAGACAGACATATATACAGACATATAGACATGTATAGATGTATAGATGATACTTGAGGACTAAAAATACGTTACCTTAGTAGCCGGACAGCTTTAATGCCTTCTTACCTTACACGACACATAAAAATTTTCTGCTTTGGTTGCAAGCTTTCTTTCTAGACGAATCTGGAGTACAAGGAATCTAGTTTATGACAAATCTGGAGTACGTCGAGTTCAGAACATGACAAAAAGGAAAAAAGTATTTAAAATTTTATTAATACAAGTCAAAATATAAATATGTAGCCACAAGGTAGTAGAGCCACGCTGATTTTAGCACGAATGGGCCGGCTCGACCGGGGCGGTACTACCCTCGCACAGAAAATCAACGTAAAATGACAGCGATCATGCTGTCGTGTTTCGTTGGTGAGTGCGAGACCGGAGGCCCAATGATGCAGAAGCATCACTAGCCCGCCATAGTGTGGGTTACCATACTGCATTGTTGCATTGTCTGCATTTGTAGTATGGTGACCACCACTCTTGGATTCTGCTTATGCTTTCCATCAGGCAGAGTAGAGTAATTTTGGCAGGGCCAAACATAAAAAAAAAAAAAAAAAAAAAACATTTGAATACACTAAAGTTGCAAAGCAACTTTATCATCAGTTCTTTATTGTGCAAGGTAGGGCACAGAAATAAAACTAAGATAAAGGCGGTTAAGCCACGGTGATTTCAGTACAAACGGGTCGATAACAGAAGATCACCGTGAAAAAAGTAAAAACTAAAACCCAACTACGGACTAGATACATTACACTACATGGACTAAGGCTTTTGAAACTTAGGAATGTTCCATATTCCATAACACTTTAACAACGCGTGACTACGGCTTTTGAAACTTGTTTCATAATTTTTAAGCGTCGTTTTTTGTCGTAGTTGGGTTTTAGTTTTTACTTTTTTTTATTTAAAATGTTTTGGTGCCTCTATAATACTTATTGTTGTGCAAAGTTTATTTTAAATAGGTACCATAGAAATATCACATTTATCGAATAAATACGGAAAAGTCACGAACAAATGCTAATAATATATGTACTTTTGAAATGTACAAGTAACGTTCTTTCCAATGATACCAAACACGGCATATTTATCTCAAATTTATTTTTTAATACTGTACTTTATTTCGGCTAGAGGGCGCCACATTAGATTCCAGATGATTCCAGACCAGAAGATGATCATGACGCTTCTAGAGACACCTCATTTGTCCAAATCTAATGATTAGTTAAGGAGCTAGGAGGGAACAAATGAACATACATACATACATGCTTACATACATACATACATACATACATAGCCTGTCAAAATCATAACCCTCCTTTGGCTTTGCCGTAGTCGGGTAATGACAGTGTTCGTGCTGTCGTGTTTCGTTTGTGAGACCGGAGGCCCAATGACGTAGAAGCATCACAAAGGTGCCATGGTGTGGATCACCATGCTGTAATTCAGTGCCGCCATTAAGCCAGCGCGGGGCCTGTAGCAAATTAGGCCAAGGGGCCCTTAGTTTGCGTTAGGTTCTTGAGTTTATGGTTTTTCGGATACTAAACACACGATTGCCATCTAGTGCCCAACAACTAAGAAGAGCTTGTATTATGGGTACTAGACAACTGATATAAATACATATAAAGTTTTGTTTTTGTTAATACATCCATATTATACATAGAAAACACCCAAATTCCGAAACAAATATTTGCAGATCATACTAACATTTCGTCCGACCTGGGAATCGAACCCGAAACCTCATGCTCAGCAGTCGCGTACGCTCCCACTGCGCCACTGAAGCAGTCAAATATCAGTATTAGACTCAGATTAAAGACTAAAACGGAATATGTGTGTGCGTGACAAACGGGAGCGACTATGTAGGAATACGTGTGCGTGTAATGATACCAGTTTTTTAAATAAATAAATAAAATAAATAAATAATAAATATTTCGGACATCTAACACACAACGCCATCTAGACCCAAACTAAGCAGAGTTTTTTTAAATAAACTCTCTATTTTATTTTATTACTTATATAGATTAAATTGGTTGTTTTTTTTAAACTTTGGGTAATAAAATAGTTAAAACGTTTATTATTTTAAATAAACTGATGCAACTAAAATACAATGCTAGACAAAAAATGTGAATCAAACGTACAACATTAGCGACTTTGTCTTGCGCTAGTTTTTATATTGCCGGTTACTAAATTAGCTATATAATGCAATCGTACTTTTAAATAGTTTTCTTCTATTAGTAACTTTGTTAGATTCACTTTGTGGTGACGTATTTGACCTTTGGTAAGTTTAGTCAATTGGTGCGAAACACATTAATTACAGATAGTTTGCCTAATAAAAAGGAGACAAATAAAAAAAATCCAGTGACAATACTGAATTTTGTATTTGCATTTGAATATGCTTTGGTAGTTTCATTTTTGATTTTCAGTGCGCGTTCGTAAATTAGCTCATATTAAATCCACAATTATTTATAAAATAAAACCATTTGAAGTTAATTTAAAAAAAGAAACAAATTATCTTTTCTGGATTTAATTTAAACGAGCCAATTTAGAGATAGTACTTTCAATGTTAAGCAAATCGTAGTCCATATTTTTTTTTTTTTTTTTGTTTTTTATATTTGGCCCTGCCAAAATGACTCTGCTCTGCCTGATGGAAAGCATAAGCAGAATCCAAGAGTGGTGGTCACCATACTGCGAATGCAAACAATGCAATAATGCAGCATGGTGACCCACACCATGGCGGGCTAGTGATGGTTCTGCATCATGGGGTTATTCATGAAAGTAAGATGATTAAGTCCTTCTTGGCCCATTCTGTTTCTTAACTTATTTTTATGCGTTTTTATGTTGAACAAGTACAATTTTAACAAAAAGAAAAACGACTTCAAGAACGACCAAATCGATCGATTTATCTTGGATGCCATCATCAGATCTTAGTGTCCTTATCATGGTAAATGGTACTACCGTTGGGATATCTCTTTTCCATTATAAAAAGAATCATCAAAATCGGTTCATAAACGATGAAGTTATATCCGAGAACACATATAAAAAAAATAAGGTCTAAAAAATATATTGATGTCAATAACAGTAGCCAAATCTATTTTCGGCAACTCCGCGAACTGAACTAATTCGTTGCCTAGGCTGTTCTCTAAATCGCCTTTGTAAGCACTGACCATTATTGAGATTTTTCCAAAATCAATTTTTCTGTCAACAAAGCAACACCACGCATCACATGTCCATACCAGGTTCACCTGCTGCATCTCAATTTTCCATCCAGTAGTGCTACTTTCAGGCTTCCTCTAATGTAGTCATTCTTCACCTTATCTATTCTTGTTCCACCACAAATGTATCTTAACATTTGCATTTCAGCTACATGCAGGCGTTTCTCATCCGTTTTCTTGATTGGCCAACATTCAGATCCATGCAGGACGGCAGGTCTAATGATCGTTTTATATAGAATAGAATAGAATAGAATAGAATAGAATAGAATAGAATAGAATAGAATAGAATCGAATAGAATAGAATAGAATAGATTAGAATAGAATAGAATATATATTTGTCTCTTTACCGTTAAAGGGAACTTGGGATCGCAAATTGTTCCTGTTACCTGCTGCCACTTCATCCATCTGCATTGATTTGATGTTGCGCAAACCTATTTCGCCATTATTTTCTAACAGCGAACCGATATACTTGAAATCGGCGCAGACCGAAATCGTTGTTCCATTCAGTGACCCGGCAGCAAGAGAGAGAGACTCTCGGAGAGACCACTGATATCGCAGAACATTTATTCGGTTTTAGTTCTGCAGATTTTCAAGCCAAAATTCTCTAGTCTTTACTGCCATATCTCAAGTATCTGTCTGTATTTCTCACATAATTATCGATAATAGTGTGAGAAATGTTGAGGCCAACAGATGCCATATTCGCAATTCGAATAGCGAATATGGCATCTTTTGGCCCGGCAAAAACCATAGTATAAAGTACAAAAAAGGACTATTATATGAAAAATGATAATGAGAAGTCTGGAATTCTTATTAAAACGTCTTCCCACATGGATATAGCTTTCAGGTCCCTATGTACTAGTAACAACCTGAGGTTTAGTTCAATACCTTATCTATAGTACTCCAGATGCCTAAAAACATACACTTAAATAAAAACAACTTCAAAAGTTCTACCAAAATGTATTAAAATAAAAGTAGGTACATAACTTAATCTATTTATTTAGAACTTTTAGTATTAACTTTGTTTTAGTATTATGCTGAAAAATTATTTGTATAAAAATACATTTTAATTATTCCAATGCTGAATTAAAATGTAATTAGTAGCTAAACAGAAATGCATCTAGATCGTAACATTTTTAGACAAAAGATATCTTAAAAAGACAATAAATGCATGTAAAGTTATTGAGCTGGAACTCGATTGTCTATGTGTCCGACAAAACATTGTGAGGCAACAAGTGTTGGATGCCTAATTCTCGGATAAGGGCTTGAAGCGGTTCCTTGTATTGTTCAAAAGCATTGTTGATTTTCTGTGGAGAAAATAAAAAATATTTAATTTCATCTATACATATCTTCTATATCTATACAAATAAATAAAATTGGAGTATCTGTCTGCAAAATTAAAATAACCGCTTTCTACTAAATGCATATGTACCTATGTATACACAGTATACATGAATAGCATTCTTTTAAATTTTTGTCTGTCTGTCTATTTGTTCCGGCTAATCTCTGGAACCGCTGAACCGATTTTGACAGGGCTTTCACTTATAGGTAGCTGCTGATATAAGGAGTAATTTAGACTACTTTTTTTAGACGAGGCTCGGTTACGACGGTACGGCAATAACCGCGGGTAGCACGGCGGGGTTTGGCTAGTCGATCATAAATTACTATTGATTATATTCGAGACTAGCTGAACCCCGCGATGTTACCCGCGGTTATTGTTGTACCGCGAGTAACGCCGCGGGACAAAGTTAGTCTAAAAAAAGCCTATGTTACTCCCCGGATCATCAGCTACCTGCCAGTGAAAGTCCCGTCAAAATCCGTCCAGCCGTTCCAGAGATTACCCGGAACAAACAGACAGACAGACAGACACACAGACGGACATACAGAGAAAATTTTTTTTAACTACGTTTTTTGTATATGTATCATGTATACATACATACATATGCACTGATTAAAAAGCTGTTATTTTAATATTACAAACAGAGACTCCAATTTTATTTATTTGTATAGATGCCGAGAATCGAATAAAGTAACGTGCAATTTGAGAAGTCTATGTTCAGTTGTGGACTGCGATAGACTGATGATGGTATTGTTCTGTATGGGGACGTATTAAGAATATTCATCTCATGAGTGCCGTAAGAGGCGACTAATAGGATAAGGGCCCGTGTCGAAAACTGATGTGAACCACCAGGAACCGTCACTTGTAAGCTATCTAACAGAGTAGTGACGAAGGGGACGGGGAAACCCTCGATTTTCTCACTTGTCACTTGATTTTTGTACAGCGTTGCGAAGTTATGGATTAGAAGACGTAGAAAGAAAAAAAAACCATAAACAAACCTTATAACAACAATTCGTTTAGCCAAAGTGGTATCGTAAGCCACCTCTTTTCTAAGGAGAAGTCTATATCCAGAAGTTTCTATTAAAAACTTAATGTTAATGTGTACTAAGCTATTCCCGACTGGTATATAGAAAATGTCTATGGTATAATTACCGTATTGAGACCGTCTAAATATTCGTCATCGTCGTAAGAACCGCCACGGCGTCTCTCGTTAAAGATACTCATGGCTGCTTTCTTGGCTTTCTGGTGGAACACCGGCATTAAGACGAACGTCTGTAAATGATAATAATACATTTAATTTCTGATAAAAGCAACAACCAGACACAATTTCTACTAAATAAATATTTAATTTTATTATACACTAGCTGAACTCCGCGGTGTTACTTGCAGTTATTGTTGTACTGCGAGTAACGCCGCGGGACAAAGTTAGTCTTAAAAAAAGTAGCCTAAGTTACTCCTTTGATCATCAGCTACCTGCCAGTGAAAGTCCCGTTAAAATCCGTTCAACCGTTCCAGAGATAACCCGGAAGATACAGACAGACAGACAGACAAAATTTTTTTTAACTACATTTTATGTATATGTACCGTGTATACATACATATGCATTTATTCAAAAGCGGTTATTTTAATATTACAAACAGACACTCCAATTTTATTTATTTTTATAGATTTAACTAGCTGCGTCCCGAGAGTAATACAATAGTATTACCCTAGTGACGCAGCTAGTTAAATCTTTCGCAGTTTTTGCTGCCCTTCAATTGGATAATGAAGGGCAACAATCACTATGAGGCACAACAATTCTCACAATCTAAGTAGCTTCTTTTTTTATTATTCTCAGATACCTTAATAATGAAAGGTGCGATAAGGATGGAGCTAAGTCCCGGCTGGCTGCTTTTGTCCATCCTCCTCGTGTACTCGCCGAATGAGTGATCAACGGCCTGATTGTTGTTGAAGTCATTGATTTTCTGAAGATCATCGTAACGATCCCTGAGATTCTGCAACATTAAAACACAAGGTTCGAGCATTCATTCTGTAAGGTAGTGAAGCCACGCCGATTTCAGCACGGTTGAGCCGGCTTGACCGGGGCGGTACTACCTGAGCACAGTAAATCAACGTAAAATGACAGCGTTACTGCTGTCGTGTTTCGTTGCCGAGTGCAAGACCGGAGGCCCAATGATGCAGAAGCATCACGAGGCCATCTGCCATCTGACGGTCACCAAAGCCTCGTTTATCTCGATCAGAAGGGTGTACCTTGTGCAGGTGAGTTTGGCTTGGGACGACAGAATGTGGTTCGCCTCCTTACATCCCATCCCCTTACTGGCTAGCTTGAGTTGGATGCGAGAAGCCCAAAATCGATCTGAGTGCCGTGCGATGGGATGGGTCCATGAGCTGACGATGATCAGGCACTAATCCCTCCCACACACCCACCACTGTACTTCAATATCAAAAGTATATAAATACACTTGAGTATACATAATAACACTCGGGGAGTTTTCCAGGAAAAATGAAACTATCGTCGAACCCGCAACGAAATTACTCAAAAGAAATCGTAGTTGGAAATATAAGTCGGAATTTCGTCTGTGACCCGTGTGGGCTTTCATATACCGTTTAAAGGTATTAGATATGCAAAATCAAAGGTTTATCTAAATGTTGAGTAGGTATGAGTGTGATGACTTACCGCGATTAGTTTCTCTTTATAATCATCATTTTCGGTTTCAACCCTGTCCTCGAGGAACTGTTTGATAGCGCGTTCTTGTGCATCTGTGTGAAGTGCCTCTAGCGCGAGTGGGTGGAAGCAACAAGACTGAGGACCCCACGCAGATACCACGCAGTTGTTGTACATAAATTCCGCCACTTGCATCGCCATTAAGTTATTATGTACATTTGTCTTTTCGAAGTCCATGAAATATTTCTGGATATCCTATAAAATATTCTCCGTATTTATAATTACCGTACAGCAAAAGTATCAAGTTACTTATTGGAAAACAAATAACTCGACTGCAGAAAATCTTAAAGTTACCTAAGTTCATAAAATTAATTACATTTTATATCTTTTTAAGCTTTTAAATGATATTTCAATAAAATTTAAGTAACTTGCGTTTATTTTTTTAAGATAGAAACCTTTTATTTTAGTACCTCACTTGGGGATAGGTTTTAATGAAAATCACCACCTCGCTCCCCCACAAAAATATATATATTAAGCCAAATATCCATACCAATATCTTCTTGTTACATTATTAATTATTATTATCACACTATATTATATGTATATCACATATCACACTTATCATATCACACTATATTATATGTATATCACATATCACACTTATCATATCACACTATATTATATGTATATCACATATCACACTTATACATGTATATCACATATCACACTTATCATATCACACTATATTATAGGTATATCACATATCACACTTATCATATCACACTATATTATATGTATATCTCATATCACACTTATCATATCACACTATATTATATGTATATCACATATCACACTTATCATATCACACTATATTATATGTATATCACATATCACACTTATCATATCACACTATATTATATGTATATCACATATCACACTTATCATATCACACTATATTATAAACGCGAAAGTTTGTGACTCCTTCACACAAAAACTCCTGAACGGATTTGGATGAAAATTTTCAGTAATATAGGTTATATACATCAGAATAACACATAGGCTACTATTTGCCTGATATCCGACATACACGCGGGCGGAACCGCAGGCACCAGCTATTACGAGTAGTACTATAAATGTGAATGTAAGTTTGTTAGCTTTCACGCGAAGACTACTTAACCGGTTTTCATGAAACTTTGTACACAAATATATTCTTGGAGGTATTAGAAGTAACATAGGATACTTATTTCAATTAAATACGAGCGAAACCGCGGGTAAAAGCTAGTCTATTATAAATTCGAAAGTAGCTCTGTCTAAATCTATTCTTTACCACGACAACTGACATACACGTAGGTAGAGCTGAGGGCAAAGGCTAGTGACGCCATAAGTTAACTACCAGGCTAAGAAATTATAAATAATCAACATACCTCTTGAAGTCGCTCCAAGTCAGAGTCCTTCGTTTCCTCGGTGGGTTCATTTCGAAACGACTTGAAGTGGATGATCGCTTTATCCGAAGCCTTAATATGCTGTGTCTTGAGCTCTTCAGAACTGACACCTTTTTGGTTGGCAGCATCCTTCATTAGCGAATGATACAAATCGCGAGCTTCCAATGTTGCAGACCTGTTATTCTGTTCGTTTACAATACGCAAGTGTTGATAGTTCTTCTCCAAATCCTAAAATTATATCCATCGTGAAAAAATGATAGTAGGTATTTTGGTCACAAAGAGTACGGTATGTACGGTTTTCTTGCAAAGTCTCAACTGGCAAAAACGTCTTTAAAATGAATAATAATTACCTTAATAAAACCTTTCCTTTCAGAATCTAGATCTTGCGGCACCCGTGTCCTGGTGCGGTCAAATACGTCCAGCGCGGCCTCGACTGCCTTAATATGAAGTTTCTTAAGATCCTGCACGTGCAGGCAGAGGCGGGTCTGTTCCTGGCACACAGCACTCACTGTCGCCTCATACTCCTTCTTAGCTTCCAACAGCACGTCCCTCAGCTTCGAGTCGTTCTGCCACAGGTACAGCGACAGACGAGCACCTAACTCCTGCGAATCAAGTTTATTTCACATCATGTAGATAGACAACCCGTCGGATTTTTTTTTTTTTTTTTTTTTATGTTTGACCCTGCCAAAATGACTCTACTCTGCCTGATGGAAAGCATGAGCAGAATCCAAGAGTGGTGGTCACCATACTGCGAATGCAGACAATGCAACAATGCAGCATGGCGACCCACACCATGGCGGGCCAGTGACGCTTCCGCATCATTGGGCCTCCGGTCTCGCACTCACCAACGAAACACGACAGCATGATCGCTGTCATTTTACGTTGATTTTCTGTGCGAGGGTAGTACCGCCCCGGTCGAGCCGGCCCGTTCGTGCTGAAATCAGCGTGGCTCTACTACCTTGAATCTGCACACCTGGCTGTAATGCGCTTCACCTCTCACTTCACCACGCGTCGCCTTCGTCTATCTAGTAGACGAAGGAGGGGCGATGCGTGGGGAAGCGAGAGGTGAAGCAGGTGCGTAGATATTTAAGATGGGCTGTATAACTTAATTCCGGAGAGTCCGACAATTGATATTAGTGCTATCGAATTCAGAACACAAAAGTAAATCGATAAATAAATATGAGTACGATGACTCTGGGATGTCTACCTTTTTAAGATCTTCTAAATGAGCAGCGACGTTATCCTGGGAGCCGAGTTTTTTCTTTGATTGGAAAAGATCGACTGCGGCTGCGATGGCGGCGTCGTGCCAGTTGTTCATCATACTCGTGGTGACGCACTGGTCCTCAACAATGTAACTGTCCATCTTGTTCCCGTACCGCTCGCGCGCTTCCCTAAGAGCGGACATCATGCAGGCGTCTGCTGTTGCCTAGGGTATAATATTTTACATCTATATTAAAAATTGTTAGGAAGAGAAATTAAAATCACTCTAGAAACTTCAGAAAATGGGATACAAAATGGAAGACTAAATTTACTCGGTAAATAAGAATAGGCTCACTCCTGGTTATGTGAAATGTGAATCAAACCTCGCAAAGTGTAGGTAATCTATACTAATATGTAAAGCTGAAGAGTTTGTTTATTTGTTTGTTTGTTTGAACACGCTAATCTCAGGAGCCGCTGGTCCGATTTGAAAAACTATTTCAGTGTTAGATAGCCCATTTATTGAGGAAGGCTATATGTATATATTATCACGCTAAGACCTACAGAAGCGGAGCAACAATGAAGAATGTTTCAAAAACAGGGGGAAATTTTCACGCTACGGGCAATAGTTGACGCAAACGAGGTTGCGTGGGTCGGCTAGTTATGTTATATTTGTGTCTATTAAAACAGTGTCCATTTAACATTCGGGTCGTTTTTAAGTTTTACACAAAAATAAAAATAAATTAATAGAACGGGAACGAGAAATATGGTGCATCGGTGTATCAGATCATAAAACACATTTTTTTTCTAAATTATAGAAATGGCATAGCTAACATACTGAATGTAAAAGAATTGAACAACAAAAAAATATATCATCTTTATTAGCTTATTATACCACGCTCTCCAAACGGGTTGTCATCTGATTTAAATCAAGTTTTTCTTCGCATTGCAGTTTTGTACCTCCTAGTCCTGCATAGTTTACTTTATGATATATCTTAATTGGTTTTTACGTCACCCACGAAACAAATAGAGGTAATGACGACAGACCGTATTTCCGATTATACAATGTTCCACGTTTTTTTTTTTTTTTTATGTAGTAGGCGGGCAAACGAGCTGATGTGTCGCCTGATGGTAAGCGGTAACCGCCGCCCATGGACACCTGCAAACACCAGAGGCGTCACAAGTGTGTTGCCGGCCTTTGGGGGATAGGGAGGGGTGAAAGGGGGAGGTGGTTTGGGTTATGGGCCTCTGGTATCCTCACTCACTCGGTGAAACACAGCGCAAGCACTATTTCACACCGGTTTTCTGTGAGGCCGTGGTATCACTCCTGACAAGCCGGCCCATTCATGCCGGTTTAACCTACATCGCTGTGTTTCACCGAGTGAGTGAGGATACCGGAGACCCTTTTTTTTTTTTTTTAACGTGTGGAAACCCCCTCGGGCCGTCACCCCGCCGGGGTTTGCGGGCGGTGTGTCGGAATCGAACCGACTAAAACCACACGGTGTGCCACTCTGTGCCTGAGACGGGAGGGATCCGGGAACTGCTGTTATTAACACATCCGGACCCCTCCCAGCGCCTGCCCGCACTGAAGCGGGCACAGTCTGCTGGTTAACTCTCTAATTAGGCGACGTACGGCACACGCGTAACGTTGCCCCCTCGCGGGTGACCACTAAAGCGGATGGTGGGGAAAACCCATCTCGACCATCCGCGGCCACACTCAGGGCGGCATGAGGCGCCGATAGGCGCGCCTCCGCCGCCCGGTTCGCCGGCGACGGATCGGGTCCGAGTGGATATCATCCTCCCGGGCCTTTTCCGCCGCCTCCTTCTGCGAAATTACGTCTTCGCAGAAGGCTGCGACCGCGGTAAAACTGCGTCATATGCTCCATGGCCGGTAGCGACAGATCTCCTCCGATGACTGCAGTGAGGGCCCGACGCTGCGACGCCCATGCAGGGCAAACCGCCAGCGTGTGCTGGGCCGAGTCCTCACTGCAGTCGCAGTGGTGGCAGGCGGGACTCAATTCCCTCCTGGCGACCGAGTGCAGGTACTTCCCGAAGCAACCGTGCCCGGAAAGCACCTGCGTCAGTCGGAAGGAAAGGGTCCCGTGCTGCCGCCCTGCCCACTCGAGGATGACCGGCTGGAGAGCCTCCACGGCGGCAAAGCCAGCGCGTTGAGTCTCCAGCCGGAACGACCAGCGAGCCATCGTGGCTCGACGGGCGGCTTCACGCCACTCGCGTACCTCTTCGGAGGATACCGGAGACCCTTAATCCAACCCCTCCCCACATCTCTTTCCCAATCCCTCAAAGGTCGGCAACGCACTTGCGACGCCTCTGGTGTTGCGGGTGTCCATGGGCGGCGGTAATCGCTTACCATCAGGTGATATATCTGCTTGTTTGTCACTATATAATAAAAAAAAACACAAACCTGAAACATGGTGGTAGCCTCCGGTAAATCGTCACTGTTGAAAATATCTACATAACACTTAAAAAATTCGAGCAATCCCTGCGCTCGTACTACATCTCCGTTGATGATCTTCGGAATTAGATTATTTGGGTCCAGTAACGAAGGAACTAGTTCCAAAAGCAACACCCTAAATTGTTCAGTAATATCTGAAAATAAACACACAAACATGATAACCACTTCTTAATATGTATCGTCAAAAAAAACGATAAAGAACACTATCTCAAGCCCTCTGATTCCAAACCAGACAGAGAATGTACTGTTAATAATATGGTAAGCTTGCTGATAACAAAATTACGTTTTTCTAAATATCTACATCCATGCCATCGATAAATAATGAACCGGCCCAAGAGAATAATAAGAAATTACTGTTTCTTATGAATCTTGTGGAGATTTACATTGGACTACCCTATTTATTACTGTATGCTAAAGTACACAGTAATAAAAAAAATACCGGCCAAGTGCGTGTCGGACTCGCGCACCGAGGGTTTCGTACAAACCGGTACGTAAATAAAAATTTATGCTGTTCGCAATTTTTGCTTTTTCTGTGCCAAAAGACGTTGCTTTGTTCCAAAAGATGTGTGTATATATGTATGAATTTACCTTCGATCAATAATAGTGATCGAAGGAATTTACAAAAAAAAAAGTATATAAGTATTCATATCAGTTGTATAGTACCCATAATACAAGCTCTGTTTAGTCTTAGTTTGGGACTAGATGGCGTTGTGTGTTAGATGTCAGAAATATTTATTTATTTATTTAAAATTCAAGATTCTAAGTTCACAGGAAGTACCCATAGGGGAAGTACGCTGGAGGTTTTGATTGCGTTGCGAGTGTCAAAAATTTGCAGTATAAACGGCCATATCTTTTGATTGCGTTGGCTTAGAAGTTAGAATTTTTTCACAGCTCCAAGGGACAGTGGACTTATTGAGTATTTAACATGAATTTCAGCTTGATACATCGCCGCGTTCCTGAGAAAAAGGGTCTTAACAGACAGACAGACGGACAACAAAGTGATCCTATAATGGTTCCGTTTTTTTCCTATTGAGTTACGGAACCCTAAAAAATAGTACATTGTAAATCTCATTAATGTGTACTAATATGTACTAAATCTCATTACTATGTTTATATTTTCATTACCGCGTACACAGTAATAACAGTTGTATGTTTTACGATGTTCTACGGCATACTCACCACGGAGTCGTCCTTTGAACGTTTCATCAGCGACAGTGAGTCCTGGATGCGGCATCAAAAAGCATTGCAGCTTTTCGAAACAAGAGTGAATGCGCTCACGCACTTCGCGTAGCTGTTTCTTTTGAGTAGGCTTAGGCTAAAATAAATTAATAATATCATTTCAATTTCACCTTTGGACTTTAACTTACAGATATGAAATAGTTAAGTTCCAGTAGTAAAGCAAAAACTTCTTAAAAATTACTCTGTGTACTGTTTTGTAAGTACTTTAACAAGGAGTTATTTATATGTATTATGCTCTTACCGCAAGCTTTTTATTCATCAGCGCTTCACCGCCAATATAGCCGTGTTTATGTTCGTAGGCACTCATCCAATCTCTCACAAGAAACAGCAGTGTCTGGAATGGTTTATCTTCCGTGGTGCTGGCCAATCTTCCATACTCGGTGAATAACTGTGGGTATTAGCTTTATTAAATAACAAGCAAGTCAATATCTCTTCTTTGTATACTTAAGAAGTCCTTTCTGAAGAGTTTCGTAGAGAAGTTTATGCTTTGTATCGCTTAGTGCATGAATAATTGACAGGAGAATCATATTTATGCCATATCTACCCTTTCCTTTTTAATTTAGAAATGCTGAATTACTCGGGCTCATATCACGCGTGATATGTCTAAAGTACAACTTGAATTAAACACTGATTTATTTTTGTAAGATGCCTTAACCTATATCAAAACTCCACTTACGAATGCACACAATTTCTATCTGACGCCTGATGACCTTACGCTGAACATCAATATACTTCTAAACTTACCTGCAAATGTTGGAGATCGTCTTCTCCAATATTTGCTCGAAGGTTGTAAATTTGCACGGACGACAGGAGTACAGATAACGCAAAGATGGTAGAGTTATCCCCCATGTCATTCTCTGTATCGAACGTGCCCTGAGTGTCCATCAAGAGCACGGCAACCTGTTGGTAAGTAAATTCAACTTTTTGAGAAACTGCAAAACTAACGCACTCCAATAAGTATCACAAAGTATAAATATCAAGTTCTAGTGTATCTCAATCTCACGCTTAAATAAGTCCCTTCTAAAGTATTATAACAGTAGACGAACCTTTTCTCCAGTACGTTCAATGGTGACAATAATTGGTTCCGGCCACAGATGAATACCCTTAGTATGACTGTCCCCACCGCCACGCCAGTCGAATCCCTCCAAAATATCGTCTTCTTCACCCAGCCATTGTGTTGATAATTGGCTCGCACGCTGAGTAAAATATATCATGCAACTTAAAACAGTGTTCGGTGATTGATTTATTGACATCTTCAAGACATATATTACAATATATTACACGATAAAAACAGAACAGTAATTCCAATCAGGCACGAATGGAGTTGTTTGTTTGGTTTTCCCCAGATGTTGTGCAGGAAAATAATTTAAGACGATTGGCTATCAGTCTTCTATATATATACATATAATTATGCTGTTCTACTTTATTCATTCTGTGGTTCACAGATTACTGCATATTGGTGAAGATCAATTTTATAACTTCTTAACAACTATCATAAAATACAAAAGTTCGTCATACCGGAGCTTTTAAGTATCTCAGGAAAAAGTCGAGGATGAAAGACTTTCCGCCACGGTAGGTCCCGGCGACGCTGACCACGACGACGGGCAGGTTGCGAACGTCAGGCCGCAGGAGCACCCTCGCTAGTGCCTCCTCGTCCAACTCGTAGCTGCGTCCTGGCTCTTGTGACACCTTCACCACTTGGATACCCCCTAACTTCTGCATATTACACCCGCTCATATTCTCTGAAGCTGTTACAAACAAATCAAGAACTTAATTACATACGACTTGATCCCAGAACGCACATGTAAGTAGACGGTTCGATAATAACCGCGGGTAACACCGTGGGACTCAGCTAGTCTAAAGAAAAGTAGTCTAAGTTACTCCTTATATCATCAGCTACCTACCAGTGAAAGTCCTGTCAAAATCAATCCAGTCGTTCCAGAGATTAGCCGGAACAAACGACAGACAGATAGAAAAATATGACTGCGTCAATATCTGCCATATTTATTCAATTTAGTATTTTTTTTAATGTACCCAGTAACTGTGTCACTCTCACGACTAAGATGAATCTATTGACCAACTCACATATAAATACGACAAGCCGTTTAGGCTCTAGGGCGTGCCAAAGAAACTTACACACCTACATACATATACTCGAAAACATTACCCTCCCTTTTCGCAGTCGGGTAATAATCTCACACCAATCATTCAATCAATCAAATCATCAAATTCAATCAGTAGTATACCGTTACATAATCAAATCGCAGACAACGATAAGGCCTTATCTCAGTCTGGGAGTTCTTTCACACAGCCATTGGACAAACCAAAGAAATGATAGGCAGATGACTGTACACTAGTAGTATTTTGAGGTGATTCATATCAATATTGAACCGGTCTAGTCTCCAGGCGGGCTGAGGGTCGCTATAGACGATATTTTTTAAAGTGGAGACCGCGATTAGGCAAACGTAGTGTAGGTCCTGTGTGATCGGAGAGCTGGTAGACAGTTTGGAGTAGGTGATTGAAGCATTCTAAAAATTTGTCAGCAACCTCTTCCATAGTACCTACCCTAATACAGAAATGCAGACCTGGCTGGAGGGTAGCGGTCATTTATCAATACGCAATTTCTTGATCACCTACCAGATAGAAATACTCACCAAAATGACTTGTCCTTTTTTAGAATGTTTATTTTAAATATTAAATGCTTCAAACATATTTTTTGTCTTTTGTTCAAAATAAATTTGCAAGCATCTTGCAGGGTCAAATCCCTAGCAAATCACTAACCTTGAGTTTTTCTCTAATTTATAATATTTGAATTTACTTAAAAATCTTTACTTGTAGCCTAGGATATTATGGAAGAGGTATCTGACAAATCATCAGAATGTCTCAAACACCTACTTCAAAATGTCTAACCGTTCTCGGAGCAGTAGCACGATGAACCGTCACACAAAAAAGGCACTCACAAGTGAAATGTGTGGGCAAAAGAACCATATTTGTGGAGTCGTATTCGTTATGTACAAATATGTTTGTATGGTTTAAGCCAACCAGCTTTATCCAGTTTTTATTTTTCAACGTTGAGTATCATGGAATTTACAGTAGGTATAAATATTTAGTTTTACAGATAAACTGTTTACATTCGTTTACAGATGTTTCTGAAAGAAGCCAATATTTTAAGAAATTATTACCACTCAGAAGTGAAAGAACAGTAACCTCACCTGATCCCCGCGATGTTAGCCGCGGCTGTTGCTATATCTTTACAACAATAACCGTGGATAAAGCCGCGGGGTGATGGTAGACTAAAAGAAGAAGCCTGGGTTACTCCTTATATCATCAGCTATGTTGTGCCTGGGAAAGTCCCGACGAAATCAGCCCAGCCGTTTCAGATATTAGCCGGAAAAAACAGACAAACAGACGGACAATTGGATGTAGATACCGTATATACTATCCTATGCATTTAGTGAAAGCTGTAAATTCGAACTTACGCTTAAAGTTTAATTATTTATATACATGACTCGTTTTTATTTATATCCTAATTATATTGTTTATCCCATAAGTTGTGTGTTGTTCGCACTATAGTGGTTATTTGACGTCACAATTTCAGGACGCCTAGTGAATCATACTAAAACAATAGATTTATATAACACATCCATATTTAATAATGCCGTGTTTGAACATCAAATCCATACTGATATTATAAATTCTAAAGTAACTCTGTCTCTCTGTTACGTTTTCACGGCTTAACCGCTACTCCGATTTGGATGAAATTTACAATGGAGATTCTTTAATAATTGAGTAAGGACATGGTCTACTACTAACCGTCAGTAAATTTGAGGACACAAACGATTTCTTCTTCCGACTTCTTCCTACTTCCCAATTATTATTGTTTTTTTATGGGATAGGGGGCAAACAGTAAGCGATTACCGCGGCCCATGAACACCCGAACACCAGAGGCGTCACTGGTGCGTCTAGGGATGTTTAAAAGGGGTGATACTCTTCGTATTTTAGATCCAGCACCATACGGATATTGCTTATCTATTTAAATAAATAAAAATGAATCGCCCATAATGTCAATAGAAAGAAGTCTGCGGGGGCAGCTAGTTATATGTCTCAATGATGAATAGTGACGTATTATGTGGACGGTGTATGTAATAGTGTGTACAATTTTTCTACAAGTTCTTTTTAATTAACTGACAACACGTTACGTTACTGATCTTGATTGCCAAATTGAGTCGATAGGAGTAGATAATAATAATAATAATATATGATTTATTTGCTCACCAAAACCGAAATACAATACAATAAAAAGAAAAGATAGGAGTGCCTAGAGTGATTAGCAGGATCATGTATTATCTCTTGATGTAATTTATCTTTATAATGTATTTAGTAATATAAATAAGTACTTAGTCTGGCCATAAATACTTTTACAATTAAAAATAAACAAAATAATATTTACTTTTGAATTTGGAATCTGTAATTTTCATACGATTATTCATTGTGTTTTTTTATTTTCGCGCCAATATATTGTAAAATATTTTGTGATATTAAAATCACGTGGGTTAAAAGGGAACCGAATCTTTGTGATTGCATTACATAAATTAAGTATGGTGGACCCAAATACAATTTTTTAAATCCTCCATACGCTTGGTATTAGTCAAATGTTAGTGTACCGAGCTACTATTTACAGTTACACAAAACAATAATCTATATCTATACTAATATATAAAGCTGAAGAGTTTGTTTGTTTGTTTGTTTGAACACGCTAATCTCAGGAACCGCTGGTCCGATTTGAAAAATTCTTTCGGTGTTGGATAGTCCATTTATCGAGGAAGGCTATAGGGTATATATCATCACGCTACTACTAAAAGGAGCGGAGCAACAATGAAGAATGTTTCAAAAACGGGGGAAATTTTCACGCTACGGGCAATATAAGGCGCAAACGAGGTTGCGTGGGTCGGCTAGTAAATTATATGTAACTAGTTGTTGCCGGCTCCGCCCGCGTGATGTCGGTTATCGCGGCAAATAGTAGCCTATGTGTTAATCTGATGTATAAGCTATATTACTGTAAAGTTTCATCCAAATGCGTTCAGTAGTTTTTGCGTGAAAGAGTAACAAACATCCATCCATCCATCCATACTTACAAAATTTCGCGTAAGATAACGCTTTTTTGTAATATAAGTATTATCTGTCATTGTTACAGATATTTTACGCATGTAGTTATATATAATACTAGCGACTTCCCGCGGTATTACCCGCGGTTATTGTCGTACCGCGGGTGACTAGTCGAAGTCGGCGAAGCTAGTCGCCCATGAAGGGTTCCGTAGCAGCAAGTAACATAATTTTTTTTTTGAAGATGATAATGCTGTTCACAGAATACATCTACTTACCAAATTTCAACAATATAGTTCTTATAGTTTCGAAAAACAGCTGTAACATACGGACAGACGGACATGGCGACTATGGTACATTACTAAGTTTCAAAAGCTGTAGTCCATAACACTTTAACAACGCGTGACTACGGCTTTTGAAACTTGTTTCATGCTTTTTCAGCGTTGTTTTTTTGTCGTAGTTTGGTTTTAGTTTTTACTTTTTTTTTATTTAAAATGTTTTGGTGCCTCTATAATATTCATTTCGATGCAACGTATATTTTAAATAGGTACCATAGAAATATCACAATTACCGAATAAATACGAACAAAGTCACGAGCAAATGTATCTATACAAATAAATAAAATTGGAGTGTCTGTTTGTAATATTCAAATAACGGCTTTTTAATCAATGCATACGTATGTATACACGATACATATACCAAAAATGTAGTTAAAAAAAATTTTTGTCTGTCTGTCTGTTTGTTTCGGGTAATCTCTGGAACGGCTGGACGGATTTTGACGGGACTTTCACTGGCAGGTTCCTTTTTTTTAGACTAGCTTTGTCCCGCGGCGTTACTCGCGGTTTCGTATGATACCAAACACGGCATATTTCTCTCATTTTTTTTTTTTTTAAACAGTACTTTACGTCGGCTAGAGGGCGCCACATTAGACGTAGTGACACGTCATATAGCCTATAACCAACAGACAATCAAGACGCTTCTAACAATACCTCATTTGTCTTATTCTGACTAGTAGTTTAGAAAGGAGGGAACAAACAGACATACCATAGAAATACCACACTTATCGAATAAATACGGACAAAGTCACGAGCAAATGCTAATAATATATGTATTTTTGAAATGTACAAGAAACGCCCTTTTCAATGATACCAAACACGACATATTTATCTAAAATTTATTTTTTTATACAGTACTTTATGTCGCCTAGAGGGCGCCACATTAGATTCAGTGGCACGTCACATAGCCTATAACCAGCAGACAATCATGACGCTTTTAACGACACCTCATTTCTCCAGTTCTAATGAGTAGTTAAGGAGCTATGAGGGAACAAATGAACATACATACATACATAGCCTGTCAAAATCATAATCCTCCTTTGGCTTTGCTGTAGTCGGGTAAAAAGCGGTTATTTTAATATTACAAACAGACACTCCAATTTAATTTAGTTGTATGGAGTATAGGTATAGATATGACTGTAATAATTAGATCAACCAGATTAATTGTTATCATATACGTCGACAATACAATGATATACAAGGACTTAGTATATTTCAAACGAAATCGACTGTATGGATAACGTAGTGGTTGTAATTGTGGTCCGGATGTGTTAATAACAGCAGTTCCCGGATCCCTCCCGTCTCAGGCGCAGAATGGCACACCGTGTGGTTTTAGTCGGTTCGATTCCGACACACCGCCCCGCCGCAAACCCCGGCGGGGTGACGGGCCGAGGGGGTTTCCACACGTAAAAAAAAAAACAAGAAAGTGGTTGTATTTATGGTGAATGTTGTGGGTTCGATCCCTGCATGGAACAACAGTTGGTGTATAGAACAAATAATGTATAGATAAGTCCTCTATACAAATAAATAAAATTGGAGTGTCTGTTTGTAATATTCAAACAACCGCTTTTTACTAAATGTGTATGTATGTACACACGGTACATTTACCAAAATAACATTTTTTTTAATTTTTGTCTCTCTGTCTGTTTGTTCCGGCTGATCTCTTGAACAGCTGGACCGATGTTAACGGGACTTTCACTAATAAGTAGTTGATGATATTAGGAGTAACTTAAGCTACTTTTTTAAGACTAGCTTCGCTCCGGGGTGTTAGCTACGATTGCGGTACGACAATAACCTCGGGTAACACTGCGGGGTTCAGCTAGTGAAAAATAAAATTAAAATACCTATTGTTTTTGTAACGAGCATGGTGATGGTCTGGAAATTAAGAGGAAAATGGTTTGCTTGATTAGTATACATCAATGATAGAGGTATTAACAATGTACTCTGTGGACGGAGGTATGTCAGCATGTGGTTCTAGTCTCCAGGCCGGACACATTTCTAGCCCGCTTTGTAATATTAAGACCCTCGCAGTTAAATTAAAAGTGTTGCGGAATGTTATGCCTACAAATGTAATGAAAAAATATTGCGCAATGAAATCTGTGCTTACTCAAACTTGTGTTAATTTCAATACTATGTACCCAATTATTTACACGTTTCAGGGTATTGTGAAATATTAATATTGCGCAATATTTACTGCAAGTAAAATTCCGAAGAACTTTATTACAAACTAGCTGAACCCCGCGGTGTTACCCGCGGTTATTGCTGTACCGCGAGTAACGCCGCGGGGCAATGTTAGTCTAAAAAAAGTAGCCTAAGTTACTCCCCGGATCATCAGCTACCTGTCAGTGAAAATCCCGTCAAAATCCGTCCAGCCGTTCCAGAGATTACCCGGAACAAACAGACAGACAGACAGACAGACAAAAATTTTTTTTACTACATTTTCGGTATATGTAACGTGTATGTATACATATGCATTTATTAAAAAACGGTTATTTTAATATTACAAACAGACACTCCAATTTTATTTATTTGTAGTATAGACAAGCTGAACCCCGCGGTGTTACCGCGGTTATTATCGTACTGCGGGTAACACCGCGAGGCGAAGCTAGTCTAAAAAAAGATAGCCTAAGTTAGTCCTTATATCATCAGTTACCTATCAGTGAAAGTTCCGAGAAAATCCAAATACAAATCAGAGATTAGCCGGGACAAACAGCAGACAAAAATTTAAAAAAAAAATACCTATATGTACCCTGTGTACATACATACATATACATTTAGTAAAAAGCGATTATTTTAATATTTGAAACAGACACACCAATTTTATTTATATGTATAGATAGATAGCGAGCTGGCGAGCTGCGGTACGACATAAGCCGCGGAGCGAAGCTAGTAAAAAAAGTAGCTAAAGTTACTCCTTATACGTAACAGTGAAAGTCCCGTCAAAATCGGTCCAGCCATTCCAGAGATTAGCCGGAACAAACAGACACTCCAATGTGTACACATACATATGCATTTATTAAAAAGCGGTTATTTTAATATTACAAACAGACGCTCCAATTTTATTTATTTGTATAGATGTATAGATGATGATGAAGAAAAAAAAATTGCAAACACGATACACCGAACCTAAGTATAAATCGTAACAACTCTACCAAATAATGCAAAAGTTATCTCAGAACTTTGTCAGAACCTTAACATTTCCTTAATTTTCTTTTTGTAGGAGATCAAAATCGTAAAGTTACGTTTAACCAGGAAAAATATTACTCTGTTCTGGTAATTATTTGTTGACTCAATTTGATTCGTTGTAAAAAAACTTTATTTTTTAAGTAAGTATTAAATTTAAGACTAACAAATTTACATCTTTGAGAATTTTCTCTTTAGAGCCTCGTGTGGGTTGGTACAGTCAAATTATTTAATTTATAAAACTAAAACACAAATAAATGTTAACAAATACAAATAAATGTATTTCATTTGAGCAGTTTCCCGCCATTATGAAAAATTTAAAATATGCTGCAAGTACCTACTGAATAGTGAATTTAGTTATAGTTCCCGGCACGTAACTTGGCAAGAGTCGTTAGATGCGCAGAAGTCATATTTTAGGTCCCTTTGGTACGCGCGCGGGACGCGGGGTGTGTGGCAGCGCCGAACCGAGCGCGCGATTGGTGCATCCGTAAACCCTTGCCCCTCGCATTGTGTTTACGTCCCGTTCGCCCCCGAATGCACTTGCGTGCACGAAAGTTGTTTGTTTTAAATTTTTGTTATTGTTATATATTTATTTTGATTAATTGAATTTATAATTTTTTTAATTTAATTTATTTTAAAAAGTATATATGTATTTGTATCAGTTGTCTAGTACCCATAATACAAGCTCTGCTTACTTTGGGACTAGATGGCCTTGTGTGTTAGATGTCCGAAATATTTATTATTCCTTCCACCAGCTCAAGTGGTACTTTCAATTTGATGCCAGGGATAGGATATTTAAGTGATAGTGACGAGACTACTTGACTTTATCTATACAAATAAATAAAATTGGAGTGTCTGCTTGTAATATTAAAATAACAGATTTTTAGTCAGTGCATATGTATGTATACATGATACATATACGAAAAATGTAGTTAAAATTTTTTTTGTCTGTCTGTCCGTCTGTCTGTCTGTCTGTCTGTTTGTTCCGGGTAATCTCTGGAACGGCTGGACGGATTTTGACGGGACTTTCACTGGCAGGTAGCTGATGATCCGGGGAGTAACTTAGGCTACTTTTTTAGACTAACTTTGTCGCGCGGCGTTACTTGCGGTACAACAATAACCGCGGGTAACACCGCGGGGTTCAGCTAGTTTTTAAATAAAAGAATACTTTTAAATTCATATATTTTATTTCTATATAATATTTTTTATTAATTATTAATAATTTATTATTAATAAAATATATTTTATTCCTAATAAATATCATGAATTCTGTTTGTTCCTTATAAACAGACATGATTAAAATTAAATGAGGGTAACTTTTTTGTGTCACTAAGTGTACGATGCGCGAACTTACCCCCACTATGCCAAATCCTTGCCAAGTTACGTGCCGGGGACTATATCAATCATGATTTACACGTATAAAGCATAAATAAATGAAAACAAAACTTACATATTTTAAGTCGGCTAAATTTAGACACACTTCAAGATTCTAAACGCAAGAAGCAACTGTTTTAAATGTTTATATTATTGATTATTTTTAGTAGCTTAAATCACAAACGACCACAACGAATATCTGAAATACACTGAAACAGATTCGCAACTATCAAAAAAGAAAATTTGCTAATGTTCGAATATTTATAAAATTACATCATCTTGCTTGTATATTTTTAATCCAAGAAATTCTTTAAACCACACGCTTTTATTTCAATAACAATCTTCGTGGCTGGTGATAAGACCTATATTACAATGCCACTACAGTTGACATATTACACTATTGTCCTGTCACCATATCTATAGAGCAACAAACGATAACGAATTTCCTTGCCAAGTGTGACCAAGTTAAATATTTTGTATCATTTTGGTAGTCAATAAATACTTGTGGCACATGAAATCAAAACTGTACTAATTTCGGATTTCATTATTATTAAGCTTTAGACTATTAGAATATAAAAGTAATAAAGCATAAAATTATTAAGCATTTAGCAAATCTAACGAATATGTGACATACACTTCAAAGGAGTAATAAATTTTAAATGTGTATATTATGATACGTTAGCAATAGTTAGGTACATGAGAGTTTGATTTATAAACTATCAGTGTTATCATTGGTCATTAATCTTAGTCATGTTTTGTTTGTGTGAAAATGAAAACATACCTATATATTTGTTTTTAAAATTATTATTATTATTACTAAATCGTTTTAATAGATTTTTTTAAGATATTTCAAGAATTTAACATAACATAATGTGTTTCAAGGAAGTCCCTGGAAAAATTAAACTGTCTTGGAACCTGCAACGAAATAAAACAGAAGATAACTAGAGTTGGAAACATAATATATTCACTAAATATATAATATCCTACTATAATAAGTCCACTTCCCTCCTTAGCAAAGCGGGAGACGAAATGAAGTCAAAATAGGCAGAAACCTTTTTCAAACCGGGAAGCACCATGGTTAAAATAATAAAAGTGTTGCTAGTCCTAAGTTTTAACATTTAATTACCAATATGTTTTAAGGCGTTTAGTTGGTTTAACAATTTTTTCATTTAGTAGTTTTTTTAAACAGTATTTTTGGCAACACTGGTGTTTACAAGCTGCAGTACGGGGTTTACCCTGAAAACTAATTCATTGAATTTTTTGGAACGTTCAAATAAAAATAGAATTTCGAGGTCAAACGTGTACTCATCAATTACTTCGTCAATTGTGGACCGATTTTGAAAATTCTTTTTGTATTTGAAAGGGTATGCTCCCGAGGTGGACCCATTGCCACTTTATCAGGACCTAATGATGTGATGCCAATGAAATCGAGGGAAACCCTCAATTTTTTTAGGAACGTTCTATGTTTTCCATATGTTTTCTAAAGTTATTCCAGATGTTTGGATTAGGAACCTACACTATATCCATAGATCTAGCTAGTTTGTCTTAGTGGGTTCTTTTTTATGATGAATTACCTATTTACAATTAGTCTCAAGTTCTCATCTATTGTCATTCGTATAACGCTTTCTTATCATGCGAGTTGTTAGGCATTTATTGGGCTCTTATGTCGCAAAGAGCAATATCTAGTGTGGTTACGCGACTCGGCGCAACATTATTTGTTAAACTTCATTGAGAACTCATTCGACGTTATAAAAATAATTTCTTTGTTTGTAGAGAGGCCTTAGTACCAATATTCATTTGTATTGTGAAATATTCAGCAACATGTGCTAGAAATATCTATTAATGTGATAGGTATTTCAATATTGTAAGAAACATTACACAATAATTTACTGTTACGTCGACTTATTTAGAGAATAAAGGATAATCAGAGCTTATCTCAAAAGCCAGACAGTTAATTGTTTTATAAACTAACTAACTAAAAGGTTTATATGACGCATGAAAATGTTCCTCCGTTTTTGAAATATTCTTCATTGGTGCCCCGCTTATATTGGCCTTAGTGTGATGATAGCAATGAGCTATCAACACGCTATATACTACTGACCCTGACCCACGCAACTTCGTTTACGTCTCTTATTGCCCGTAGCGTGATAATTTCCCCCGTTTTTAAAACATTTTTCATTGTTGCTCTGCTCCTATTGGTCTTAGCGTGATGATATATACCCTATAGCCTTCCTCGATAAATGGGCTATCTAACAGTGAAAGAATTTTTTAAATCGGACCAGCGGTTCCTGAGATTAGCGTGTTCAAACAAACAAACAAACAAACTCTTCAGCTTTATATATTAGTATAGATATATATACACGCTACGATAGAGCTGAGATTAGCTTTCCTCGACAAATGGGCTATCTAACACTGAATTAATTTTTCAAATCGGATCAGCGGTTCCTGAGATTAGCGCGTTCAAACAAACGTTTAGATTTGTTTCACACTAAGAACAGTTACGAGGTTGCTTTGCTGCAGTGCCCATGCCCGATTGTGTACTGTCACAATTCTCCAAAATGGATGTTATATATTCTAAACTAGCTGAACCCCGCGGTGTTACAAAGTTAGTCTAAAAAAAGTAGCCTAAGTTACTCCCCGGATCATCAGCTACCTGCCAGTGAAAGTCCCGTCAAAATCCGTCCAGCCGTTCCAGAGATTACCCGGAACAAACAGACAGACAGACAGACAAAAATTTTTTTAACTACATTTTTGTTATATGTATCGTGTATACATATGCATTTAGTAAAAAGCGGTTATTTTAATATTACAAACAGACACTCCATATATATATAGATAGATAGAGCACCAACTCTGTGTGCGGTCACTCAAATCATTCTTTGCAACAATTAGAATCTGCCGAAGCTACACTTATTACGATTATATTTTCAGAGAGTCAATTGCCACTCTAATGCCTTCTTGCGCCAATGTTAAAACGAGGCAAGGCTCTTAGTCCATATCCCCTGTGCGAGTGCCAGTTATGAGCCTCCAGGATTAGAAACCTTAAACGAACCAAACTGTTTTACATAATAATATGAAGTGTTCATAAACTCTCTGAACCTCTGTTTGATACCTTTTCAATATGAAAAATATTTTGCATTTTTTTTTGCACAGTTGTATAAATAAAGTCAAAAGGTAATTAAAAGGAGGATACAGTAGGGATGAGGGGGACAGGAACGTTAAACTCTTAAAAAACCAAGCCTTCTTGTAATCAAAACGCATTTAATATTTAGAACATCATGCTAATTTTAAGTTTTTTTTTTACAAAACAAATCATTTTCTAAACGGCAATAAAGCATATTTTAACCACATCGCGGTATGAAGTCTAATAAAATACAAATCTTGTTTTAATCAGCTGAAGCCCCAAATACTTATGTAACATAGTGTTTAAATACCTTTTGTATGAAAATTGCTGTAAATACAGCAAATAAAATTGATTATACGGGCATATCTCTTTCAAACATTTTTTAAACACTTCTATTGAATTGTAAAGCAGCAAAATCAAAAAAGTAAGTAAGTATTTTAAAAAGTTGTTTTATTTTAAAGAGTTCTCTAATGTTTACCAGTTTGATACATTCATTACTGGTGTAGGTATGAACAGCAACAACCACAAGTGCAAAAGGCCAGTGTCCCGACACCCCAATCCAGAATGTTAGAAAATTTAGCTATTGTTTGATAATAGTATCTACTTAATTAACGCCTTATGGTGGTTTCTAAATTTTCTTTTATTACAAGTCACACAGTAAGTACCTCATTTACATTCCAAAATTTCCTATGCCAGTCCAAAGGAAAATTTGAGTACCTACCTACTTTATAATACAGTCGGCTCTTATTTCAAATTACCTCATAAAAAGGGATAATAATATCATAATTTTTGGTACTTTTAAGATTGTCTTAATTAAATTTTAGTAATTGAAATGATCATAGTGCGTTTAATTATGGTTAACTGATAATTTTTCAATACCTATATTCGAGAATACTTATGGAATTAAATTTGACACCGAACACCGGGTCTCAACGTACCGCTTAAAAACAGTATTTCTAGCGCCAATAGGAGTTACTGTCGTCTTTAATTTAAGCGCTTTTTAGTACATTTTTTTCTTATATCCAGAGGCTACTTTAATGGTAAATTAGCTAACATTTTTTCACCGCCAGGTGTGTATGTGGCATGCTTTAACAAACTAAAATGTATTATTGTGTAAGTATACCTGGTTAAAAATATTATTAGGAATTGAGAGACTAAAAATATAATCAAACTAATTATTCAAAAAGTAATTTGTATAGATACATTACTTCGGAAATACATGACAATTGCATAATATATTTCTCGCGGCTATAAAACTATATATAATCTTGTTTCAGATACGTTTAAGTAAATTTTACTTTTATTACAAAACATGAAAAAACAAGCAGAAGCTTCTAGAAGTATCTAATCACTGGAGCGTCAAGTAGGTGTGTTTGTTTATAATACGACTTAGAGCCTATCTACATAAGGCGTTTTACGCGCGAGTCCACTCGCGCGTTTCATTTTCTATTGCGTCCAGATACCGCGTTTCTACGCTGGGAGGGGTCCAGTCAGTTAAACATGTACAACCAAACATGGACTCGGAAACAGCGGTTGTGTTGTGGCTAGCATACCGTCAATGGAAACATCGTAAACGAAGCTTCACATAAAATCTCGACAATTCTTTCCAGTTCCTGCGTTCTATGACTCTATTGGAATAATTCGATGATTCCATATCCTATATAGCTACTCTTTTTTCAACTTCGTCAATAAATAGTCCGAAGTTATCACACTTCATTTCAAATATATAAGTACGTCCACTCGCAACGGACTCGCGCGTAGTACCACGCAGCGATGGCAATGGTAAAACAAGTGAGTTAGTCCCCCTCATTGCACGCGTTTTACACACGAGTGAGGAAACGCGCATAGGCATCTGAACTTGGTTTATGTAGCGCTAGTATCTCGGGCACGCGCGAATGTCAACGCGCCAGTGGACTTACGCGTAAAACGCCTCATTTGGACAGGCTATTAGGGTCAACTCATACTAGAGCAGAGTCGAAGCGTCAAATCAGTAGTTTTCGCGTGAATTTGCCCGCATTCGCAGTGGGCCGTATCAGTGGGCGATCACCAATCAACGTTGGTAGCGCTCCAACGTATAGCAAGTCTTTTTATCTTAGCGGAAATATGTGTAAGTTTCGTATTGACACTTCGTTACTGCTCTAGTATAAAATCTCTCTAATTAACTAAACCCATCCGCATTTTTACCCCTCTGTTACTTATCATCGCACTTAACTGTCCACATTGAAATATCATCTACCTAGTTTTGCTTAAATAATACAATACACGAAATAAAAAAAATACAATTGAAAAACAGGAACATAGTGCACGCTATGGCAGCGTATTTGGCGGGACATTGAGACCTTATACAAAAATAATATAGATATTCCTTATCAATCTAACATATGAACTACAATCAATCACAAATTTTAAAATATAACATTCCGCTTTAGCAATAAGGGCTAAATGTACCCGCTCTAGCCGGCGTAGGTGATGATCTGAAAATGAATCTCACACATTCAGCTTTCTGAAGTGCTGAAGAATATTCTAAAATCCATCAAGAGAAAAGGTGTCGATTGACTCTGTTTAATACTTTATATATTGTCTATTGTCTATAACATGTCTGAAGATGCTAATGGTAATTTAAAGCCAAACAAAATTTTCTTAAAAAAATTAAATTTAGAAATACAAGGATCAAGGAATGTAGTGTGTGTTGCTAAAGAATATGCCCCGTTTCCCGTCATTTCGACATGAGTAATTATATTAGTGTCAAGGACTGCGACTTCACCAGAAACCATTCCCTGATATAGACGTACACTTCATGGCGTTACCCCTCGTGGCAAACTCCAGTTGAAACAATTAAGTTATTCTTGTGCAAGATATCACTCCGTTCGTATCCCCAACAATTATCTGTCCCTATCTTATTCTTCACCTTTTTACAAAGCTTAAGACATTGATAACTTGCAATCTAAATTTGACAGACATCCCTGTTACAAAGCCCTATAATGATATTCGATAAATATCCAAACACGTTAATCCTTTCCAAAAAAACATCGTATCAAAGAAGCCATATGGACTAAAATAACAAAATATAAAGCCCATAGTCACGTTTGATATGACCACCTCGTCTAGTATAATATGCCCCAATAAAAAGCGGCCCCAGACAACCAATTCTTTGATCACGATTATTAAGTTCACCACAAAAGCTCGATGTTAATATTACAATCCACCACAACCATCAAAATAATCCATGTAACTAACCTTGTATTTGTGCTTAAGCGGCACGCAATTATACTCTTGATAATAACTCATTAAAAATGCTCAGTTCACATGATTTTCGAGAATGCCCATATAAATCTAAATCCTGTTAAATTAGCGTAAAACACTTCTCTGAGGCATTCCGACCTGTAGTTTAGGGTCAAGACCCACTCTTGGTTTGGAGTACCACCAGGCCCAGGGGCAGTGTGAGAGGAAACACTAACGTGAATAACAGATTCAAATCGAGAGAAGGACTATCTAAAAATCAATAATTTTTATTTCACTGTTATCCCAACAGGTAAGGTGTAATTCCTAGACAAGTCCACCACTCCTCCAATTCATTCGTACAACAGATTACTCTTTTAACAAACTGACAACAGATAACCATTCACTAGAGCATTTGGCCATTCATGGTGCTAAATATTGCTGACATTTTCACCACCAAACCTTGATTTTTTTGCCCCCCCCTTCGTTCAGACTTCGTATTCCTCAAGCTGATGATTCAACAATCACCGTAGTATTGTAAAATTCAAACGTTAAAACGAGAATAATTTGTCCAAAAGTTTCCGTTTTCCTGGAGACAATTCTAAAAATACTCACTCTTAAATGTGAATACGTCAAATAAAATCAATTCAAAATTTAACTACAAATTATGGATTTCTCCGCAAAATTTCTTGGTGTTAAAATTTACCTGCGAAATTCTTAAATATAAAAACGATTCTTAGCTTCTGATTGACTTAAATACTAAATCAATTTTTGCGTAGGTTAGCCAGGAACTGTAAAGAAATCTTTTCCGTAGATCGAGGCTTGTATACTTCATGCGTTCCTGAGAAAAGAATCTTGACAGACAGCTATCATGACGAACAGCAAAGTTCTCCTTTAAGTAGGGGGAACACTTAAAAATTTTGGGTTTCTTAATGTATTTCGTTTGAGCTCTGTGAATAAGTGCAAGCAGACAGAGCACTGTTGTACACCACATACAAAGTGTATGTCGTGTCATCAATCTGACAAAGTTGACTAGGACCGCATCAGTAGAGCTACGCCTAAGAACGGTAACACCACTGAATTACATTGTGCTAACTTAATAGAAAGAGGTTACTGGATAAAAATGAGTAATCTGTAAATTGTATACAATATTATTCAATGCATGGATTTCTAATATTATAATTCATAAAATTAAACATTTTTAACATTTATTTATTAGTTAAATTTATATAAAAAATGAATACTTTGCAGCAAGCATTCTATTGACATGCTTTTCTATAAGTCATTCTATAATCATGTGTTAAAGGTGGAGTCGGACAGCAGCCGGAGCGAGACATTCTTTAATTCAAAACGTCTTTGCCGCGTCGTTGTCCAGCTTCGCCCGATGTCTGGCTCAACCTTTACTGTATTAAGTAATAATATCGATAAATCAGCAACCAATATACAGCTAGTAGTATTTAAGCCCGATCATTAAACGTAAAAAGCAGATAGATTCCAACTGACAGCTGATAACAGTATCAAAAGCACAATTTCAAAGGTCTGTTCCTCGCAAAACTAACGCAACTACAATGTTCGATAGCGTACCAATTTATGTATAAAACACTCTTAAAAGTGTTACAATCTTACATCTAAGGAATGTGTTGTTTGATTCTGTTTCTGAATTACAGTAACGTTCAGTCGTGAATGTTATACATTCGATACATGTAAAATATAATTCACCAAGTAAAAATATTGTACCGCAAGTAACTTGCAACTAGTGGAACATATGATTACTTTCCTATTAATAAAGAACAACTATAGATAAATACCTTGAATTCACCCTTGCGGGGTATAGGGTGCGAAGATGAGATGACGACGGCACACTATCGCCACCACCCGGTTTATGAAGATTTTTATTACATGGCATGGGACCGGGATGGGACACGGATCAGATAGTGTATATGACTAATCCCATATATCCATCAGTGTAACCCCTATACACCAGGATCAACCAGCAGTGACCCACGAACACACCGAATTAAGGACACGGCCCAGTCCGATGTAATTCTTTCCTTATCCATAGTCAACTAGTTGCAAATTGCCTTGATCGCTAGAAATTTCCATTTAGTGTTCTCAGTTTTAAACTTTATTGCTTATTTCGAGAAACATACAAATTACAATTAAACTCACAAAATGCTTACTCATTTGAATGTGACAGTCCGTTCTCATTGGATTCCATTTTCAAAATATTCGATTTCAAAATCAGTACATAGATAAAAATATCGCATCGATAAAAACAATCGAGTCTTTTCCGACGTAGGTATCGTTACTTGTTGTGCGTTGAAAGCGGTGCGGGGGACAGCAGGGGGTGTATGGGTGTGATGGTGGCAGCTTCGCGTTCAGCACACGCAGCCGCTCTCGTTGCCTTCCTGCTCCGATCCCATAGGCGATTGCGTCTGCAAGTCCACCGCTATTGTCATGAGTTAAGGATTTATTAAATTGAAAATAATTTTACTATCTCTGATATCATCTGAGATCTTAAGTAAGTCAGTCAGTCAGTAACACAGGCTAGCGGATCAGATATTAAAATTGCCCGTCGTTTTTGCGTGGGCAAATCTTCACACGTACATATTTTAAGACTAACATACAGTCGTCACCTCGAACTCACAGATAACAATTTAAAAAAATGTATTAGATTTGCACGCACACATTAATACACCCAGTGTCATAAAAGTGTTATGCTTAGGCCCATTTGAGCTTATACTATGGCAGAGGGGAACACCTGCGTATGGCTACCCACCCGCTACCGTTTTGCTCTATGATTAGATAATAAAAAAAATAATTAAAAATTTGTCAATTATCTTTTCACACATACATCAAATACGTGTATTTTGAATTCTTATGTTCTTTGTTTCTTATTATAAGAAAAACATCCTAATTTACTCGTATTTGATTTTATATAAAACGAGACAGTTTCAAATAGTCACTTAATTCTTACTTTATTTATACAGATAATTTTTAACTCATTTGTTAAACAAACAAAGATGTAGTTTATTTATAACTTCAATTAACAGGTATATGTGTACATAATAAGACAATACATATAGTATTTTAAATATTTTATTCAAAATAAATCAGCGTAATACGGCTATTTACAATTTTAACACAGGACAACACTGTAGCGTGCACTGGCTATATTTCATTCATTTGTTGTAAAATATACATTAATACATGATCAATTTAAGGTACGAATTTAATGTATATAATTAAGTATATTTTCAGATATTATATATGATAGAGATCAGAATCTATAAAACATTTTTTATTTGTTATTTGTTATTAAAAATGGTTAGCAAAAAAATGAAATACAGAGCGCGTTCGATATGCAAGTACGGTCTTCAAATATAAGTAATCTTCCGTTGTGAATAATATTAAACATTTTTCACTTTATTGGTTAAACTCCTATACTTCTTTCCGACCCAATCCGACCAGCTTGGTACAATAGGCCAAAACCACCTTCAGAGGCTTAAAGGAGAGGCTTATGCCCAACAGTGGACTATTAAAATCTGTTTATGTGTTATGACGTCATATATTCACATTATTCACAATCGGAAAAAAATCTAAGGAACGTCTTATCAGTTAAAACAGTACAAAAATATTGCACCTAAAATAAATTATAAAAATATTTTATAATAATTATCTATAAAGCATAAGATTTATTATGTTGAGGCCAAATTTTATTGCAGTTTGATTAATTTTATAAGCATATTGGAATGATAAATTTATTAAATACTGTTATAGAAATTTATATTGTTGCTGTAGACATCTGAAAGCCAGCTGTGAAATCTCACTAAAGTTGTTTTAGATAAAAGAAATATTTTTTGCACTTAAGCACTAAGTAAATAAATAATACTAATGTACAGTTAGCCGCAGAATTTCACGAAGTTTCATCGACGAAAGTCGAAATGATTTGAAATCAGAACTGACCACGGACGAGTGAAAAAGATGTTATAAACATTTCATATATTTTAAGTGAAATCATAGGAAAGGTTTCTATGATTTTAAATAAAAGGGGAACTTGTGAAACTTTACGGCTTCATGCTATGTACAAAATACAGAGCAGCTCTAATTTCAGTAAATTAAATTAAACCGTAACACTCGTAACATTACATCGGTAATCATTCATGTTGAAAATATCACATTTCATTTTTTCTTTTAGGTTATATCCGATATAAATGTTACGACTGTACACAACTCTTCAATAACATCATCCTCTCTCTTGTTATAATACACGTCATTTCCTTTATATTCGTATAAGAAATTCTGTGTCCTTTACTTATTTTCATACTGCCCGTTTCCGGCGAAATGAAGGTTCACAGTTTCAGTCTTACACGAACTTAAATATAAAAAACTGCCTAGCATAATTATGTTTATATCATCGTATCAATCAAGGGGTAAAACAATGTAGGAATTCATTTTTCACGTCTCCGTATTACTGTGTGTAAAGTATAATAGAAATGAGATATAGAGTAATAAGAAATAGCCATGTAACTGTGGGGTAAGGGGTAATAGAAAACACTATTAAATCTTGATGTTTCTTAACTAACACAGCAGAGAGTGATCAAAAAAAATCCACATAAGTACTCATTTTCTTAGTGCGGCTAATACATAGTGCTTTTGTGGGAATGCGTAGTCAAAATAGCACGTCACTGTTTTAAATAGACCTTACACTTACAAATTGACGACAGACGAAACTACGACAGCTCACAACCGCCCAATAAAACTAGAGTAATAAAATCGTAGCATACAATTGTCCTTAAAGTACACACATATGGCATTATCCGCAAGTTATAAAATACTATCGAAGGCCTAGATAAAACAGATTCAGTCATATAACATTATGCCTTAATTTGTTTCAGTTTCAAACTACAGGTAGTACATTATAATCTAATATCACTGTAGACACACACAAAAGCACGCTAGCACGTATCAGATCGGTGCGTACACCCTGTCGTCGACGCATCCTGACAAACTATCACATCTATGATCGCCAATTCACAGCATAGTATATTGCTCTACATGAAGTACAGTCTCCGCGAGAAATATCGAATTATGCAATTGCTGTACATTAAAATTCATAAATAAATATTATTATTTAAGGCACTGTAGGATTATAATTACAGATACTATTTGTTAAATAAACATCAAGTACTAAAGAAATAAATACTATTTAACTTTTCATGAATTCGACCTTAGGAGATTGTTCTAAATTAGCGAAATAAAATGTCTCCCAGTCTTTTGTTATATCGTTTTATGTGCCTTACTACAAAAAAGACTATTACAGATTAATATTACCCCGAAGACTGTATTCAATAATTTAATTAAACTGCGACCTGATAGGTGAACGATACAGTTTGTGTGACGACAGCGTGCATGTAGGGTGTGGTGGGCGGCCGGTGCGAGGCGCGTGGCGGTCCCTAGCACGCGCACCCACTGTCGGGCTCCTTGCTGTCTCCGGGCGCCTGTCGCAGAATCACCTCGTGCACTGTACACATATCGCATTAAGGAAAATAAAACGACTACAGCAATACGAAGGTTTTAAAGCAGAGGTGTCGGTAAACCTGGGATTATTATTTACTCAGAGTTTATTAAAGGCCAATTTAGTTAAAATAATAGATTTTTTTTTCAAATCTGATCCCGAAAATATCACACTTGCAAAGTTTAATACATGTTAAAATTGTTATATTTCAAACTTATTAAATTACAATGTTCTTCGAAACTATTAAAATAGATTACTTGGCGTCAGTTCTTAGTGTCTAATTCTTAGTGTTGTCAATGGTTTACCGACACTTGTAAATAACGCCATTAATAATGAAATAAATATTGTAGGAGTAAGAACAAGACTGTCAAGATAATCATCTTGACCATGGGCAATTAATTAGTATAACCAGTTTATTCCAGCACGCATTTAGTTTTTTGCATGCCTTCATAAATATTAGAAATACAAATAACTGTATATAAGCGAAATATATATATAATATAAAGCATAAGTGCAGGCAGGTAAATATAAAAGATAAATATGTACAGCAGACAACAATAATTACATATAATAAGATAAAATTGCGATCTAAATCTATTTACATTTAATAAAATATTTCTTATAGGAATTGTAGTTTGATATTAGTAACAGTAAGGTCCTACATTTCGGTCTAAACATCACGAATTGTGACCGAGAGATTTTATTGTTGCCGACTGTACCTTTCCATAATTAAGCATAGTTTTCTAGGGATACGTTAATATCCCCTATATGGTTTCTTTCTAAATATATTATTAGATTTTTCTCTATTCAGTACTAAACGAAATTAACCACAAAAATGTACTTACGTTTTAGGTACATTTGTATTACGTAAATAATTTAAAATGAAACCAACTGTAAGCTACTTTGATTATGGGACGAAATTTTGATTGAAAATAGGCATTTACTTCATTTTATAAATATATGTATATTCAAGCAATATAAAAAAAAAAAGATTCCCTTGCGTCACACTGTCAGTCATAATATATGCCACATGGATGATAGGAAAGTCATCTCTATGACAGACTTCAGATGTCCCTAACGCAGTTGTAATAAAAAAAAATAAGTCGTGATAATATGACACCAATTTGATTACATGTATTTTCAAATACGATAGAGATAAATGAAATTAATTTGTTGCCTTAATTTATATAGTAACTTTAGATGGACAAACAAACAAATATAAAAAAACTCATGTAGTTGTAACACATGACAATTTTACAATATATAAAAACAAGGAAATTTAATCGCTTATGCCTGTGCCCAATATAAAAAAAAATAAAAAATATCTCAATGAAAATAGTATAGAAGTAATTATTTTATATTATCGTTTACGTTTTATGTTATCTGTGCCTATCTTCTGTCAAAATTTCGTATTCTGAGTCGGCTCCTAAGAGCCCAAGCTATTTATGAGGTGTGACAGTTACAGATAGACATAATATTAGTATCGTTAAATTTACTTACAACACAGACGTTAGACGTTATTACAACCACCACCAACTCCGGGACACTCACTAGTAATCATTAAACGATCAACGAAACAGTGTGAAGTTAGCTACGTATCGATGTTTTGTTGGTTATACCAAATATTTTGAAATATCGATTGCTATTTATTTTAATGTCAAATTTCTACGTATAACCATTGTCAAATTAAAATAAGTAAAGTTATTAGGGCACTCTTAAGATGTACATTATTTAAAAAAAAAGCAATCCAGAAAATATTATAACTGCGCAATTAATTGTATTTACTTTGCACATACTTTATTGAATTCTGAGAAAAGGGTGCATTTGATCATTTCTGGATTAACACACGTGAAGCAACGGGTTTTTGTTTTCTGATCTTTTATCGAACTGATGAATTAATAAATGCGTTCTCTATGACCAACAACGAAATAGAAATCAGCATGTTTTGTTTCACATTAATAAGAATATATTATCTACCAGACTTTGTATTTTATATCTGACAATTGTTTCTTTCTAATCATTCAATATTTAAGTAACTTTTGATTGTTAGACTTAGATATTATTCGGATTTGAACCTTATCACGTATGTAATATGTTCTCAATACAAGTAGCACTGTTACCTAGCTATTTATTTTTTATTTATATTGCTTGATAACGCCTAACTCAAGGATAGCCTAGTAATAAATGATCGTAAAATACTAAACCTATTTAAAAAACTAAATATGCATACAAATCGTTATTTTTTGGTAACAGGGTTGTACACGTCTTCCACTCAGCCACGAATTACTGTTAAAGACTTCGTACGAGACAGAGTGGAAGATGTGGAACACTGTTACGTACGAAATCTTTGCAATTACGGCAAAATCAAACCTATTATAAGAAGGAATACCGCAATTTATTTATTAATAGTCAATTATTTTAGGGAATTTACTAAATTATTATTATTGTTTCTTGGTTTATGTAAATTTTTTGTAAACAATAACAGCATTTATCGCTTTATTGTAGCTAATTCCACACAGTATAACAATAAATTTCAATAAAAAATCGCCAATATTCTAAACAAACGACATATTAATATATTCTAGCAAATGGCTCGTGTACACACTAAATATAGTACTTAAATACTTCATATATGTGCGTGTATGAACGAGCGTGACGCGTTTGAGTGTGTGTTTATGTGTGTATGTTAAAAAAAACGTTGACTTTTGTTGAATAAGATGGCGTTGCCTTCGGAGCGAACTGTTGTTATTTTTACCCATACATGCTTAATGCTTTTTGTATTCCTGTTGAGTTTTAAAATTAATGAACGCAAAACTATAAACTTTTTGTTTCAAATAAATGTTAGATTACTTTACTATTTTATTTGTATTATAATATTTCTGATATATCAGTTACAGAACGTTCTGCCTCCGAACTTCCTCAAAAAATATTCCTTAGTAATTTTAATATACTTTCATCCACATGCAATACCATTGACAAATGTTCAAAAGAACACTTTAGTAGAATGAACCACTAGATCTTTATTAAACAAAATGTGAAGAGAAAGTTGTTGATTCATACAAGTTTTGCGTTCAACAATCAACACACGACACCCAACCAATTTCCCATTCCATGCAACGTTCCATTCAATGACGTAGTGCATGACATCACACGTCCTAGTCCGCTCCGAGGCATGCGTCGTCCATATATAACATAGTACGTGCAAAGGATACTGTCTTCCGGTGGTTTGTTCTCCGCGGAGTCCATACCGGGCAGCGCAGCCGCCACTCGCCGGAACAACTGCAATGGATTAAGGTATCATGGATAAGTATTTATTTTAACACAAGTTTGAAATAATAATCCATACTAATATTTTAATTTCGAAAATAATACTTTCTATTTCGCTTCCACGGCTAAACTTATTTCAATTAAATTTGACATGAAGATGCTTTGAATCATGACGAAGGACATAGGCTACGCTTTATCGCAATATTCGACAATACAACACTTTATTTACTGACAAAAGTTGTAGCATTTTTGGTAGCAAGGACACTCAGTGCCAGCATTACTTTCCCCTTTTTATATTTATGCGATTAATAAACAATGCTACAGGTAAATAAAGAATAAATACAGACGATGGATTTTCCCAATCGTTTCAGCATTCGCCACAATTTACTCAGTACGTTAAAAGGAATATACAAAAGAGATATAATCATGTAATAAATCAATAATTCGTTGTACAAAAATTACTTCGTGGATATGTATTCTTAGAATGGAATAATTAAAATCGGATAGTTGATAATCTGTTATCAAAAGATTAACTAAGAATACCGCAAAAGATAGCAAATAATATGAGTTGTACTATATTTAAATGAATTTACATGTTTATTAATCTATAGTCCGTGATGTGACGGACTGGAAACATGGAGTGTCATCTTTCCCATTCATCTCGTGGGTGTTGCAAGAGTCGAGAGAGAAGTAAAAATGGACACAAACCCTTTTTTTTTTAGGTGTGGAAACCCCCTCGGGCCTTCACCCCACAGAGATTTGCGGCGGGGCGGTGTGTCGGAATCGAACCGACAAAAACCACACGGTGTGCCACTCTGCGCCTGAGAAGAGATGGATCCGGGAACTGCTGATATTAACACATCCGGAGGACACAAACCCTATTCCAACCCGTTACCAGACAGCCGGTCAGCACGATATAGTAGGCCAAAATTCTTTTATAAGGCGAGGTCAGGTCCAGCAGTTGACTGAATGCTGTTGGTGATTGATCAGTAATATTTGTGGCAATTGTTGATCCTATATATTTGAAATCTATACAAATAAATAAAATTGGAGTGTCTGTTTGTAATATTAAAATAACCGCTTTTTACTAAATGCATATGTATATATACACGGTACATATACCAAAAATGTAGTTAAATTTTTTTTTGTCTGTCTGTCTGTCTGTCTGTCTGTTTGTTCTGGGTAATCTCTGGAACGGCTGGACGGATTTTGACGGGACTTTCACTGGCAGGTAGCTGATGATCCGGGGAGTAACTTAGGCTACTTTTTTTTAGACTAAATTTGTCCCGCGGCGTTACTCGCGGTAGAACAATGACCGCGGGTAACACTGCGGGGTTCAGCTAGTATGGTAATAAAACTTTACTACAGCAGTAAATTGGTGATGAAACTGATGACGTACAAATGTTGCATGAATATGAAAGTTTTTTTTTAATTGGGTGTTTGCCACGAGTGTGAAACTAAAAGAGTTACAAACATTTATATAACCATACTTAACACTTAAAAATTAAACAATTGGTTTTAATAATTTTTGAAAAAAGATTTTTATGAAATTTCTTCTTTTTTAAAACCTGAACAACCTTTTAATCGTCATATACTGTTAATAATAAAAATGCTTAGCTCGCGAAACCTATACAAACTATCCCTTGTAATTGTCCCAATAATATAACTTCCGAGTCGTAAAGGTAAGTAAGGAAGAAAATATCAAGTCTACAATTTGTAATAGTAGGTATTAATAGAAACCGTCAACAGTATGAGCACTAATGAACATGTATCTAAGTAATTGAACTATTACGTCTGTTATCTTTACTAAGTATATCTTCCGCTATCTGTACGCTTAGATCTTTTAAACAATTCCACGGATTTTAATGCAGTTTTCAACAATAGATATACATCCCGAGACTACCAAGAGGTCCACCTGGGCCAAACCTAAACCTGCCTGTACCTTTGTAGGCGACGCATTTAACCACTCCAACGGGCCGCAGACGGAACAGATGCTCCTACGAAAGTTCGGTCTACGAAAAGAACCGCTCGGAGCAATTGATACCGGGATTCAAGAGGAAGGTTTATATATGTAGGTATTTGTAATATGCACATAGAGAAAATCCGAGAATTTCAAAGACTTCCGTGCGAAGCCGGGGTCGGATCGCTAGTGAATGATAATTAAGAGAGAGAAAATATTGCTTATTAACTAACAAGCTTTATTAGCTTCAATTGTGACTAAGTTAAGAAATCTTGTCAATCCATTGTAGATTGTAGCCTACAATTGATGTCAATAATAATGAATCACCCTGTGGCGACCTCCACATACAGCGGCAACAAAAACAGATGACAGCGCCATCTACCGCAGATACACTGAACTACGAAGTAACGCACAACACGGAGTAGCTAACAATCCTAAACCGCGCAATAAGAGTTCTCGCGCCGATTAACTTGTATAGAAAAATCCCAACGTCAACCGTTGGGCAGTGGCCCGCCAGGCATGATCACCTCGCCTGGTCGGAGGATCCTTCCTTTCTGTTGGTGGGACATGACACACCTGTCCCCCACAACCCTATTTATCTTAGTCACGACATCACACGTGAAAGCCTGGACCAATTTAAACAATATTTTAGTGTTAGACTGGCCATTTATCGAGAATGGCTACGACCTATGGGAGTCTAGAATTACTGAAAAGAGACGCAGACAAACGCATCAGCTAGTTGTTTTATTAAATGAAATATATATTCGACTGCCTCGTTAGTCTCGCGATTAGCGTCTGCGACTGCTAATTACGAGGTCTCGGATCCCATTCCCGGGTCGGATCAAATGTTTGTATGATCTACAAATATTTTTTTCGGAGTTTGGATGTTTTCTTTGTATAATATGTATGTATTTAAAAAAAATGTATTTATATCAGTTGTCTCGTACCCATAACACAAGCTCTGCTTAGCTTGGGACTAGATGGCATTGTGTGTTAGATGTACGAAATATTCATTTTATATTTATGTTAATTAGGTAAATATTAATTTGGGTGACAATTTTATATTTTGGTATCTTCAACTTTTTCTGGTGATATAGGGAGTATCTAAAATATGAATTCTCTCTCTCGAAGTAAACCTAAGGCAGTGTACTTTAACTATGGGGTGTCTATAATACGAACAATTTCTTAGATTGGTAATGATACGTCTGATCAAGAAGCCAAAAACTGGATAGTGAAACTCGTTTTTACTATCGAATTAGAGACAGGGAAGCTATTGTTTTCATTTTCACATATCTGTATTTTTTAGTTAAGTGCAATTAATGAACTCCAAAATAGAAAGTAATATAAAAATACTATTAAATGCAAAACGTTTAGTCTAATGATGGGACTAAGTCTGCATTTAACGAGCTCAGTCGTTAATTAGTCGGCGAGACTAAATTAGCTGAGAGTTTCCTGTCGTAAATGACTTGAACAGGTCAATATTTAGGTAAAGTCAATAATTGGTACATGTTACAATTTCGTCTGCTCCCAAGCAATAGTTGCTAGAAGTATTTACCAAGTAACTCTAATTTTAAGTAGTTATTACAAATATTTCGTAGAAAGGTTATTTTAAATTCTTATAGCATAATTTTTTTATGGGATAGGTGGCAAACGAGCAGGCGTATCGCTCGATTGAAAGCGATTAACGCCGCCCATGGATTCCCGCAACACCAGAGGCGTCACAAGTGCGTTGCCGGCCTTTTAAAAGGAGTACGCTATTTGAGAACGGTATTTTACTATTACTCTGTTTACAAGTAACTATAAGTTGAAAAGAAATATGATCAAATTTCGATAACTGGACGACCACTAGTCTATACAAATAAATAAAATTGGAGTGTCTGTTTGTAATATTAAAATAGCAGCTTTTTAATCAATGCATATGTATGTATGTATATACACGATACATATACCAAAATTGTAGTTAAAAATTTTTTTATCTGTCTGTCTGTCTATCTGTCTGTTTGTTCCAGGTAATCTCTGGAACGGCTGGACGGATTTTGACGGGACTTACTGGCAGGTAGCTGATGATCCAGTGAGTAACTTAGGCTACTTTTTTAGACTAACTTTATCCCGCGGTGTTACTCGCGGTACGACAATAAGCGCGGGTAACACCGCAGGGTTCAGCTAGTCTATACTTATAAAATAGTAAGTCCTGACTGACTGACTGACTGATTCATCATCGCCGAGCGTAAACTATGATAGTTAGGGCTATGAAATTTGGTGAGTAGGATCCTTTTATTGAGTAGACACGCACTAAGAAAGGAATTTTGGAATTTCTACCCCTAAGGGGGTGAAATAGGGGTTGAAAGTTTGTATGGAAGTCCGTCATTTTTTAAGTTAGAAAACTGAAACTTTACTTTTGGGCTGCTGATTAAAAATGAGTAAACACGTATTTCAGCGTTTTTGAATATTCAACCCCTAAGGGGTGAAATAGGGGTTGACATTTCGTACATAGGTTAGTCTGGAAGTCCGTCATTTTTAAAGTCTGAAACATGAAACTTTATTTATGTGTTACTGACTTAAAAAGACTAGAGACGTATTTGAGCGTTTCTGAATATTCTACCCCTAAGGGGTGAAATAGGGTTGAAAGTTTGTATGGAAGTTCGCCATTTTTTAAGTTAGAAACATGTAACTTTATTCATGTGCTAATGATTAAAAAAGAGTAAATACGTATTAAAGCGTTTCTGGATATTCTACCCCTAAGGGGGTGAAATAGGGGTTGACATTTCGCATATAGATTAGTCTGGAAGTCCGCCTTTTTTGAAGTTACAAACATGAAACTTTGTTTTTGGGCTACTGATTAAAAGTGAGTAAATACGTATTTAAGCGTTTCTTGATATTCTACCCCTAAGGGCTGAAATTCGGGTTGAAAGTTTGTATGGAATTCGCCATGTTTTAAGTTAGAAACAAGTAATTTTATTCATGTGCTAATGATTAAAAAAGAGTAAATATGTATTTAAGCGTTACTTGGTATTCGACCCCTAAGTGGGTGAAATAGGGGTTGGAAGTTTGTATGGAAGTTCGTAATTTTTTAAGTTAGAATCATGAAACTTTATTGGTGTACTACTGATTAAAAAAGAGTAAAGACGTATTTAAGCGTTTCTGGATATTCTACTCCTCAGGGGTGAAATAGGGGTTGACATATCGTATATGGGTTAGTCTGGAAGTCCGTAATGTTTGAAGTTCGAAACATGAAAGTTTATTTATGTGTTACTGATTTAAAAAGAGTAGAGACGTATTTGAGCGTTTCTGGGTATTCTACTCCTAAGGGGGTGAAATAGGGGTTGAAAGTTTGTATGGAAGTTCGTAATTTTTTAAGTTAGATACATGAAACTTTATGCATCATCAGCATTAATGCGAATTCTGTTCCTAAAAGGGATGAAATATGGGTCGAATGTTTGTATGATAGTTCTTTTAAATGGGCTATTGATCAAAAATAAATAAATACCTTCAGAAATATTAATAAATTACTGATACATACTTTTACACAGTTTTAATTAAATACATAAAATCAACTTCCACGCGAGCAAAGCCGCGGGCAACAGCTAGTACAATATAAACGTGTAAAGATATTTCTGCAACGTACTTTCGTTAACGTACGTCATCATTATTTTAACATATTATAGTGTACTGTCCTCTTAATTGAAAGCAAATGCCTCAATAGAGAAACGTTTTAACAAGCGACTATGCTAGGGAACTGTGCCAGTAAGCGTTTAATGTCCAATCTTATGACGTCATTCATCTTAAATTAACTTCTATGAGAATATTTTATCACTACCAAGTTTGTTTTCGATTTAAATTAACATTTCAAATAATATTTTATTTTAAAAGCGTACATTCTAAACAAGTTCTTGAAATTTCAAAAGCGGTCTTATTTGACCATGTAAAAAACTTAAAAAAATGGAAGAATTTTTATATATTGTTGAGGTAAAATAATGCATGAAAGAACCACTTGTTTTTTGTTATACGAGTACTTTTATTTTAATCTAAGTATACAAAAACAGAAACACGTTAGTATACTACCCCACTGCAATAGTATTCTAAGGACTGAACAATAAGACACAATGTTTCCAATTTAATAATCTATACAAATAAATAAAATTGGAGTGTCTGTTTTTTTTAAATGTTAAAATAACCGCTATTTACTAAATGCATATGTTTGTATACACGGTACATATACCAACAATGTAATTCAAAAAAATTGTCTGTCTGTCTGTCTGTCTGTCTGTTCCGGGTAATCTCTAGAAGGGCTGGACCTATTCTGACGGAACTACAATAACTGCGGGTAACACCGCGGGGTTCAGCTAGTTATTAATATGTTTAGTTGTGTGGTCACGAATTAAAGTAGGCTAGTAAAGGTTGTTGATGTGACGATGATAGTTGTGATTTTAGCCGTACAACTTGAAAAAAAAAAAGGGTAAGAGAGCAAAGGAGTTGACCGGTCATCTGATGGCAAGTTAATTATCAATCTTAGAGATGAGAAGGTAGGTTTAAGTGTTAGCCTGCCAAAATGACTCTACTCCCCCTACTGGAAAGCACTAGTAGAATTCAAGAGTGGTGGTCACTATACTCATTGCGAATGTAGACAATACAGCATTATGACCCACACTATGACGACCTAGTTAGATGCTTTTTCATGCCCCGGTTAGTTCTAGAGCGTATATCTACCACTCTAAAACGGTGACTTCCAAAGCCATCACTTGTTGGGTAGAGAAAGGAAGAAGATGGTATCAATTGGAAGAGCTCATCGAAATCTCTAACCTCACTCACTCGGTAAAGAGCAATGAAACAATTGCTTAAAATCGGCTTAGTTACCTATATTGGTAAGTTGTCTGTATTAGCATACAGGAAAGATATTAAATCAAACCAAGTCTAGCATAGTCAAGGTGAATGCTTATTGGTAGTAGCTTTATCGATCTGATATGATTACGTCACCACTACAGTACTTTCAACTGCACTGTACATTACTGACTTAGTGAAATTTTTACTTAGCGTTATTTAGGTTTGTCTGTTGACGCCACGGGGAATGCTTCCAGGTTCTTTTAAAAAACCTTAGGAATTTGACTTGCAACAAAAAGGCAAAGTTACAACAAAAGCCTTACTTTTCTTTTTCCAAATAATAAATACCTAAGCTTTACATATATTTTTTAGGATTTATTTGGTTCCGATTGTCGAGATTAAATTGTACTTTATTTTGGAAGAGATAATTTGAATAGTCATCACTTAGAATATAAAAGGATAGTTTTAAAAACACTAAACACAGTGACAAAGACCAGTGAAATTATTCATAGGAAGTGAAGATATCAAGTATCAATTGAAACTTTAATTAATTGGTTAACTGGCCTATCCTATAATTATTTACCTGTTTAACATTGTATCCAGCCTTAGCACTGGTTTCGATAAACATCACATTAAGCTCCTTAGCCTTGCGGTCGCCGTCTTCGGTGGACACCTGGCGCTTATCCGACAAGTCCGTCTTGTTGCCCACCAACATGATGATCACGTCGGAGCCACGCTCTGTGCGCACGTCGTCGATCCATTTAGACGTTTGGTGGAACGAATTTGCATCTATAAAAGAAAATAATATTTGTTGAAGGCAGATTATGGAACTTTAAAATAGTTTAGGCAATATCTTAAACAAGTATCACAGAAAATGATATTTTTTAACCGACTTCAAAAAAATGGAGGAGGTTTCTCAATTCGACCGTATATTTTTTTTTATATATATTCGCGGATAACTTTGTCGTTTATGAACCGATTTTGATGATTCTTTTTTTAATGGAAAGGAGATATCCCAACGGTGGTACCATGATAAGGACACTAAGAGCTGATGAGTGCATCCAAGAGAAATCGAGTCAAACCTTGAAGTCGGTTGTATTTTTGTTTAAATTTTACTTGTTGTAAATAATCAGGACCCATAAACTGGCAAAACTTTTATTTAATATATATATAATTAAAATAGTGATTTTGTAACGTAGCAGTAATTAAATCAGGCTACGTAATAAGATTTTACAGGGAAAAATGAACCCAAGCTTCGTACAATTTAATTAATTCTGTATAATAACCGTCTACTTCTTACATAGAGGCTGTATAAATAGATATTTTAATTTTATAAAAGGAAAATGAAATTTTTATGAAAAATGTTTATCTCCTTTCGTGTTCCCAAGATCCATAAGTCGCTAAATCTTGGATTTGGCTCATTAAGACAATTAGGGTTTCTAAAGAGTAGCATTTTTTTGTTTGTGGATTCATTTGGTTCCTCGTGGTTATCATTTATCCGTTGGGGGTGAAGGAAGGGATCTGTCAAACTTTTACCGATTAAATCCACCCGGTGCTCCCCTGCTTGCCAATGTCCTAATAAGCGACAATCACAATTCCACCACTCCCAACAGTTTTTTCACCCATCTCAACTAAGTATAGTCTAGGAGTAAATAACTTCGTAACTTATAATGTAACCCATAACAAAAGATAAGTAACTATTATAAGCCCTGAAGCTGGTTGAAAATTTATATTTAAGCAGTGTTACTTTACAATGATTACTTTTCAAATTTTGTTTGTTTAAACTCGTACTAGAGTAGTGATAGTTACGTCACCGATTTCTTTAGGAAACCTTATAAGTATCGACTAATAGCCAAGCGTTTCTTCATAGGAAGTGACGCCTAAGTGTATTATCTAATGTGTGTGGGTGAACATTTAAGTTAATATTACCAAAGTGAAGATCATATTCGTTAAAACGTACGAATTTCTGATACAATCTCGATAAGAAGTGTAGTAAAGTTGTTGAGATATTCCTTAGTTGATTTCACCGAAAAAAGTGATGTTATCCAAGCTCAAACTTCTTACTTTGGAGGATGGGGGCTTAAAGGGCAGTAACCCTATCGTGATCATTGCTTAAGTTTATATTACCGTAGCCTTAACCTCCCCTTCTTCTGACTCTTGGGGATAAGGGCTCAACAGGCAGCAATGTCGTTCTAAAGTTTATCGGAACCCAAACCTCCCCCCTCTCCTTCCTTGACTCGAAGAGAGGGAACTAGAGACATACGTGTCACTCTTGAGTAAAAGATTCCTATGAAAGTATGGCAACTGAACATCTGTATACAAATAAATAAAACTGGAGTGTCTGTTTGTAATATTAAAATGCTTTTTACTAAATACATATATATGTATACACGGTACAGGTACAAAAGCAACATTATTATTGTTTTATGTTGAAGCTTGTAAAATGTGTGTGTCCAATAAATGTTTCATTCATTCATTCATTTAATAAAAATTGTCTGTCTGTCTGTTTGTTCCGGGTAATCTCTGGAACGGCTGGACCGATTTTGACGGGACTTTAAGTGGCAGGTAGCTGATGATCTGAGGAGTAACCTACTTTTTTTAGACTAGCTTCGTCCCACGGCGCTACTCGCGGTATGACAATAACCGCGGGTAACACCGCGGGCTTCAGCTAGTATGCCATAAAACTAGAGACTCTATCATAGAAACAGTTTTAAAGAAAAACTACTCAAGTTCATGTGAACATTAGCAGAGTACTGTACTTAAACCACGTTCAGTTATAATATAGCTTATGAGAGTCTATTGTTAACTAAGTTAGAACCGTTAAAGGTCCCCACCGGTCAATGGCATTTGTACCGGAAACTAGATGTAAAACTCATTTAGCGAGCTTGTTTATACAACGAAGAAATGCGTGAACGCAGTTCCTTACAATTTTATCGCTTACGTCCAATGCCTTTACGAGCAATTAGACGCGTTTATAGCTTTGATCTAGACTTTTCTCTCGTTAAATCTTTATAACAATCCTTGAGCTTTTTTTCCTATTGTTTTTACCCGACTACGGCAAAGCCAAAGGAGGGTTATGATTTTGACAGGCTATGTATGTATGTATGTATGTATGTATGTTCATTTGTTCCCTCCTAGCTCCTTAACTACTCATTTGATTTGGACAAATGAGGTGTCTCTAGAAGCGTCATGATCGTCTTCTGGTTATAGGCTATATGACGTGTCACTGAATCTAATGTGGCGCCCTCTAGCCGACATAAAGTACTGTATTAAAAAATAAATTTGAGATAAATATGCCGTGTTTGGTATCATTGGAAAGGGCGTTACTTGTACATTTCAAAAATATATATATTATTATCATTTGTTCGTGACTTTGTCCGTATTTATTCGAAAAGTGTGATATTTCTATGGTATGCTTATTTGTTCCCTCATTCTTTCTAAACTAGTCAGAATAAGACAAATGGGGTATCGTTAAAAGCGTCTTGATTGCCCGCTGATAATAGACTATATGACGTGTCTCTGAATTTAATGTGGCGCCCTCTAGCCGACGTAAAGTAGTGTATTAAAAAATAAATATGAGAGAAATATGCCGTGTTTGGTATCATACGAAAGGGCGTTACTTGTAGATTTCAAATATATATATATTATTAGCATTTTCTCGTGACTTTGTCCGTATTTATTCGATAATTGTGATATTTCTGTGGTATCTATTTAAAATATACTTTGCAAAGAAATTAGTATTATAGAGGCACCAAAACATTTTAAATAAAAAAAAGTAAAAACTAAAACCCAACTACGACAAAAAACGACGCTGAAAAAGTATGAAACAAGTTTCAAAAGCCGTAGTCACGCGTTGTTAAAGTGATATGGAATATGGTACATTAATAAGTTTCAAAAGCCGTAGTCCATGTAATGTAATGTACCATATGGTACATATCAGTTTAACAACGCGTGACTACGGCTTTTGAAACTTGTTTCATACTTTTTCAGCGTCGTTTTTTTTGTATTATTAACAGTCATGGCGCGTTTTTTTTCACTTGACCGTTCAAGACCCGATTCATATTCATACATATTAAGTCTTGTTTTGGGTTTATTTCATGACTAATATAGCTGTGGGGGTCAAATAAATGTACGGTTTTTGCTAGTCAGTCTGTGATTATCGATAACAACTTTTAAACTTTCGCGTTCCATTATATATTAACAATTATTTTTACGGGAATTAACGCGATCACTTATTAAAAGGTATTACATACCTCTGATGTGCCTGACGTTTCGACCACTGGCCATGTTCACAGGCTGACTAGCTCAGCGGGGCACGCCATCCGTTCGTCGAATCCGTGAAGTAGAAGGTTCTTCGTCCACTCGCACATTTTCGATGTTATTGATAAATTTGTTACGCCATACCGTCACATACCACACTAATAGTGTCCATATTTCGTAAGCAAACCGATGTGTTCCTATTCTGGTGTTTATCCGACTGCAAGCAAGGTGGTATGTTTTTTAATACTGGATTCCACGCTGTTAATAATTTAAAACCATCTTCCCGGTTGAAAGTTTTATGTTTTTTAATCTCAATCGCTTCACGTACAACTCTTGAGTAAAAGTGACGTTCGGTGGAGGGGACTTGCGTGTGGTGAAATTCAATCCAGTGGTTGATATCTGCATCGAGTACATGTTCTGCAATTGCTGATTTGCTCGTCTGTCGGTTCTTCACAGCAGCGATATTTTCTTTGACCTTTTCAGCAATAGTCCGCTTCATTTGGCCTATATACAAACTTCCGCAGCTGCAGTCTACTTTATAGACACCCGGAGTTTGTAGTGGCAATACGAGTATATCCTTCGGTGTGCCGACGATGTTGTGAACCTTTATACCTGATGTATACTGTCGGAATTGAGTATTTCCTTAACACGGACCCGATCTTATCCGTAACTCCCTTGGCATAAGGCATATAAGCTGGTTGCCTGTTCCCTTCTGGATACTTGCGTCTTATTTTTGGTTGCTTGTCCTCTATTCACTTGATATCCGTATCCTTTGAGTACCTCCTGAACATGTTCTAGCTCCCGTTCTAAATGTTCAGGGTCACAGAGATCGTAAGCTCTGTTCTTGAGTGTTAATAAGTGATAGCGTTAATTCCCGTAAAATAATTGTTGATATATCGATAATAGCCTTATACAAGTGCAAATTACTACATTTACACTTCTGGAGATCCTGCTAATCACCTTAAACAAAGTGTCGTGGTACAAAAATCTAGTAGGTTTTGAAAGCTGTGTATAGTATATACTATATACTATAATAAATACCTCCACTGTATGTCTACCACATAAACAACCGTTAGATGTCAGCTCATCAGCTGCGTATAATTTATTTTATGTTCATCTGCCTATCCCAGTCCATTGCTGGACATGGGCCTCTCCAGTTACACGCCACTTGGTTCGAACCTCGATTTTTTTTGGTCACCTTAACACAACTCATGTGTTCCCCCTCAAACGTGTACGTAATCTTAGATTAGAATGAAAAATATCATAATAAATTGTATAGTTATAAAATCCACTTAGTGCCACCACAAGTTCCTCGATACAAATACGTATTAGACAAATAATAATCGACCAATTTAAATTCAGACGCATTTGTTAAAAATGGCAAGCAAAAATATCTATTATTTGATCCTCAAAGTTTTGAAAATGTAATAGCCTTGCATATATACTAAACAGACGTTATATAGAATTGAATATTTAAATACATAACGCTAATGATATGTACCTATATTACGAAATATGTTCTGATTGTTTAAGTCAAGAATACGATGATGGCACAATTGTTTTCGCGTTAATCGAGCGTATAATATAAATTTAATAGAACCCTGACAATATTGCTGATGAAGTCACTGTACACTTTTTCATCATTCGCTGTGTGACACAAACGACAATTAAGCTCCTTTAGATAAAGGATTACAGTGGAAATTAAACGTTATCAAAATTTCACTTCGTCTACGATTAAATACTTCTTAGATAACCTCACAATTTTATGATACATATACAATTATATACCGATATCGAAACCTTGAAATATGAAACTATTGTGCGAGTCGGTGGAGGTAATTTCCAATCGATAATAAGTTACTTACATGTTGTACTTATTTGTAACTTAGCAATAGTGAATTATGTATTGATTCATGTTTAATTACCCAGCAATAGCCAGGTGGTAATTTATCTTATTTTCTGGATAACTTAATGCAGAAACGCCCGAGTAAATTCCGTTTCTACGGTGAAATATCAAATTAGGCTTATTTATGGATCTAGTATTTATTTCTCGAGTATTTATTTATTTATTTACAGGTTTACCTACAGTTGTTACACATTAGATTAGATTATAAAATATACCTAGAAGTACAACATCAATCGGCAAACACAACATTGAAAACATTCTGGTTCTAGTATAAACAAATGTAAGACAATATTTTGGTGTTTTGATACAAACTTCGTTAAAATTGATAGTATAGGAGCAAACAAGAACATGTGCCATCTAATAATAGTATTAGTAACTATCACTACCTGACCTGAATTTAAAGACACAAGTGCGAAGAGTTTAAGCGAAAATTAGGGGATTAGTCCTCCAGTAACCTCATCCACTGGGAAAAAAGCAACGAAACAAATTCGCGAAGAGGGGCTCGTGGTTCAGCAGTAAATCTATGCATTGCAATTTAGCCAGGCCAGTCTTTTATGGGTGACTATTCTTGACATATCGAAAGCCCTCCGTGCTTCGGAGAGCACATTAAACCGTCGGTTTCGGTACGAACAAATTTGTCAGTTGTCTACAGTTCTAGAAAGTCCAACAACGGTCTTGACTTTCGATATCTAATAGGTACTTGGGTTGTGAAGGTATGATGGCAGTCGCTCTACGTAAAAAGTCGAAGTTCTGCCGTATTAAAGCAGTATTAAGCTAAAAGCCAAAACCAAACAAATTTTGGAAAAATGGCTCGGAGAAACAAAAATGTTTTCGTTGAGGCCATGGCATGGTCTTACTACAACTACGGTCGAGTTGATTCACGTGTGTCGAAGAATGGCTCTACTATTTTTCAAGATTTATATCGTTTTATTAGAGTACTAGCTGACCCACGCAACCTCGTTTGCGTCTTATATTGCCCGTAGCGTGAAAATTTCCCCCGTTTTTGAAACATTCTTCATTGTTGCTCCGCTCCTATTAGTAGTAGCGTGATGATATGTACCCTATAGCCTTCCTCGATAAATGGGCTATCTAACACTGAAATAATTTTTCAAATCGGACCAGCGGTTCCTGAGATTAGCGTGTTCAAACAAACAAACAAACAAACAAACAAACTCTTCAGCTTTATATATTAGTATAGATAGATACACAATTTACGTAGTCCAATCTAAATAAAAAATAACGTAAGTATTACAGTACAGTCGGGTCGTATATCATGCAGTCATATAAAGTCTAGAACTGTGGGCCAAGGTCCAGGACAAACCCCGCATACTGCAAATATTTGTCAGAGATAGACGCGTCTCTCATTGCTAATATTGGTCCTTTAGCTCACAACATAAAGACTATATTTGCTTGTAAATCGTTTAGGGGTGACTGATTTAATTAAAAATTTCAAATTGTTCTTCGACCGTTATAGAATTTCAATGTGAACTGTGTACATTGGTTACACATAAAATGGACGAATTTAACATAAAAAAAACGAACGATAAAATATTTCAATTTACGAGTTATGAGCTTATTTTACGACTAAGACGAAAAATAAATAAAAATAGTAAGTTAATCAAATAAATAACACTTCTTCTACACAGGGTCATTTTAATAAAACTGCGTATTACTTTTACAACAGTGATACTTAGCAAAATAAACATTAATATAATTAGTATCGATTGTATGCGTTTATCTCTAGATAGAAAGGTATTTGTATTTTTATCATTTTCATATAATCAACATTCATCGACACGTGTAATATTAGTTTCTAACTGACTTTAGAAAGAGAGGTTCACAATACGGTTTTATATTTTTTAAATATTCGTTACCTCAAATCTCCGTCATTTATGAATTGATTTAGAAAATATTTTATTTGGGAGAACTAAAGTTAATACTATTCCATTTAATTAAACCCTAAAATAGAAAATTAAGAAATGAAGAATACGGTTTAATAATTTATCATTGTTGTAGATGGACAAGCACTGCTAAGAGAAGTAGAAACTAACCCTATATATCATTAAGTCTCAGTAACCTCAACGCTGACGGTGGCTATATTGGCATACTTTCAAGCAGATCGTCTTTTTAAGTGAAGTACCTACAACCGTTGTAATCGCCTTTTTCAGTTTCAGGTTACACAAACGCCTTAGGAATCTATACTAATATATAAAGCTGAAGAGTTTGTTTGTTTGTTTGAACACGCTAATCACAGGAACCTCTATTCCGATTTGAAAAATTCTTTCTGTGTTGGATAGTACATTTATCGACGAAGGCTATAGGCTATATATCATCACGCTAAGATGAATAGGGGCAGAGCACCAATGAAAAATGTTTCAAAAACGGGGGAAAATTATCACGCTACGGGCAATAGGAGACGCAAACGAGGTTGCGTGGGTCAGCTAGTTAATTATAAACTAGGTGTGCACAGTATGCACAGCATAATGGAGCATAATTTAATGCACAAACGCCTTGCCAAATCAATATAATTAATAAGTAAACTAAAATCTTTGTATGCTTTTTTACGAACATTCTGCTAACAGAGGAGTATGAAATTTGGCACCGTTAAAGTTAGTTATACGGTGGAGATATTAGTTATATGGAAGAGATATTAGTTATATGGAGGAGAAGTTCAGAAAGTAAAAAAAAAGAGGTATAGTCGAATTTCAACCGCTGGGCAACTAGTTACTTTTAATAAGTCTTGGTACATACCAGTATGTAATTGAAATGTAACATAACATTGTAACTCTAACATAACGAGTGAGTGATGTAAATTGCTTGTGGTTTGAAATGTATTCCAAATGTCAATGTCAAGAGCATGTTATACCAGTGCGTGTAACATTGTTGTGGAAGGTTATGGACTCATTTAACTGGCTGTAACTTGATGCGTCTATTACCCGTGGTATGTTATTACCGTTGTGATTAAACAATGAGTAACGAACAAAGAATCAGAATATCTTGAGATCATGCAAGCTCATAGCGTTGTTTTAAAATATTTCTATTTTAAGCATTTATCGTGGTACGTACATGGTAGGATATTGTTCGCTATTTCATTGGTTTAAATTTTGTTCTATTTTTTAAGCCTCCAGCCATAAACCTCCCTTTTTGAAGTCGGTTAATTAGGAATATTTTCTGTAAGAAGTTTTTCTATTTAGAATTAGTCACTATCGTGTATTAAAATCAAAACTGAAGGTCTAGAAAATGTTAACATTTATGTGGCTAAAAGGTATGACAATATTTGGTTCGACACACATACATTGGCGCAGAATTACATCCATCAGCCAGTGGTACCATGTGAAAATTTGGTGTGTAAAAAACATTTCAATTTCTCACACACTTCCAAGTTCCACTAATGGACTTTCAAGCCGATGGGTTGGGGTCAATAACCGTAGTAAAGTTTCTGTTTTATGTCACTGCTATGGCACTCAGGATGTACATTATTGATTTCTACAGCTTATAACTTGCTACGAGTACCTACCTACCTATACCTATGCAAATAAACACGCTTAATAGTATAAGTATTAGTAAGGTTTTAGATGTTTTGATTTATTTTATACCCAGTACTACTTTAACTGTTTTTGTATATAGACTTTACGCACTAAAATAGATAACGGAAGACAAGTGTAAAACATTACCTTTTCTCCTTCACATATTAACTTTGAGTATTCAACAGGCCTGGTGGAGTGATGATTTACGCAAGATGGATATGGCAGGAGCTGGAGCTATGTTCAGCAGTTGACAACGATAGGCTGACATTAATGATAATTACAAATATTAAACTAATACCTTTAAAACGAGGAGCATTTCCTGTATGCATGTATATAATCTGAATCTCGGAAAGGGTTTTCGGGAATTTTCTTGAAATTAAAATATGCAAGGGAAGTGAAAAAAACGACCTAGCTAGGATTCATCTTTAGAAAATTTTCCAACAAAAAAATATCGAGCAAAGCGGTCATCCAGGTGCTGTATATACAATATCCTAGTATTTCATTAGCCTGGTCAGGTACCATCATCACCTGGACGTAATATTCCTTATTTTGCCTCGTAAGAATATCATAACGTATTCCTTCACAAAAACAATTTTAATACAAAAGTATATATAAATGTACAATAAACGAATATTAATATATTTTATAACCTTGTTTCTTTATATTAATATTTATTTTGTATTTGAGAACTATGATACAAATTCAACGTAATTGTAAAACTTACCCAAATTATTTATTAAAAGCGCGGTTTTAAATGAAACTTATAACTTTATTATTTAAAAAATGCAAATATGTAGTATCTAATTTTTCGTATTCTATTATTCATATTTTGCATAAAATCATGATACTTTCTAAGTCTCAGTCTACACTTAGTCTAAGTTTAGTATTTAATTGAAATGTCAGAACAATAAAATTGTTTAGTAGACATTATGAACTATAAAGAAACCATTTAATTTTTAACAAATGTTACAAATAGGTTAGGTTAGACAGTAGTTATCGTGGTCCGGATGTGTTAATAACAGCAGTTCCCGGATCCCTCCCGTCTCAAGCACAGAGTGGCACACCGTGTGGTTTTAGTCGGTTCGATTCCGACACACCGCTCCGCCGCAAACCCAGGCGGGGTGGCGGCCCGAGGGCGTTTCCACACGTTAAAAAAAAAGACAATAGTTATCGTATGGGAGCGAAGGAAAACAAAGAGAAGGAAACCTTGATATAAACCGAATACCAGCCCATCAGTATGGTATAGCGGACCAAAAATTTCGTTTGTGAGAAGAGGCCTGTGTTCAGCCGTGGACGGTTAAAGGCGAGGATGATGATGGGAAGGCAGGGTGTTGCAAACAAGCAGAGTGGATAATAAATGCGTTTCTGACCTTTGATCTTCCTTCTTATAGATAATCAGATGGAGGGGATGGTTTAGGCAATCGCTCTCATTATGTTAAAAGAAACTAAAGAATTTCTTAATAGCGGTATTCTCCAGTGGAGTCAAAAAGACAATAATTTCTTAAGAAACCATGCTCTTAAAAATTGGCAAACACCAGAATCACAGCATAGAGGTTCATTAAGTAGTGCTGACAACCTATATTACCGTTAATAGCATGGTACAACAATACCATGGTTAATAGCAATTGAAATACGTAAAATTTTAAATAATTTTTCGGTCTTTTTATCGTAAACTTTTTGACTGCAATACGTCAAATGCATTCATGAAATCGGTCTTTTTCGTTTAATTTGTTATTCGTATAAATATACGCACTTATTAATTTTTGTCTAATATCACTATGATTATTTTTTTTTAATTGGATGTATGGTTTATCTCGAGTAGCCAAATAGAAATATTAAAATCGTTAGATTTAAAGAAATGTACGAATAGAAATTAAACAAAAATATACAAAATAAGTTGAGAGTTGCGTACAACCACGATTTATGAAACTATTTCTTAATTAGACAATACTATTTTACAACTAATTAGAAAAGTAATTAGACGCCTATCATTACGATGTTTCATTTATAATATTAGCTATATGCAATAAAACATTTGGTCGAAAGGTAATTTTACAAAAATAATAGTTTTGTAAGTTCTATGATGTACTACTTATGTTCAATTGAATTATATTATATGTTTCCCATATGAGGCATGGAAAGAGGTTTTATGTTAAGCTGATACAAAACATCATCATCCCCACTTAACCCATAACTGGGGGAAAGGGTAGGGTCTCAGAGGGCAGCAACACATTCGTAAACCTAGTATAGCTTCAAAGTACACTTCAAAAAAATCTCCAAACGGAGTTAAATATTATACTTATTGAAGGAATTTTTATATTATCCTTACTTATTTTAATTTAATTTAGAAATATCATTAAAAGATATCGTTAATCCTCATGCTATCACCATCCCTGTTATTTCTATAGTCACAGAATGAGACAACATCATTTTATAATTTCAGCAACGATTGAATTAAACATCCGACCATAAACGTATTATTTCTTTTTTTAAGGTGTATCAGCCTGACATAAAACCTCTTTCCATCGTCTGTACGAGACACGTAACATATACCAGAGTTATTTTTTTCAGACGAGAGCGAGGCCCCCGGGTCTAAGATATCGTTACCGCGGGATTCAATTCTCATAATACAGTTGGACGGGCACAATATTTTATGTAATATAAGTTGCACGAACAAAAGTTTTATACTCCGCATTATTTACGGTACAGAGTTTTTAAATATGAGGATTATCTGGAGTAAACTTTAAATCTATACAAATAAATAAAATTGGAGTGTCTGTTTGTAATATTGAAATAACCGATTTTTACTTAATGCATATGTATGTATACACGATACATATACCAAAAATGTAGTTAAAAAAATTTTAGTCTGTTTGTCTGTCTGTTTGTTCCGGGTAATCTCTGGACGGCTGGACGGATTTTGACGGGACTTTCACTGGCAGGTAGCTGATGATCCGGGAGTAACTTAGGCTACTTTTTTTAGACTAACTTTGTCCCGCGGCGTTACTCGCGGTACAACAATAACCGTGGGTAACACCGCGGGGTTCAGCTAGTATTTACTAAAGATCTATTCAGAATTCAGATTATTTCAGTAGAGCATTCTTTTATTGAACATCTCGACGAGCTACATTTGACATAGCTTCGTACTGCATAAAATGTACAAAATGAGGATACAATTTTTAACTTGCTGTCATGATTTATATCTTGGGTTTCTTTGACGGTAAATATACAATTCATTTTCAGTGAAGATGTTGGAATTAATATGAAAAATACTCCAATAATAATCAGAAGATTATAGAACACATCAACACATATCACAACGCTTCATCAACTTTAGTCTTCTTCGTTTTATGTATCTACATGTATCATATATTTTTAATACAATTTAATAAACAATGAGATGAGCACAATTAATAATTAGTAGTACTTACTAGTTATATCATATACAACAACAGCTACAGTAGAGTCCCTGATGTAGGAAGGTATGAGAGATCGGAAGCGCTCCTGACCTGCGGTGTCCCACAGCTGTAGTCGAACCGTGCGGTCTTCTAGGTACATTGTCTTCGACAGAAAGTCGATGCCGATTGTTGCCTGCGAAATAAAGACAATGTCTTAATACGGAGATACATTAGAACAACTAAGCTTGTAAGCTTATTTTTGTGAGTTGAATCGGAGGGAGCCTGAAATAACATGGTCCAGGCCCTCCCCTTTACAGGATGCCTGAGGCCTGCATTCTAGGTAGTGTAAACACCACATGCTCTTGGTTCTTACGTCTCCGAGAAGCCAGATATTCAACAAACCTCAACAACAAACTCTTTAAACTTTATAGGTAGGTAGAGCCACGCTGCCGCCATGGTGTCAGTCACTATGCTGCATTGTGGCATTCGCAATGAATATGGTGACCACCACTCTTGGATTACTATGCTTTCCATCAGGCAAAGTCAAGTCACTGGGCAGGCGCATACACAAAAAAAATTGAATAAGTAAAATTTCTATACATAATGATGCTGTAATAAATACAAAGCAAAAAATTAGGTATATCATTATTAAAATTTATATCTGTTTAAAAAAATTCTGTATATTTTATTTTCCAGTCGAGATTTTCACGCAAATAACGAACGTGATCTTCAAGTGTTACAATTATAGGATGTTTTTCCTGTTTCTCAAGAAAAGGTACAAACCAATCTGAAATATAAGTTTGGAAGTGATATCGAAAAACTAAAAAGGAGGTAAATTGAATAACTCTTGTGTAACAATATAATACTGGTTAAATGTATAATCTAATAGCTAACCCACGTAACTACGTCTGCGCTTCTTTGTAATTATGCTCGGCTCCTATTGGTGGATGGTGCACAAACTGACGCCTGTAATTCTAGAAACACGAGAGAGGTGCAACCCTTTATGTGCTGTCCCTTTTCCTCATATCCGGTACTCCATAACCTCAGTAACATTTGTGAAAAGAAGAATTACTTAGCACGACTTTTATGTGCAGTTATAGTGCCTAACATTTCGGTCGACCCGGCCCGTGTGTCACCACATTTAGGGTTCCCACTTCCCACACGTAACTGCGATACGATGCGGCGTGAAGTTCTTGAGGCGCATTCGTGTGAGCTCGCAGTTATTTGCGATGCGTCGCGAATACGCAGTTATGTGTTGATGGGAGCCTTTATTGCATTACTGATAGAACACTGAATGCATACAAAGGTCAATCGGATATTTCGATGCACTGGCATTTTAACCCTCGAAAGGTTGAAGTAGTACAAAGCGTAACGGACAGAGTTACTTTTGAATTTATAATATTAAGTATGGATAATATCTTTAAATAGATTCTATGTGAACATTCAAGTTATAAAATCTCTCCTGTTTACTTACATTTAAGGTTAACTTGGTAAATACATTTTTACGTAACAGCTATTATTTATAATATTGTATTAATAACCTTGGCAACACCCGGAAAGGCACTCTTTTTTCTACAAGCTACTCGTATGATCAACACTATATCTTTGCGTTAGTAACAGTTCAGAAATTTTTTTAGGAACTACTGGCTTGTATAATGCCTCAGAATAGTTTATGCGAAAGAATTAGTCTTTTAGAGAGAAGCAGAATGAAGGGAGAAAGTTTGCTGTATGTTTTCGATCCTCAACCAATTCATTGTCATATCAGCGAGATGCAATCCGGAAATTTTTTGGAACTTTTACGCACAGTGTACGTCAGAACAATTTTTTATCACCTGGAAAGTTTATTTTGTAAAATATGTTTTGTGTGAACTTTTACTAGAAAGTAATTCCAGAGAAAAATTCACGCTACTGTTACATAGTAGTTAAAAAATAATGTCTTTTTAAACAACCGTGAGAAAATGTAACATATTCATAACATGTTCTATCAATAATTGCTTGAAGAAACATGTGAATAGACGATTTGACTTATAATAAGCAATGCTGTTTTCTACGTCGTAATTGTATTAGAATACGCTGTTAATTAAATAATACGGAACGAAACAATGTATATGAAACTATTAAATTAGTGTACACTTTTAGGAAGAGTTATAATAAGGCCAGATAGATCAGGAAGGCTATAAACATATTGTTGAATATTTCAAGAACAATTAAAAATATATTATAGTACTGAAACTGAAATTTAATTATTCTTTTTGACTTGATCGTATGAAGAAATATTAAGAACCAGCTGAGCCCCGTGTTGTTACCGCGGTGCTAAGCTAGTCTAAAAATAATTGCCTAAGTTACACCTCAATATTCCTTATATCATCAGCCACCTATCAGTGAACATCCCGTCAAAATCGGTCCAGCCGTTCTAGAGATTAGCCGGAACAGACAGACAGATGAAAAATTTAAAAATTGCTTTTTTTTATGAAAGTATCGTAATAATTTTGGATAGTTTACTTACAAGTAACACACCTAATCCTCTACCTGAATGGTTAAAAATATCATTTAAACAATCATGCACAAAATAGCACCCACTCACTTTCACATTACACGCATACATGCAGTAACACACACATACAAATGTCTGCATTCATATACCTACATATAAATATATACAATATATATTTATATACCTACATGGAATACATACACAGACTAAATTTAATATACTAAAAAGAAAACAGAAGAAAAGCATAATGACATCATCAGGTTTATGAAAAAAACTCGAGAGGTGTCAAGGGACACCCGGATGGAACGAAGTTCACTGTCAGAATTCATTATTTTTATTATTTTTTATTATTTATTATGTACAAAAACCCTGTATATACTCAACAAACATAATCGTCGCGACACGACACTGTTTAATGCGAAATAGAAATGAAAATGTCTGGCTTGCTTTCTGTAAGAGAGAGAGAGAGAGAGAGAGACAGAGAAAAATGCGCACGCCGCACGGCTTACAATCGCTTACTGTAGCAAAAAGTGTCATGACAACTTTTCGTAAGAATTTTTGTGTCGTGATAAGTTTTCGTAAGAATTTTTGTGTCGTGACAACTTTTCGTAAGTTTTTTTTTGTTGTGACAACTTTTCGTAAGAATTTTTTCCGTCTAGCCCCCTTTCACAACGCGCTATAAGGAACTTCGTTCCAATAGGCAAAATTTTTGCTTGTCCAATTGTGTCAGGCAAGTGGTTCCAAAGTCTTGCATACTAAAAGACTGGTCTGCAAACGATATTGAATGTTTTGGCATTTTCAGAGTTAAATTCTCAGATGACCGTAGGCCCCTGCAATGTGTGTTCGTTCTTATAGAGGTGTATGAGGATGAAATAAAACACTGTATAGAAGTGAAAAGATATGTAGATTCCGGCAAAAGTAGTCACCGGAGCTTATAACGAACCTCAGAAATATGATCATACCAGCCGACCCACGATACCTCGTTTGCGTTTCCTATTGCCCCTAGCGTGATAATTTTCCCCCGTTTTAGTAACATTATAATGGTCCATACTCCATTGGTGCTCAGCTCCTGTCGGCCTTGGCGTGATTATATATAGCCTATAGCCTTCCTCGATAAATGGGCTATCTAACACTGAAAGATTTTTTCAAATCGGACCAGTAGTTCCTGAAATTAGCGCGTTCAAACAAACAAACTAAAACAACATACTAACCACGGTACCCGATAATCTAAGTTGCTGCTTATATAAACAGTTATCGACCAGTAAAAGTCTCGTCAAAATCGATTCTCAGTCGTTCTAGAGATTAGCCGGAACAAACAGTCAGACAAAACAAATTTTAAAGATGATATTTTTTAATAAATATCAGTTATAATATCACTAGCCGACCCACGCAACCTCGTTTGCGCCTTATATTGCCCGTAGCGTGAAAATTTCCCCCGTTTTTCAAACATTCTTCATTGTTGCTCCGCTCCTATTAGTAGTAGCATGATGATATATAGCCTTCCTCGATAAATGGACTATCTAACACCGAAAGAATTTTTCAAATCGGTTCAGCGGTTCCTGAGATTAGCGTGTTCAAACAAACAAACAAACTCTTCAGCTTTATATATTAGTATAGATAATATTATGAATTTAGTGAAAAGTTGTATTTGAAGTTACAAACATACTACTTTGTTGCATATTTAATTTATTTGTACAGATGAAAAGAACTGAGTTGTGTATGTTGAGTCCAATCAAATCATCTTTTCTGCTAAATTTCTGATAAATTTCCGGCCGTAATCAACAATTCAACACGTTATCAAGGATGGTATTGATAAGATCTAAACCAAAGTCAGATCTTATCAGATAATAAAATTGTTATCTTTAATAAGATCAGATCTTTAAATATTATGATAAGTACTACTGTTCAGTTCACTATTTACCTTCTGGCTAAAACACAAAGAAATAGTTAATCTCTGTTAAATTCGATCACCAATACTAAGTTTTAAACTTTCGCGTTTCATGATATATTAACAATTATTTTTACGGGAATTATGTAATACCTTTTAATAAGTGATTGCATTAATTCCCGTAAAAATAATTGTTAATCGTATCACCAACTCGAGGCTATTGTACTAATGACTATATTTAAACCCTCTAGTTTCTAGTTTGGACTCCGCCAATAGCAGATTTTCTGTTGACCAATAAGCCAATAAATAGACCCTTAAACAAAATCACGTGTTATTTAGTCATCAATTCTTCATCCGATTACTAGGAGCAGTGATAATGGATCACAATTTATTTCAATTATTATGTTATTCTAAATTGTACTTAATGTAGATGCTAATAAGATACGCAACCTACTTTATGGTTTGTTTATCATGTTATTCCATACTATGTTGTGTACAACGACAATGAAATAGTTTTAAGTCGTAGGCCAATCACAGATTTGGGCCTATCGAGATCAGCTTGGGCAGATAATGGAATGCTGGTATTTTGAGATTAGGTCGATTATGTCATGATTTCCCCACTCAAAGTTCGGAAGATTGATGAGATATGTAATGATTCGCCCAACCCACTTGACTGAGTGACCGACTGAGCGCTTAAAAAGTACCTAGTTACTATGGTGGCGGTGTTCGTTATCAGTTATTTTATTTTCGGGCAATTATATACGCATGTCATATTCTAGTCTTGTAGTAATAGAAATATGTTTCATACAAGTTATATTTGGTGCACTAATAGCAAACTATTGTTGCATGGAAACAGAAAAAAAATACCAGCGCTTGTTATTACATGATAAATCGAGTTTGTTTATAGATGATGTTAGAAGAACGGTAGAATAGAATCAACTTTATTGTATAGCAATTGATATAGTACAACGAACGTACAGTAAACGGTACAACTATTAAATATGCTGATGATAATAACACTAATACCTTTGGCTTTAAACATGCAATTCTTGTTTATATAATCAGAATCTCGGAAAGGGCTCCAACGTTTCATAAATTTAGTATGCAAGCTAGATCTTGCTAGGACTAATTTTTATAAAATTTATCCATAAAAAACAAGCAAAGCTCGGTCATCCAGCTACTGTTACATGTTTTTTAATGTATGGCTCTTGCCAAAATGACTCTACTCTGTCTGATGGGAAGCATAAGTAGAATCCAAGAGTGGTGGTCACCATACTCGTTGCGAATGCAGACAATGCAGAATGGCGGCCTAGTGATGCTTCTGCATCATTGGGCCTCCGGTCTCGCACTCACCAACGAAACACGACAGCACGAACGCTGTCATTTTACGTTGATTTTCTGTGCGAGGGTAGTACAGCTCCGGTCGAGCCGGCCCGTTCGTGCTGAAATAAGCGTGGCTCTACTACCTTATATTGAAATATGTTAACTTTTGTAGTGCTGCATCGTTTAAAAGCACTAAAAATAAATGTGATCTTGTAGTATAAATTAAAGTATCGTCGCTGTATGCCGCCAGGTATAAAAGAAGTTAGTTTTGAATGAGATTTACTAGGAAATGTAGATAGCGTCGATAAGTTTTTAGTTTATTATATATTATATATATATATCATCTTTTTAAAGAAAATTTCTTAAATAAGAATATAAGTTGTTTAGTAAAACCAAAACCGGAATAGCTCTCTTCGCTTCCTGAATATTATTTCCCTTTTTATAGAAATAAGATTACTTAAAACATAGAACCGACACGGTAGAGTCCGTCAGAAGAGTCGGTATATATTAAAATTGTATTCAACGACTCGCTTGTCCACTAAAGTGTAGGGAATTACAGAAATTTTCCAGATGTCCTTTGAAAAATGAATGCGGTCATTAGATCATGTCTGCTTACCTTCAACTGCAAATTTGATTAGAAACGATTAAAATGTTCGACAACAATCACTATATTAACAAATTGAACTTTACAAAGAATATCGAGATATTCAGAGTCTGAATGATCATCTGACCCGTCTTTATTAGGCCCAAGAATACTTTGGGGCGGTTACTAGTTCAACCGATTTCACCTGAATATCAGTTTTTTCACGGAGCAATCGGCATCGGACCTCCGCAACCCTGAGAGCGAACTGAATTCGAAAATTGAACTAGTTGTCAGTATATTTGATGGCACTGACTTCCAAGAAAAATCCAATAACACTTTTGGCCCGAGTCTGGGTAAACTTAGTTCATATTTAATCATTAACTGACCTATTGATCTAGGCGGTTAGTGACCCTGGCTGTTTAAGCCATAGGTCGTGTGAATTCGATTACCTTCCATGACAAATATTTGTAATATTTATGTATTTATAAACACAAGTAAGGCTATCAGTAGTGTGGATACTATAGTGTCCATAGTACAGAACAGACTCTGCCTACTTTAGAATCAGAATGCGCTGTGTGGTATAAGAAGTCTCAAAGTAACTATTATTATTCGTGAAGTACGCATAACACAAGTATTAGAAAACGAAAGTAAATAGGTACCTATCCAATGTGGAATAGAAGTACCGTTACATCTGCTGACAATACAGAAGTGAACCAAGCATAACGATTCGTCTTATTTTATGACGAATGAAGAATGCTATGACATGCTCAGTGATTCCTAATCTGTACTTAGCTATTCGAACCATACCGTTTACCCTAACAAGTAGTATATCTGATGCATGTCAAATCTATGGGCGTCATTACATCAACTGCGGACCGAGCAAAGATACTAGAAGAATATAGAAATCATAAAAATAAAAGAAACTGTAAGTAACTTTCAGTTATCTATACGTAATATAAAGCTGAATAGTTTGTTGGTTTGATTTAATGCGCTAATCGCACGAACTACTGGTCCGATTTGAAAAGTTCTTTCAGTGTTAGATAGCTCATTTATTGAGGAAGGCTCTCCTACTATCCTACTAATATCATAACGCGAAAGTTTGCAAGTAAGGATGGTTGGATGGATGGATGTTTGTTTCTCTTTCACGCAAAAACTAACTTGGATGAAACTTTACAATAATATAGCTTATACATCAGAATAACACATAGGCTACTATTTGCCGCGATAACCGATTTACACGCTGGCGGAGCTGCAAGCAAAAACTAGTAGGCTATATATATTCACGCTAAGATCAATAGGAGCGGAGCACCAATAAAGAATGTTTAAAAAACGGGGGAAAATTATAGCGCTACGGCCAATAGGAGATGCAAATAAGGTTAAGTGGTCAGCCAGTATCTTATAAGATGATATGAAGTTAATAATGTCTTACAAATAAAACTGACACATATTTATGTATGTCCGATGTCTGGTGAAAAGTCCAAAACCTACGATGGTTATAGACTAGGTTTTACAATAAAACCAAAAATGCACAAAATAAAATTGGCACATAATTTTAGTTTTTTAATTACTAGCTACTAATTCTAGACCCAGCCGTCTACAAATGGGTGCAATATATTTTACTTATAAACCTGTCTTTGTTGATGAATATCGCATTGAAATCATTTGCGTTGTCCGCAACCCCTAAGCGTATAAAAAAGGAAAACAACTCTATTTGAGACTATGTATAGAATAAAAAAGTTGATATTACAGTAACACAAATAAAATATTTGAAATAACCCCTACACCACCATCGACAAAACGTTTGGCTGCAGAATAAAGGCGAGGTTACCATATCATGAAAGTATCATTGAAGTAACAGTACATCAAATTTCAAATCGATCGGAAGTCTATAAATTGGTGCAATACCTTCATAACTAAGAAACAAGCCCGATAATATTCGCAAATTATAACCGAGTAACATCTTGATCAAGTCGGCTTTCAAACCAAAAAAAACTGAATCATAATATAATCGACTAGCTGAACCCCGCGGTGTTACCCGCGGTGAATATTGCACCGCGAGTAACGCCGCGGGACAAAGTTAGTCTAAAAAAAAGTAGCCTGAGTTACTCCCTGGATCATCAGCTACCTGCCAGTGAAAGTCCCGTCAAAATCCGTGCAGGCGTTCCAGAGATTACCCGGAACAAACAGACAGACAGACAGACAGACAGAGACCGACAGACAGACAGACAGACAAAAAAAATTTTAGCTACATTTTTGGTATATGTACCGTGTATACATACATATGCACTTAGTAAAAAGTGGTTATTTTAATATTACAAACAGACACTCCAATTTTATTTATTCGTATAGATTATATTATGATTCGGTTTTTTTTTTATAATCATTCCTTAATACGTTACGTTACGCTGCCACAGAGAGATACATAAACATTTCATACTTATAACACTCTTTTTAGGTTAAAATATAAAAAAAAACTATTCAGATATGATATTCGGGGTACTAGACCCACGCTAATTTCAGCACGAACGGGCCGGTTCGACCGGACCGTACTACCCTCGCATAGAAAATCAAAGTGAAATGACAGCGATCGTGCTGTCGTGTTTTGTTGGTGAGTGCGAGACCGGAGGCCCAATGATGCAGAAACATCACTAGCCCGCCAAGGTGTGGGTCACCAAGCTGCATTGTTGCATTGTCTGCATTCGCAGTATGGTGACCGCCACTCTTGGATTTCGCTTATGCTTTCCATCAGGCAGAATAGAATCATTGTGGCGGGTCCAAATATAAAAAAAAACACATTATGTACAGCATCGTGGTGGAAGGTAGGAGGCGCCGGTTTCACTAGTTGCAACTGCAAATTAGCGTAAACTTCCGACGGCCATATTACTAACGCGGTGTTACCCGCGGCTATTGTTGCACCGCGAGTAACGCTGCGGGACAAAGTTAGTCTAAAAAAAGTAGCCTAAGTTACTCCCCAGATCATCAGCTACCTGCCAGTGAAAGTCCCGTCAAAATCGGTCCAGCCGTTCCAGAGATTACCCGGAACAAACAGACAGACAGACAGACAGACAGACAGACAGACAGACGGACAGACAGACAGACAAAAATTTTTTTAACTACATTTTTGGTATATGTGTCGTGTATACATTCACATGCATTTAGTAAAAAGCGGTTATTTTAATATTACAAACAGACACTCCAATTTTATTTATTTGTATAGATGTATAGATGTATAGATAATGTTATTTCGTTTTTAATGTATTTTTTATGTTTCTCTACGTCATCATATTGGTCTGGACATCGAGGTTGCTATTCGAGCTGATATCTTTTTATGGTCACTAGGCTTAAAACCTCACCGAAAGGCCAGTTATTCAAAAACATATTTAAAATCAACTGACACAAAGGTTTCTTTGTTTGTTTCACATTTGTTTCAATCTATACAAATAAATAAAATTGGAGTGTCTGTTTGTAATATTAAAATAACAGCTTTTTAATCAATGCATATGTATGTATGTATACACGATACATATAACAAAAATGTAGTTAAAAAATTTTTTGTCTGTCTGTCTGTTTGTTCCGGGTAATCTCTGGAACGGCTGGACGGATTTTGACGGGACTTTCACTGGCAGGAAGCTGATGATCCAGGGAGTAACTTAGGCTACTTTTTTTAGACTAACTTTGCCCCGCGGCGTTACTCGCGGTACAACAATATCCGCGGGTCACACCGCGGGGTTCAGCTAGTTCTAAATAAGGTTATTGGCAAGCCGATCAATATTTGCCAAACTACACACATCTTCGAGCATTTGAACGTTCTCTTCATCCAATATTTCAAGGAAGGATAAGGAATTAATATTTAATTTAATAGCTGTCACAATACTCCCGAGCAGCTTCCCCTGAGGATAGACTAACGTAACAAACTGTAGCAGGTACGACAGGTAATAGGATAAAATGAAATAAACGGTAGACTTTGAGAATTACGTTAGATATGTCTGAGTACTGACATAGTTGTTACGAGTTGGTATGACAGCTTCTGGTCTTTAGGATATTTATGAAAGCGGGACAAAGCTAAAAAAACGTATACGATACCATGACAAGTAACCAAAAAAACAAGTTCATTCGCAATACTTTTGTTTTTCAGCAACATTATCCCTAATTCGTGAAAGAACTAGCGCTATTTCCTATTTACTAACTTCACTTTGGGCGTCTATTCAGTTATCTCAAAAAAGTGGGACCGCGCGAGCCATTACAATTTTGATTAAAAAAGCGGGACGTCTGGCAACGCTTTTTGTATTATATATATATATATTCTGAATCTCAGAAAAGGCTTCAGCGATTTTCATGAAAATTAGTAGGAATTGGGTTTCGGTTCAGTTATATCGATCTAACTAGAATTAATTTTATGGAAATATACCAAAAAAAATATCACGGTCACCCACGGTTCACACGTAAGAAATAATTACGCAAGCGAAGCCACACTTGTTTTTTACAAAGAAGGTTAAACTCGGTGCATACCTGAATTGGAGGTCTTAGCAAGTTAAAGTCTTAGAAATAACTGTTCGAAAATAGTCAAATAACTTATTTTATTCCATCCACAGTCTGTACGTGACTAAAAGTGAGTGTTCAACGCATCGTTGACTCGAGACAACTTTTACCGATAAAATTGGTCAAAATATGTATACTTAATATGGGTCTATTGGATATACGTAATGTCGACTGCGGCACAAATTGTGATGAAATTATGTGAATTTATGTACTTGAGTATATTACGGCCTGAATGATAGCAAGAGCCTGTACCTATCTTTTTGACAGTATAAGAAGTTACTACTACTACCCAAATACATTTTTAATTCATTTTTTAATTAAAAATCATTTATTCAATTAAGACACTAAGTGACATAAATTGAAGCTGCAATTAAAAATCATAGATCGACAACAGACAGACAAACAGAAGCCACAGCATGTGCTGTATTGTCGAGGTAAATTAGCCGAAAACACCAAAATCTACTGCCTGCCTGTGTCGATCCATAGCTTCCAGTTTCCAAAATGCTTAGAGCCTCATGAGGAGAATACTGGCAAAGAAACTCATGGCCACTCTTTTCAAAGTCAGATTTTCAGGTACAATAGTTTTAGTATTAGTATACATAGTGATAATATAGATAGTATTAGTATCTTTTTCATTTTCGTTCCATATAAACTTTAATTGTGCGAATTTTTTTTTATAAAACGGGATACAAAGTATTAGCTTCATGTATTTATATAAAAGAGGAAGGTGACTGACTGACATACCCAGAGATTAACGCACAGCCCAAACCGCTGAACCTAGAATCCTGAAATTTTGCATGTAGGTTCTTTATATACCGTAAGTGAGCACTAAGAAAGGAATATTTGAAATTCCACCCTTAAGGGGTAGATCAGGGGATGAAAGTCTGCGTGAGCGAAGCCGCGTGCAAAAGCTAGTGTATTTATATACCTATAAATAGTGATGAGCGAAAATGCCAATGAGTTTGAATTGTTTGAAAATAAACAATCGATTTTATTTAATGGTCAGTTTTAATGGTAGGTAGAAATATGATAAAAATAGTCTATAATAGTGTTTGGTATCCAAGTGTCTACAGATAATATTTTAAAACGCGTCGCAATATTCTTTTTGTAGAAATTTTTCACGATTTCCTTTTAGATTGCTGCAATCTGTTTCAATGCAGTGCAATAATGCAGTATTGCAACGAACTACATTTTTTCCATACTTTTTAGCGTTTCTTGTTATTTGACATGCTCTTAAGTTCACTTATCTTTTTAGATAGTATAAAATGAAATCGCTTAAGGTGTTCGCTTATATCATTGAAATTACTCAGCGGATTTTAATGCAATTTTCAGCAATAGAGAGAGTGATTCAAGAGGAAGGTGTATATGTGTTACGGGCATATTATAGTAAGTTGGATAGAAGTCCTGAGATTCGAGATATCGAAGACCAGAAATCACGACTCTGGTCCTCTTAGAGGAATGGAAGGAACGACTTGGGCAACCGAGTGCTGGGCACGCCGTTAATGCGGCGGTAAGACCCGTTATCGAGACCCGAGACGGTGTGCGGTTTTTAGTCGGTTAGAGTCCGACATAGCCAGCAGCTATTTACATCCGAGTGGATTTCCGCACAATGAAAAAACGGCATATTTTATAGTACAAGAAATTCGAGAATTTCAAAGACATTGCGATGCCAGGCAGGGTCGCTAGTAACTAATAGGGAAATAAATCTTGGAAGTCAAATTCTAACTGTCGTATCAAAAGGAAACAGAATGTATATCGTGTTAGGATGACATTATCAATTCATAGAATTTACTACCTTGGACCTGATCTGACCTAAGAAGGCGAAGCCAGTTGGGTAGTGGAACTTTCATATTCACTACAATAACACTAATGAACCGCACGAGTTCTATGATCGACTCATAGTTTTTCTTTGTGTAGTAAGTGATCTGATAGCCAGGAGAGTAGTCTTCAAAGCATATTTTATTGTCTTTTATACATACTATAATTTCATTGAGCAATATTCACAAAACTCCATACCTATAGAACCTACTTGATTAAGCTTTGTCTTTATCCTTCATAATGCACGTAGTATTTAAAATCAAATAATTTTAAAAAAAAAACATTATTATATGTTACTAGCTGCCCCGGCAAACGTCGTTTTGCCATAATGGGATGAAAAATAGATGTTGGCCGATTCTCAGACCTACTCAATATGCTCACAACATTTCATGAGAATCGGTCAAGCCGTTTCGGAGGAGTATGGCAACGAAAACTGTGACACGAGAATTTTATATATTAGATGTATATGGCTGCGACTGCCTCGGTGGCGCAGTGGTGACGTATGCGACTGCTTGAGGTCTCGGGTTCGATTCCCAGGTCGGACTGAATGCTTGTATGATAATTTTTTTCGGAGTTGTGTTTTCTATGTATAATATGCATTGATATAAAAAAATATCATTGATATATGTATGTATTAACAAAAAAAAAGTATATAAGTATTCTATCAGTCAAACCAGCTATCATAGTACAAGCTCTGTTTAGTTTAAAGCTAGATTGTTGTGTGTGAAATGTCCGATATGTATGTAGCTTGTCCAAATAATTAATCAACAATGAAAATGAATGTATTTATGGGGACTTTCGATAGACGTTTCGCTTCAAACATAAATTAGACCAGACTTAGAAAATTCCTTTGTATTGTATTACGAGAACTGTTACATTATTATTGTCATCGTCTTGGTGCAATAAGTCCATGAACATGACTTATCTTTAACATTTATCCATGGTCTCTTTCCATTTGATTTAGGTACTGAGTAAACTAAGTAAAAATACTATGCTAAATAAAACACTCATAGAGTTACAGAGCAAATTTTGTATATAAAACTCCAAACGTCAAAAACGTCAAAATCGGCGAAATTAGTCCGGGCCAGAGACAATTGGCAATTAGCTGAACGATGACGGCGACGTGAGGAAGGGGGGGATTGACAAACATTTACACATTGACGACCGAACCATGAGAGGGGTGAGTCTGGGTGCGTACACTATGATTTAGGAATACAGATTAACGAATTAAATTAGATTCCTATGCTTACAATGATTTATACCATAGAATGCTGTCTATACTTAAATATGCTTTGTTTTTCTTATTTTACGTCATTTAAATTTAATAATCTTCTAAAAAATAATTTCCATTAAGAAGCAGAACAACTGAAAGCTGAAAGTGACGACAATCGAACATAGTCACCAGTCGTTACTTCTGGCCATAATTCGTCGCTTGTTATCCATCCGTCAATCTTAAGATGTTGTAAGGAAATTTGTTAATGTTGCTTGTGTCTTCAACTGACGACTTTTAGTTACCGGGTACCGACACCGAACACTTTTTGATCGTCATGCTTCCACTTGCACAACACATACAGTGTTGTGCAAGTGGAAGCAACTGGACACAAAAATGTTTACGTATGCGCTGGGAGTGGATGATTTCATACTGGTTCTTTAGGAATCATACATTCATCGGTAGTTTGTATCTGACACAAGAGAAAAGTGTCCAAGTTTGCACCCTGACTTAGAGTCTAGTTTATAACTGACATAGCAGAACTTACGTATTGTGTGCGATTTTTCTTTTTGTTCTTATGTTCAGCTTATGTTTTTTTTCTCAATATTTTATATTATCTATAACTAGAAGTGAAAACTTGTTATTGACTGTCTGATGACTAATCTGCTTTGATTTTACTAACATATCTTTACTAACATAGCTTTAAGTTTTCAATGAAGAAATAAATAAATAGAATCTTCCTAATTTAATTTAAATTTTAAAAATAGACAGATTGAACTTTGAATATTGTAAGTATTGCTTTTTCCCTCTACTCGTATACGACGAAACGAGACAACATATGTATTTAGTAAAACAAGTCTGGTAACGTTTTCGATTGGCGGAAAGATAAAACTATTGTATATATTCAAGATAATAAAAATAATTTTGTCATAAATAAAAGCATTTAATTGTTTGTTGGAGATAAGTGACAACTGTACACTGTACATGTTAATAATATCGAAGTTAACGATCAACGCTACAGATAAAAAAAATGATTTCGAGAAACAACCTTTTAGAATAACATTACATTGCAATTATTTAATCTGTATTTGTAACAAACTTTTAAGTGTTTCAAAAAAGGGTAACAATTATTGTTAGTTAAGATTAGTGATAAAAAAATAGCTTTTGTGATCTAAGAGTAATATCCAGATCTAAAGAAGAAGGTCTAAAGAATTTGGAAACGATTAACTTCTCATAGAACACAGTTACGACAATTGAAAAGAAAGGATTGTGTAAATAAAAGGGACAAATTAATAGATCTTGACTTCACAATACATTTTAACAATAAAAATAATGCAATATCTTTAAAAAAGGACGGTCTGAGGTATTCGACAGAAGCCTAAAATATTACTTATATGTGTGACTAGTTTTTGCCTGCGACTCTGCCCGCGTACATGTCGGTTATGTTATTGTTTAAATTGCTATATTTTTTTATTTGTCAACCGATTGAAATGAAACAAACACGAAATGTAAGTGAAGCAAACTGAAACGCCTCAGTGAAAATCGCATTCAAATCGGTTAAGCCGTTTCTGAGATTAGCGCGCACAAACGTACAGATAAACAGACCTAGAAGTACCTATAAGTATTGATTGATAAAACTCCTTTCTAAGAAGAGGCTTATGTCCAGTTTATGATGTGAGCAAAATTGTTTTTAAAACGCACTAATCGATGGAACGAAAAAATTCCCTTGGAGAGGATATTATTTAAGGAAAGTTGTGGATTGTATATCACCCTATAATGGCGGAGCCAAAAAGAAGAGTAATAAAAAAGTAGTTAGACAGCCTACATATGTATGACTAGCTGAACCCCGCGGTGTTACCCGCGGTTATTGTTGTACCGCGAGTAACGCCGCGGGACTAAGTTAGTCTAAAAAAAGTAGCCTAAGTTACTCCCCGGATCATCAGCTACCTGCCACTGAAAGTCCCGTCAAAATCCGTCCAGCCGTTCCAGAGATTACCCGGGACAAACAGACAGACAGACAAAAAATTTTTTAACTACATTTTTGGTATATGTATCGTGTATACATACATATGCATTGATTAAAAAGCTGTTATTTTAATATTACAAACAGACACTCCATTTTTATTTATTTGTATAGATTGTATATGTTACACCGTAACGCCTAAACTACTGAACCGATTTTAATGTATGAGATGTCAATACATTCGTAATAATGGGCTATTAAGTTTATAAATTTTTAGGTTTTAGTGTTTTGAACTTTTTCTGGTTTACCATTAAGCTTTGACCAGGAACAAACCTAGATGCTGCGTCATAATGTAAACATCGTCAACATCCTTCAACAGGAAGTTATTAAAATACAACGAGAATAAATGCAATAATTACAATGGTACAAGGGCTCAAACGTGCAGACAGTTGAAGAACCTGACGGAAATCAACTACAGCCGCCCATGATATTTTTAAGCTTTTTAATAAAATTCTAGTGTCGAGTCAGGAAAGTACAGGGTCCTCTTTTTTAGGATATTGTTTAACATGACTTCATAAAGGGAACATTTAAGCTAAGAAATCTGTGTGTATGAGCATTTCATCAGGCTACAGGAAGAACATATATTACAGTTAGGATGGCCACACTTATGACGACCCCCTAAATAGAAACCATATTATCACCTCACGCAATTCAATTCTTGGCAGTATTAATTGAGAAGAAAGGATGGATTGTATTGATTGGAATTTCATTCAACACATAGGTAGATTAAAAAACCTCCTTTTGATGGAGAGGTTCATGTCCAGGAGTGGACTTTTAAAAGATTTTGATGATGATGATGATGATAGGTACATTGGCTCTGGACGAAATGAACTAGTAAAAACCTTGCAACCTATATATTATGTGTAACGGTTTTGGTGATGAGGGTTATCAAGTAGAGGGTTATCAGGTACAAAACTATTGATATCTATACTATTCAATGTCCAGGAAATTAGTTTATAATCTACACCAAACTATAAATACTTAGAGATATTATTAAAATAGATTTTACTAAGATAGTTGTTTAAATAAGTATCTCTATAATTATATAATTATGTATATAATTACGTCTTTAGTTACTTTGTGCACATACTAATAACAGTACCTGGATGTCCGAGCTAAGCTCGATATTTTGATTTTGATAAATTTCCTAAAAATCAATTCTAACTAGATCAATTTATCTCCCCGGAATCCCCTGCATACTAATTTTCATGAAGATACAGACTATACATTTATTTATACAAGAATTGCTCGTTTAAACATAGATTATCAAGATTTTTTTTATTTTGTACATAGTAAGCAATGAGGATTGAAGTATGCATTACAAGATGATTTGGACTGCCGAGTAGGAAGTCACTAGTTAAATATCAGAAATATGTAAGTTTTGTTCATCAGCAGTCTGATTAAAGGCTAAGCTAACTTTATGACCCATAGCACATACACAAGACAAGAGATGGACGCTATTGGCCACAAATCAGACAGGACCAGTAGGCAAAATAAAGTGGGTCAAATATAGTCGTTACGACCAACAGAACCAACATACCTATTAAGGATTGAAACTAACATAACTAAAAAATCAAAAATAATTTTGTTACTAATATTTGGAAAATTAAAGCATTATTATTATTGGATTTATGATCAAGTTATCAAGAGCAAGATGTAAGCTGACAAGAATTATTGTAGTGAAATTATAATAGCAATCTGGTTCGGGTTCAATTATGTGGGTTGGTATTTATCATGTAGGTTTTACCTATGTGGTGAGAAATTATATAGATGGAATGATAGAAAATGGTAATAAATATAGTTTTAAATGTTATGTTTCAGAATATATTTGTGAGGACAGTGAAATAAAATTATTTTTAAGTTAGACTTAACTTACACTCTAACTTTTTGAATGTTATTTATTTACTAAATTACTACAATGGTTAGGAAATAATGAAACATAAACTAAATACTTTTGAATACTTTTTTTTTTAAATGAGTTAAAGCTAGACAATTAATTATTCCTAGATTTTAACTCAAATTAAAAACTGAATAATTTGTTCTGTCAATCAAAAAAATTTGAGTCATGTTCCTTTTCTAAAATATAACCTTCTATTTAATTGTGTTTCCAAAAAATATTGTTACAATTTAGAACAAAAACATTGCATTAGAAAATTATTACAGTGTGGATAGACTTCATAGACAAAACTAACAAGTAGTGTATTTCAACGAGTGTATTTATAAAAATTTTTGATCCCTAAATTAAATGTATGTATTTTTTTTATTTATTGTTACATATATATCTAATTGACTTCACACCACTGATGAGTAAAAGTTGGTGACTTTAATCTACTAAATCTTAATAATTTGCAGTTAAATCACACAAATAATAAAACTACAATGTGTAGAAATTGCACTACATATGATTTTTATTTATTTAACCCCTTGAATTAGCAGCTTTATTATGTATAGAATGTTTTTTACTTAAATAATTTGAATGCAGTTACAAAAATGAAGTGAATAGATTGACATTCATGTTTAAATTTTTTGTGGGTCAAATTTAATTAAGCTCAAATCAAAATGGGTTTTCAACTGTCAGTCACTTTTTAATACTATACCTAATTATGATATATTTATTTTCATGAGGTCAAAAATAAAAGTTACTATATCAAATTAAAAATATATATTTACAATTGCTGAAATATGATATTGAATTTGCATTAAAAAGCAATTAAAAAGTTAAGCAATTGCTCATTAAAATATTTATAAAAGAATGGACTCACACCAATAGCATGAGATACACTCGGACAGATTAAATATTATGGTTTAGAATATTACATATTTTTTTAATTTACAAATACTTAATGCCCTGAATGTAACTAAGATTGAGATGGCGAGTACAGAGTACTTTCAGTTTTAAGCTCAGTCACTTTCATTAGTCCTCATTTAAAGCAAAAATTATGACCATTATCTTGCTCACATGTAATACTAATACAGTATGTTAAACATACATATTCATGAGGTTAAATGACTAACCAGTGATGTAATACAGATTTGGACACTAATCAGACATAACTATTACATATAAGATTTCAATCAGAATAGTGTCCTTAGTAGAATCTTCTTAGAAATGACTCACCTGATAAGTGTTGTCAAAACTATCATACATGAACCTAGTGATGAGCGACGTCTTCCCCACTGAAAAAAAAACAAATCTTTGTGTCAATATCCCATCTCATTAATACAGATCATTTGTGATGAATAACACTATCGATAACGGCAGATAAGTGTGAGAACATAACATATTATAAGCGGTTTAACGCTTACTATGTTCTCGGAGAGTGTAACCTACATCTCAAATCGTAATTCGGCACAGCACACAGACGCGGTAGACGTAGGTATGACTGCAAAGTATTGATACATTATACATGGATAATTTCGCTATTTGCTCGCCCCCGGGTCTATGTAGGTCAGTAACTCGATAAAGTCTAGACGAATCTATACTTACATATCGTAAATTTAAAACTATTTATTAAAAATGTACGACGGAGGGGCGATAATTCGCCCTCTACTTACCACTTTGTTCCCCTAGGAAAACGAGCTTGAACTTGCGTAATGGGTTACCGAATTCACCCGAGGCGGACATCGTGATTGTGTAAATTAGTTCGCTAAACTATAATTTCACAGTAATTCTTATCACAGAAAACTACATGAACAATGACAGTTCAAGCCACTGAGCCACTCCTGCAGCACACACACGAGCGCAGCGCCGCCACGTTACGGCAGACTGACGGTGCGACGCGCAAGCCAACTCAGCAAATTTATTATGAAATAAATAGAAACTAGAAAGTGTCGCATTTAGGAATAGTAAAGATTTTTGTGCTAAATCTTAGTCTGAGATTCAGTAGCAATGCATTTTGATTTAGTCTTCCGAAATATTATTTGGAATAAACAACTTTATGGCGTTTGTTTCCGAACGTAAAGCGAAGTACATACCTTTAGAAATCGACTAAAATATTAATCATAAAGCCAAATTTAGTTGATTTTACTACTTTTTTTACTTCAACATTCAATAGGTTTTGATATAAAAATAGTTTTATTTAAATTAGTGGTATTTAGTAAAGTAACAAAAGTAAGAAACCTTAATCTGAAAATAAATCAGAAGCTTGCGTGAGGGAGACAGACTCTAACCAAACTCAGTCTCTCTACTCTCTCCTTATTCCGATTACGCTTTCCGCCCGTTTAGCAGCCCCTCCATTTATATAAATGCTCTAAGTAAGAAACTAGTATGTATCTGAATTGGTAAGAAATCCGGGATCACAGTTTGTAACCCGAGACAAATAAGTAAGAAACATACAGATCATCCCATCCCATTACATTATGGGATACGTTTATTTTTTAGATCAATTCATTAAATCATTATCTGCTTTACACAAAATAGTCTAAATATAGTTCAGGAATCCTAAAAAGGAATAAAAAAAAAATTAAAATTTGGGAATTTCGTAATCCAACAACACTTGGGTGACTTTTTCTTTTTTTTCTGATTATGTGCCCTATTCTGAGTATGACTCGGACCATGTTATTTCAGGTTAAACATACATATCGGATCTCAAGATCGGTGCTTCTCACGATGTCTTCTGGTAAAAGTAACACTTGCTTGTCAAGTTTGTTCTGTAGATAGACTGTTCTAGAACTTTAAAGGATTTCAAATACCCGCAACGATGGCTACAGATGTCCGTATAGAAACTGGAACTGAAGCCTTAACTTGAGACTCTTCCCGTGTTACTACAAATTTATTCGGTTACCACTTTGCCACGAGTCTCTGAACACGATCGGGTTCTAAACCTTTCTTAAAAGAAGTATAACGTTATCGATATCGATAACATGAAACGCAAGTGAATTTTGCAGCCTCTTAAAGGGAGTTTCTCAATTCAAAAATATGTTTAAGGTTGTTTTCAATTTTTTTGTACTATAATAAACCTGTGTACCAGTAAAAGCAGTAATATAATGGCATTCACACACAAAGCAAATACAAAGCACATACAATTTGCTTCGAGCATTCACAGACACAAACTATTAGGTTTGAAGAGTATTTTAATGTGATTTTGAATTTCATTCTTTTTGCTCTCGTAAATAAAAATACAAAGTTGCGTTTTTACATGATTTTAATATTTACAATATGTTACATAAAAATAAATATCACAATTTCGTAATTTAATGTTTGAAATTAGTGTATGAAAACGTTAACTAAAATAACTATCATCCATTGTCCCGGCGGTGAAATTGGAGTAGGTTCTTACCTAAGTATAGTCCAATCGTTTAGATAGTGTTAGTGCACGCAATTGTGGTTATTGTTGTGAAATACAAATATATTAAGTCATACAACGGCGTAAACTGACAAATCATACATGCTTGTGTGTGCCGCCCCAGGCGTGCCCTTTGATTTTGTTACGGCTTGCCGCACGTGCTACGGGGCGCGATCAAGGTGACCATATCTAAGCGAATGCACTATAAATGTTTTGTTTGTGATTGATTAGAGTGCCTAGAGTTTTAACATGTTCACGAATGTTTACGTGTGAACTACAAGTGATTGGAATCAAAATTGAGTCTCTTTATGTATTTTCCGTATAAATTGAAATTAACGTAACCGGATTCATCATCATCTTACAGTCTATGGCTGTTCTTTGCTGAATATAGGCATCTCTAATTGCACGCAATAAAAGTAACATGTTAGGCACTCAATCAAAACGACGACGACTAACACATAAAACTTCAGTCTGTTCTGAAATACTGGCAACAGAAAAAATTACGGTCATGCTTCAAAAGTTCTTAAAAAAAAATACGAACATACTTTTTAACGTCGACATAATTTATGGTGTTGCCATCACACCGTGCAAATAACAGAACGTGAACAAATCTAGCTTAATCACAATATACCGCAACCTTATTGGCACAATTCGTACCTTCTTGAAAACGAACAACAACTAAATACACCTATTACTTAAATTTTTCGGATCTAACTGTAGATAGTTTTACCCGAATGAAAATCTAATTTAAAAAAAATCAGGTAAATAAACTTCCATCGGTAGTATCGTTATCTAGTGTAAATAAGTATGTAAAATATAAACTCTAGATAGGAGACATAATTTAAAACCAAAAAATAACAGGAAACCCACTTTAAACTTTTACACTTCTAAAGGAATTATAGACAAAGTAAAAAATCAGAATACCTCTTTGATTCCGATTTGTACTTTACTCACCTTACATTATACCAAAATTCTTTGGTTATTAATTTTATCAAAACTAATTCTACATTCAATGAGTATACTCCTAAATACGTTTAACTGTTATTTCAGTAATGTAACCACAAGATATTTAGTTAACGAAATATAAGTCTAACTAAAACAACGAATTAACATTCCCAGGATGTCTTCAAGACAAAAGCCTCAGTTCAAAAGTTACAGGGCTAAATAAAAAAATAAAGGCACCATTTATATGACTGCTACACAATGTACGAAAAAAATGCAATAACACAATGTTCAATGGCTGTTCCTGTTTGACTTCTATTTAATTGTCGAATAAAGATAAAACATTTCAAATAACGAACGAGCCTTACAGCATTAGTTTATGTGTAACATCTGACATCTCACCTACATTCCATGTAACGGTCAATTCTAGTACTACACGCCCTCACTGGTCAATCAAAAAGCGCGCGCTCATTGGTCAATAAACTAGGGCGCTCATTTGCCAATCAAATAGCGCGCACTTCCTTGCCTTCCTGTTACACAGTTCCGTTTCTTTGACGAAATCGCTCCACAGTTGCAGAAGAGCAAGATGAAAGATATTACACAAAAAATTTAGATAGTTTCGTAAATGGGTAGCATTGATAAGACAGGCTGATACAGCTAAAACTAATAATAAGTTTTGTATTGAATTGGTACGCTTCTCAAGGAGCATGCCTTCTAGGAGGGAACATATTCTCTTCAACAACAATGACACCACAAAGTAAATCATAACCCGTGCGGTTATGTCTAAACACGAATAGAACAACGCAAAGAGGGAACAGCAAAGATATAAGGAAATTCTTCATGAGAGACCTGAACAGAGCAATGTTAAAGGAGAGAGGCCTGCCGGGATAAAGCAATACAGTTTCTCTCGGGCGTCCGTCAACCGGAATGACTGCCGAGGCTGTGACAACTCTAAGGCCTAGGAGTGCCTTTCCTGGGGTTGCTCCGCCTGTTCGTCCAACACTGCCAGATAAACAGAAGGCCTGTAAAAATTCAAATCGTTTCTTAGTATACTACTCATACAAGATTGTTGCAAGTTCATGAAAAAATGTTTACTCTATAACTTTAAGTGACCCTTTTTACAAATATGACTATCTTTATAGCAACTATTGTTTAAAATTAAAGTTTCTTGCATTTCTTCTACTTATTAATTTTTCTGGTCTGGTCTGTTTATTTAATTAATTCTGATATTAGAATCTTTCATTCAATAAGTTGCAAGACTACAACGCAGCCAAGCTAACTTTGCACCTCGCGTCGATTACGACACGACACACTTAAGCTTAGGTACAGTATGCAAAAAAGGAATTCGATATTAAAATTCGACTTTAAAAATTAAATGAATGTTTGTAGCTAAATGTCGACTAAGTCAACTATCTGTGCTAATTTCTAATAACTGATGCGACAGGGTGATCACGGGAAGGTGAGCGGGGAAGTGGGCGGGGCGCCGCGTTCCAGCGAGATGCAAACTCGGCTGCGAAGGATATTTAATTTACAGATGCCTTGTTCAACAAAGTGTGGCATGGGCGTAGCTAGGAGTGGGGGGAGGGGAGGTTTGGGTTTCAATCCCCATGCCGTAATGTTTCTACACTTTTGATATTTTTTACACCTCTCATTCTTTTTCATTATAATGTTACGGTTAAAGGGACATAGTCATTTTATTATCATGAAACTCCCCATAGAAACTATAACCTACTAACCTGATATGGCAGAATAAGCAACTGGTACAGTAAAAAATACAGCATACAAAGAACTAAAGGAATTACGTAAGTATTATAATTACCTCAAATATGCACACAAGGATCCTGTATATAACTTCCAAAAAAAGTATTTCAGATGTCAATTCCATTGCATATTTATAGTCATCGTAATGCTCACTGAATTTGTAGAAATCAAACTTTTCCAAGTCTCTGGAAAGGCACATATTTCATAACAATTTAATTAAATAATGAATTATGTATTGCTAGCTGTACATGCTACATTTTACATTGATAAACAATATAGGATTGAAAAACAATTATCTTTGAAGGGGGTTGCACATTATGTCGAAAATTGAGCTCAATTAGTGCAGTACTTTTTGCGTATTTAAGCATATACAAACCAACTTAACAGTTTTATTTATGTTGATATCAACATCACTCTATGGCAGACTGGCACAGAATGCTTAAGGCATTCATTTGCAATTTTTCAAATCTAGTTTTAACTTTGGTGTGTATATTATAATTATAATTTTTAAAGTGAGTTTGTTAATACTTACATTAATTCAAACATGTCTACTGCTATAAACGTGACAATCAGTTTGAGAATGAAAAGTAACATAAAATCAATGAACTCGGCAACAAGCCTCTTGTGTAATGGTGGTATCACATATTCATATCCACCATAGCGAGCAATCACTGGAAACCATAAAAAATACTATATAATAATAATTTCTCACATCTCACAGACCATCTACACACCAGGCACACAGACACATCATACCAAACCAGGCAGTCTGTCTTATGGCAAGCAGCCTATCAATAAACAGTGTTACATTTCTTAATACATATGTATCTTATATATATAACTTAATTACTGTTTGTTTGTCTCGCTAAAACTCAAAAATGGGTGGGCCGGTTTAGATGATTTTAGTTTCGAAATGTTTGTTGTAGTCTTGGGAAGGTTTAAAATAACTTTAAAATCAAATGTCACATGTGCGAAGTAGCGGGCACAGCTAGTTTTAAATAAATAACACCCAGACATAGTACAAAAACAGTGTTCATAACACAATATTTTGTTCCGAGTGAGAACTAAATCCTCCTCTATCAGCATGTTTACAAAACAAACTCATTAAAAGCTCTTTGAATTTTTCATGTTACTATAGAAGTATGTACTGTGTAACTAGAATATCCATTTTAATAAAATCACTATTGTAATGGCCAATGTTTATTTATAGTGTATATATATTATGTATATTGAAAGATATGTCAAAAGCAAGATTTAATGCCTGAAAGGAAGGGCAGTTTGTACGAAAATACATATTCAAGCACTTCTACCTTCAGCAGGCAAAATAGGTTCAGCCTGAGGTGGAGGTGGTGGTGGAAAATTGCGCGGCACATTTGGCACTGGAAACGGGAACTGTGTGCCTTGGAACTGGTAGTTGTTATTCAACAATGGAACATTCGTTGCCTGATTCTGTAACCCTTGGAATGTCATCATGTAATAAGGAAAGCATGTAGACAGATTTTGATACATCTGTGCTTGTTGAATCCATAATCTAAGTGCCTGAAAATAGGCCTCGCGTTCCGATACCGTGGGAGCAGTGTCACCTTCAGCTCGCACATCTGAAGCTTCCGGCTCTGAAGACGGTGCTCTGTCTTGAATAAGTCTTTCCGACTCCGACATTGTCAGTCTTATATTATATTAACAGTTGGAATTTTCTTATTTATCTTATTTAGGCAATATTTAATTCTAAAGTACACGTCAGTTTGTTGACAGGATTTGTTGTTTTGACATTCTTTTTTTTAACCGTTAAATGAATCTGGCATCAAGTTTTTTGAGGATTTAGTCGATTATGGATTTGTTGTCATTTTTAATGGCTCATTGGACTGCTCCCTTTTGTGTTGCAAATTTATGACCATTTCTGAAAAACTGTGGTAGGCTAATAAATATTTTCCATAAAGTTTAAACGTTATGAAAGAAGAAAATGTTATAAATGGGTGGAACATTACCCTTTGTGGGCATGAAAGGCTCTGCCAGCATCCACAATCTCTTAGATCCGGAAACCATTTGATATTTGTAAGACAGAAACTATGATTTTAATTAAATAAATGTTTTTTTTTATTTTCTTAGCCTACTGAAGTGATAGAGTAAAATAAAACTATTTATTTTACCTATACTGCAGGTAAAAGGGTTTCGTGTCATAGCAACACTCAAATGTCAGCCGTCGTGCTCGTTGAACCGAATGGCCGATGTGAACGTCGAATAATTCGGTACTGCGTGCGCAAATAATGGTGAGGTGAATTTGGGTGGTATGGGCTCGTAGAGTTATCATTTATTCTTTGAAGTTCGTTTTTATATGACAACGTTTGTTGCCGTGTCGGCGTGCCATAATATTTTAGTGTTGTGTAGTATTTAATCCATAATAAACGTTGATATCAAGTCAGAGTCAGCTGTGGACTAATCGGTAATATAGTGTATTTAGTTGACGCTATGCGATGTGTTCCATGTTGGACTTGTGGTAAATAAAGATAAACCACCGCGTGATACTTCGAGACCGGTTATACGTAAGTATTTTCATTTGAATCACTGTTTTCACGATTACATTTTTTCCGGTTTATTTTTGTTTAGCTTTATTTACTACACTTTTAATTTCATTATTTTTATTGAAGGGTACTAAAATTGACGTTATGTTAGTTACATTAAATTGGTTATGCGTATATATCTGATTGTATTATATGACTTTTAGATAGTAAAATATCAAATTTTGTTTATTAACGGTTAACTTTGGAATAAAAACTAGAAAACTGTTAAGTTTCAGAATATAGTCATGTGAAGAAGTAATTATAAAATGTGGTTACCTCCTGATGTTTAAAGAATTAGTGTAAATTAACCATGAAAATTAAGTTAACACTAATTTAAGTATGATGAATTTATTAAATTGTAATTCACTTCTAATAGGAATCCAATTCTAACAGGTTCTGAATTTAACAAACTCATTTGTAATATTGTAATGCAAAACTTATAAAATAACTTTTACATACTTACTTTAAATATTTTTTTAGTATGAATACCATAAATTAATACAACAACACAGATAAATAACTGCACTGAATAGTTGATTTTTAAATGAAAAATGATTTAACTTGAATTGGAATATAGTAAATGTATCATAGCTGTGGTGAGGATGGTAGAAAATGAAAATTTTAAATTGAAACTGTTTAGGCAGTCTATTATTGGTTTACAAATTAATGTTAGGTATGTATTTAGCCCATATTCAAGTAGACCTTATTCTGAAAATAAAGTTAGGATATGGATTTTTAATTGATATAATTTCATTATAAGGTAGTAGTATATAAGGATGCTATAAAAGAAGCAATTTATATGTGACTAGCTGACCCACGCAACCTTTTTTGCGTCTTCTATTGCCCCTGGCGTAATAATTTTCCCCCGTTTTTGGAACATTCTCCATCGATGCTCTGCATAGCCTTCCTCGATAAATGTACTAGCCTACCCTGAAATTTTTTTTCAAAAGAGGCCAACAGTTCCTGAGATTAGCACATTCAAACAAACAAACTCTTCAGCTTTACAATATTAGTATAGATTAACAATAATATTGGCTATTTAATATCAGTGGAATATTGTGTGAAATTTATAAAGAATCTAAATAAAATCCAATAAGAATTTTTCCATTTATATAATAATAACTTATTCAAATTGGAATATTCTGCCACTATCATAATGAACTGCAACTATATTAAAATATCAAGTATATAACTAAATACTAAAAGTATTATGTAATATAAGTAAACACATTTTTTTTTATCTACCCACATCTGATACTATAGCATAGCCTATCTCAAGTCTATATTGTTAATTCTGCTGATATGAAAGTATGAGATATTTGCGACCATTACCTATTTTGTATATTAAAAAATAGTGGTAGTTGCATGGTTGATTTACAGCTCCTCTACACAATAGGCCATTATAAGGGACGCAGCTATTTGTTAGAGGAAACAAACAATATTGCTGTCTTATTCTGTCGTATAGTTGCATCTGTTATAATGGTCCATGATGGCCCATTGTGAAGAGGGCCTTTACTCAGTTTTTGTCTTAAAAAAATACTAAAAAATTTAATAAAATTAATATTTAAGGGGTTCCCTGATTTTTTTTGCTTGTTTTGTACGATATTGATAACGGCAAAAGGTAGACGTTTGAAATGTATTGAAAATTGTTCAGAACCCTGCCTGCACGAGTCCAACTCGCACTTGGCTAATTTTATTATTCAAATAATATATTTTGGTAAGTGTATCCATATTCCAATAAGATTTTAAGTATAAATTTTTCAATCTTAATCAAATGTTTTAATCCTCATCAGTCTATCGCTGTCCAATGCTGGACATAGACCTCTCCAAGTTAAGTATAATATTTAATCATTTTGAAGGTATACATTCTAGGGTATCTCAGTCTGAAGTGTAGCAGGTTCGGGTGCCCAATATCATTTTAGTTATTTATTTCACATACTCTCACTGAAATATAAAACCTGGAAAATATTTTTTTGTTACATTATCCCCCTGGACTTTTTGCATTTGTTTTGTTGTTGTTTGTCTGCATTTAGGTCTTGCTAAGTTGCAGGTGTCATGGGCGTTTATACCAACTTACCATCAGGTGATCAATCTGTTTGACCCCATCTATACCATTTAAAAGGTATATAAATAATATTCAAGAAAAATCCAGCTAATTTAGCCAAAATCCAATCTAGAAAAAATCCAGTACACATACATTCATTCTGAATTTATCACAGAATTCTTATCTTTGTATAAATACTCGTAGCTAATCATTCCCTGTCAATAGTTGTAAGTCAAAGGCAAGACCTAAGAATTTATATTTTATTAAAACAAATTTGTAAGTTGAGCATTGTTTTCTCACAAAGTTCAAAATAACTTTCATCTCTGTTACAGAGATATAAAATAATTGCTTTGGTAACGTGATATTTATATTACCTATTTGTTTTGAACCTAATACTCTACCAAAGTGAGTATGTGAGTCTTTTATGGAAGATAATATCATGTTAATCAGGATGAGGCTCTTGCCCCGCCCAGCCCCATCACCCTGCCCTCTGACTGCCAATATCCTCTGGGGTAGACAGAGGTGCGCCTTTTTAAGGGCGGTCAGCCGTGCACCATACAGCGCCATCGACCGAACAACCCCCGTGTAGAGTCGTCTTGTCGTGACGCTGGCTTCGGTATGATGGAGGCGCGGGGGGCGGACCATGGAACAATAGGGCCTCTGTCATATTCAGGGCCATCCGTATGCCCCTGCGCCTTAATGCGCCTAATCTCCATAGAAACACTACTGGTGGCAAGGCGCGCCGCCTCTTGGAAGTTTGCCCCCCGGGCCGTGGCCAAAGTGTCATCGGCGTGTTTATTACGCGCTTATTATATTTACGCCTACCCCGGGGGAGATAACTTCGAAAGACCTAGTCGTATCCCTCGTTCCAAAGGAGTGGTTCAAGCACGAACACCAGCGGATCACCACACGCCATGGGTCGCCAACTCAAGACACCATCTCGGTCCTTATACATGACGGTACGCTCCTGTAAATAGTCTGCCACTAGCCGCCTAAGGTACTCTGGCACTCCGTGTAGAGTGCTTTCCTGATGCAGTTAAATGGCAGACTATTGAATGCGTTGGCGATGTCCTGGTATCGACCTTCGGATGCCCCTCTCGGAGCCTGAATTGAGCGTCTGAAAGACCGGGTCACATCTCACAGAGGTGCCGGACGATACGGGCAGATATTCTTAGATTCTTATTTTCGCGGCAATATATTTTAAAATATTTTGTGATATTAAAATGTGCAGTATCGCTGTGATTGCATTACATAAAGTAGGTATGGAGCCAAATACAATTTTTAAAATCCTCCATACGCTTGGTATAAGTCAAATGTTTGTTGTGTAACGGGCTATTGATAGGTAGGTACAACGAAGCCTCCTCTGTTTGTGACAGAAAAAGATTTAGCCGTCCACGTAGTGTTCGTACGAAAAAGGTGTTCAAAGCAGTAAGGGAATGAATTCGAAGAAATCTTGTCAGAAAGCAAAAGATCGAAAAGGAAGAGACGCTCTGGTCATTTCTTAACGGATAATTTATAAAAGAATAGGGTGGTAAAATAAAAACAACTACTTAAGCGTTACGCAAAGGGAAAAATTTTGTTTACGGATGAGTTTTTTTTTACAGTTGAGAAATATTTTGACAAACAAAATGATCGTATTAATGCTGAAATTTGTCAAGAAGCTTCCCAATTAGTCAACAGAGTACAACTTGGGCATTATCCGACTTCAGTGATTGTCTGGTGGGGTGTTAGCTATGAAGGAGTGATGGGGCCATATTTTTCTGAAAAAGGTATCAAAACATCGGCACAAGTGAATCAAGATACCATTCTAGAGAAGATTGTTAAGCCCCTTAATAACACCATGTTCAATAACCAAGAATGGTCCTTTCAGCGCGACTTGGCTCCGGGTCATAAAGCTCGATCCACTCAGTCTTGGTTCCGGAACAGAAACAAACGTTCCGGACTTCGTCAAAGCCGAAGACTGGCCTTCATCTAGTCCTGATCTTATACCCCTGGATTATGATTATGGTCAGTTTTAGAGAGTAAGGCTTGCTCTAAACGCCATGATAATTTGGAGTCCCTAAAACAATCCATACGATTGGCAGTAACGAATTTTTCCATAGGAGTGCGTGCTGCACTGCATTGATATCTGACCTCAACGCTTAAGGGCCTGTATTGCGTCCAATGGAGATAACTTCTAATAAGCTTTAAATACTTTTAATGGAAATTATATTAATGTATTGAACTGACACATTTTAATAAATTCTTGATTCTCCTTCACATTAACAATACACACAATAAAAAAGTTTTGTTTTTCTTTGTAATAATGTTCATGGCAAGACTAAGTAGTTTGCTAGTTACATATTATTTTAGACTGCGGCCCCACCTAGCCCATGACTGGCTACGCCCATGTCAGGTATATCAGTCGGACAGATATACCTGTAGTTTTGGGCTGATTGGGCTGGACGCAGTCCGTGGCTTTGTATCAGCCTAAAATACCAATAATTGAAGATTTTGATAAAAAAAATATAATTTTTTACGAATAAAACGCATTTTTTTTTCAAATAAATAAGTGCAACTTTTTTCAATATCTTTTAATAAAATAACACGACTACCTAGTGACAAATGACAGGTGTCATCTGTCATAGACTAAATCTGCAAAGAAAAAAATATTTCATGCATAGATTGTTCGTTAATTAACCATTGTTCTATGAGTACTAATTATCACATTATTCCCATTTATTACGTTGGATGTAGGCAGGCTTCGCATCGAGTGGACAGTCCATACCGAGTCGTGACACGGATCATGTTAATGTAGCCGTGAAACGTGAAACAATGCTTAAGCCCTTCGTTAGCCAGTCGTGATTTTGTCGTAACGCCTCGGCTTTTGAGTTTTATTCTCGATTTAAACTCGTTGACGTAATCCCATTGCAGGTGCTAAAATTACCTGTAAATATTTTACCATATTTTTTTGCGTTATGGTACTAATATTCTCTTTATTACAATTATAAATACATATTATTTATTCTTATTGTTATAAGGTTATTGTTTAGTATTAGTAAAGTATTGTTCTTATTTACTTAAAAACTAAAGAATATAATAGTAAAATGAGACCAGACTCATTGGAAGGAACCCTGGTATAACGTTAGAGTGAGAATCCTCTAGATACCCCTACAAACCTCCGCCGTCTATTGGTCAGGAATTCCTTTTACCCTTTCGGTTTATCTGACCAAAAGGCTTACTTATGAAATGGACAGCCTTATCCGTTAGTCAGGTTGAAGTGTCTTCTTGACTGACTCCAGTAGAAAGACTATAAATAACGAATTATGCAAAATAACACGTCATCACTTCGACAGCCTTTTACAATCCACTGCCGGATTAGTCTAGCCTTTGGGCCTCTTCCTAAAAAGGAGATCAGATTTCTTATACCTACTAAACTATTAAACACGCAGGTTTTTTGAGAATATGACCTTAACCGTTACAATGCAATGTCAGTATTGACGTCAGCTTGTGATTTTGTAATAGTAAGAAAATTGAACAAAATATGTAAGACGTATTACTAAACTGGTTATACCAGTTCAGAAATACTTATAGTTACGAAGCTTATTATTTTAAAGATGAATCAATTTTTAGATTTTTCTTATAAAACTACCTATCACGGAAGTCGAGTGACGTCACTTTACATAATTTATTTATTATTATTAGTTGTTGCTCGCGGCTCCGCCCGCGTGTATGTCGGTTAACACGACAAATAGTAGCCTATGTGTTATTCTGATGTATCCTACTAATATTATAAATGCGAAAGTTTGTAAGGATGGATGGATGTTTGTTACTCTTTCACGCAAAAACTACTGAAGGGATTTGGACGAAACTTTACAGTAATATAGCTTATACATCAGAATAACACATAGGCTACTATTTGCCGCGATAACCGACATATACGCGGGCGGAGCTGCGGGCAACAACTAGTAAGCTATATTACTGTAAAGTTTCATCCAAATCCGTTCAGTAGATTTTGCGTGAAGAAGTAACAAACATACACACTCACAAACTTTATATATTAGTGTGTCTATAATTGTGGAATGAACTGTCACCTGCGGTATTCCCGGACCAATACGACCTTCAAGCATTCAAGAAGTGATCCTGGGTGTCCATGGGCGGCGTTAATCGCTTACCATCAGGCGATTCGTCTGCTCATTTGCCCCCTATTTAATAATAAAAAAGAAACATAGTCTTATAAAAGAGGTTTTGGACTACCGTACCACGTTGACCAGTCGGATTAGTGTAGATTTTACCCTCTTACTTACTTCTTTGTAGTGAGGATATCCTGTTGAGTAAGTTCCCTTTTTTTCCGTGCGGAAATTCCTCCGGATACTATCTGCTGGTTACTATATCGGACTCGAACCGACTACAAACCGCACGCCGTGTCGGGTACTAGTAGCCTAGACCCAGGTGCACCATCGATGAAAACCTCGATGTATCTCGGGCCACCTACGATTTGTAGATGCCCCCTCTTGTGCTCTCTCGCACAACTCTTACGATAGCCATAGGATAAATAAAGGTGGTAACACTTAATATTCTAAATCTGTCACCACGCGGGCTTTATTTATAATTAATAAATATTTATAAACGTCAAATCATGGTGTTGAGTTACAACTAAATGTTTAGGTATCGTCGGTTTTTAAGGCATTTAATCCAAGAAATCTTAGTTCCAAGAAACACCTCTAGTTGAGGCCGTGAATCAGTGTGGTCTCTGTCCGTTGATTTATCTGATCTGACTCACCGGTCCCATTTGGTTTACATTACAGATTTTATCGTTTATTCATTAGTCATAGCCCTGTCGGCATTTCACCGGCCGTTGGAATAAATAGACGAAGTAAATGAAAATATTTTACTACTGCGACTGCCAAAAATGAATTCTTTTTATAATATTTGAGATTAGCGGTACACAACATGCATAGTAATTAAAAAATTGTACGCAGCCGGGGTCGTTAGGGATTATTAAGGATTCTAACGATACATCCAAATTAAGTAGCAATTTAAACTTTCAACTAGATTAGCCGAACAACCTTCTGTCTGTCTATTTGTTCCTTTTTTTAACGGGAGTATCATTGGCAGAGTGCTGATTGGTTTATTTTATTTTAGACTATTGCTCTGCGGTGTTACCCGCGGTTATTGTTGTAAAGGTACTACAGTGATTAACGGCATCATCGCGGGGCGCTGCTAGTTGTGTAGTAAAATGAATAACATGGAGAATAGGACCGGTCGGACGAGGACGAGTGTAATTACGACGCTTTACATTTTTACACTGTTGAAAATGACAAGAAAAGTCATGTAAACTTTAAACTTTATAGACATTACTACGGTAAGTGTATCTATTAGAATGTATAAAAAACCTGCTATCTGTTCGTAGAAAAACATTAAAACATCATAAACCGACTTTACTGAAAGGATCTTATTCCTTTTTTTTTTAAAGTAACTAAAATACTTAATTATAATTTGAGTTCATTATGAACGCATTTTTTGCCTTAGTTATTAACAGTCATAGTTACAGTATAACTATGCTGAATTTAAATGTTTTTAGATTTTATCGTTGGTACTACATTAAACTAATGTTTTGATTCAACAATTATAAAATAGTTTATCCTCCTTATGAAATAATTTGATTCTTATCTCTATTCTTTGTAAAACAAAAAAAACAGTTTAAAAAACTAACCCGGCTGCGTAAAAAGATTTGACAAAATTTGTATAGCCTATGTCACTCGGTCCATAATTACGAATCTATTAAAACATATTTCTTTAAAATCGGCTCAGTAGTTTTGGCGCCACGGTGGAACATGAAAACATAAACCAGGAAGAGTAATAGTTTTGGCAGTATACGTCTGACTGGGGTTAAAGAATTAAGAAAATTTTAATGCAGTTGTCTTAATAGTGAATTTAGGCAAAATACTCGGCAATAAAAAAAAATTGAAACTTAATCTTTTAAAAGAATAATGTTAAACAAAAATAAGTTGTTATAATCCTTCTTAGCACCTTACCTCTCTTATATTTTTTTAAAGTAAGATTTGTAAACTACCCAAAGTACTAAATCTGTAACAGTAATTCATTCTACTAGATAACATGTATCTATAAAATTTACTTTCAACCTTCGTAACAGCTGATAGCTGTAATCGACCTCACTTGTTTTTCACAAATAAAACCGACGCCTCTACTATAGGTCGTTGGCATAAGTCGGCCTACGGCACAGTTTGAACAACTCAAGTATTCAAAGTATTCAGCCGTCTGCTGCGTCATCTTATATCGAAGCAGTCATTTCCCACGGACGACACATACTAATTTATCCCTTCGCTCCAAGGATTAAAGATGTGATTGGTTTGTGATTGACTCGCGAAGCTCCTTGTAACGAAAGCGACCACAATAATTTGTAGCGCTCTATTTAGTAAATGTACGTTGATCTCAGCAAATAGTTTTGTCATACAATGCAATAGATTAAATTTCAAACCTTCCTATAAACAAAGTTCACAGCCTCTGACTGAATACCAATTTATTACCTACGTATGATGTGCGTGTATCTGTTATATATATATATTATATATAGGTATATTTTTACTTAGACCATTTTCCTATGTACTATTATGTGTATGTAGTGGTAGAACTATCTGCATATAATATTCAACTACTGTTATTATTTAATTTTTTTTTTATGTTTGGCCCTGCTAAAATGACTACTCTGCCTGATGGAAAGCATAAGCAGAATCCAATAGTGGTGGTCACTATACTGCGAATGCTGACAAATAACAATGCAGCATGGTGACCCACACTATGGCGGTCTAGTGATGCTACTGCATCATTGGGCCTTCGGTCTCGCACTCACCAACGAAACACGACAGCATGATCGCTGTAATTTTACGTTGATTTTCTGTGCGAAGTGCGCCCCGGTCGAGAGGGCCCGTTCGTGCTGAAATCAGCATGGCTCTACTACCTATTATTTAGTTTTATCTATATAAATATGTTAAGATTATTTTATGATTCTTTTATACCAAAACTAGCTAAAAAATTGTAAAAGAAGAATACCTAGTATGTGTTATATTAAAAGGGATGTATAGGTACTTCCCGTTTGCTCCTTTTCAATTTGCATCATTTGGGGTGCAAGTTAAGGAGTGGACGATTCAGTGTTTTGCAATCATAATGTAAACTTAATAATATAATGTTTTTTTTTTAAACTCATTTATACATCTGACGTGTTCTTGTTAAAAAATCTTAGTGTACATGTACAATGAAAAAAAAATAAAAAAAAATGAAGTCTATTCTATCTACGACAATTAGTACCTCATGTCTCTTTAACAATATTCTACTAATATGCGCTGTGTTTCATCGAGTGAGTGAGGATATCGGAGGCCCATACCCAACCCTTCCCCCTATCTCCCCTGCCCCCCTCCTCCAACCCCCATTCCCCGCAACGCACTTATGACGCTTCTGGTGTTGCAGGTGCCTATGAGCGGCGGTAATCGCTTACCATCAGGCGATACGTCTGTTCGTTTTCCCGTCCATTCCATAAAAAAAAAATCTAATATATTGAGACGTTGCCCTTTGTTAGCCTAAAGCGGACTGCGATCAACATTGCACAGTGCGTTCATAGTGTGTAAATAGAAATTCACAGTACAGTGAAGGCAAGGTACGCCATACGGCGGCGTCGTGTTTATTTTTTGTTTACATTCCCACCTGGCGCCATTTGTACATGAAAGGGTACCGAGATAAACCGTCTCACAGCGCACTTATTCGTATTTACAACCAAAAATACCAACTATACCCGTAGTATTAGTTTAGTTCTCATGAAGAGATTTTTTAATTAGTTAAGTTCAAACCGGTCATAACAAACTGGTAATGAATCTTCCGGTCATTTCTCTACGTTAATTTTGTGCTTATCGTGCAATTTATGTGTTTAAAGCCTCCTTCCTGTACACATACATAATTGTATTTTCGCCATCTAGTCCCAAGCTAAGCAGAGTTTGTGTTATGAGTACTACACAACTAATATATAAAGTTTTTTTGTAAATACATACATATTATACATAGGAAACACCCAACCGATGGTCCGACCCGGGAATCGAACCCGAGACCTCAAGTACAGTAGTCGCATACGCTACTACTGCGCCACGGAGGCTTAATAGGCCTTATAACTTACGTGTGTATATAATATCCACGTATAATATAATATCCAAATTATTTGTATCACGTTCTTCATTATTCCTAACGAGAAACAACACGATATATTTAATAAAGTTTAAGTAAATATATTTGAGGAGAACTTAAAGAGACTTATTTAAGGTGTCAGACGAACTTTATGAGCTCCGTCGTTTGAAAGAAAGTTCTAAATTTATAAAAAAATGTCGCAAAAGAATTCCACTCACGTGCCAGCCTTCGTATTGCCGAAGCTGCCAAACTTTGAAGACATTGCTAGATTAGTGAAGGTATATCCCCTCATATATTTTAACTTCTAGTCACGTTTAATTTATATTAAAAAAGCCTTTGGACGATCACTTTCAATAAAACGTCTTCTAATAAATAACCCTTCGGTTTCAATAAACGTTGGCGAAGGATATGAGGATATTTGTAATGAACCGCAATTGGTCCCGGGTGGGAAGTCAAGCAGCTCGAAATTCTGTCGGCGGGAGGGAGTGAGCAGGCGTGGTCATCAAGTATGCAAGATAGGCGATTTCCGTCACGTCCTCACCCGAACTTATAAAAATACCGCCACGTCTTGGATAACAGGCCGACTTATTATGGCATGTGTACCTGTTTGGAGCGCATCTTTTTATTAAATATTTGTATATTTTTTTACAATGCTACTACATCTTATTTACTATATTGTGTTTGGTAAATAAAAAATGAAACAAATCTGCAACATTGAACTAGTATTATTTTTTAAAATGAAAATTGCAAATTTTTGAATATATATTCTATATTTCTCTCGTCCAAGTCACGAATGTCTGAACTGATTAGTATTAAATTGGAGACGTGTATTTTAAACTGCTGAATATCACATAGGCTTCACTTTATCCCGCCACATTGATTGACAAAACCGATAATAACCTTAACAAAGCCACACAAATGCTAGTTATACTATAAATACGTAATAGGGAGGAGTAAGTACTTGTGGGGAATGCGCTGCGAACCGAAAACAGATAAGCGATGCCTCTCGAACACTACACATGATGTACTGACGTCATACTTACCATAACAGTAACTACGTTCGAGTGAGTACAGCCGTACTGCATATCATATACTATCTAAAGTTATTAGTTCGCCCTCTTTGAGTTTCGTTATCCGCGATTCTTTATAGCTATGATCGTCTATAGTCCTTTAAATACAGCTTGATCTCTGTGATAGTTGTCATTAGTGTCATTTTAGAACTTACGAGGTATACTTTAAGTGTAAATGTCTATGTTTATAATGTATCACACTTCTTTTGTGATAAAACTGACGTAAGGGATGAAAATATATTTCATCATCATCATCATCATCAGCCTATCGCAGTCCACTGCTGGACATAGGCTATTTAGGCTATTATTATTTAAGTGATACAAAATTATATTACTTGTTCATAACGTTTGTCATCTGTCACAGAGATCAAGCTTTATTTTAAGGACTGTACGAGTAGTAGTGAAACGTATATTGTCTTAGTGCATATTCATATGAACTGCCAGTGTTAGTTAAGAACCAAAATGATTGAAAATAATGAAAATCGTTAGTCGTATTCATATTCAATTCGTTTCGTAGCACATTTATATTGTGTCTAAACAAAAAAAAGTTTCATATATAAAATTGGGTAAAATTTATGTCAGAAAAAATAAGGTTCTAAAGACTGTCGGGGAGCTTTCTACAGTTCTAGTCGTCCGTTTACCAAGACAGATAGGACGAAATCTTCTAGCTATTCGCAGAAACGGTTTAATATCATTTTAAAATCAATACCACGTGTAAATATCTTTCCAAGGCTTAATCTAACAGTATTGTGTAAAGAATATCATAGGATCAAAAATAAATAGATGTTATGAATAAATTATTCGTTTAACTCACTAATATTTGGCTCATTGATAAAATATACTTCCTTACTAAACTTAAAGAAGACAGACTCACGACCTAATACTCAAACGCCACTCCTCTACAAGTTGTTGTTATTGACATTAGGATACTAATCCTAACAACGTGACAGTGACGGACTTGATTTAAAGATGTCTTATTATTAAATGACTTTGACACAACAACATAATTGAAAAGGAAACCGCAACACCCAGGAAAAGGGGATTTAATGTCAATATGGTAATAAGTCGTGACCTTATTCTAATACTGCGTCACAAAATATTATCATCCATCTATATAAAAGGTAATTTTGGAGAGTATGTTTGGTTTTATAGTGATATGTACCTATTGTAATACCGATCGAGAACTCGCCCTTCTGATACACTCTAATCTGCGGTTAGCATACACGTGTACAATTGCAAGGATATTGGTTTTGTGAATGGATGGATGGTCTACTATATGTAAAGTGTGACGTGGCCGGAAATATACCAGTATTATATAGTTATCATAAACATGACGGTACGACGCAAAAGCAATGCACCGACTTTAAATAAATGGAATAAGTTTGTTTAAAAACGGACTTTAACTTATTCACAATAGACTAGTTTTTTAAGTACTAAATTCAGTATTGTAAGCCTATCGTCTTTATCAGAACTTGTGGTCGCTTATTGATCAAAATTTGACCATTTTTTTGAGCTTTCTGCACTCCTCCATGTAAACTTTAACTGTGCCAAATTTCATATTCTTTCGGTTCGCATAATTTTTCGTTTCTGTTTCATATAAATTTGCAGGCGATTGATTTGTTACAATAAATTGTACTTGTTTTATAAATTAATGGTATCTGTTCAACAGCATTCTAAATAGATGCAAGTTCTTTGACATTAATAAAGCGAAGTAACGAAAAATTTGTTGCAAGACCAGTATTTTAATAATACAAAAACAAAGTAAATTCCGTTTTCCAGTTTCCAGTATAACTTGTCAGGTGCAGTGCAACTACGCAGGTTGTAAATGCCAGTTGTTAGTGGAAAGGTCAGTAAGGTTCGTTCTACAATAATTTCTTTGCTAGATGTTTTTTATATCCGTGAATTGATTGATATTGCGTTTTGAACATTTATTTTGCGCGTCATAACAATAGTCTTTTGACATTAACATGCTCTGTTAAATGCTTTAAATGATCTTGTCAATAAATACCTGTCTTGTTTAAAATCAAAACCAAACCAAATCCGAACAGTATGTATCCAATGAATTTTAAGTAAGACTAGCTGAACCCCGCGGTGTTACCCGCGGTTATTGATGTACCGCGAGTAACGCCACGGGACAAAGTTAGTCTAAAAAAAAGTAGCCTAAGTTACTCCCCGGATCATCAGCTACCTGCCAGTGAAAGTCCCGTCAAAATCCGTCCAGCCGTTCCAGAGATTACCCGGAACAAACAAACAGACAGACAAAATTTTTTTTAACTACATTTTTGGTATATGTATCGTGTAAACATACATATGCATTAAGTAAAAAGCGGTTATTTGAATATTACAAACAGACACTCCAATTTTATTTATTTGTATAGATTATTTTAAAGCATACAAGTCAATACATACATAAGGTCGTCATCGATAACAAAGATCGAAATCTACTGCGTTTAAATTTACTTCGAGTAGTGTGGTTAACAGAAGTACTAGTAATCTTTATACATTTTTTTTAAAATTAATAATTGGGCAAACGAGCAGACGTATTGCCTGATGGTTAGCGATTAACGTCGCCCATGGTCATCTTCATACACCAGAGGCGTCACAAGTGCGTTGCCGGCCGGATAGGGAGGGGAGATAGGGGGGGTTTTGGTTATGGGCCTCCGGTATCCTCCCTCACTCGGTGAAACACAGCGCAAGCACTATTTCACACCGACCTGTCTAGCATACGAAACGCGTGCGTCACAATTTAGCATTGTAGTGTCACTCACTATTCTTGAAAAATAGAGCAAATTGATTCCAAGGCCGTATTTGTTATGTAGATTGTTGGAATATTACATAGTAATGAAATTGGCAAGTCAAATGTAACATGATCTCAAATACTGCGTAAAATAATAAAATATGTATGTTTACGGTGACAAAATTAGAATATGGCCTTATAGTCCTTAAAATATGGCTTGATCTCTGTGATAGAAGGCTAAGAATCCGATGAAGTATATTTTAGAAGTAGATTTTATATTGTACCACCTATATTTGATTTACGTACCAGTTGTTTTGTCACAAATAAAATGCAATAAATCTAAAGATATAAATAAAATTGAAGTGTCTCTTTGTAGTTTCAAATTAACATCCGTGGGAGAGCCACGCTGCGGCATGAATGGGCCGGCTCGACCGGAGTGATACCACGGCCTCACAGAAAACAGGTGTGAAATAGTGCTTGCGCTGTGTTTCACCGAGTGAGTGAGGATACCGGAGGCCCATACCCAAACCCCCTACCCTATCTCCCCCCCATCCCCCTAAAGGTCGACAACGCACTTGTGCCGCCTCTGGTGTTACAGGTGTCCATGGACGGCGTTAATCGCTTACCATCAGGCGATACGCCTGCTCGTTTGCCCGCCTATTACATAAAAAAAAAGAAAACAACTTTTCACTAAATGCGTGTGAAAGTATATTTATATAGTACTAGTTGTTACCCGCGGCTCCACCCGCGTATATGTCGGTTGTCGCAGCAAATAGTAGCCTGTGTGTTATTCTGATGTATAAGCGATATTACTGTAAAGTTTCATCCAAATCCGTTTAGAATTTTTGGCGTGAAAGATTAACAAACATCCATACATCCATACTTACAAAATTTCGCCTTTATAATATTACTCATCAAGTTCTTCTCGTAGACCCCAGCTAGGGATCTCGAAGTGACTTCTCCAGGTCCTCGGCCTATCACAGTGGTTTTCCACGCTCCCTGCAACAGCAGACGGGTCAATGGGTTAGGCCCAATTGGGCCTATTGGTAGTTCCGGGGTGTCAGTCCGGTGGAGAGGGGTAGCTAACGAGGTCGTGATATACTTGCTAGTTACACCCGGTTAATATAAGTAGAATTTAGATCAAGAAAGCAATTTTTAAAATTTATGTTACTGCTTATCTCTGGAACGGCTGGTTCGATTTCGACGGGAATTTCACTGGCAGATTGCTGATGATGATGTAAGACGTAACTAAATCTACTTAGCTTCGCCCCGCGGCGTTACCCGCGGTTGTTGTTTCACCACGAGTAACACCGCGGGATCAGCTAAATATAAATATTATTCATAACTAAAATGTATCTCGTTAAATGACACTACTAACGTTTGTCACAGAGATCAACAGATATTTGAAAGACCATAGTGGCCTTACTCACGCTTGTGATACTGAGGTCTGATTTGCGGTCCTCCGCCTCCGGTATCCTCCCTCACTCGGTGAAACACAGCGCAAGCACTATTTCACACCGGTTTTCTGTGAGGCCGTGGTATCACTCCGGTCGAGCCGGCCCATTCATGCCGCAGCGTGGCTCTCTCACAGTCTCTATCAAATAAATTGATTTTTTGATAGTTTAGACAAGTAGTTTTTTTGTATATTACTATGGCTTACGCCACGGAACACCAATTAGCACTTATTGACTCTGCTGTCATTACTTGTTGAATTTCAACTTCATAACATGTGCATGGTTATATTTTCATACAGCACTTTGATCGAGTCCGATTTAAAGTGCTGATGTTAATGTAAGTCGCATATCGCGAAAAGCGTATTAAACCTTTGTGGGAATATTAATTCCTTGTGATAACGTTTTTGGGGTCTTTCATATTTCATGGCTTTTGACTTTTAACAATAGCTTTTACAGGATTCTATAGAATAAAGAGAAAAGGGAAAACACAATGTTTTAAAAGTCGTTACATTCGATCCCTGGGGAGTTTACTGGCAGGGTTTAAATTGGAGTAAAAATCAACCTACCATACCGACAGTGTAACAAATTAAGTATTTTATAAGCTCCTAATTGGCTATTACGATCCAGTGCTGCTAATGATCATGGGATCCAAAATAAGAAATGACAATCTAAATCTAGACGTCATCTGGTAGCAATACACTGTCAATTAACCTTAATGCTAGAGTCAAATTAAGCGAACTCTATTGATTCATAGGATCTGTAATAGAAAGGGTAAATGTCATCATTCTAATCATCAACAACAGTCCATTGCTGATCATAGGCTTCTCTTTAGCAAAGAGGTTTTAGCCAGACGCCTTGCAATTATGTTGTCCTGTGTAGTGTGTTTCCATAGTAGGCTCTTACAAAACCCATGGGATGGATATGAACAGTATTCTTAAATCGTCACCACACAGACTTCACCACCACGGGCACAATAGTAGTTGTATATGGCGACTACCACATATCGCAACAGAAACATACTACAGCGCCGTCTACCGAGTAAACACTGAACTACGGAGTAACGTACTACATGGCATAACTACTAATCCTAAATCGCGCTAGAGAAGTTCTCGCGCCGATTACCAATGTACAACATACCAACAGCAACCGTTGGGCCTTGGCCCGCCAGGCATGATCACCTCGCCTGGTTGGTGGGTCCTCCCTTTGTTATGGAGAGCCTATTTGATTTAGAGTAATCTTTCTTGATCTTTGTGAACTATTTCGAAGAACCACAAATGACGTATCCTTTTAGAACTAAAAAAAACAGTTTACTGTGCATGAGTTGGTTAACTCCTGGAATGCTTCGATTAGATAAAATTTCCTATACGTGAGCGTATCTGTCGACCTGTCTAGCATACGAAACGCGTGCGTCACAATTTAGCATTGTAGTGTCACTCACTATTCTTGAAAAATAGAGCAAATTGATTCCAAGGCCGTATTTGTTATGTAGATTGTTGGAATATTACATAGTAATGAAATTGGCAAGTCAAATGTAACATGATCTCAAATACTGCGTAAAATAATAAAATATGTATGTTTACGGTGACAAAATTAGAATATGGCCTTATAGTCCTTAAAATATGGCTTGATCTCTGTGATAGAAGGCTAAGAATCCGATGAAGTATATTTTAGAAGTAGATTTTATATTGTACCACCTATATTTGATTTACGTACCAGTTGTTTTGTCACAAATAAAATGCAATAAATCTAAAGATATAAATAAAATTGAAGTGTCTCTTTGTAGTTTCAAATTAACATCCGTGGGAGAGCCACGCTTCGGCATGAATGGTCCGGCTCGACCGGAGTGATACCACGGCCTCACAGAAAACAGGTGTGAAATAGTGCTTGCGCTGTGTTTCACCGAGTGAGTGAGGATACCGGAGGCCCATACCCAAACCCCCTACCCTATCTCCCCCCCATCCCCCTAAAGGTCGACAACGCACTTGTGCCGCCTCTGGTGTTACAGGTGTCCATGGACGGCGTTAATCGCTTACCATCAGGCGATACGCCTGCTCGTTTGCCCGCCTATTACATAAAAAAAAAGAAAACAACTTTTCACTAAATGCGTGTGAAAGTATATTTATATAGTACTAGTTGTTACCCGCGGCTCCACCCGCGTATATGTCGGTTGTCGCAGCAAATAGTAGCCTGTGTGTTATTCTGATGTATAAGCGATATTACTGTAAAGTTTCATCCAAATCCGTTTAGAATTTTTGGCGTGAAAGATTAACAAACATCCATACATCCATACTTACAAAATTTCGCCTTTATAATATTACTCATCAAGTTCTTCTCGTAGACCCCAGCTAGGGATCTCGAAGTGACTTCTCCAGGTCCTCGGCCTATCACAGTGGTTTTCCACGCTCCCTGCAACAGCAGACGGGTCAATGGGTTAGGCCCAATTGGGCCTATTGGTAGTTCCGGGGTGTCAGTCCGGTGGAGAGGGGTAGCTAACGAGGTCGTGATATACTTGCTAGTTACACCCGGTTAATATAAGTAGAATTTAGATCAAGAAAGCAATTTTTAAAATTTATGTTACTGCTTATCTCTGGAACGGCTGGTTCGATTTCGACGGGAATTTCACTGGCAGATTGCTGATGATGATGTAAGACGTAACTAAATCTACTTAGCTTCGCCCCGCGGCGTTACCCGCGGTTGTTGTTTCACCACGAGTAACACCGCGGGATCAGCTAAATATAAATATTATTCATAACTAAAATGTATCTCGTTAAATGACACTACTAACGTTTGTCACAGAGATCAACAGATATTTGAAAGACCATAGTGGCCTTACTCACGCTTGTGATACTGAGGTCTGATTTGCGGAGTTCAAAACTAATATCCGCTAGCGACCCTCTGTTAGCTTCGAAATCAAACAGGATGTTAGACATCTGCACAGTGTTCTGTCAACATTGGAATATCTGCTGTGAAATTACTTATCATAGTACGAATATAAAGTAACTTTTTCGGTTTGACTAGTTTTGGTATTTCGATTTTTAGAGGGGCTGTACTTTTCAAAAAAGAAGTATAGTTTCTGTTCTGTTCTGTTACTACATTTACAGTCTGGAGTGTTTCAATCAATATCCAGTCAAAATTTATTGTTTGTTTGGCCTCCGCTAGTTTTTATTTTTACTATCGAATTTGTACAGCTACCCGCATTGTCAATTTCTGTTGTCTTGCGGTAGTTCCCAATTTGTAATGTAAACTTAGCCCAATTTAGCTCAGTAACGGCAATATGGTGGAGTACGCGGTTAAATCATTCTGCATTGAAGATAGCGCGAAACATCCTCATATGTTTTTTCATGGAGTAGGAGGCAAACGAGCAGACGTATCACCTGATGGTAAGCGATTACCATCGCCCATGGACGCCCGCTACACCAGAGGCGTCACAAGTGCGTTGCGACCTTTGGGGATGGTTTTCTGTGAGGCCGTGGTATCACTTTGGTCGAGCCACCCTATTCATGCCAAAGCGTGGTTCTCCAAGGTGGTGAAGCAGAAGATTTCGTTCTACATTTAGAACTTATAACAATATAAATTTTAAAGTTCTTTAGCTGGCTAGCTAGCTGGCTCTGAACGTTCTTATTTTATATGCATTTAGTGAAAAACCTTTAAAAATAAAGATACGATAAATAAAGAAAGACGATGTCAGAAATAAAAAAGAAAGTTAAAGTAGGTAAACATTGAACACAATTACTGAATAATTATGATTGACGTTCGAGTCAATTACATTTTCTATCGTGAGGTCCTGTACGTCCATCCTTGAGGTTTTCCTTCCTTAAAAGAGGTCATACTGAGTTACGTATGAAAAAGAATTAGCATAAACGTGACGCATTTAGCACCGCACCAATTATGTGTTTGTCAATTAAACTAATAGGGAGCATGCGATATTTATATTTTCGCTTTTATTGTAATTAATTTCGTGTAAAATATAAACATGGGTCTAATAAACCATTTGGCAGTAGTTGTTAGTAGTTTTTAGTAATAGTTAATTTGCGCTCGAGAATAAACTTACTATTCTGATGTACTGGATGTATTCGCTGGGTCCGTGGATGTTCATGTTTGGTTCCCAATAAAAAAAATTGAATGTTGAAATGCGTAGTCTAAGAAAACAAGGTCTCGCATTCCGAGAGCGACACGGTGTGACGTCACTATACAGTTACCACTTTATAGCAATATAACACGATATTAACCAACCAGAACCAGCGATAGCATTGATGACGTCATGTCGGTCGTCGGAATACCATACCTGGCGAATTATATTGTTATACCATGTTGAAGTGGGTACTAAATTATGTAACAATATAAGTAAATATGACAATGAGATGGATAACACATATTTTGGTGATAATTTGCCTGTATATTTCAAGCATATACTAGTGAGTTGTCACTCTATACTGATACGCGGTCTCCATTCTTGGACGCGTAAATTTGTAGAGAAATGTCTGTAAATAATTATCAATTCTACTTGCGTGCAAAATTCAAAAATATCCATAATGTGTTGTGTAAACCATATGTGACGTCAACTGACGTGCATGATGCATTTGTGTTGTGGTATGCTATGATATCCTGCAGTTGGAAGACTGACTGATCGGCTTACGATCATGACCAGTTCAACCTGGTCGAAACATTTAAGAATCGAAAAAGGAAGAAGAAAAAAACACACTTCAAATGAAATGGTTGTTCAGAATCTCAATTCTAAAAATATATACGCTCATAAATCATTCCCTTATATTTATTATCAAGTATATCAGTAACAAATATATTGTTATCGAAATTTTGACAGCAATTACCGGTCACTTCTTTGCTTATCATTTTTTCCTTTTTATCATTTACCCGAAAATACCGACGTATTGAGGTATGGCGTTGGTATTTTTAATCAAGAATCGCAATTCTTCATTTCAACCCGTAATACCATTTTTTTCTCATTATTGAAAAAGGTTTTACCAAATAACTTGATATTTCAATGATCAAGAAAAAGAAGTATTTTTATGAAAAATATTGTTAATATAGATTTTTAAAGGTTTCATAATACCGTACCGTCGTTAAATTTTATTCATAGCTCGTGATTATTTGCGGTTCACAAATAGATTTCAATATATGTATACTGAATATTTGAAATTGATATCTACATTTATACAGAAAAATTGAAAAGAAGAAGAATAATCATCTTCTGAAATTCAGCTTCTTAAATATAAGTGCAATCTTCCCGGAACAAACAGACAGACAAAAATAGTAAAACAAGGTTATTTTGGTACATGTACCGTGTATAGTATAGTATAGTACATATGCATTAATTAAAAAGCAGTTATTTTAATATTACAAACAGACACTCCAATTTTATTTATTTGTATAGATATCGCCTTATTATTAACAATTCATTTACCGTTGCTGTCCTTAGGTCTATTATACCACGCTGACGACAGACGAGTTGATATAGTTGTTTTCAATCTCTTTGCACTTCTTCTGCGTAGTTTGCTTCGCTTATTCGTTGACACGATGGATGGATAGGGGTGATGATACTCTGATGATACTGATGATGCCATTCTTAATCCGCCACCTCACGGAGATATAATTCGGAGACCTATGTAACGATTAAATATTTATCTGATTGACAACTTTGTTCCTAATTTATTACGACAAATCTGAACACTGTTGCTTGAAAAGTTTTCACAGTTTATTTATTATCTTTGATATTGTTCTTTGTTACTGTTGTACTTTATATTTTCACTACAGCCGGGATACTTGGATATCTTGTACTATTATTATCTAACATTATATTGATAACAAGTCGTAAGAGAATATATATATATACTAGCTGACCCCGGCAAACGTGGTTTTGCCATAATTTTTTTTTTAAGGATGGGTGACCCTTACCATTTAGAGGGATGAAAAATAGATGTTGGCCGATTCTCAGACCTACTCAATATGCTCACAAAATTTCATGAGAATCGGTCTAGCCGTTTCGGAGGAGTATGGGAACGAAAACTGTGACACGAGAATTTTATATATAAGATTGAAAGTAGAGGTCGCCCAGTGGTCGATATTCGACCATAATACTTCTTCTTCAAATTTGTTGCTTCACCTGTAAATATACCGAAGATATAAGGTGTTTTAAATAATTCTCTACTAAATAAGTCTCCTTTAATTCAAATAGCAACACCGTTGAAGTAGTGAACTCGACTACTCCAGCGACAAGGGTTAGTAAATTATAATGCCTTTTATTCTCTTACAAGAAAAGCGTTTTAATGCCACCAGTTTTCACGACACTGTTTTGAACTAAGACTTGTCAGATCTTATTATTCACTGTATTGTTACAGTTCTTGAACAAGCTTCGCTTTATTTGTCTGAAGTTCTGCTCAAATTATAAATTTTTTTTTTTGAATTTACCAATCAATTCTTACTCTTTTTTATGGTGATATTTAAATGAATTTAGCTATTAGCTATTAACAAAAACTGTACTAAACTCTTTCAATGAACAGTCGCAATAAAAATATTCTATAACTTTTGTTGAGTTAAATAATTGACCGAATTCTGAGGTAACAAACGACAAAAATAACATAAAATCTATTTGATAACCTTACTTTTTGAACAACAGAAAACATGCACAGTAGATTTTTTTTTTATATAAAGTTTGACACTTTCATATTGCTAGCCCGCTGGAGAACGAATCGCTGAGCTTTCATTAAATTACTATTCGACGAGACAAATGCTTTTGGCTATTCTGAATTTACGCGACATTTTGCTTGATAAATGAGTGTAAGCAATCTATTATTATTGATTTCTTGTCTCTGCGTTAGAATTAATGACTTAATTTTAATCTTTTAACTTTTCCTAGAGAGATTGGCCGTGTCCCCATTGCGTAATTTTTTATTATTAACCTGTCGCCCGAGGAGTAGCGGTGTGTGTTTTCATAAACACAGCTTCCAATTAATGAGGGAATGTATATTTCCACATTAATTCGAAACTGTCGAATCCGAAGGAACCTCATATTATCGACTCACTCAAGGGACAGAGTTTTTACATGTGTGGGTGTATATGTAACAGCTCATGCAACAGGTCGCAGAATGCAATACCTTAGTGAATTACTCTTTTTTACAATTCGTGATGCCTAAATCGTTCTAATTTATAATCGCCCACATTCTCCCGTCTCATTATTCACTTTTAGTTAGGCTTATCATCAAGTGATCCTCGCCGTTTGGAAAAAGTAAAAGATTTTTTTTTTAATTTAACATATAACAATAAACATAAACTTCATATACCAAGGAGATTTTTGATGTCTGTTAATTATATTTTTTTGAGATAACATCATTATTAAAGAGTAATATCTGTAAAGTCTATAGCTTTGTCTTTTGCGATATCCCTCGCTTTATGTGGTAATTTTTTACATTAGTAACCGATATAATTCTAAACAAAAGTTGTTTAAATGTATAAAAAAATTCTGCATTTTAGCTGGCAACTGCTATTACTAGAAAATTCATTAATTGTATATGTTTTGTACATTTTAAATTTATTATTATTAAAGATTAATAAACAATATCCACAGGGTGTAGATACACACACCTGTAAAACTGTTTTCATCATCATCATCATCAGTCTATCGCAGTCCACTGCTGGACATAGGCCTCTCCAATTGCTCGCCACTTAGTTCGATCTTGAGCTTCTCGCATCCAGATCCTGCCAGCCGCCTTGCGTAGATCATCACTCCATCTGGCCTTTGGACGTCCTACACTACGTTTGTCGAGACGCGAACTCCAAGAACCCGTTTACCCCAAAGGTAATCAGCTCTGCGGCTAGTATGGCCTGTGTGTGGAACTGTTTTGGATAAAAATAAATCGAAATTCATATTGTATTAGAACTCGAATGAAGCCCATTAAATTATAGCGATAGGTAGCCGAATACTGACAAATATTATGTCGTCAAACTAAAAGTGTACATAGTTCAAGTGTTTGCTAGTACGACACTATCTGTATCCTTCCTTCGATAATGACTCGTAGATAAAAGCAACTGTTTCATACACACATTTCGTTATCAATGGTATTGATAACAGTGTTTTTCGTGTATCTACATTCACGTAGTATTTGACTGTGATAAAATATCCTATAGGTACTAGACGCAGTTAGAAATTCCAGTTGTAATGTGTGAAAATAAGTCTTACTCCGAATGGTGTAACATTTAAATTACCTTACCCTTAGCAAAAATGAAATATTGTTACTTCTAAGGTATTCCTATAAATAAAATATGTAACAAATATACGCGACACTAAACGAGATGAAACTCCGAAGGGATTTGCGAATCTTGCTTACCATGTGTATGAGCGTCCTTCTTATTGTAATATTACCTTTTACTGAGTATTAGAATTCTTCCTGTGAGGATATTAAAGCATTGCCATGTTCAAAATATGAAAAATAAGAATAATATGATAGAAAGCTTCTACAAAAGTGTGTACCAAATAAATGAATGAGGGATGTATAATGTGTAGTGGTTCCTGATAAATAAAGGTTAATCTTATGACTCGACTCTTATAGTAATAATATGTCAATAATCGATTTAATAAAAAGAATAATAATATATCGCTTTATTATACACCAGATTAATTACAACGATATCTTTAGGAACTGTTAGGTACAAGTGGTCTTATCATTCGAAAGCAATCTCTTACAGTTAAACCTCATCATCGACAAGCCATGATGTCCCACTCTGGGCTCGGATCTCCTCTCGGAAGAGTGTTAAGGCCAAATGTCCCGTAGTCTTGCCGGTTGGGGACTGGCAAGACTACGTTGTGGCTGTGCTGTATGTAATCTTGCCGTTGGATGTTTTCAAGCTGCCCAAAGGCATCCAACTAAGCTTCACGACTATTATCCTTAAAAAAGGTGTCTGCCTATTTTGACTTCATTTTGTCTCCCGCTTTGCTAAGGAGGGAAGTGAACTTATCATATTTCAAACTACTCCTGTTTTTCTTCTGATTAATTTCGTTGCGGGTTCCAAGACAGTTAATTTTTTTCCTGGGACTTCCCGAGTGTCATAACTCGGTGTGTTCGTGGGTCACTGCTGTTGATCCTGGTGTACAGGAGTTACAGCAGTGGGCGTGTGGTTGGGATTAGTCCCATATTATCCTATGATAACATCCGGGACCGACTACGTACTGTCCGAAATATTTATTATTTATTATTTAAATAGTTTATTCATTAATGATGTGAGGACTTATTCCCTTATTTTTTGGTTTTTAAGAGCCTATTGTGTCACACTGCTGAGGAAAGGCCTCCCCTGCAACAAGCGACTTATCTCTAACTAAGACCAGTTCCAGCCGGTATAGAATAGTCAAGATCGCCGCGCCATCTTTTACGGGGTCTGCCTCGTCGCCGCCGTCAACCCTGAGGCACCCAATGTTCGACGACCTTGGCCCACCGGTCCGGATTCATACCACATACGTGTCCGGCCCAATCCCATTTCAATCTGGCAGTCTTCTTGCCCACATCCGCTACTTAAGTTTTGGAACGCAGCTCTGTAATTCCCCTTAGCTTGTTAAAAAGACATCAATTGTGGGATCCGCGTCAAAATGACTGGCTTCAAAGTAAAGCCCTTTAAGACATTTGTCATTTTGTGTCGCTTTGTATTGTGTTGAAAATGAATCTTTGAAAACGTTTTTTGTGGTATATGGTTCTTGAAGGTAGGAGTGCCTGTGTTTTAATTATTCTTTTTATGTTTTCTTTTTAAAGAGATGAAATTTAAGTGATATAAAAATGTAATAGTCGTGTAGCTCATAAAGTTTTAATGTCCTTATAAATTCAAAGCACTATGTCCACAGTCATCATTACTCTATTACAAACTTAAACGTAATTTAGGCTGTGCTCGAAACTCAGGGTGGCCAGTAAGTTTAAGATTTTTCTTGTTCTGACCACCCAGACTTTGAGCGTGTGTGAGACAAATCGGTCTATCGACTAAAGCCCGCGGCAGTCGGGAGGAGCTCCAGGAACGCTTCAGCGGCTTCTGGAGTCTCCAGGTACAGGTACATCCCGGGGTAACCACAGTCACCCCCGGGGCAGGTCGCTGTACGCCTCTCACCGTTCAAGATCACAGCAAGAGTTGGAACATAGACCGGTCTCGGGCTGTTGTGGCCACAAGTGATGATTGGGGGATCAGCTAGCGGCCTCTACCGCGTCCCTTTCGTCGCCTCCTGCAAGCGGGGTCGGGAAAGAGCCGATCCCGCTCTGCGGACTCCTTAAGAAGCATAACGTCTTCACAGAAAGAGACCGCGGTCTCTCATCTCTCACTACTCGCCATCATTGCCGCGATTAATGCTGGTGGTGACAGGTTTCGTCCGATCCGTCAGACCGGGACTCGACGCTCGGACTCCCACGCATGGCAGTCCACTAGCGTGTGCTGGGCGGAGTCCCGGTCTGACCCGCAGCGGTGGCATTGTGCCGTAGCCTCACGTCCGATTCTGTTCAGGAACGGCTCCGACAGCGCGTTGGCTGGCGCAGCCCTAGATTTCGAGCCGTGCCCGCCAAGCGCGTAGAGCTTGCGTATGCGCGTTCCGCCGTAGCATTCCGGGCTCAAGGTCCGGCGCTGGCCCTTCATCATTCCGACCGACAGAAAATATGCTTTAAACCTAATATGTATGAAAGTTATATTATTTAACATAACTGTAGCATATTTTATTCCTTTGATGGAGAAAGTACTCTTAAACGTTATCCCTCCATTAGATACCATTTTGTCTATTTTTTATTCATCACAAAATTCATTTTAAATTGGCTTTGACTGTGATGTATTTCATCACAGTCAAAGCCAATTTAAAATGAATTTTCGATCTCGCTCACTCGATTGAGGTTGGAAAGTGACAACAAGTTCTTTATCTCTCTTCCTGTACATAAACCGTTGACGTAATGTGTTATGGCACGTTCGATCCCCGTAAATTGTTTATTGTCTCAAGTCAATTTTGTTGTTTAACAGCTTCGATGGAGTTTGTTAGCGTTCTTGATTTATGACCATGCTTTGTTTTTGGATTTACTTTTAAATCTTTTTGTTGGAACGGAGCGTTATGACGTAAATTGACAGTAAGGGCAACACCTTTCACATGTCAAAATATTATTTTACAACAATGGAATTGCGTTTATTTTTTGTATATTCTTAAATATTCTCAACGTTCTTCAGAATTTCCTTCACGTATTAATATAAGTAAAGCTACAGGTGTCTGTCTACAATTTCTTATTTATAAGATACTTGTGGAACAAAATGCTGTTTCTAGTGGTAATTTAATTTGTTTGTGTTTTTTCTTCAAAGGTTTGGGAATGTTATTCAATATTCAGAAACTTTATCCCGGAGTAACTCAAAGGAGAAATGAATTATTATTTTCGTAAGTTACTTTGTGCGTTTTAAAAATAAGTCAGAATAGACGTGGCATCCAATTACTAAGTATTCCTGACAAGTAATACTCATTAGTACAAGAAAAAGTTTAAAAAACTGTGACTTAACAACGTAAAAACTTATGACAAAATTTAAATAGCCTTTCTCACCCTGGCTATTATTACGAATCTATAGATATCTCATTCATTAAAATCGGTTCAGTAGTTAAAGTAACACAAATACACAAAGAACACTCAGACTCAGATCAACAATTTGTGGATCACACAAAGTATTGTCCCATGTGGGATTTGAACCTACAACACAGCGCAGTAAAAAACGGCGTAGAGACCGCTTAAACTATATATATTTGTATTAAAATACTAGCTGAACCGAACCTGAACACCGCGGGTGTTACCCGCCGTTATTGTTGTACCGCGAGTAACGTCGCAGGACAAAGTTAGTCTAAAAAAAAGTAGCCTAAGTTGCTCTCTGGATCATCAGCTACCTGCCAGTGCAAAGTCCCGTCAAAATCCGTCCAGCCGTTCCAGAGATTACCCGGAACAAACAGACAACAAGACAATTTTTTTACACCACATTTTTGGTGTATGTACCGTGAACCAATTTTATCTATTTGTATAGATATAATCTATAACATTGGAGTGTCTGTTTGTAATATTAAAATAAAAGGTTTTTAATAAATGCATATGTATGTACTCGTATATGTCACCGTAAGATTGTATTTCAATGTAATCAGAATGTCGTAATGTAAGCAACATAAGTGGCGTGGTGTTCGAGTAATTTAACTGGTACGTCACGGTGCGTGGGCTCGTAACCCATTTGTGTGCATAAGTGTCTTGTAATTTAAGTGTAATATACTGTACCATACATTGTGTTTGAAAAGAATAAATAAAAACTATATGTAAAGCGTGTTGTATATCATGTCAATGGGTGCAGAATGCTTTGATTTTTGAAAAAAAGAAATCACTACGACTTTTACATTTATAGATATATATATCTAGAAATAGTGTATTATAAATAAGCTATTTATGCAAAAAACTTGAAAGTGTATACTTGAAATGTAAACCTGGAACTCTCTAACAGCAAACGTTTTGCCATCCCTCTATGATCTCGGGTCACTTGAGAAGGGAGTGCGTTTGCTAGCGTGCCTAACATAGGATAGTTTTAACATCACGCTTGCACCAACAGGAGCCGAGCACGATTGAAGAGACACGGACGTAGTTGCGTGGGTCAGCTATTTAATATTATCTTTCTTGAATGTTACTGAGTGATAATATTAGTCCCGTTTCCTTACTTTAATGAATTTTATTCTTAACTGACGATGCATGACAGTATGAATATGTTTACATGTTTACGAAGTTAATTGCGGCAAAGTCAATCTTCTTAGACATGATAGCATCTAAATGTATGCTTATATTAGCATCTTGTGCGTAAATAAATAGCGGAACTAATTGCGAAGTCAGGTTTATCGGCTTAAACTTTGTATGCGGTCTACTCTTGAATAATGATTCACTGCGTTGAAGTCTCATACCGAGAACAGTTCGGTCCACTCATTGTTATGTTTACTTCTAATAATATTGTCTCCCGAATTAAACCACTTTTTAACCGACTTTCAAAAAGGAGGAGGTTCTATGTTCCACTGTATGTATTTTTTTTGTGTTATAAATACAAAAATTCTGGTTGATTTCGTCCAAAAGAAGGAACGGATCTGGATAAAATTTGCTACAGAGACAGATTATTGTCTGAAAGAGTACATAGACCTTACTTTAAAAACTGATTTCCCTATAAAAATGATGATAAAAACAACAGCAATGCAAGCAAAGCCCGATGCATAACAGCTAGTAGAGGAATCTAAGTACAAACAGTGTTTTGTACTAAACAAAGACTCATACTAATCACACTAATATAGGCTATATATATATAATATATATATAAATAAAGGCGATAGTTTGTAAGTATGTGTGTGTTTGTTACTCTTTCACGTAAAAGTACGGATTTGGATAAAACTTTACAGTAATATAGCTTATACATCAGAATAACACATAGGCTACTATTTGCCGACATACACGTGAGCGGAGCCGTGGGCAACTCCTAGTGATAAAATAAATATAAAAAAAAGTGTTCAAAAATAAGAACCATTTATGATAATAAGTCTTTACAAACATGCAAATGAAATTAATTCAAAATTATACTCGTAATGAACATTCAATAAACTTAAATGCAATGTACCTAAAAACCTGTATTTATTACTCGTAATGTTCCAAGTCTATACTAATATATAAAACTGAAGAGTTTGTTTGTGTGAACGCGCTAATCTCAGGAACTACTAGTTCGATATGAAAAAATATTTTAGTGTTAGATAGCCTATTTATCGAGGAAGGCTATAGGCTATATATCATCACACTAAGACCTACAGGAGCGGAGCACCAATGAAGAATGTTACAAAAACGGGAGATAATTATCACGCTACGTGCAATAGGAGACGCAAACGAGGTTGCGTGGGTCGTCTAGTATGTTTATAAAATAGCACTTATAATGTGTATGTTTAAACCAATCACAAAGACCTGACAAATGCCTACAACTTTAATAAACCGGAGGCTGGACCGGTGGCGAAGGTCCAATGATGCATGGTGTGGGTCACCATGCTACATTGTTTGAATTCGCAGTAAGTATGGTGACCTACTCTTGGATTCTACGCATCTTTTCCATCAGTCAGAGTGACCGGCAGGCTCTTATATAAAAAGTAGATTAAAATCTCAACAAGCTGCATTTTAAATTATTTGTAAGGTATGATTTACACAAGCACAGGCAAATGGAAAATTGATGAGTTATTTATCAGATCTTTATAAGTACTATTTACCATCTTTGCCAAGAAAAACTCAGTGAGGCAGAAATCGAGATGCGCTTCTAAGAGAAGAAGGAAGTAGGTACATTATTACCCGCGACCTCTTTTACTTGAATGCGTAACGAGTTACATAGGAAATACATACTGAGATCGTATCTATGTATGAAATTTCTTATGACAATCCTCCGTGACAGTAATACAAAATATTTCACTTTGTTTTAGAATTTTACACAACGGTAGAATAACCCATTCGAATCGTCGGGATATAGAACGAGTCGTAATCTAGTATTAGTAAAGTAGTATTAAAGTAAAGTAGTACTAACTATATTAGTCTCTGGTTCTGGACCAACTGCCTCGTTGGTCTTGCGGTTGGCGTATGCGACTGCTGATCGTGAGGTCTCGGGTTCGATTCCCGGGTCGGACCAAATGTTTGTATGATCTACAAATATTTGTTTCGGAGTTTGGGTGTTTTCTATGTATAATATGTATGTATTTACAAAACAAAAAAGTATATATGTATTTGTATCAGTTGTCTAGTACCATATTGTATCAGTTGTATATACCATAACACAAGCTCTGCTTAGCTTGGGACTAGATGGCGTTGTGTGATAGATGTCCGAAATATTTATTTTATTTATCTGGTTAAAAATGAAAGGGAAATGAAAGGAAAAACTATCAAAGGTAAATGCGATTTCATTCAAAAGCTTACACGTGGAACGGTATCTAAGCCCTTACAATGGTAGTTAACATTACTGGCTCTGGTCACTGGCCCCTGCAATAAAGTATAAAATATTAAAGCTTAATGTATTATGGTTGATGTTCGGCCACCGAGCGATCTCTAATTAATAGATTAAAACTGCTTTATTTTTCCGCCGATATGGTTGTCTCAAAAGTTTCCGACCTCAGCGTGCAGATAGCAGCACTTGTTAATAAAAACTAGTGAATGTAGTAGTGCATCTTTGCGTTTACATGGTGAAAAGTGTAAAGAGTTAAAGTTCAAAATAAGACGATTTGTGTATCATTTTCAGGTCGGCCATCCAGTCAATCCAGTTTACGCTACGCCCAACTATTTACCTCGCTACCCTATTCCCAATTCGATATAGGTAAACCGCAATGTGTGTAATATTTGTAATATTGCAAAGGGTTTTAGCATTTTTGTTGTAAGGCTGAAATAAGCCAGAGTCACTTACTCGTATATGTGCTCCGTAGTTGTAAACGCCACTGAGACAGAAATAGCCACTGAATGGCCTGATTTAAATGGCTAAATTGCCATAATTTACGATATTGAAAATAGGCTACTTGCTGATATCAGCATCAATATTATTTAATTTTCCAATATTTTAACGAGAGAGATGTGCGTCATCATATTTTATTTGCGGCCTATTCGTATCATTACGGCGGCGATATTTACAGATCTCCGTCGAGATATTCCAGTGCGAATAGATTGTTTGTTACAGTATAGAGATCTAAATCTCCATCCTAAAATAGTTATGAGTTAATATATTTATTCGACTGCTGAAAATATGTGCTTAAAGTTGCCTGTTACTGAGTTACAATTTAGTATTGAAACGAAATGTAACGATCACTTCTAATAATTTATAATTAGAACAAACAACAAGCCACGTACTAATTTACTCAAATAAGCGTTCATAAACTATTTATGGGGACAACCTTGACCATAAAAAGATGTGCCTTGACACTGTCAGCGCATGCGCACCTGCGCGCGTGGCGCCATCTGTCAGTGTTATTTATGGTATACACATTTTTTATTACAATAATAAAGTTAGTGTTTTATTAATAAATTTAAAATGACTAATACACTTGTTAATACAAAGTTCAGGCCATAAATGTTAGAGATATGTTCGAGTATAAAATATTTTAAGGGTAGACAATTACGTTTTAAGTGCCTCATGTACATAAATATATTAATTAAAGTTTAAAGGTCAAAACGTTCAACCAAATAATATTTATTTAATCTGTTGTAAAGTTGTTTACTTTTATTGAAATGTCTTTAGACTGAGTCCACAACCTAATCTTATTCAATACCTACACAATTTAATTCCTTTGAAAGGCCCGGTCTTAGATTCAGAAAGTGAAATTAATACGTAATAGATGATAGGGTTAATGTTGGGTTCTTTTTGTGTTGAGTAATTCAAGAAAGGTTTACGTAGACTTCGAAAATATTAAAAAAAGTGATTACTGAGAGCCGAAACAGGTGCGGAAAAGTGTATTATTTTAACGTACTTCTTAAGGTCTTCTTAAGAATGTCATGGTTTCAAAACCAGCGATTCTGTGAAGTTAATTATCACTAGATGAGATCACTTTTGAGAGTTCCATTTCACCAAGCCGTCTGGCCAGGGTGGTTTAGTAGGCCTAACCCTAAACCTCCTTAGAAGAGGCCTTTGTTCAACCAGGCCTGTTAATAGGAGTTTCATTCCTTTTAAGCTTTTACTCCAGGTTTACGGTTAGTCTCAGAATGAAGTCATTTAATATCCTTCTGAAGCCATTTATTAGAAAAATTGCCAAGAAAACATTTCTCCTGTGTATGGGAATTCGGCTATAAAACAGATCCTCCCATAAAAATGCTATTAAACCGTGGAATAGGTACACGTAATCTTCAAACATAATGTAATAATTTGTGGGTAGAATAAAAAGTTTGACGTTTTTTAATTTGTTTAGTAAACAAATGTAATTTAACTGTACTATGTGTGGCATTATAAGTGTATAGGTGAATTTGGAAAACGGATGGCAGCGGATTGATGCTACTGAAGACCGGGATGATTGGCGGTCCTTAGAGATGTGTGGTACGTTTAATAGAAGTATGGTATGGCTCGGTCTAGTTGTGTGATCAGACGAAGGCGTATTCAGTTTCATCGTCGTATTTGTATAGTTAGTTGTAACTAATATATTTTTCGTCTGATTAAAACAGTGTACATAACATAGAATGTCAAACGCCTGCCCTAGTAGATATTTCATTGAAAAATTCCATCTAGACTTTCAAAGTACATTTTGATATTAATATTTCGTACGAGATATTAGGAACGTATCGTACAATAAAAATATATGTTAACGAATTACGTATATATTCGTTTTATTAATATTATTTGAGAACGTTACTTTCTAAATATCATTGGCAATATTAAACAGTCATTTTTGTGTACGGTATATAACGTCCAGACAAACCTGTCAAGGTTTTGTGATGTTCTATAGATTACACCTAAATTGTATATATTGTATCAATAAATAAATTAAAAAAAAAATATACATATGTATTTGTAAGTATTGAAAACTTAATCTATACAAGTTAAGTTATAATTTTATTTTCACTCACGTTTCTATGGGGCGTATCTGTTAAGTAGGTATAAATTTATATTTATATAATAATAATAGATCTTTACCTATGAAATTGCCGTTTTGTATGCAATAAGTGAAAGTACTTATTTTTTCAAACTTTTTTATTTCTGTTATTCGAAGTTATCACCCATGCAATCGACGCATCTTTGCCAACGCATTGGCAGTTTATTGATGCCCTTCTAAGAAGAAACCTTACTCTTTTAGTCTATGGCCGATAGCCATTGTAAGATGCGCGCGCATAGGAAAACTGATTAGTTTTTCCCGCCATAGCGAAACAACTCACATTTCAATTTCACAACTCGTTTTCACTACAACAGTGCAATTGCAGTTATTTTTAGTATTATTTTCTTCAGAAGTGTGTTGAAAAACGTATGATAAACGTGTGTATTGATGACTACCGTCCTCGGATATCTTAAGACCCTCTTAAGACCTAACGGATCGGCTCCTAATAACGCCTCAGCGGTAATCACCAACATAACACACTTGTACCATAATGTACTATTAAAATAGTTTATTATATATAATTGATAGTATTATATACATTTACAATATTGCCTTGAGAGATTTCGTGTAGTAACATTATAAATAATAAATCTACCTAAATAAATAATTTTCCAACCTATAACCCACGTGTAAGAACGCCATTTCATTTTTTTCAAGATGTTGAATATGAAAATAATTGTACAAGTTATTTCGTTTTCACCGGCTTCATTTCTTAACATATGTTTTCATAAATGTTGATATTTTCTGACGCTCTTGTATGTCAAGATATTTGATTTCCTAAAATGATGTATTCCTTGCAAAGATTTTTATTACAAATAACTTAAGCAAATTGTTTTTGGAGTAGGTAAGATTTCAACATTGGTTGCTAAGATTGATGTTTAAAAATATGAACACCCGTTTTTTGAAACTCATCATGGTTTTCATACAAATTACTTCAATTAACCGACGCAGTGTAGGTAATTTGCAAGGTCGACTTTTTTCGCATAAAAACCGAGTGAATTCATATACAAGTACAGGCAGTTTTCACAAAAAAACGCCATTGTTTATTCTGTAAAAATAGATTTGCTGAAGAGCGTAATAATAATCAAGTATTCATTCATACGATCGCGTAAAAACATTGCGGTGCTTATTAAATAATAGTGTGTGTCCTCGTTTGGGGTGACAGCAAGTTACATAGGTTATACGTTGTTAAACGTAATAAAATAATATTAAGGTTGTGACGCAACATATTGAATATGAATTATGACTGACGGACAGACAGACATAATTTTTTGTGAAATACAATTAATTTGAAATTACAAACACATTTTTAGGGTTCCATGCCAAAGGCATAAAACGGAACCCTTATAGATTCGTTATGTCTGTCTGTCCATCCGTCCGTCCGTTTGTCCGTCCCTATGTCGCAGCCATTTTTCCGAAACTATGAGTACTATAATGTTGAAATTTACTAAGTAGATCTATTCTGTGAAACGCATTAAGATTTTCACACAAAAATAGAAAAGAAAACAAAAAAATTTGGGGGTCCGCATACTTAGAACTGGAACTCAATTTTTTTTTCCTCAAACCCATAACTGTGGGGTATCTATGGATAGGTCTTCAAAAATGATATTGAGGTTTCTAATATCATATTTATCTAAACTTAATAATTTGCACGAGAGACACAAAATATTTAAAGACGGTTAAAGTACTGTACCGTAAGAGTAAGTAACCAATTCCTTACTTCATGTTATCTTATAAAGGTCTACATCTCTCTGAATTAGAATTTGACCTAAAATGGCGGACAAATGTATGGCCATTTTTTAGGACAAGGTTTTTATTTAAAAAGCGCTCTGCCTAGGGAATACAAGCCATGTCCCTACACACCTTACGCGGTGACATGCTTTCACGCACACGAAGTTTATCCAAATTCAGGTGGTAGGTACATTTATTTCTTTTGTATTACACAATTGTTTATAGACTTTAATATAACTGTCAAATAAACAAGAGGGTAGTTGTTGATTTAGCATGGAGAAATAATAGAGGGAATATAATATAAAATATATTAGATTCCCTCTATATCTATACTAATATATAAAGCTGAAGAGTTTGTTTGTTTGTTTGTTTGAACACGCTAATCTCAGGAACCGCTGGTCCGATTTTAAAAATTCTTTCAGTGTTCGATAGCCCATTTATCGAGGAAGGCTATAGGCTATATATCATCACGCTAGGATCAATAGGAGCGGAGCACCAATGAAAAATGTTTCGAAAACGGGGGAAAATTATCACGCTACGGGCAATAGAAGACGCAAACGAGGTTGCGTGGGTCGGCTAGTTATATATAAATTCAAAAGTAACCTTGTCTGTTACGCTTTTGATGAAATTTACATTGGAAATCCTTTGATTCTTGAGGATAACTGACATATGAAGCTAATTAGGTTGTAAAAATAGGGTGGTTTTCTATTTTATTACAAAACAAACTACTACAGTCTTTTGTGACTGTTCATGTCACGAAAGAGAAATAATCGGACGACTAAACACTAGCTTTATTGTACTAAATACTTGTATGTTCTATCATCAGTTTTTTTCAAAACCTGATTTTCTCTATCATAGATTAATGATTAAGAACGAGATTTCACTAAAATAATATAAGTAACTAGCTGACCCACGCAACCTCGTTTGCGCTTTATATTGCCCGTAGCGTGAAAATTTCCCCGTTTTTGAAACATTCTTCATTGTTGCTCCGCTCCTATTAGTAGTAGCGTGATGATATATTACATAATGTAAATACATACATGAAATCTTACATAAATCAGTATTATAAAACATTTTCTTTTTGAAATTCTAATAGAACGTCCTGTGATCGACGTGTTCTTTTCGCCAAAATTTATCATGTATGTCAGTGATGGATCAGTAAATAAATATTGAAAAATATATAATAAGAATTCATGCCCCGAAAAAAGAAATTGTAACGGTTTTATTTACTTTCTATTATCGATGAGTGGCAGCTATGTGTTTTATAAGTTATATAAAATACATTTAATATTAAATTAATTAAGTATTTGTTCCAATTGAAATCTATGCTAGGACGAAATAGTTGAAGTTAAACAGGAATGACGTTAGAAAATTATTCCATAGAAAATTGGTCCGAAACATTATAATTTTTCTTCAAAACGATACTGATTTGATTTGACATTCAACTATGCTGGTACTGCGGAAAGATGTGTTGAAAATTACGTCACTGGACGTTAGTTGGACATTTCAAGTTTAAACAAAAATGTATTTTGTATTTAGTTTCATGTTTTTGTGTTTATGAGTAGACGGGTAATTTAATGGTCACTGGGAGGAGAAAGCCCAGTATGAGTGAAGTAAAACTAGGCAGTCTACCTTTACCTAAAGCTTTATTTTGATCAGTACACAAATTTACTTATTTGTAATATTACCAGTATTTGAGAACATTTCCTTAAAAACTTGTCTCATTTCTTTCAAATTATATCTATCTATTTTACTGAGTAGTAAATCGTCACTCATTATTATTATCAAACCTGCCGATGCGTATACTATATATTTATGTAGGAACTATTGTCTGATATACGTGATGTAATTTGTCGCTATAGCCACCGCCGACCGATTACACCCTGTGATAAATAATTCATGCACGAGCTCGACCAGAAGCATTACCGACTCAATGCTCATTGTCACGAAATATACATACAATACAGAGAATCTCAGGCGAAGATTTGTAATTATAAACATGCGCATTTTTGGAGTACGATTTTTGTCTTGGCAACACTGATTGATTTATATGAGTGGTAAGTTTTTATTAGAAGTGATTACCATGCTAAGTGTTTCGGCGTATTACTCTTTGTAAAGATCAATGTGCCTGAATCTGAATTGCAAAAAAATTCGGATTTGAACCGTATACGTTTTTATGCTAATAGACATCTTGGAAAGAAACCTTTAAGTCGTACACTGGGCTTATATCTATTGTTACATACCGTAGCTCTTTTCATGATGAAGTGCTTACAGTAACTGTAAAATAAGAAATTCAATTAAAGGGAAAAGTGTGCTATCAAGAAAAAAAACTTTACATAAGTACGCATATTATTTTAGGCAAAAAGGTCGATCATTCACAAATTCACAATAGAACTAGTCTATCAACATAGACCGAGCGTACGGCAAAACATAATCATAATAATTCACACAGACCCATAAATAATAAAACGTACAAACAAATGCAATTCAAAGCGAACAACTTATTTTCGCACAAATCCCTACATACAAATGCAATCCAACGGTAGCGAGCGCACTTCATAAACATTCGTGAAACATTCACAAACACTGAGCCGTGACGGTATACAACAGCTTTAATAAAACGTGCACCAGTAAAGCCCGAATGAATCCCTTTAGGGTGAACGCCCGAAATATGTAATAAATGTGTAAGTGAAAACTGCTCTTAATTCGATATGAATAATGAATAACAGCTAGCTGGAGTCTGTCTACCTTTATTTTGTACCATAGTGAGTTTGTATTTGCCCTGGTTTTAGTTGGTAAGGCCACTTAATGAGGACAAATTATGGAAATTGTTTGATCATTACAGTGTACGTTTTGTGTCCGGTTCGTTTTATTTTTGTCTTGTGTTTGGTCGTTAAGGTGTAAATATCTAAATTGGATTTCTAGTGAAAATAGGGTAATGTAATTGTAATTGCTTTATCCACAGCTCTAAAGCCCCTAAAATGTGTTCTTCGTAAGTCGTCAAGTCTCCTACATAGTACAGTTCAGTACAAACTTGAATGGAACAAAAGTTTAATAATTTACATGAAACATACGGTTTGTTCGAAGAAATAACTCCACATAATGACATTCTTATCGTTTTCTCAACTTACTCAAATATTATGATATCGTATATTTTCTTTCTTATCTGTTTTCTTTCGCTTAAAGTCACACTGTATCAATGTGAGTACTTGTGTATTTCTAGGGCAAATAATCAATATTTTACGAGAGTATTTGAAGAGCAACAAAAGTGTCAATTAAAAAGAAACGGCTAAGTACCATTTAGTTACAATATTTTTTTGTAAGTTGTGTGTAAGAAGTGCTTCAAACGCAAGTGGAAAATTAAATTAAATAGATTCCTAATTCCGGCTAACCGATTCATAAGCTATGTTTTAGAAATAAACACTGGAGTTTTTGATGATTGACGAGTTTTTATTTATAAATGGTCTACAAGTACCCACAAAAATACGCTTCATTCAGTCTGTATCTTCAATAGAATTGTCAGAATTACTGACTTTGTGAATGAATGACAGTTCAATTTAGTATTTTCGACTTTTTCATTTCTACGACTCCAGACGAATGTCTACTCCTTAAGAAAACTCCTTGTTTTAAAAAAAAAAACTTTTTGGTAATTCAGCATTGTACTCGTAAACAAAACTAAACATCTCCTTAAATATTCTAATACTTAGATAGAAATGAAACCTCAATGGCATACTACGCTTCAAACGGCTTCTATGTCTCGACAATAATTAAGTGAATACGAGATTTACTTCAAGACAAGTTAAAGGATCTATTACCCACTATTTCCAGAGTAATTGACGTAATATTGTCTTCAATATCAGTCGAAGAGATTTACAACTTCAACTTTTTCTTTCTTGTCGACTAAAAAAGGGAAACCGCTAATGATCTCCCATATAAGTAGCCAGCCTAGTGAGTAATCAAATGCGTATCCTTCACAATATCAACTGCCTACCTGTCATTAACATAGCTAGGTACTTTATAAGTAGGGACCGTACTGAGACTATAAAATCCGCCTTAACGCATTGCCACGGTATCAATTCGCTCACGAGCTTGTAATCAGTACCAATTGTTACTTATTCTGTCTATGCTATGAAGTCATTGTAAGATGTGCATATAATCGTTGATTATTGCCTTGTCTGCTGTTATTTGTACTTTTGTGAATAATTGATATGTGAATAATAATTTTATCGTACCAGAAAAACGAAGACCCATATGATTCAGTATTGCCGGATTAGATTGGAAGGCGTGGCATCGTATAGTTTTTTTGATATTTTCTGTAAGTCGAATTGTTTTTAACCGACTTCAGAAAAGGAGAAGGTTCTCAATTCGACTGTTTTTTTATGTTGGTTACATCAGAACTTTCGACTAGGGTGAACCGATTTTGATGATTCTTTTTTATTTGGAAGCTGGTACTTCCCGTGTGGTTGCATTTCAATCTTGATCCAGTTCTTGAAGTCGCTTTTTTTGTTGGAATTTTGTATTATTTGTCCAAATGGTTATATGCCGTTATACAGAGTTGAGTTTTATATTTAGTGGTAGTGAAGTGGGATGCGAGAAATTAACTAGTATCGATGTGGTGTCTGTTGGTATTTATGTATTGTATATTGGTGTGCAATAAAGAGTATATATCTATCTATATATGTATTTATCGGTCATATTTGTTTCGCGTGATATGTACTGCCCGTTCTATTTTATAAAGGTAATAAGAATCTTTAAAAGTACGTAAAACTGTAATCGTATTCACAAATCCACTTTTTATAGCTGGCTGTTCTCCATCACATGTCCGGCGCCAGAGCTATAACTGTATCGTAAAACACTCCATATAGAATCCGCGAATAGATTTCCAGTAAAGCATATTTATAGCGTGAAAATCGTTATCTGCGCAAATTCTATACAGTTGTGACCTCACGAGAAATGTGTATAGTCCATTCGTTTAGATACGGTCACCTGGATCGCGCCACAGTCGCACGTGCGGCAAGCCACCGCAAAGTCAAAGGGCCCGCCTGCGGCGTACACCCACAAGGAAGTATAATTTCTAAGTTTACGCTTATTTCACAACAGTAACCACAATTGCGTGCAAGTGCACCGACACTATCTAAACGAATGGACTGTAAGTGATTTACTAGCTTTTGTTCATAGTTCCACCTGCGTGTATATCTGTTCGCCGTAAATGTATCCTATTTATTTTAACTACCATTGGTGACTACCATGAACTAATACTTAATTGGAATGTAAGTTCCATGGTAGGAACTTACATTCCAATTGAGTAATAGTTTTGTTTATTTATATTATATTAAAGTCTTTCGTTCAGAAGAAATAGTAACACAATTCTAATAGTGTTGTATTTCCACATTAGTATTAATGTGGTGTTTCTACTTCTATATAGTGGCAATGGTTTTCCGTGACAGACAGACCCTTAGATTGTCAACACTCGAAGGATAGTGAATTTATGTAGAATGATTATAGTAAATAGTTTTATGCTTTGTCTATATCCTTGGCAAAAGCGTTTGATCAATTTTAGTTCACAGATAATAAATATTTTGCAGAAATTTTACTCAAAGACAACGAATGACCCGCACCTTCAAGAAAATCGATTTTATCAACCCTTTGAAAAGCCGGGTCCAAGTTTGACAATCCTTTGTCTATAAATTATTTCCGTTTGAAGCGGTTGCCCAAATATGTACTTTTGGATTAATTAAAGGAACGCACGGAACATCAAACAGAACGAAATACCTTCAAGGGGCAATTAAGATAATAATATGTAAATTTGTTTACTTGGGGCAAAATTTTATTACAATTTTTAGTAAATAACACGAGTTAAAAAGAAACAGTAAACTGTTGCGCCGACTTTGCTACTGCGGTTGCGCCAACTGCTCTTTAGTCCAACCGTCCACTGCAGAACGAAGGCCTATTCCAAGGGTAGAGGCCTTCGTTCAGCAGTCGATGGCAATGGGCTCAAAATGAACACGAGTTGACTCTTCCTAATTTGTACCCCTTATGGTGACAGTTCAAGACAAAAATTCAAATGTGTTTTTTATATTATAATAGAAAATAATGCTCAATATAATAGCGGGCTGATTTTAAAGTGAAACAAATATCCCAAAAAATGATGGGTTCTCGTTTCATCCAACTAACCACTACAACAATTAACACAAGTTCGTATCATTAAAATTATATTTAACCTTAGATGTTGTACGTAGAATATAATAAAAGTACAAAGGGAAGTAGGTCACATAAACTAGTCGTATAAAGAAGACCTAATTGCTAAAGTTACGATTATTATTTATATCAATCGACAAGGCGCCATAAACGTGTGGTATTCAACCCTAAATGGAGGCGACTTTTGCGTGGTACAATAGGCACACGTTCAACCTGTTGTGACTCTAATGAATCAATATTATAAAATACACATGCATATCCTTTTTTGTATTCATTCGCAGCTCCGCTCGTGTGCATTGTGCATGCAATTTAAATCGTCCATAAGATGTTTGCGTCATCAAACGAGGTCGTTTTCTTATTTATATGTATATTACATTTACTATTGTACCTACTTTTATACGCCCTCACTTATATTATCAAAGTGAGGCGTAATTTAAAACTACATTTTGCATACCATGATTGTAGTCCTAATTAAGTAATTTCAACGGTACACTTTAGGTTTAAGATACAAAAAAAATGTGTTGTTTAGAAAACCTTTAACAGTCAAGCCTTTAATAGTCTACTGCTGGACATAAACCTCTCCTTAGCAACGAATATAAGAATCTTAGATGTAGCCCGAACATGCTAAGGTCATGAACCTGTAAGTGAATTGATGGAAAGTCAGATTTCTGTGACGTCTCGAAATTTATTGTACGTGAAATCGAAAATTGTACATGTACATGTTCGGGCTTTATGGATTTGTAGACATGATACCTGTTACATTTCCCTTAACGACGTGAAGCTTCTTACAATATTACTTTCTTGAAATGTGGAACGTGAGGGAATATTAACCCCTTGTCAAGTTATCAAAATGATAAAATATCACGTAACGTATCTTAACACACGGCTGTCTTATCCCAAACTAGTCAAAACCTACTGTGGTTACCGTACTCCAGATATATCTACTTATATATTGTTATTTGTTATCAAATATATACATTAATAAAATAAATTATACACAAACGTAAAAGAATGATCGTGCACGTCACATATTTATTTGACCTGTGTGGGAATCAAACCCAAAAATAGGTAATGACAATGCTAAGCCAGAGGTCGTGTCTTACTAGTCAAGATCACTATTCACTAATTAGATCAACAGGTCCATCAGATGTCGATACCATATCGATGGTCCCTATTAATAATATCGGATCTGCAAAGACACTACTGAAGAGCAGTACTACACACTAGAGCAGTTCAAATATAGTTTTAAAAATAAAAAAAAATCAAAGAACTTTGGATGTTCAAATTTTCAGTGACTGTTTATGTCAGTGAAATTTTTATAAAAGTATTATTTTTTCAGGTCCGACACTTTTAATAGAGACCATCGATATGATTGTTTATCGTTTAAAGCTAAAGCGATTCATTTTTTTAAAGTGTTACAGAGCTCGTATGTAATATTGTTTATACAGATTTAAAGAATAGGGGCCAGGATTATGTCGTCTCTGGGGAGAAAAAATAAAATCCGCCCATACGAGTAAAGGTAACAAGCTCGAGAATTGAACAGGGTTGTACTTCCCTAAGGAACATCAAGAACTCGGTCCTGGCTTTTTAGGTTATGTATTAGTTTTCAATTTAAGTTTTCTTTCTCTTCTATGAAAATATTTTTGACGTAACGACTAGTATTGCTTCTTACTAAGAAATTATATAATGTTTTGTAAAATAACTGAAATACGTCACTTTAAGACTATATGACATGTTCAGAGAATTTCAATAAAACTTTGCCATTTCACTTCGAATTTCGGGAAATTGTTTAATCACCAAGAAGGTAAGACGTTGGTTACAAAACAGATGCTTTATTTATTGTATGTAGCCCAGAAATATAGATAAAAGAGAAGGTTAGTAAATTGCTCAAGTAATAGCTGGAGACATTGCAGAATTCTTAGTAATCCGGTTAATAATCAACAAAAAAAAATTTGATGCTCTAAGAAAAAGCAAAACGAATGCTCTTTAAAAATATTATAATTTAAACTTGAAGTTTACAATACCATAGGTACGTATGATTTTCGATATACCTATTCTGATTTTTATACGAACTCGTACGCATCATACTCAGGTGTTACAGATATTGGATATTTGACATAAATATTTTGGTTAGTCTTTACATAACATAGTATTTTCTGTGTAGGCATATACTTCGAACTAAACATCCACCTACCCAAAGATCCAGTGGATCCAGTTTTCAACTGTCCAGTAGACTCAAAGTAAAGAGTAGGCTGTGATACGCGAACGTAGGCACGAGTGGTTGTATAAAGATATAAGGACGCCGTTTCTTCCTTTGAACATGCAAAATTTAAAAACATGTAGGTGTCCTTAATGAGTTATTGTCTAATTTTAGAAATGCTTAATAGCAGCTCGGTATTTGGAAGTTGGGGTCTGAACCCTGTGTCTGGGAGAGCACGTAAAGCCGTCGGTCCTGCGCCTGATCTCTCTCCGGTTGTGTCGGATAACCGTCCCATCGGATTATGAGAGTGAGGGAACACAGCGTGCACCTATGTTAGCGCACACACTTGTGCACTATAATATCTCCTGCGTAGTTGGTTGGTCTCCGTTGAGACTAGCCGCCGTGGCTGATATCGGCTAGAAGATTGTCTAAGCTACTACTAAATACAGTATTTAATCGTGTTATTCAACATTAACTGTTTGATTTAGGTGTCAATACTCTTTATCTTAATTCGTGGAGAAATACCTCTTTATACCATGTCCAAGGATTTGGAATGGGTAGATGGTTTTGGGACGATGATTTTCGTCCCAGTTAACTCACTTAAAAGCTATTATGTACTTACTGGTTTTGTTTACGGAGAATATAAGTTCTCTCTTTCTTCTTATCATCCTTGTCCCTACGTCGTATTTAACAAAATTATTTTAGCTAATCCCTCAACATTTCACCTGTTACATAGAACTAAGAACTAGCTGAGCCCCGCGGTGTTACTTGTTACACATTCATGTAACAAGTTTTATTATAAAATGAAGCTCGCTTCCGCAGTCTGTTCACTAAGAACTTTAAAATTGAACAACGGATTTTAATGCAGTTTTCAGTAATATGTAGAGTGTTTCAAGAGGGAGGTTTATGTGTGCAATATATGCATATTATAATAGAGGAAAACCGAGAAATTCAGAGACTTCCGTGCGAAGTGGGGCCAATCCGCTAGTCTATACAAATAAATAAAATTGGAGTGTCCGTTTGTAATATTAAAATAACCGCTTTTGACTAAATGCATATCTATGTATACACGGTACGCATACCAAACACGTATTTGAAAAAAGTTTTGTCTGTCTGTCTGTTGGCAAGTCTGGACCGATTTTGACGGAAGTTTCACTGGCAGGTAGCTGATGATCCTGGGAGTAACTTAGACTATTTATTTTAGACTAACTTTGTCCCGCGGCGTTCCTCGCGGTATGTCGATGACCAGTGGTAACACCGCGAGGTTTAGCTAGTAGTTAATAAATGACAATGTTTTTATGCATAATAGTTAAGATACTGTATTAATATAAACATTCTGTACCTAAGTGCTCAAAAGGTGGCGGTCGCCATAGCATTTATGGCAGCCCTAAAGGAAAGGTCGGTTATTGGTTTTTCTCGGTAAAAGCTTCGCTCGGCATTGATGTAAAGAAAATCTAATAACAAGAGCGGAAGTGACGTATGAGTTTAATATAACATACGTGTTTCCAGATTGGTGCACACGTTTAGTATGAAATCTATTTTACAATTTTTTTTTATTTGAATTTAAATTGTGGCGATCTTAGTCTTCTAAGGATCAGACTGTTGAAAGCTGAAGATGATGATGATTATGATGTAAGAGGGTAGGTCAAGTAATAACTCTTTATTTGTTAATGCTGTCGTTCTTGTGCAGCATACAGCCTTTGACTAAGTAAGTTTGTTTGTTACGTTTTCACGTGAAAACTACTTCACTGATCATCATGAAACTTAGTACACATATTCTTGGAGATATTAGAAGTAACATAGGATACTTTTCATTAAATTCAAGTGAAGCCTCGTGCAAAAGCTTATATAAATAAAAGTGAATCGCCAAATGAGTTGCTAAACGCAAATCTCAAGAACCGCTCGACCAATTTTTTTTAATATCATCCTTAAGGCACAAGGAAGGTTCTAATATTCCTTATGGTGAGAAAAAAGTTAAAAATTGCGAGAAAAATAGTAAAAACGACACTTATTTATTTTTAACCGACTTCAAAAAAAGAAGGTTTCTCAATTAGACCGCATATTTTTTTTTTATGAGTGTTCCCGGATAACTTCGTCGTTTATAAACCGATTTTGATGATTCTTTTTTTAAAGGAAGGATATCTCCTATCCCAACTGTGATACCATGATAAGGACACTAAGATCTAATGATGGCCTTCAAGAGAAATCGAGCCAAACCTTGAAGTCGGTTTTATTATTGTTAAAATTTTACTTGTTTTTACTAGACTGCGACAGGCCAATTACTATAGACAGAACGAAATCTGTCGGCCTAGTGTCGGGGCAGCTAGTATTACATAAAAAAAATATAAAAACGAGTTATCGGTATAACACACCGACTATTAACTAAGGTAATAGCTACAATTAATGTTGGAATACTAGTTATAATGACCAACGAGCGCTGTGAAAAAAAAACTAATTCCCGCGCTATCGGATAACTTCTAATGTAATTTGAAGTGTTTCTGATGTCTGATAAAAACGAGTAGTATGTGAACTAATATTTTAACTAGTTATAATAACACTTATTAACGTCTACAAGGTATTTAAGTTCTGCCTTTTAAATACGTTTTAAATTATACAATGTACTTAGTGACTTATTATGTAAACGTTGTTTTTCTTAGCGCAGGTTGATGTTTTACACTTCAATGAAATGAAATGAAATCATTTATTCTGCAATTAGATTATACAAAACACTTTTGCAAGTTAAACTTTTTTTGAGCAGATGAGTTCGGCCTTTCCTAACTGGACTAGCCCTGAGAAGAAAGGACGAAACAAACTCAGGGATCAACGTCTCTTTTAAAATTCAGACAATTTTCATAAAACAAAATACATTATATCAATAAAAAAAAGCGATAATTACAATTTGTATCAATTATAATAATCTGTAAAGATAATTTAAAAAAAAATGTCAACTATAACAATAGTAGCTCAATTTATTTCAAAGTATAAATTATCGTCACGTCAAAATAATTTTAAACATTCAAGGTAAACAGCATGTGCAGAGTGGGCAGCTCAATCCCAGGCGGTTTTATCATGTAGATATTCTGCTATGGTATAATACCCCTTTGCGGATAGCTTCGATTTAATGGTATTCTTAAATTTTTTTAATGGCAAATTCCTAATAGTAATAGGGAGCTTGTTGTAAAAGCGTATACATTGTCCCATGAACGAGTTGCCTATTCTGTGGAGACGAGTGACGTGAACACTAATATTATGTTTGTTTCTAGTATTTATCGAATGAACGTCACTGATTTTAAGAAACTTTGATATATTTTTTTGAACATAAATTAAATTTTCGTATATATATTGTGAAGATACAGTCAGAATATTTATCTCTTTAAATTTGGAACGGAGAGAAGCTCGAGGGCCTAATTGATAAATGGCTCGTACAGCGCGTTTTTGTAGAAGAAATATGGCATTAATATCTGCACAGTTACCCCAGAGTAGGATACCGTAACTCATTATGCTATGAAAGTAACTGAAGTAAATTATTCTAGCTGTATCAACATCAGTTAAATGTCGAATTCTTTTCACAGCAAAAGCCGCTGAGCTTAGCCTACTAGATAGTTTTTCTATTTGGGGACCCCATTGTAACTTAGCGTCAATAGTTATACCTAAAAATACAGTAGATTCCACAGGATCCAACTCTAGTCCATTCAATCGAACATCGGTTTTAACATGCCTAACATTTGGTGTAGAGAATTTAATGAATTTAGTTTTCTTCTCATTAAGGAGAAGATTATTTGTATTAAACCAATGTACCACTTTCTCGAGTGCACTGTTGACTTCATTAAAACTGTCAAGTTGGCGCCTAACTTTAAAAATTAAAGATGTGTCATCCGCAAATAATACAATCTCATGATTGTCACTTACATAATAAGCTAGATCATTTATATATATGAGAAACAGAAATGGCCCTAGAATAGAACCCTGTGGGACGCCCATTGTTACAGGTGATCCCGAAGATGTTTTGCCATTAATGTCAACCTTTTGAACTCTTTGATTCAAATACGACGTTAAAATATTTAGAGCATTATTCCTTATTCCGTAGTGTTGTAACTTCCTGATGAGTGTAGGATGATGGACACAATCGAAGGCCTTAGACAAGTCACAGAATATACCAAACGCATCCTGTGACTCCTCCCAGGCGCCATATATGTGTTTAAGCAATTCCACGCCCGCGTCCGTAGTTGAACGACCTTTAGTAAAACCAAATTGCTTTTGATGAAGCAAGTTGTGCTTAATAAAATGTTGTAGCATTTGGTTTAAAAGCAATTTTTCAAAAATTTTACTCAATGTTGGAAGTATTGAGATAGGTCGGAAATTTGATGGATCTGAACTGCTACCAGATTTGAACAATGGAATCACTTTACTTTGTTTCATCAGATCAGGAAACACACCACATGCAATACAAGAATTGAAAATAGTTGCTAAATATGGGGATATCATATCAATTATTGCAGATATAGTATGTACTGAATGGCCCCATAAATCAGTTGTTTTCTTTACATTTATACTTTTAAAAGCCTTGATAACGTCATTTACACTAACAACTGAAAATTCAAAACCTCCATCACACCGGTTTACACTATTTTCTAATAAGAAACAAGCAGAGGCAGAGGATGACGAGAGAGTCTTGAATAAAATATAAATAAACTCAAACGGGTTATTGTGGTCTATGACCACTATCTTCAAGTGATTTACTTAATTAATATTGAGATTATTATTATATTAACATCTTCAAATAACAGCATCTTAATCAAAAACTAAAATTGAAGAATCTGTTTGCAACTTCAAATTAACAGCTTTTCACTAAATTTGTTTAAAAGTATATACTTATATCAAGAAATCAATTATAAAATGTTTTGTCTATTTTATCTGTTCCGGATAGTCTCTGGAACGGCTGGACTAATTATGACGGGACTTTTACTTTTAGATAGCTGATTATATAAGGAGTGTCTTAGGCTAGCTTGTTGTTAAGGTACAAAACAACCGCGGGGCTCTCGGTTGGTATAATATATTATCTGTTTGCGACTGTATTTGCGATTCTTACTCCGATAACGTCAGATCAAAGAAAATAACATTCTAAATACTATCTTATCATGTGTTTTGTACGGTAACTCTTCATCTGCAAGCGTTATCCAGGTAGATCTGAGTCATGTTACCTTCATCATAGTGAGTAGTGAACCCTAAATAAAACACATTTAGGCAAAATATTAATGATTCTTTTATCGGCCCATTATAAATACAAGTGGGCGTTTCCAACAAGCACAGACTATTATCTTGTTTATAATGTTATTTCTGCTCTCGCCATGTTGTTAAAAAATTGGTAAATTGAGGAACTGTCGAGGGCGTTAAGAAAATGTGTTTTTTTTTTCATAAATTCTACTCATTAAAGAATTCAGGTCGGCAGATACTTGTAACAGTTTTAAAATTAAATTTTGAATTGAATAATCCTGCGTTTATAGTAAATTCGCACCAAAAAAATTATAATTTTTTTTCGCTTAATATTTTTAGAATCGAATTTTACTACAAACTGACTACTTTATCAACTTGAGGACCTCCTCTTTCTTGAAGTTGGTAAATAAAAAAACACAAAGCGGTCATACAGACTGCTGACGAAGGTGAAAATAAAATCTGAATTCACTCCCCATCAAAACCTGCCTATGGAAGTTTATAATTCAAATATGAAATTAATGTAGTGTGTCGTTTGTGCGTTTGAGTTTGGCTAAAACTTATTGGGATAAATTTATTGTTACAGGTTGATGCTGACCTTGCACAAGAGCAGCTTGCGGGAAAACCGCGCCGCCTAGCCGCCATTTAATCGTAAGTTGCACGATGTTGCTACAGGAAAAAAATTCTAATGATAACGTGAAACTATTCGGTAACCAGAGCTCGTTTACATAAGGATAGCAACACCACGAATATTTTTAGTGTTGGTAGTTATTGCAAGGTTTATTGCAGGTTAGATTTATGGAGAAAATTTATATGCCTGAACCATCATTCACAATGTTTGTACGTTTGCAACGAAACGTCCCTCTTAATCATTCAACAAAAAAACAAATAATACAGAAAAAATGTTTTTCATCCAAGATTCATGGTTTTACAAATTGTGTATCAAGGTTGGTACAACAATTTTACCATTACCATAATTAAGCCTTTATTCGGTTTGAATGAAACTTTCATGATACTACCTTTGCCGCACAGATATTTGTCTGTTCCTTAATTACCCATTACACTGGTTAGTAGTGCAAAAGGGAAAAATATAATATGGTGATATAGTCGGTAGTACGCTGGGCCAATCGGTAAAGCCTATTTTGTTTATTTTTATATCGAACGTCGTCATATCAGCTGTTAAACAAGAGCATTTAAAACCACGGACATCATCCAACATTTAGAGATAAACCAAAAATATGCAGTGCATTATGGTTCCTTACTAGAGAAATTCGCCAGTCGCCAGTTTCTGTAACTACTGACCTTTGGATTTTTTACTCTATTACCAGATTAGCAAGGCAACAGGTTACACCTAGTACTGTGAAAGATCAACACAATTATACCAAAATGTAGGTTACCAAACGTAAGGCGTCGCTTTAATTACACCACAAGAAATAAAGTCTGAACTGTTTGTACAGCCTACAAGATTTATTGCCCCGTGGAGGAGCTATTTATAGAACTAGTGGATTTACGATGGAAATACATCTATGTACTAGTATCACATAGACATGTATATTACTGATCGCTAGGCTCACGTCAATCTACACCCACGAACGTTGAAATTTGATGAAAACGTCGGAAACCAAGAACTAGAATTAGACCTTGTAATTATTATCACGATCAAGTTCCTCTTTATTCGTCGTAAAAGTTTATAATAATTAAATCCAGTCGCAGATGTATTCAAATAATAAGAACTTAAGGGTTTATTCTAGTAAATGTAAACTTAAGGTCATTTTCAATAACCTATCTCTAATTAAATCTGAAGTAAAACTGGTGTCGGTTGACTAGTTAAGCGCGAACGAGTAACAATAGAATTTAAATTAATTAGTAAACCTCATCTTTATTTTATTAATTTCCACAATAAACAAACAGTTTTTTAGTAAACCTAATTATAAAGCATTATTTAAATATCAGTATGAATTGTTTTCGTTTGAACGGTATCAGGTAACGGTATACATGACTTCACACTACACAATTCTGAGTCTTAAACTATTACTAATTAGACGCAATATAGTTAAGATACTGTATTTATTACTAGTTGTTACCCGCGGCTCCGCCCGCGTATATGTCGGCTATCGCTACAAATAGTAGCCTAAGTGTTATTGTGATATATAAGCTATATTACTGTAAAGTTTCATCCAAATCCGTTTAGTAGTATTTGCGTGAAAGAGTAACAAACATCCATCCATCCATCCATCCATCCATCCATACTTACAAACTTTGGCGTTTATAATATTAGTAAGATTATCATGTGCTTTGTTATTTACACGAGATGTGGTGTTAGGTGTCTGTTCACATGCTGGGACACACATACATTACAACGCTCGATGTGATGCACGCCATATGGCATTAAATGGTATCAGTTCACACATTTGCTATGACGTATACGAACATGTACTTGTAACCCTGGTTCTGTTTTCATCATCAACTGCCTTTAATAGTTTATGCCGATCATAGACCCCTCTTTAAGAAAGAGGTGTTGGCCTACCACCACCACGCTGTTGGTTTTCCTTCTCTTTACAGTGTGTCTCTTTCCTTACGAAAACTACGGGATGAAAAGGGGTTTTCTGTGCCATACATCCTAAATCTATACATCTATACAAATAAATAAAATTAGAGTGTCTGTTTGTAATCCTACTAATATTATAAATGCGAAAGTTTGTAAGGATGGATGGATGTTTGTTACTCTTTCACGCAAAAACTACTGAATGGATTTGGATGAAACTTTACAGTAATATAGCTTATACATCAGAATAACACATAGGCTACCATTTGCCGCGATAACCGACATATACGCGGGCGGAGCCGCGGGCAACAACTAGTATTAAAATAACTGCTTTTTAATAAATGCATACATCATTTTTTTTTGTCTGTCTGTCGGTCTGTCTGGTGTTTGTTTGTTCCGGGTAATCTCTGGCACGACTGGACCGATTTTGACGGGACTTTCACTGGCAGATAGCTGAAGCTGACTGATGATCTAAGGAGTAACTAAAGCTACTTTTTTTTAGACTAGCTTTGTCCCGCGGCGTTACCAGCGGTACGACAATAATCGCGGGTAAACATCGCGGGGTTTAACATTATAGAAAATAAAATATTAATAGATACTTATTTCAGCGTAATATTGCGGATAACGTTATTTATCTAAAAAAATGTGGGCGTAAATATTCACAGGGCCAATCCAATCCTCGGCTTAAGTCCTATGGGGATAATTTAATTTTTTCATGGAAAGAGATACCCCTGCAGAAATGTGTCTCATGGAGATTTGTTATCATTCTTTGCGTATTTTTTGGTAAACCAATGTTTTTTGACGTTCATTTTTATTGATTGACTTTGTGATATTTTAGTACTGTTTTGATTGTTTAATATAAAGATTTAAATATTAAATTAGCTGGTGGCATATAAAACAAATGAGGGTAAATTATTTCTTCTTGGATCAGATCGTAATAGAATATTTTTTTATTCTATTACGAGTATATATAACGAAATCAAAATATTCTAATATAGGTCGTCGTCGATTTAGGAATATTACCTAAAAAAAAATTCCAATGTAGTAAGTGGCCCAGAGCTGCTCTTTTAGGTAGTTACCGAACAAATTTAATTATTACTGTACTTTACTACGCAACTACATTCTAATCATTTTATTATACACTAGCAGACCCACGCAACCTCGTTTGCGTCTCCTATTGCCCGTAGCATGATAATTTTCCCCCGTTTTTGAAACATTTTTCATTGGTGCTCCGCTCCTATTAGTTTTAGCGTGATGATATATAGCCTATAGCCTTCTTCAATAAATGGGCTATCTGGCACTGTAAGAATTTTTCAAATCGGACCAGTAGTTCCTGAGATTAACACGTTCAAGCAAACAAACAAACTCTTCAGCTTTATATATTAGTTTAGATACACAAGCATCCCGCTCCTGCTTCGCACAACAAACTTCTAAATTCTCGTATTTCCACTTTTATAACATGCATGTAATACACATATGCAACTTTCTCTTGAATTACTATATGTATTGCATTAAACTTGAGTAGTTTAAAAGATCTAAGCAAACAGACCGCAGAAGCGACTTCATTTTATACTATATAGCTGAACCCCGCGGTGTTACCCGCGGTTATCGTCGTACCGCGAGTAACGCCGCGGGACAAAGCTAGTCTAAAAAGTAGCCTAAGTTACTTCCTTACCTATCATTGCAAGTCCCGTCAAAATCGGTCCACCCGTTCCAGAGATTACCACAGTCAGACAGAACAGACAGACAGACAGACCAACAGACAAAAATTGTGAAAAATACATTTTTGGTATATGTACCGTGTATACAAAGTAATACAAACATATGCATATTATGCATTTAATAAAAAGCGGTTATTTTTGTATTACAAACAGACACTCTAATTTTATTTATTTGTATAGATGTATAGATAAATATTTTGAATACGAGTATTACTTACGCTTCCATTTATAGAGTAACTGTTGTTTGTTATTAGAGAAAATAGGCCTCAAAATTTGTGGCCCGTCTTGTATCGAATGTCTTAATTAATTGTAATTTATACTAAGTAATTAATTAAAATCAGTTGAATAATTACTGATATTATTTATTGTATATGTATCTATTATATTTAGGTACATAAACATAGATATATAATAAACTAGCTGACCCACGCAACTTCATCTGCGTCTCTTTTTAATCATGATCCGCACCTATTGGTCTAAATATGATGTTAGCTATTCTATCTTAGTCACGCCAACAACTAATCATTTAAAAAAAACATGGAAATCTGTTAGATAGTTTCGGAGTTCATCGTGAACATCTGTATCACCTGTTGGTAAGCGACTACCGCCGCCCATGGACACCCGCAATACCAGAGGTGTTACAAGTGCGTTGCCGGCCTGTGGGAGATGGGGAAAGGGGTGTAGGAAGGAGTAGGGGTATGGGCCTCCGGTATTCTCACTCCAGTCGAGTCGGCCCATTCATGCCGAAGCGTGACTCTCTTACGGTCCTACATGATACGAGAATTATATTAGAATTAGAAACTGCTTTAAATAAAAGAAGTGATACCTCGGTCTCATAGAAAGCCGGTGATAGTAGACAGAAGTAGAGTGCACGGACGGGCATAGTGGTTTAAACGGTACCTACGCCACTTTCTATTGCGCTATTTGTTGTAGGTTGATACCCTAAATGTACCATAGTTTTCGTGATTCACAAATTATTGTGTTGAGTGTGGGCCGGTTTGTGCATATGTTTTTATTTCTTAACACAGAATATGTTACTAAGCCGGGTGTTGTCTGAAAAAAAAATCTTTGAGTAGGTAAAGTTACTGAACCAAAAAACCCTCTTATTTCCTTAGTTCTTGAGGTGAAGCACCAAAAGAACGTCATCGCATTTCTAACGTTTGTCTTGTCTTGCATTTCAGTTGCATTTGTCCACTTTGTTAGTAGTGAGTTCGTTCAGTTTGAAGTGTGTCTCTTGTGTGTGTGTCTGTGACCTTTACATAACGAGGCCAATATTTCAAAACGCCATTTAATCCTAAAAAATATTGTCCATAAAACCGCTAACAGGCTCAATTTGTTATGATCTGACCTCCATTAAAAAAAAACAAAAGCTCTTCGTAAATCCCGCCCCATTTTACAAATTGAACGCAAGCTTTGAAACATCAAAATATAAATGACTTGTGTTAATAATACAGAGCACGCTTTTATTTGATCAACATATAAAAAATAATTGTAGTTTAACTGATCCTTCGCACTTATCTAACTGAATAAACTCTTTATACTTGTACAGAAATACGATTTGACTGATATAACGTACACCGGCCCATTTTTAGCTCAGCATACCTGACAGGTATTTCCGTACATTTGAACTTAGGTAAACCGGAGCGTGCATGTTGCACTACTGTGTGGGTATGTCCTTTACTCATCTCAAGTTTACCTGGCGGCTGTAATTGCAGGTAAACCTATCAGGTACTGCGTATGGCTACCAAGCAAGTCTGTACAGGTACAATATCTTTTTGAAACACATTGAAGATAGACAATAGAGTAGATTACTGGGTTGAAATAAATTATTTGGCTAAGGTTTGTAAGATTATCGTTGGTAATATCTACATCTACTGAACCAATTTTGAAAATTGTTTTATTAAGAGAAAGCCACGTTATTTTGAGTATCATAGGCCAAATCCCAAAAAAAAATGACCACGATATATCCGACGTACACGCGGGCGAAGAAGCTCGCAAAAGCTAGTATTATTTTATATAAAGGTTATAAGGTAGATAACCAAAATAAAAAAATCTATATTAAACTAGCTGTGCCCGCTACTTCGTACACGTGATATTTGGATTTACAAGTTACTTTAAAATTTTCACCGTTTAAATCGTCCCTGTACTACGACAAAATCTGCTAAATCGGCCCAGCAGAGTTTTAGGGAGACAAACGAACAGCAATTGATTTTTATATATAAGATTTTTTATGTATAAGATTATTCCACGACGCGACTGTAAAACATATTTGCAAACAAATGAATAACTCATATTTTATTTTTGTTTTCACAATTTAACCAGTATCGATTTAGCGATTAGTTTTATTCAATGTTCAGCATAGCGCGCTATGATAGTGGCTACTTGTTGATCCAATGAGGGGCGAAATCCACCGCTGTAAGTCTACAATTGCACTTTTCCCATTTGTTGCTGAAACGCAACAATACTTTACGACTGTTCCTTACTTTTGCGTAAGTTGGCACACTGCCCGTTGAAGAAAAAAAAATTTGTTTGATGAACGGCGCCCTTTCATTTACTACCATCACTCATTTACGAGTCTTTTGCCGGATAAAAATATGTTTATCTCTAAGGTTATTTTAGACATGGTGTGGAAATTAACACTTTTTTTAAATATTAAATACTCTTTATACATGCATGCCAGCATATTTTTTATGTGAAATGTAATATTAAGAAAGTCTGGAAAATTTATTTTTCTTTTAGTAAATCTTCCTATCGTCGTTTTAACAGTAGTTAAATAAATTTTATTATTAACTGAAGCCGAAAGTAACTCTGTCTATCGGTCTGTCGGTCCCGCTTTCACGGCAAGAACAAGAACACCGGAGGTGTTATATTTTCTTATTCTGCTTAGTCTTATCACCTGCGGCCCTGCGGTTAGTTGTGGCCGGCTTAAATAATAAAAGAAGTTTTTCAGTAATTCACGAAATATTCACGTAAATAAATATGGCGGTACGAAGTTCGCCGGGTCTGCTAGTCTAATATACAAAAGAGCAACTCAAACAAATCTCATTTCTCTAACGTTATTATTTTCGTTAAAAAAACATTTCGAACAGAGCAACTTAATCCGATAAGATACTAACCTTTCTATTTCTGTGTTGTGTGGGTTTCTCGGTCATTGTTTGGTATCCAAGCTACGCATTTTGTAGTTTATTTTAGAATTTTATAATATTTTTAGTTAAGATAAGATATTTAGGGAAATTTATTTTTATAACACCTACCGCAGTTCTCAAACATTAAACAAATTTCCCAAGAAAACAAGTTTATTATGAACTAGCAACCAGGAGTCTTTGTAATTCTCGCATTTACTATTTTATTAGTAAAGCACGAAATGTTGCAGTTCTAGTGTATTTATTTGTGTACCACAGAACAAAATCAAGTTTGGGATACGTGAGGTTCCTTAAGTGAATTTTGCAGACTAAAAAAAAAGTACTACTAAAAAAGTGTCTTAAAATAATTATGAAAGTTATGCATTATTTTAAAAAATAACCAAAAGAAAATCTAAATGTTATCACAAACGTTAAACAAATGAGACTATACGTTATAAAGGTAATTCTCATAGCGCAATCACAATGTTAACCTTAGATTGTTCACTAGGTGGTCTGAAATGAATCTGAACCTTAACGTAAACGTTGAACGTAAGATAGCAGCACCCGTTAATAAAAACCAGTGAATGCAGTTGTGCATCTTTGTATTTGCATTGTGTATCGCTGGGAGAAGTGTGTAGAGTTCAAGGAGACTATATACAAAAACAAGTTAAAAATACAATCGAATTAAGAATCTCCTTCTATTTTGAAGTCGGTTAAAAATATCTTGTATCATCGTTAAGTCGGAAATTTTTCACCACTACCCACGTTGTAGTCAGTGCCATTTACTTCATTTTGCTTTTGTAAATTTTGCGTACATAGTGGTACACATTCTACGAGATCTGTCAAACAAAACACGAGTTGAGTATTGTAATTTGACAACGTTTTTTACTAAATGTCAAACGAGTCTAGGTTTGGAATAGTTTTAATTAAACAGCTGCGTAAACGGTCTTTTCTAGACGCTACATTTAGGTTGGGTATTTTCAGACATGTTTTATAACAAAATTCTTAAAATATCGGAATAACTTGTTCGTTTTTTAATTTTTTATTCATACATTTGTCACCATAACAAAAACATTTACTATTTTACAAATATAAATATTAACGCGATATAAAACGGTATTGTCGCGACAGTTCGCCATCGAAATCCACTCTAAAGTGAATTTATTATGTTGTGAATCCACAACTAGTAAATGTTACAACATTTACTCTTAAACAAAAGAATAGAAACCTTATTAAATCAATTATATACAAACAAGCCTGTGTACTATTGTTTTGAACTTCCTACATTATTTCCTCATACAAAATTTCTACCCTTTGTTTTACTAATTACATTGTTAGTCAAAGAAACCTAATTTCATCTCTCTTGGAACTTCTTTAACTTGTAGTGAAAAGCTTTAAAATGAAAATAACATTTTAAATAAAATCTCTCAGAGTTAGTACTTAAACAACAAAAAGAAATGCCCGCACTTTGGACTGCACGGATGACTTCCTACAGTGCTTAGTGATGAGTTCGATTGTCTTATGAGACGAAGTCAAAATGATTCACAAATTTTTATACTGAGTCTGGGTGTTTCGTCGTATGAGACAATACATACTTTGTGTGATTCACAAATTTTTATTCTGTGTCTGGGTATTCTTTGTATTCATGTCATGTAGGTTTGATATAGTCCCCTTTGACATAAAAAAGACAGAGCGGGTGTTGTCTTTAAAAAAGTTTGCAAATATTAGTAGTACAAATAAACCGACAATAAACTAATGTATATAACTTCGTGTAAGACTATTAAATAGGCAACGAAGAAAATAAATTACCAGTAAAGCAGTCATCTTATTCTATAGAACGTCATATTTAGGTAATATTATATTAATGCCCTGACTGTTGAGTTTATATGAGGGGCTATTTAAATTTTATTGGTATTAAACCGCCGTCTGCTGAGGCTCTTTGAGGGTCCTTGATGGCTGGAAAATGGAACGAAGTACGTTTTCTTTATTCGTGTATTTTAAAAAGCACTAAGTCCTTGCAACTGGAGAGTCTGTCGTTCAGGAAGCCATCAATTTAGCAGAAAGCTCTCTGGTCTAGAGGAACGGAGGTAGTGGAGTTCTAAACTTGCGTTACTATTCATATAATGTCTCTGTTACTTGTTCTCTACTCATTTAAATTAATTTCAAAAGTCACGCCTATTTCCCAGAGGAGTAGGTGACATTTACGATACAAAGGCAATCAAGATTTTCTGGGGTTCTCAAAGGCATCCCAATTCGATTAGTTTAATTTCTACATAAAACTATTGAGTACATGTGCGACTCTAAGGGATGATTCAAGTGTCCCGAACCGTGACAACGCCGAGGGTAGGCCTACGGTAGGCCTTCGGTGCAAAGTGATGTTTTACATCCAGATACGAATATTCAGTGATAGTTGAGGTGTCTATTTCATTAAAACTTTCGCTGTAATGAAATGTTTTATACAAAAGTAAGTATCATTTCTTATTTCACGGGTCTCTAAGTCTAGTGGGTCCTGACTGCTAGGCCCAAGTCCGTATGTTTCCCGTCCAGGGCAAATAATTATGTGATGTGCACGATGATTTGTTCTGTCTGGGTGTAAATGCGTTTAAAAATATAAGTATGTCCATCAATAGTATGGTTACCATATTCTTTACATAACTTGGAACGGACGGCCATGTATAAGGTGTGTTCAGTTACTATTCTGTAGATGTTTATTTAGGAATGGCGGGACCAGTAATCGAGTATTCGAAATATCATAATATACTGTTACCACTTATTCTCTTATTGTGGGCTGTGGCCACGTCTTATAGAATAGTTGCAAAATATAAATAGAATCGACGTCCTTGGTAATACTTTTTCTGTTATAAAATATTAGCTTTATATATCCAATTGTAGGATTTTCAAAAAGTTTATGTTTTAAACTCAAGATATCTTCTATGTGGCTTCTCTTAACCACTGGTCAGATATAAGATTGTGGAATTTTTCACACTCCAACTTCCGACTGATTAATGCTGACTGAAAAATTGATAATATAATCCATGTCTATAAACTCACCATTATACTTATTGGTGTACTAAGTCTCGTTTTTGTGCATGATGTGTTAAAATAATTAATTATTCATATTTTATTTTCGTTTTTTGTACCGTTTTTTAGGGGGCATAGTTAATAATAACCGGGAATATGGTGCTTTTTCACCCGTTTATTGTATTGTGTACTTTTCTAATACAGCAAGTATACACAAATATATAAATATTTTGTATTCAACAACAACCCACAGAATTAAGAGTCAGCATTTTAATTTTTCTAAAACCTTGTACATCGCACCGTGAGTAATTGCTATATTTACCTTCTTGTTTTGGTAAGCACTTTGCAAAATGAAAAGCAATAAAGATGATTGAATTTTGTATTTTATTTAACCTACAATGACAAGAGTTTCATCTTTATAGCTTATCCATAAGTGAAATTGGTTTTTCAAGTTTACAGCCGTAATGCTCAGTTGCAGAGGACGAGAACTTATTACTTACGAGAGATAGTAGTACTGATGTCTCTGTATGTTTAAAAAACCTGTTACAGAAGTTCTAAGCAAGGATACAGACTTCTGTTCTTATTGATTTGTTCTATTTGTTTCCCTTTTCTATCTCTTCATGTTATAATAACTGAAGATATTGACATTGACGCTTATTACGTTTGAATACTTTTTAAAGGTTATCCTTATCATAACCCTCTCCTTTTAAACATAATTAATTTTAAGATATTTTTTAATTAAAAAGTTGCGTAAATGTTAAAATACAAAATTATATTTAAGAGCTTTGTTTTATTGGATACGTGAACATTTTGAAGTTAATGAAAAAAGAAATAAAATTATGTACCTAGAAAAAATTTAAAGTTAGGAGTATATTTTTTTCTATGACGCCATACAGAGCTATATGCCTGTATGCTGTAATGTAGTTGCTTGCATGAAGTAAATTTACCTAACTAATAAGTATATAACCTACATTCGTGTTAATTTTCTTACCGCGCTGCATTAATCAGCTACGGCTCGTAGCGCTACGAGCGTAGCCATGTAGTCGAAGAATATTATTTTCCCACTTTCTGTCGGTAGTTTTGTAAAAGTTGTTTCAAGAAAAGTCTGACGATGTAATTATTTTTTTAAAAACAAAGCAAAAACAAATTATTTATTAAGTTCTATTTAACCCTAGCATGTTTAACCTCTTTGTTCATAATAATTACTACGTTCTTCGCTACATTCTCAAGTGACAATCAGCGGTTTGGAAATCCTTAATTGAATCAAGAGAAAGGGATTAGCGGAGAGAATTGTCTATTTGACGAGGATCACTGCCTTAGGGCCCATTATGTTTTGCGTGTAGAGCTTTTCACGCAGTAAATTCTCACATTACTTTGAATAATTGCTACAGGTACTGTATATAAGACTAGTTCTTATAGATTTTTGTGCTCTAGAAGTTATAGTATAAAGTAATTAAACACAAATTTACACCGGCGTACTTAATAATGCCCAAAACACCTTGTAGCTTTTTTTTATATTATGAGTCTGTCAAAGTAATTCTACTCTGCCTGATGGAAAGCATGAGCAGAATCCAAGAGTAGTGGTCACCATATTCATTGCGAATGCATACAATGCAACAATGCGGCATGGTGACCTAAAATCTAGTGGGCTTTTGAGATGTTTCTGTATCATTTCGCTAGATAATCTCACGCGCCTTTGCAACGATGTACGTGACACCTGATAAATTTGTAAATTACATTTACAAATTTTGTCGGTGACACGATTTTTTGAGAATGTAATTTACAAATTTTTATTTATTATATTTAATAAATTAATGTGGGCACGTGACAACTGATAACTTTTATTTAAAGACTATAAATGAATTTCTCACTTACCGTTTTTCACTGGAAATTCAAACATGAATCAATGAACTGTATTATCTTCTCCTTAAGAGACCCGGGATCAAAGTCGGATGGAAACGCGTGCAGTGGTAGTGAGTTCCAGGTTTTGACTGATTGCTCGAAGTAGGAAAAGCTGAAGCATTTAGTTCGAGAGTGTATATTTACCATTTTCAAACGATAACTTCCAAGGCTAGTACGTGTTGTCCTATAGAGGAATAGAGAAGGCGGGACCAATAAAAAAGGGATAAAAAAGTAGGCTACACGGGGCATCTGGCATTGAAACATCGAAATTGAAAATTACAATACACATTAGTCTAGTGGCCAAGCGTCGCCACGGCAATTCTCGCCACGCCAAAAATCAGGTTTACCCGCGCCTATATATGTTTTACGTCAAAAATTACAGTACACATTAGTATAGTGGCGAACAGTCGCCACGGCAATTCTCGCCACGCCAAAAATCAGATTTACCCCCTCGCCTATAGATGATTCACATCAACAGATGTACTCCAGTTTTTCATACATCTGTTAAGTTGCCATTATATTGAGTACCTGGAAGACCGAATTTTGCTAGGTATTTTTTGGTAAATTTTCTATAATGATCTGACAGAGCGTGCTGTGACGTCATTTACTCGAAATCGAAACAAACAGTCAAATACCGGCTATAATATTCGGCGCTTCGGCCAACAGCGTTGACCAATATTCGGTATTCGTGGCAACTCAATATATATATATATATATATATATATATATATATATATATATACATACTAGTTGACCCGCTCAACTTTGTTTGCGTCTCTCCATGATAAATATTTTTTCCCATTTTATAAATAATTAGCAAAATCGGGTCGTGACCTAGGCAAATGGGGATTCATTTTTATTTATATATATGTACATATACGTACAAGAATTTCTCGTTTAACGGTATTAGATAGATTAGTGTACACGTAAACAACAGTATATAAAATTAAATTCATTGCTTTATTTTTCACTTAGTTATTCATGTTACATAAACAAATGAAAATTATGTTTCAAATTGTTGTAAAGCCCGCCGTAATTAATTTATATTTCGAGAAGAGGTTGCTAACAAAATATACATCATTTGTGTAGATAATTAAAATTATGAACTACTTCTAGTTAGAACGTAAATTGGTAATTATACTGGAGAGGTTTTCTATGAATATTATATTTTAGTCTAGGTTTCTGACATACGCCTGAAGGATTTCATATTTACACAAAGTCTCCAGTCCGTGGTTGCCCTCAAAATAATAAAGGTTTCTTCGTGATATTTAATATCATACATGAAACGAATACAAATAACACCCAGATTCAGAACAAAAATTAGTGGTTCACACTCGATTTCTTTCCTTTTCAGCATTTTTTTAATGAGACCTCTCTCGCGTTATGAATAATCTATTTTTTAAGAAGTTGTTATACTTTTAAGAAAAAAAGCATTTTTAGAAAATTATTTTCTTCCGAGAATTCACTTCTTATTCACTGGAATCTTTATTTTAACAACTACGGGTTCGATGTTTTTGCTAATAGCTAACTGAACAGAAAATTCGATAGAGTTGAATTAATTTATTTTAATTTTTTTCAATACATATAGAGCAAGAAGCCGTGCCTTTGTTGACATTTCTAAAGGTTTCTTTGTAGTTACCGTTAAAATGTATCTCTATACCTATTGTTATACTGAATTTTAGTGAAAAGATTGATTCTTTAGGACACATAGTAATGACATTACTAGCTTATGCCCTCGTCTCCGTCCGTGTATATGTCGATTAGATAATCAAATTAGGTATCTCTATTGCCTTGCCTCGCCAAAGTGTCAAATAAACATGCATTTCTAAAAACACACGTAATTGAGTTTGAAATTGCCGAACTTTTAGCACCTATTTGCTACAAATAGGTTAAATAGGTATCTATCTAGCGGTCGTACACTGAGGTTATATGCTTGGACATGTGCATATCACAAATAATTGGAGAGCCAGTAGCACTAATTAACCAATCGCCGCACATCGCTGATCGAAGGTCTAACCCAAGGAGCTCCAACAATCCCGGTCTTGGGCAGTCCGCAACAGACTAATTCAGCAGTCAGCAGAGAAGAATAAAATCGTAGAACAGGATATCTAGAGCTTAAAATCTGTCCCGTATGCCATTCCAAGTCTTTTTATACAAGATCCTTTTATTATGATTGATAGATACGCTTATCTGTGTTGAGATCTTCAAATGTGGCTATTGTCTGTGTGGTAGCTAAACAAAATTTTCAGTAGATAGTTGGCGTAACCTAAATAGACTTTCGATTAAAAATGAAGTAAACACAAATATACTATGTATACATGAACGAATTCTTAAAAAGTATAGCAAGTATAAAATATTACAGGGTATAAAATATGTACGACGAATGAAGTTATACAGTGTATGACATTTGAAAACAGTTTATACTTATACTGTAAATACGGTGTATGTTTAACTTTTATTTTTTTAAGATAGCGTGAACCAAGACATACAGTATTTCTGGACTTTATTTCTTACACATAACCTTTCGCCTTACATGTCAAGGTCAAGAATGTGATAACGACTGTCGCGCCGTTTCAACGATAGTTTTAAGACGTGCACAGTGCAGCAAAACACGCAAATGTCGAATAAAATGACCGTAAAAATACTAGAAAGTTTCACTTGTAGTATATTGTAACGTTTTGTACTATTTAATATATATGAAGAAGTGGATTGAGGATAGCAAGAGAATTGTACATGTGAGTCATGTGAACATGAAAGTTGATGCTAAAGTCCTGTTTAGAATTAAATAATTCATGTTTTCTTTAACATAATACATACAATGGGGCTATTCGTAATCCCCAGTAGTCAGTTTACACGGATCTTTTTAAATTAATATCCTCTTACCAAAGGTATTATGTTCTCAAATTCATATAGTTTCTTGGAAACAAAAAAAAATAGCTTTCAATTAATGATCTCTTTTCAGTGTTACTTACTTGATTTTTTATTTTCGGCAGAGTTTACCAATCCAATCTTTATCTCTGAATTTGACTTCTTTTTTAAGTCTACCATGACACCGGTGGATTTTGATTTTTTACGCGGGGCGACTGGCACCAGGCCTCTAATACCTAATTAGGCATATTATAATCCTGTGGAATAACTTGATACCAAACAAATTAATAAGACCTCAAAAAAGCTTTGCAGGGTGTGTGCAAAGCTTTTTCAATCTGTACGAATAACTGTGATAAAAATTGTTCTGTGATATATTATTATTTATTGAAAAAGGAAATTCGTTCACGGAGCATTACCATAATATGTCATACATCATCCGACATTGAGTTTATGTCATATCGAGCAGAGGGAAATTAAATTGATTTGTTTGGAATATCTCTGTTATAACGTAGGTATCAATGCTTGCCAATATTGCTTTAAGCCAACCCTATACCTACAGATCTTCAATAAATTATGTTACGTGTGACCTTAATATGACTTTTAATTTTATGAGCGTGACTTATCACGGAGAAAGCTTTCATGTTTTTATCTCTACTATTAACCTTTTAAGTGTAATACAATATGAACAGTTTCAAAAGTTAAATGTTTCAAAGATAACATGACATGATGAGTTAATTTTCGAGGTTTATTTATGAAATCCCGGCCCTTAAACTTCGTCTTGAATAATTGAATATAGCTAAAAACTCACTCCATACATCTTAAACACGGCAGTCTGATCGAAATCTGTACGAGCCTGTACTACGCTCTGTAATTAAATATAATTTGCTCTGGGTCGGAATTGAACCCACGCCATCTAGATTAACAGTCAAGTCACCACTAATCCAACAGACTCTTTATATAAGACAGAATAATTGGGCGTAGATTGATATTAGCTACACATATTATATGCCTACGTCACGCACCTCGACCCCTTGAAAATTGTCAGACGGTATTATTACATATTCATTGAACCATTCAAACGTACCCCTACAGTAATATTATCGCTGATTACAAACATTCGAGCATTACAGTTATCTATAATTGCTTTTAACATGATTTATGAATGTGTCTTAGTCCCAGCTTATGTTAGACTAATATCTGTTTTTAGTTGAAAATAGTGGCAACTATCACTCGCTTCAAAATTAGGTATATGCTTCTTTAGGTTTCGTTAAAGACCCTTTTATCTTAATTACTAAGCTAGAACAAATAAAATTCTGTAAGTAGAACAATTTTTAACTGAGGCAAGTTAAAGTGAATCCAAAGTTTTGAAACAATTAAAACAATATCGCTTTTTACGCATTGCCGAAATGTGTTTCCTCCGTACAAAATCAGAGAGTCAATATTTTCACAACAGATCCATAATAATATTATAAATTCGGTAGTTACTTTCTGTCACGCTTTCACGGTTAAACCGCTGAAACGATTTGGATGAAATTTACTATTGAAATCCTTTGATACTTAAAGAAGGACATAGGCTACTATTTAGTAGGATTACCGACATAAAAACGGGCGGAGCCGCTGGCAAAAGCTAGTTTTACATATAAAAGATCTATACATAGGATCTCAGAGCATTTTCAGCGCTGAAAATACTTTCAGGTTTTTCACTCTTTTCTTAAATTATCTCTACATTAAGTAAAACACAAGCCACTGACAGTAACCACATGATAATGATTCGTGACGTAAAACTGTTAATAATATTGCGTGTGTGCTCTTAAAGCATATGCTAATATTAACCCGACTTAGGTATTATACGTCAGAAAATTGCGTGGCAACTGTAATGTAATATGTTAATTTAATTATATTATTGACAACCACAGTAAGTCCTAAATTATATTATTCAGTTATTGATGCAATTGCTCCTTTTCCTTCCTTCCTTCGTTTACAAAACCCATAACGGTAAGCTAGGATTAACTATTATATAAACTGACAATGGAAGGAAATAGTCAACTCAATAAAAGATTGACTATTATGATATTGTAATGATGGATAAAGTCTAAAATCAGAAATCAGTCGTCAGATAAAGTTTAAAATCATGTTCATAATTATAAGATTAACATTAAATTAATAGTTAAAGAGTTCAAATCGATGTCACGCTTGTTGAAATACCAACAGTTGTTTACTTGGTCTTACAATAGACAGCGAATAATTGTACAGTTGTAAGATTAGTCCTATCATAAGTCTGGAAATATATGTGTAAAACATACAGCCAATTTTTTTAAAGTACAAAAATTCAAATGAGTCCTGATTTATAGTCCATTTTAAAGTTACATTCGGGGTTGCATTTCTCAGCGGATGCAATAGGTGTAGGTAGGTATGAAGGTGTTAGTGTAAAGTTAAATACAAATTTGTGGGGTTACAACCCTTGTCACCCGGCCGCCATCTTGAAAAAGGGAGTGAAAGTAGTTTTTATGATTTATCTGCCAAACTATAAGTCTCACAATATTGTCAATTGTCAGTTTGTCAAAATTGCGTCATTTGAGAAACGCACGCTAATCCCAAAAAACTTCTGAGATTTCAATGGACTATTACGACTAATTCTCAATTTGAAAGTGAATTTATTTGTAAAATATTTATCATATCTTACGTGAAAATGGGGATCTAATTTAACAGGAGCAACAAGTGCCGTGACGTGTTTGTCAAAAAATTTTCCTTCTCACAAAAGTCTAGTGTTAACATCGTGAAAAAATGAGAGATCATTCAGTTTTCGATTTTAAAATTGATACTTTTATACAAATAGTGAACTGCAGGGTTAAAAAAATATTTGAATAACAGTGAAGAATAGAAAAAAAAACTTCCAGCACTTATTTCTAATTTTAGTACTGTTCATGCATATGTAACAAATGTAACTATCATAACATATTGATTGCCTTGATGAAAATAGCCTAAATATAATTAATTGCGATAAAACAGTCATCCCATCTGAATCAAATAATATACTTAGTTTAAAACTGAGCTCGAAATGGGCATTTACTTTTGCATGTAATTTAAACCCAGTTCATTTTGTAATCACCATCTCTTCATGTTCCGTTGCGCTTATAATTCACGTTCCATCTTCAGTCATGTCTTCGATAAACAGGGGTGGAACCTTCGAGCTGAGGTAGTTATCGATTTTGCAGACGGAAACGACATTTACAAAGAAATAGACTTAATTAGATAGATAGAAAGTAAACAAACGAGTCCGCCTTAAAAATGAAATAAAAACATTGTTTCCATATTTTCAATTTGCAAGAAGCAATTAACAAAAAAAATTGCATCTGGTAACTGTCAGGTTAGTTTACCAAAAACAAAACGAAAAGTAAAATAAATTCAATAAATAAAATTAGTAGATAGATAGATAAAAACCTTTGTGATAAAAACGTGTTAACAAAAGAGAAGACAATATTTCATCTCATCTTGATCTTTTACTGACCTATTAAACGTATTTTGATCTCTTTTATACGGGCCAGAATTTAATTATAATGAAAGCTAGTGGATACTTAAATATTTATCCGATATTCAAAAGTTAAAAAAAAAGTTCGTCATGGTTGCCTCCTCTAAATTTTTGCTACTTTTTCATTAGTGGCAATTGAAAAGAGGTTTCACGAGTTTTTATTGCCGTTTTTCTCTCAATGTTTCGACTTTAATCTACTTTTGATTTTAACGTGGAAGCAATAATTCTTAATTAATTCTTTTGTGACCTACATAATAATATTATACATAAGATTTTTTTTATGAAAGAGGGGTCAAACGAGCAGACGTATCGCCTGATGGTAAGCGATTACTTATTAGCCCATGGACACCCGCAACATCAGAGGCCTCACAAGTGCGTTGCCGGCTTTTTAGGTAGGATTTCCAACCAACCATTTGGAAACCAAGTTACTGTTTAGACTCGATTAATATTTTGTTTTGTTTTTTTTATGGTTTTTTTTTCATATCCCGATTTGGTCCAAATATTTTTATGACCAGCAAATATTTATTAAGGTGGTAGTTTATTATGTATGTTGTATTTGTTTGTCTGGAAACAAATTCATTGTAGAAAAAATAAACTATCCCCTATTTTAATTTACTCAGTACCAAGAGAACTCAAACATTTGTAATTTTTCTTCATTATGAATAGATATTGAGTATAAATAGATTTAATTCAATTCATAAATATTTAGTTCTAAATTTGTTTGCTACGGTAATAGATTGTATCATCTTCCAAGCCATTATTATTCCCAAGATTTGGGGTCGGCTACTAGTTCAACCGGTTTTACCTGAATATCAGTTTTTACACGGAGCGACTGGCATCGGACCTCCGCAACCCTGAGGGTAAACTGAATTCGAAGGTACCCACCTTCGAAAGGAACTATTTGTCAGTATGTTTGAGGGCACTGACTTTCCAATAACGATTGCCTTTCCAATAACGATTGCCATTCGATTTGCGATGTTCATGACAACCGGGACCGAGGGTTTAACGTGCTCCCCGAGGCACGGACGGTAATAGATTCTATGATATAGATAATTCTAAATTGAAAGCGTTACATCTGCTCTGTAGTTGTTGTGCAGTATTAACGCTTTGCTTTAAGGCAGCTTGTATAAATTATATCCAGAGTCGTAATAACAACTATTTTAAACTAGTATAAACAAATAGTTTTAAGACCTTACGATACTAAATTGTCTATCCAAAGTTCACCGATTTAAAATTTAGGCAGATCGTGAGAACGTTTATACTGGACTCTAAACATAACAAACAGCATCTTTTATAAACTGACCTCGTTCGTAATCTCCTGTGTTAGAACATGTGGCTTTGTACTAATCAGTTGTTCAGAACAGACATGTCCATATTTGTGTGCGTACTACAGTGTTAAAATCTATACTTCCATATCCACACTAATATTATAAATTTAAAAGTAATTTTGTTTACCTGTCTCTTAAGCTTTCACGGCTAAACCGCTCCAACAATTTCAATGAAATTGAAAATGAGATACTTTGTTTCTTAAGAATTAGGAATATCCTAGTCCTAAGGTCCTAGGCTACTTTTAACTGCGATAACGGACAAACAACCACAAGGAGCTAGTATGTATTTAAATGATCAAGATTAATTAAGTATCAAGGTTCATCATATCAGCCCAGCAATGAAAGTTTCGAATGTAGTCTTGCGTTCAGTATAAGAAGAGAATTTGCTGTATTGTACATCAATCACAATAATTAATGCAGTTTAATGCTTCAAATAGTTATGTACAATGTGTGATCTTATTTCTACAAGCAATTTCTTTAAGATAACCTTTGGTTAGATATATCGACAAAAGAAATAAAGTAATAACCCAGTTTTACAAAGATTTCCCCAGTCTTCTTTGCTAAACAGTCTCACGCAGGATTCATTCAAATAATCGATCTGTATACATAATGTAAACGCAATACCTAATGTCATCATAGCAGGTGTAAAGGTTTCTTCACACACACACACACACACACACACACACACACACACACACACACACACACACACACACACACACACACACACCTGTCAGTTATAGGTTACCAATATGAATAGACACGACAGCACTGATAGTTCCTACCCTACCTTACAGTAGCTATTTCGATTTTATTGTGAAGCAGAAAAGTCTCTCTCACCGGTCTTTTATTTCACTACTATTTGACGTAAACTTGATCAAATGTATTAAAAATGTACAATCTAAAGTGTACAGTATTGCTATAAACTTTGTAATTGAACATCTTACGAACATGACCCGTTGAAAATTCTGTAACTAAACTTTACTGCTATGATTGCATTGGAAGTTGAAATTGTTTCCAGTTTCAACTTCCAATGCAATTCCCAGCGGCAAGGTTTCTGCCAGTTGTATTAAATCGCGCTTCTATCGTCTCACATGATGAAGTACTACTCGATAATGTATTAAATTAAAAAAAATCTCATCAGGCCACGTGACTTCTGAAGCTTTACAGTCGTAAGCAACCACGTGAGCCGTTTTCAGGCAAACGTTTGTTTCGAATCAAGCCGAAGTTTTCAACCACTTCACGTGGTCAGAAGCAGAATATGAAGATTAAAGTTTCCAACAACAAACGTGATTTTATGATTATTTTAGAGTCACACTAAACAGTGTTAATTTATAGAAATAATCTTTCATCAGTTTCATACAATTGACTACGATTCACGTAGTCCGTCACGAAGAAATCGTTAATCATTTTGTCATACCTAATTATATTAATTTGAGATATCCTATGTAAATTCTCTTTTATAAGAACTCGTAACCTCTCGCTACTATCCTAAGCCCGGCCAGAAAGTCCCACGCATCTCACGGACAAAACCAGAACCGTAAATTGTTATCTTATTAAAAATTGCCTGTAAATTTAAAAACAGTGTTCGGGAGTTTCCAAGTGCGTAAGCAAGCATCTGCTAACGTATGAACATAGCGTATTAATATTACTAAATCTCGTTTCCCTTGATCTCAAGAATTCTTTCGGTGAATTAACACCTAGTAGAATAGTTTTTTTCTTATGCATGTATGCTTATATATAGCAGAGGACAATTATGTGATAGTATTTCTTTGGTGCAATACTACACCTAAACCTAAATGATTAGTAATTAAGTGAAAACTAAAATTATTAAGTAGTTACAAAAATTACTGAAATCGATATACAAAAAAGTCATAAATATACATTTTTTTTATCTCATACTTAGAGACAGACAATTTTGTTAAAAAACATTTGGCAAATAACGATTGCGTATTATACGTACAAAACTGCGGGCTTCTGTACTGAATTAAACACTCATTTCATTGTTTTATGACACCTTAAAAACGTGTAATGATCTACAGCGATTACTAAAACGCCTTTGTTCTCTATTCTTTAGATACGCGATACGACCTCATTTGCGTAAACGTTGAAACTCGCAGTAAATAAGTAGGAAAACGCCATGAAAACTTGTAGAAAGAGTAAAAATTTAACTTCAAACATTTATGATGAAATTTACTACTTTTACTGAAATTTATTTATTTATTAATACTATTGTGTGTAAAAATTATAAATAATTATGATTTTCGGTGACTTTACGGACCTGCACATGTTTTGTTTTGTTTTAAAAAAGAAGACTCCCGCATTAAGAATATATTCTGTGTCGCTAGGGACTTTACAATCCTACTAATATTATAAATGCGAAAGTTTGTAAGGATGGATGGATGTTTGGATGGATGTTTGTTACTCTTTCACGCAAAAACTACTGAACGGATTTGGATGAAACTTTACAGTAATATAGCTTGTACATCAGAATAACACATAGGCTACTATTTGTCGCGATAACCGACATACACGTGGGCGGAGCCGCGGGCAACAACTAGTTATACATAAAATGGACACAAATAACATCGAGTATCAGGGAAACGATCACACAGTGTTGTCCTATGTGGAGATAAATATCACAACACTAATCGTAGCAGGAATCGGCGTGGCGATTGTTTAAACCTAATACGTACAAACTGAGTTAAACCAGTGAAAGATAAAATCCAATAGCCCAAGTCTAATGTGGAATACATTAAACAATTTGATGATTTCTAAAGAAACTGAACGTTCACAACAATTTCATTCACAATTGCTGAGCTAAGATTCTGCTATACACATCTCCGTTCTAATGTCATCAGTCTCAGAATGGCCTATTGTATCAGTTCCGGCTGCTGTCACGCTTGATAAATTCTCTTGTCCGGCTTTTGCTCAGATCGTTTTGTTCTATAATATATTTGAAACACGCAGGCTAAATGTCACCTCGTACTCCTGGTTTTATAATTTATTTTGTAGAATTTTAAAACGTTCTAAAAAAGGAAAAAGAAAAAGAAAAATTACTTGCAAAACTATAAAGGAAGTTAAAGAACTATTAGTTCCTTAGTAGTAATTCATGAAGGAGCTACATTTTTTAAAAAGTACTACCAATTTGAATAGCAATAGATATAATGCGTATCAACATTTTTATCGTTTATCTTAACATTTTTACAACGAAATCTTCTTATCGAGTTTGCTTCAAAATTACACGCATATGTACAAAAAAAATCCTTAAAAATCTCACACATTTATTAAAAAGCGGTTATTTTAATTTTACAGACAGACACTCCAATTCTATTTATTTGTATTGATGACGGCGGAATTAATAAGGAGATTTAATTACGAGTATTTACGAGGCACAGTGCGTGGTTATCGTTGGTAGCGCAGTCACGTGCTTACGAAATGATGCTGCGGCCAGCGATGGGCACTACGGAGTTGCTCGGCGCGCATGCGGTAGAAAAGACTGGAACGGAACAATCCGTTGACAGATCGTCTGCCTCATTTTTGCCAAATTTGTGTTTTAAAATGTTATGTTTCCATATTAAAAGCGTGTACTTTGATGTGATGTGGTCGTTTGAGATTATTACTCCCTAGCTCTGTACCAAATCAACTCGACTACGTAGTAACTTTTGATAAAATTGTATAGCCTGCAAAATCACACTTCACACTAATATATAAAGGCTAAAGTTTGTGAGTGGGTATGTTTGTTACTTTTTCACGCAAAAACTACTGGACGGATTTGGATGATATCGGATTTGCAAGTACAAATTATAACTAAAGCGGTCTCAAAAATGAAAAAATAAATGACGTCAATAATATAATTCAGGTGTCCTGTTATGAGACTCGATCGTTGGAGTATTGTAAGATGAAATGAGATTTACTTAGAACTTCTAGAAATAGATTTTTTTTAAAATAAGCATCAATAAAGGGTTCCATTCTATAGTGAACTATTTACATCTTTAACGCTTTATTATCCATTTTCAGTCTTCTGTTATAATACAATGGAAATTGAGTAGGCGGAACCGTTATTCGCCCCCTTAGATAACAACTACATTACACAGCAATGGATAAACCGCAAATGAATTACGAGAAGCAAACTAAACTAAGCTCCCAAAATAGTTCGATGCCCAGATATGGCACGAACGCACACTTTGTAAATATCTCTAAAATATTATACTCTTATTGAGGCACTTTTTATTTGATTTGGTTATCTTAAAAATAAATTGCGCTATGAATTGCGATATAAATAAATCGCTTTATGTAGTTTAGACTCTCGATTGTCGGTACTTAATGGAACTTGTTAAAATAAATTCTACAATTAAACTCATATGTACTTATTCCACTATTTCATTCTTTTTCAATCCTGATCGATTTCGCCTTACTATCTTTAACCTTTGATAATACCAAAGAATTGGAGTGAAATTAAGTAGCGGAAAAAGTACAAGTATGTGAATTCAACAATTTAAATTGCTTTTACTTCTAATCACTAGCGCATAATAGTGTATCTGCATTATTTTAAAACCCGGTGTAGCCCAAGAGCTTTTTGGGAACTTGTTCACATATTTTCAGCATGTTTAATAATTTTAAGCAAGTTAGTAAAAGGCTATGTACTATGAGCAATTAGCCGCACTTTAAAAACATTTCCAATTATCAGTAGTTTCACAAGCGTGTGGCTAACTGTATTGTTTAATGAAAAACATAATAATATTCTGTCGTCGCTAGCTTAGGAAATTATTCATATCTCTGGCTTACAATCCTTTCAAAGAGGCGGCATTCCTAATAAATTGAAATATTTAATTTAGTCCGCAGAATAAAGTTGTTTAAATTTTGGTTGTGCCCAAATCGTCGCGGCGATTAAGGCCCTAAAGGCTTTAGTTCGTCCGTATTTTCTCGGCCCACTTCATACTTGCTGATCAATAAGTAATTAAAATCCGTTTAGCTCTGTGTACTATAAAGACCGATCAATATGCTACAGAATTTTTGATGCTCAGTCACTCGGGATATGATAAGACTTGAGTTTTCATTATATTATTTACTTTTCCTTTGTACTTTGTTAAAGTTTTTTTATAAATTATTTCCTGTAATTACTTTTGTAAGCTTCTGATAGTTTGTCCGAGATAGAGAGATATAAAGTTCTTTATTCCTACATTAGTTATTGCTAAGACCAATATATTTCCAGCAACCTTAGGATGGCTAATGTTTCGTATAGACAGTAGTAGTTGACGGTGTTATGTGTGTTTGAATGTTTTTTTTAATTCTGATATGAAATATAGAATGAAAATGGCTTTTTATTTTCACTACAAACAAATGTATAATATTATAGAGTCTCGTTTGCCAGGGGGATAGTTATCCTAATAAGGTCTCACATCTACCTTCCTTACCTTGCCTATGACATATCTTTGACGTCGTAATTAAACCACACAACATATTGTTCCTTTGAACTATAAATTTCAAAAGGATATTGTTTTGTCTAAATTACTCATAACCTGTCTGGTTCTGACAAAAATATAGTTCGAGGTAGAGGTAGTAAATTTTATTTAATTCATGTTTATGTTGTATGTCGTGTTTGATTGGTGAGTCCGTGAGTGGAGGCCCAATGATGCAAAAGCATCACTAGGCCGCCACGTGGATCACCATGCTGCGTTGTTGCATTTTCTGTATTCGCAATGAATATGGTGACCACAACACTTTGATTCTACTTATGTTTTCTATCAGGCAGAATAGAGTCATTTTGGCAGGGCCACACAAAAAAACACACGTTAAAGCTTTTATTCTTTTGTGTACTTCAATAATTTAGTCTTAAGTTCATCATTCATAATATTACGACTGACATCTACCTAACCGCAACTTTACTTTCCCTTAATTTCTAAAGTACACAACACTTATATGTACCTACTATGTACATATATAGATAGGTATACATAGTGCCTATTGATCTGATGACTTATTGATCCATATATGTAATATGTATGTGCTTAAAAATATAAGTATGTATATTAGCATTCTGGTAGTCATGAAACATGAACTTAGGTTCTGCCAGATTTGCAAATAGTACTGCTGTAAGTTACTGTTAGATACCATTTTTATATAAGTGTTTAAGTTCCTATTACACGCAAGACGTGACCGCCCTTAATTCAATACCGTGTTCGACATAATTCCGTTTCGAGAATATTTCATTAATAATTGTAATGAGTGTCACTGCGACGTACAACATCGTTATAGGTTGTTTATTACATAGTTCCGATGCTGTTGTAATCAAATTTGCTTTCTGAGACCACCTCGGAGCTCGCAAGTAATATATTTTGAAATCGAATCACTTTCGCGGCAGGAAATTCTCGACTTTCCTAGTCGCATATAACAGACTGGGTAACCTCTTTATCGGGATACTTCCCGTCCCATATAGTATATTAAACTTTGATGTGGGGACTTGTATTGCAATGTGTCTATTGGCGTTGTTATTTGTGTTTGTGTACTACTTATAAAATACAGTATTTACATTTGCTCATGGTATAACAATATTACGACAGGTATGGCATTTCGAGATACAATGTAATATTAAAACAACCGATTTTTAATAAATGCATGTGTACGTACGTATACACGGAACATGTACCAAAATATCATTTTTTACAATTATTATCTTTCTTTCGGTCTGTCTGTTTGTTTCGGGTTATCTCTGGAACGGCTGGATCGGTTTTGACGGGACTTTCACTGGCAGATAACTGATGATATAAAGATGAACTTAGGCTATTTTTTTAGATTAACTTTGCCCCGCGGTATGACAATAATCGCGGGTAACACCGCGGGACTCAGCTAGTTATATAATATCATTGTGGTTGGTTCATTTTGTATTATGTTGTTACCACTATAAAGTGGTAACTGGATAGTGACGTCACGTCGAGCCGCTCTTGCAATGCGAGACCTTGTTTTCTTAGACCATGCATTTGCTGAACTTTTCAATGTTAAAAATCAGATCGAGTATAATATTAACGTTATTATTGACGCATTCAAATTTTACCATGCGAGTTATTAGCGTAGTGATGGACTAAGAATATGGAGTGTCACCACCAGTGTCGTAGATAACTAATGGAGAAAATTATGCAGGATACAATAGGTACTGTAAAGAGAAGGATAACTTTACACAACCCCTATAATGCCAACTCGTCTGCCCAGCTATATATAATAGGTCAAAACCTCCGTTTCTAGGGTGAGACCTGTGTCTATTATCCAACTGAGCATTGTTAAAGACTGTCGATCATGCTGTTTTTTTTTCTAATTTCATAGGGGGCAAAGGAGCAGGCGTATCCGCCGCCCATGTACACCCGCAACACCAGAGGCGTCGCAAGTGCGTTGCCGGCCTTTGGGTGATGGGGACGGTATCCTCACTCATTCGGTGAAAAGCGCTAGCGCTGTTTCATACCGGTCTTCTGTGAGGCCATGGTATCATACCGGTCGAGCCGGCCCATGCATGCCGAAGAGTGGCTCCTTTAAAATTTGAAGATGATAATATCTTCAAATTTTAACGGACAGAAATGGCCGACCACCCAAATTTGTAACATTAAAATTTAATAATAAAACTCAAAAGGCATAACATAGCTTTTATTAACCAAAGCCATATAGTTCTTTTGATATTTTTGCAAGTTTTATGTGCCTATAACGCACTGTTATTACTCTGTAACATAGCAACAGATATTATACTATGAAGGAGAAGGTTATCGTACCTAAACCATATGAAAATTGCTCATATAATAAAAGCCACCCTGATGGATTTAACAACCATAGTAAAACGTACTTATGGTTGAGTCTTAATTAACCAACAAACTGATATATATGTATCAATGTATATGAAAAATATGTGGCGAAACCTTTAACAAAATTACTATTCATGCTATTATCTGCACATTCTAGAGGTTTTTCGTTTTGCCCTCGTGATTCGGAGATCACGTAAAGCCATCAGTCCCGATTTTCAGGTACATGCATATTTTATGGCAATCGTTATAAGGAATTCAGTGCCCTTTAATGTACTGACAATTAGTTTCTTCGAATTCAGTTCACCCTCAGGGTGACGGAGTTCCGATGCAAGTCGCTTCTTATAAAAACGATATTCATATAAAATCGGTTGAATTATTAGCCGACCCCAAATAAGAAGAGCTAGGAAGAAGATGATCCACTATTTTTTCTTTGCGGACTAGACAGAAGACGACAAAACATAGAAAAGTTTCCACACTAATAGTAAACTAATTAGTGTAGTTCTAATAATTACTGACTGCCTTTTGACTGCCTCGTTGGTCTCGCGGTTGGCGTGTGCGACTGCTGATCATGAGGTCTCGGGTTCGATTCCAGGGTCGGATCAAATGTTTGTTTCGGAGTTTGGGTGTTTTCTATATATAATATTTATGTATTTACAAAAACAAAAGTATATATGTATTTGTATCAGTTGTCTAGTACCCATAACACAAGCTCTGCTTAGCTTGGGACTAGATGGCGTTGTGTGATAGATGTCCGAAATATTTATTTATTATTATTATTATAATTACTGTAATGTTTTAGTGTTGTTGTAGAATTTTGTGTTTTATTTTACCTATAACATAATTAGAACATAAACATTCAATAACTGAACAGTAGCGCACTGAAAATCGTTTGTTTTTCGTGATTAAATCAATAAAACTTCGCTATTCGTAAGTCACATGATATCAGTATTTAAGTGCCTATTTAATTGTTAACAATTCTCATATTTCAATTGTTTTCAAACGAAAGTACAAAATTAAAATCACCCTTCTTCGAATACAGTACTATACAATCCATGTCCCACTTTAAACCATAAACTACTTAATGGATAAAGATTAATAAAATATGAATGTGAGCTACCACTCTATACTGTTTATTGTTATTTTTAGAATATTTTGAAAGCTTTTTCAATTACACTGTCCACACTGATATGTATTTTCAATTTCAGCATTAAATGAAATAGATTTCATATTATCAGAACCCCGTAAAGTGCTAATAAACCGGTTAAAAAAGATTTCTGTGGCGGTAGCTCTTCAGCACGTGGGCATCGGTGAAAACGTGATCCTTTAATTCGATATAAGTTCGATTTGTTTAAAATCCAACACAGCCACCATAAAATCCTATTATAGTGTGGCAACAAAAGCTGACGTCAAATCTGAACATTTCCATTCCTCTATAGATCTAATGCTGTGGTAGTGTTACTAGACCGATGGTCGATCGATCGATATAAAAATGTCTTTCTACAGAACTTTGACATCGCCTAATACTAGCATTGTAGAGGTTTGATCGTAGTCGCTTATACGAGATAAAATTCAGCCGTATTGTAGTGGACTTGAAATGGATCCCAACTTAATTTGGAAAAACAATCTCGGCAAAAATCACCGCCTAACAATATCGTTGGTATTTCCGGGGAGTTAAATCACCGAAAAAGTAGAAAAATCAACGAACTCAAAGTTAGAAACGTGTATTGAGAAATAATGAAGCCAGCAAAGAGCAGCAATTAATATGTATTTAAAGAGTCAATAAAAAAATCAAATGCCCAACACGTGTAACGAGCCTTTACAACATTGGTCGAATATGGTAATTAATAATAATATTTAATAATAATATCCTTGGGTTTCCATGCACAGTCGTCTGATTAATATTTTAGTATAAGTTACTTGAGAATTCCATTTAGTACGTGAATAAATAATTAGAAATTATTGATAGAAGACGAAATATAGGCCATCATCAAACTTCCTCGATATAGACGTCACAGTCAGTGGTATATCACTTTGGGTCGATATTAAACAGGATCCGTTATTTTGTAACGCCCTTAACTGCTGAATAATTAAGAGGTTTGATTGTGAAGTGTAACATTCGTTCAGTGCTCTGGTGATTCTACGTAATGATTCAGGTTTTTTTAAAGACAACTCAGCTCTAGAAATATTCATGTGTCGCGCATAGTTTCACAAACAAAAACGAAACGGACCCAAAGAACACTTTGCTGTAGGCTTTTAACAGTCGTTGAATCTACACACTTTGCATTGTTACTAAAAATGTTTTATGCATGGAGGTTTTTTATGTATTTGGAAGGCAAGAAAAATGTTTATTTAGTTAAAAAAAAGCACTCAGATTTAGAACTGACTGAAAAAGTCATGTATTTAGGTAATCTATGGGCTTTTTCTATAATATTTCTTTCAGTATTTTTCTTGAAAAACTGATGATTACAATTATTGTTTTGGTAAAGTAACTCTACTTTAACTAGTGTTTTTTTTATTCAGTTTTAATTAAATTTGACACACAGTAGCATGTTATAAGCAATGTGTGCTACAAACATAGTATACAATAAGGTAAATAAGAACGGATACTTACAACTTTGAGGTTCCATGATACAAATACACATCTTGACATTATCAAAATACAAATTTCAATATAATAAAATCAAGGTAGAGGTAATAGCGGCCCAAACCCGTCCTCCTCTGATTCTGGAAGAGGGAAAATCAAATGGCGGCAAGGCACTTATACTTTCGAGTTACAAGTATCTATGGGTAATCACTTTCCCTCAGGTGAAGAAGAAAGTTCTGTGTATGTATACTCTACTTTATACAGAAGTCCCGTAGTCCAGTTGAACTTAAGAAGCCTCTAATACAATAAAGGTGCGGGGATCAGATCACGAGGCGGTTGCGTTCTCGGGGAACCTGTGCTGGCTACACGGGCCCATTGATGCAAGCAGCCCAGTCGCAACCAGTCCACCTGGTGAAATGATATCTTGAAAAATCCCTTTCAAAACTTTTTACATTTATATACAATTCTGAGTAGCTTTCTAAAACAAATTCGACCTACCTATTTTCTTTCGTAAGATTCTTCGAAGTTTGCATAAAATAACTTATCGAATACTACCATCTACCGCTTAAACTTCTCGCTTTTACCAAGTATTGTTTATACAATAGTTTTCAGCTTTGCCACTTGATATTATATAATGGTACAGACAAAATATTGACTCTTCTAGAACCATGTGAGAGAACTAATGTTCTCATTTATATTAGTAAACTAGCTGAACCCCGCGGTGTTACCCGCGGTCATTGAGGTACCGCGGGGCGAAGCTAGTCTAAAAAAAGTAGCCTAAGTTACTCCTTATATCAGTGAAAATCCCGTCAAAATCGGTCCAGTCTTTCCAAAGATTAGCCGGAACAAACAGACAGACAGACAATTTAAAAAAAAAAGATATTTTGGTATATGTACCATGTAGACATAGATATGCATTTAGTAAAAAGTGGTTATTTTAATATTAGAAACAGACACTCCAATTTTATTTATTTGTATAGATGAACGAGATTAAACCATTAAATTTAGTATCATTAGACATGAATAATTGTCGATCATTGTTGTGCTAACCGACAAACCGGAAGCAGTTTACGTTGATTATTTTTTTACAAGAATTATTGCATGTGAATCATTGAACTTTGTTGAGTCGCCATATCTAATGCTACGAGATAGCTTGCATGTTGTATACAGGAAAAGAAATAAAACTCGAAAACTGCCACAGTAATGATTGTCATGTTTGCGTTATTTCCTAAAATCGTTTATAGTCTTTGGATTTGTCACTGTTAAGTTTAACAGGTACTAGTGTTTTGACAAATATTTTGCAACATTACTTAGTATTATTTTTAATATAAAAAAAAATAACTTTTCAAAACCACCAGATTAAATTCAATTTAGAAGGAAGGATATCAAAAGCCCAAGTTATCAAATAAGCGTGAATAATAAATTTGACCTTTTAAATACGTTCGATAGAGGACGAAATCTTAATAATTTGTAGCGAATGTAATTTAGACCTCACTCGAAATATAATTAATACGTTATGACAGATGATCGCATTTTGACGCTGAAAGCTGAAATAGACCTTTGTACATTTATTTGCAACAGCCTGAAATAAATAGAAAATAGAATACATATTTCTTCTTTATACATTATGTTTTGTTGAAAGCGGAATGTTTCTAGTTAAAGAGTTAAATTCCAATACCCACGATTAAAAGAAATTCAGATTTTTATTTAAAGTCGTGTCGTCGTCGTTTATAAAGTATTTTTTTCATCATAAACATCACCACATCCGAAAAACGTCAACGGCTAAACATGGGCCTCCCCCAAAGTTCTCCATGATAATCAGTTCTGTGCTGCCCTCATCCAATGGCTTCTCGCGACCTTCACCAGGTTTACCCACACTCCGTCTTTCGGTACGCGACATCAAAAACTTATCATACTTATATCTTTCTAATTACATACATGTAAGGACTATATATACACACAGAAATAGAACTGTGGAGAAACGGGTGTCATGTCCCTCCAACACAAAGAGCATCCTCCTCCGACCAGGCGAGGTGATCACGCCTAGCGGGCCACGGCCGCAACGGTTGATGATAGGATGTTGCATATGCTAATCGCCACAGAACAAACGGCGTGAAACGCAACTAAGTCGACATACAATCCCGCCATTTATAACCTAGCTTGCAAAAAGATGTTTATTTTCTAAGAGTGATCTAAGATACATTAAAATTTTCCACCTATTCTGTAATAAGATTTAAAAAAGCCACGAGAAAACTCAACCCACAATGCATTGATCGTGTTAATTTCAGGAAAAATAGTTTTCTTACTGAGTATATCTTTCTCTATTAGCGGTAGAGCAAACTAATCAGAAGTGAAGATTAACAATCGATGAGTGCAGGTATTCAATTGTCTGGAAAAGTGATCAGTAATCTGTTACAATAGCAGCAAAGTAGTAGTAGTAGCGAGTATAGTTTTGACAAAATATGTGTGTCAAAAACTATAGGTGTAACACATAAATCTTCTAACAGTAAACGGAACTTGAAATCAAAATTAAAACTAGAATCAAAACAACGTAATATTCAATGTAAACTCAGTATATCGAAATTGTAACAGTTGTCTACTTTATATCATTTAGTTTTACTGTAACTGTAACATTTCCTCCGTCTATAGATCACTATCAAGCCGTAATAACGTACTTTTACAATCTTCTACTTCCTATTTTCTCTTTATCCAGAGTTATTATGCAATGAGTTCTGTTCTTCCATTCTTCTCAATTTCTTTTCGTTCTCTTTCATGTACCCTATTCCTTTATTTCATTACAAAATGGTTTTGGCTTTTTCTCATATAGCCGGCCGCCTCCCTGACCCTAACCGCATTGACAGTTTAATCATTTTTTACACGTAGTATGAACCGAAAATGCTATTCTTCATATCAACAGCCTTTTCAAAGTCCACTACTGGACACAGGCTGTTACCACTCAAGTAGGTTACTGGAAGTATTACAATATCTATAATATTATGCATTAATATCGTTACTCGAGCTCTAGGAAATATCAAATACGATCCATCACGTCTTAGCACTATTTGTAGTCAATATTGATATAAATACCCGCGGTAATGCTTTGTTTGCATTTGTGGGGTGAGAGTTAGCATTGTTTATTGAAAGCGCCCTCAAGGTTTTCAGCTTCAACTCGGCCCTCCAAGAAACGCCTGTCTCTTTTGAAACGAGTTCACATTTTAAAGTGTGATAAATGTCACCAACACAGTTATGTTATTTTCCTGTCTATTTAAGTAGTTACACATTTACTGATGCCGTAATTCACGCAATACTCACGCAAACAGTTTTAATGTAATTGTATAAATAATGTGTGCTCCTTCGAAGCTTACACTCGCTATACGATTCTTAGAATAAATTCAGGCCCAATTTGTACAGTAAATATTAAATTATCATCTAAAACATAATATATTTTGACTCGTGTGTAAATATAATATTTGTCATGTTTACCTACCACAGACTAAATAATAGGACTAAAGAGTTATCACCTAATATTCTGTTCACGTGCTTGAAAAAAAAAATGTAGAAATGAAGATATGTAATCAAAATATTGATCTGTCAAAGAGTAGGTACCTTGTTAGTATTCTGTATATCCTCAAGGCCAATATTTTCCAGGTGAAGGCGAACATTTAATATTTATTGCCTCATGATTCTTAATCCACTGAATTCACAATCAAAGTAGACGATTGTAATACATGAATAAAACACACTGTCGCGTTTTTTACTGCATTTATAAATTTATTGGAATATTTTTACGATCTACCTCAAGTTCAAAAAGTAATATTACTTGTCTGTCTTACGTAAATAGTTACGAAAGTTCCAAGCAAGATCAATTTTTACCATTAAGGGAAAAATTACATGGCGATGGTCCGAGGGGATCGGGAAACTCCAATCAAACCTGCGTCGGTACAGTGCCGTGCAATCCGATGGAATGTAATATAAATGAAAAGGTAAACAGCGTGATAACGGTCAGTCTCCCCAGCGACGGTGCCCATAAAATCGTGTCATGAAAGTCCGTCCTTTCACATTCGCCCTCCCATAACGGTTTCAATCGAATGAACATGTAACAAGTGGGCTGGGAAATTATTGTCAATACTAAATACTACAAAATTTGGCGAGTTTTCGATTACTTGGTACTTACAGTCGATTGAAACATAATAATCGAAAAGATTGTCGCATTTTTAGAAGGTATTAAATTCAGTCTCGTATAATCCGTAAGAATGGTGACCTCAGCCCGTACGAATGGTTGCCAATGCGATTATACGATCCCCTGTCACCGACTCACCGAATGGGCCGGATCTCGGTAATCATGCCTGTGTCAATTCCCATCAAATACTTATTACCTACAGCGTCACATTCTGACGTCATAAAACATGAGTCGCTGAGTGAAACATTTAGGAAAATAATTGGACCTTACAATAAGTATTGAAGTTATTATTCACAAAGGGATGAACAATATTATGATAGAACTATTGTACGTAACATAAGCTTTAGCTTATTGTTTACGGAACAATTTACGGATCGTTAGCTCAGCCATGAAACTAAAATGTCAGATTACCCAACGCGTCCATATAAAGACATGTTAAATAATTACTGAATAGGGATCATATATCTATAAAACAATGCTGCACGTCAAATACGAATTTACGAACCGAACACAGGCGTATTACGACGGGCCTGATGCTTAGGGATCCTTACTGCTGAGCCATTAGAGGTCATGGGTACGATTCCCACCCAGAACAATTGTTAGTGTGTTGAAAACGATTATTTATTCCATGTCTGGATGTAATATATATCTATAATGTATGTAAATAAAAGAATAAAGGCAGTGTATAAGAATGTTTATCACCAGTTTGGTTACCTGATCTGATCCCAAACTAGGCAAATCCTGTACTATGGATTTGCCTAGTTTGGGATCAGACGACCGCTTGTGAGAATTTTATTTATTATTATATTATCATTACGTATCACCATCATCATCAGCATATCGCAGTCCACTGCTGGACACAGGCCTGTCCAATTGCACGCCACCAATAATCATGACGACTCCTGTCCATACGTGTACCTTCCTACTAATTCATAAAATTACATGTCAATTATAGAAGCACACTGTAAATGAACAAATTCGAATTCTAAAACACTAATTCGATATTAATTGGCCTAGAAATCTAGAATAATCTGCACATAAATAATTAAGTTTCCTATACACCCGTTTATGTAGCCAGAACTCTGAATAATGAAAGAAAATTGTACTACCAATGATGATAATGTAAGCCACGAGGAAAAAAGAAGAAACAGCTGTTACGTTAATTAAACATTTAACTTAAGGATAGTCGATAGCAAATTATTATTAATAACTGTTTCTGATAGGAAAGGGTTGAAATAATGTCTGCCTCGTTGGTCTAGCGGTTGGCGTGAGCGACTGCTGATCATGAGGTCTCGGGTTCGATTCCCGGGTCGGACCAAATGTTTGTATGATCTACAAATATTTGTTTCGGAGTTTGGGTGTGTTCTATCTATAATATGTATGTATTTACAATAAAAAAAGTATATATGTATTTGTATCACTTGTCTAGTACCCCATAACACAAACTCTGCTTATCTTGGGACTAGATGGCGTTGTGTGTTTTGATGTTCGAAATGTCCGAAATATTTTAAATGACTGCTATTGTACCAACAGTCTACCGCTACATGACCGATGCCAGCCTGACCTTTTAACTAGAGCGAGCAATTATAATATTTCCAATGTTGCAGTATGATCTTTCATTTCATAAAATGGCTCACGATGATCTGTAATCTATTGACATTAAATCCAGACAGATGTGAATTAGTATATGGCTCCAGTTTCCTTATTTAGACTCAAGAACAGTACTTTGTGTCAAGATTAGGTTGGCTAGGTGAGACAACTTAGCACTTTCTAAGAATACTAAGCCTAATTTATTGAATAATAAGTCCTCTGGAGCGTTCGGAGGTTTTCAGGAACGTTTTTGTATCAGGTATGATACAAGCCCGTTGTGTGGCTACTCGTTCGGATTCCAGATGTATATGGTCGAGCGTATCTTCTTCTTTGAGACATGCTTTGCAAAGAGGACTGTTTAATCGTTAATTAATTAGATCGTAACTTAATAATGATAATCCAAGGTTACGACCACAATCGGCTAACTGCGAGAGTACTGATGTTCTCCTAGCCGATTACGGCCAAGGCGCCGCCAGTCTCAACGGAGACCAGCACAGGAGATATTATAGTGCACAACTCTCTCATATTCTGATGGGACGGTTAACCGACACAACCGGGGAGAGATCAGGCGCAGGACCGACAGCTTTACCTGCTATCGAAGGCACGGATATTCAGACCCCAACTTCCAAACTCCGAGCTGTTATTAAGTATTTCTATAATTAGAAAAACTCAATAACACTTTTGGCCCTATCCGGGATTAGAACCCGAGACCTCTTAGTTGGCAATCGCATACGTCAACCGCTACACCTATGAGGCAGTTATGCGAGAGTACTAATCTTTTTTTAAAGCTTGATAGCTGTAACCCCGATATGATGATAATTAGTTGGTTATGTACGATTTACAGATTTGCATTCAAATTTAAACCGCAGTCGTAAATCACAGACAAATTATCAACATCCCTTGAGCTATTCATCTGTCGTACTAAATAGTGATGCTAATAAAACAGGTACATTCAAACACAGCCTGGAGCACGTACTGTCGCCCACACTCTTGTGTAATCATTGATTGAACACTTCCCAAACATATACCTTTTAAAAAGACCTCTCCATATGTTTGCTATCCTAATCTGCGTAACTGATTGACAACCAGGACAGTAGTGATAAGGTACACAATGTTTTAATGAACAGATGCTTAATTGAATCGATTTCATTAAGGGAAGTTAAAAATGTTTTTATAGGCAATAACTTGAAGCTAGTTACGAAGAATTTAACGTTCCCTGTATAATTTATAATTTAATATCAAAAGAATTTGTTTGACATTCGATCTTTAAGGCTTTATATTAAGACTTTGGAAACTCAGCTTATTAAGTGACGTAGCTTGACGGCAATTTGGCTGTATACATATTGATCTTTAGACTTACTTAAATTGATAGCTCATTCCTTACTCATAATTTGGCAATTCACTGTTGCCATGTTGTTATTTTCGTTTTTTTTTTTTTTTTAATTCTGTAAATAACACTACTTTCGTAGAGAAATAGGTAGGTGTATAAGAAGATTACATAGTTATTAGAGCGTTGGCAGGGTAACATAAAACTTTTCTCTTGGGTAAGGGCTTGGTAAGTCGCAACCTGGAATCAGATGGTCCCAAGAGAAGAGCGCTTAAAGCTGACCATTTAAACCACATATTAAATAATCTACATAACACCACATACTTTTGGCCCTTGTGTGCCCCCAAGGAGCCGGAGGTCTGAAGGGATTTTCCACTTAGAATGTATTTATATTATATTATTTACAGAGCGAAACCGGTCAGATAAATACGCCCGTATTTAAAGTTAATAATAAATGATAATAATTAATTTAATCTATACTAATATTATAAAGAGATAAAGTTTGTGACGTTATAGGGGCTAATCTCTAGATCCACTGAACCGATTTTGAAAATTATTGTACCAATAGAAAGCGACATTAATTGTGAGTGTCATAGGCTATATATATATATATATTAACACGACAAATGATTATCACGATATTCAACATACACAACCCATAACGTTCCATTGCTGGTTCCAAGGTTCCAAGGTTAAGGTCATACGTCCCCACGCTGGCCTAGTGCAGATTGGGGACTGGCAAGACAACGTTGTAGCTACGTAACGTACACCTTTGGATGTTTTTAAATCGCCTAAAGGCCTCCAACTATGCTTCACGACTGTTATCATGTGATAATAACCGGGACCGACTGCTTAACGTGACCTCCAAATCACGGAGACGCTCATGGGATCATGCCACCAGCGGTCACCCATCTAGGTACTGACCGCGCCGTTGTTGCTTACCCTCGGTGATTGTTTCGAAAACTTGACAAACTCTTCACCTTGTTAATATTAGTGGACATTATTTAAATACAAAGTGTTTAGGTTGTAAATAGATTTAATGAGTCGAAATGAGACCTAGTCTCAAGTGACGCTGTGACCTCATTCCATTTCAAGGGTGTCATTAGACGCGACTTAGGAACTGAGACAAGAACGCCTGCAGCTTCCGCATTAATATTAATAAGATGGCGAGATAATTATCTCTGAGTGATTATGAAAAATTGGTTGGGAAATTTTGCGAATACATTTGAACGGACGATTTTTGATATGTAGTTGACCGCTAAGAAGATAAGTAGTGTATTGGGAACAGGTAGATAATCCATCAGTGACACCCTAAATTATCTTATTTCGTAGTCATGGTGTCTTAGACTGAATAGATTGTTCTTTTTTTTTTTTTTTTAAGTTTGCCCCTACCAAAATGACTCTACTCTGCCTGATGGAAAGCATAAGCAGAAGAAGAATCCAAGAGTGGTGGTCACCATACTGCTAATGCAGACAAAGACAACAATGCAACAATGCAGCATGGTGACCCACACCATGGCGGGCTAGTGATGCTTCTGCATCATTGGGCCTCCGGTCTCGCACTCACCAACGAAACACGACAGCATGATCGCTGTCATTTTACGTTGATTTTCTATGCGAGGGTAGTACCGCCCCGGTCGAGCCGGCCCGTTCGTGCTGAAATCAGCGTGGCTCTACTACCTTACAAAACAATGATGACTTGACATCTCTCACAAATGGCAATTTCACCAGAGCAGCCATGATATCCATACTTTTGAGCGCGCGCGCGCACACACACACTCACGCACGCACGCACGCATGCACGCATCGATCGATTTTCTGGCATTGCACAGGGCATTATAATATAATTGCTTTTTCTGTTTAAAACCATGTACTGTTCTGTGTATGTCGGAATAAATAATTTTCTTTCTTTCTTTCTTTATCAATCGATCCCATGACCTCTGGCCTAGCAGTCAGGATCAGTAACCAATAGAACACTTGAAAAGACTCACTCCTGTAACATAGGATCATATATTCTGATTAATCGTAGTTTAGAAATAAAACTCTATTTATCTATTTCCTAAACACATATCAGCCCGTAAATCTACTTAAATAAACCAATATCCTTAGCTCCAGAAATTGTTTATTCACACTGTTCCATTATTTTCCGCATATAGATCAACAGTTAATGTGATATAAACATTACTGGAATAAAGCTATTTATTTTCCTGGATAAATACATTTCTAATTCTAATACGCTTCCCTTCCCTTACAAAGCAATACTAGAACTAATTCGATTGCGAGATGAACTCCCCAGGCAGTCAGTCGCACACGCGTACGTTTGCTCAAATTTCTACAACTGTCATTGTATGTAAAATGTATGATGTGGAATCTCATTATCCTCACATAGCCGTTGGGGAAATCCGTGTGAAATTAGGGTGAATGTACCTATTCCTAGTCGTTGCCGTTAGTGAAAACAAATGAGCATTTCTGTGCAACTAAGGAATACGTAGACGAAGCTTGGGCACGCCACGCCACGCTCCACCGGAGTCATATACCTCACAGACAACCAGTGTGAATAAATTCTTTCGTAATTTTCACCGAGATCGGAAGGACCGAAACCCGAAATCTTTGATTCTATGGGAAGGGACTCACACACTTATGACTCTTTGGTTACATAATGTTCATGAGCGACGGTAGCTATTTACTATTAGTTTAGCCCGACAGTGTTACCTGCTGTTGTTATTGTACTTTACTTACTCTCTATTTAAACTGAAATGCGATGATATTACGACCAACATGCATTCCGTTTTGCAAAATTTCCCGAAGCTACAATGTACATATAGTATGTCTAGTATGACTCTTAAAAGTGAAGAACTAATTGTTTACGAGTTCGTTCTTATTACAACAAGTTGATGAAAGACATGAGAACAATGTCTGATTATTTATTTACAGAAGAGAGGCTGAGCTTTCACGTCTGAGGCACATTCATAACAATGTTTGTTTGTCGTCACTTGTTCCTTAATTTCACTGTGAATTCCTAACTTTACGTGCTCCTGTTCTGTTCGTCACTTCACAAAGTAGGAACTTTTTAACGTGAGAATAACTTTGTAAATGAGTAATCATTTTAAACAGCGTGGTATACTCGTAATAGGTAAAAACCTTCCTAAGAATGACTATGTCTAGCTGTGGACTGTTTGCTTTAATTTTATTTACTACTAGCTGAACCCCGCGGTGTTACCCGCTGTTATTGTTGTACCGCGAGTAACGCCGCGGGGCAAAGTTAGTCTAAAAAAGTAGCCTAAGTTACCCCCCGGGTCATCAGCTACCTGCCAATGAAAGTCCCGTCAAAATCCGTCCAGCCGTTCCAGAGATTACCCGGAACAAACAGACAGACAGACAAAAAAATTTTTAACTACAGTTTTGGTATATGTACGGTGTATACACACATATGCATTTAGTAAAAACCTGTTATTTTAATATTACAAACAGACACTCCAATTTTATTTATTTGTATAGATAAATAGCTGCGTCCAGTGATGTAACGCGCGGTTATCGTTGGAGCTTTACAAAAAAAATTGAGTCATAAGAACTACCGATAGAAGTGAAAACTTATAACTTAGAATGTTAAACTTAGTAATTTCAATTTTTTTAAACGCTTTTATTAGCTTGATCTGTATTATGTATGTAACGGAATCTTTTAATTTAATTTTCACCTTCTAATAGGAGTCTGATTAACTTGAAAATTTGCACAAGAGTGAAGGACCGATGACAATCTATACGAAGAAATATAATTGGAGTGTTTGTTTGTAATATTAAAATAACCGCTTTATAATAAATGCATATGTATGTATTGCAATTTTTGTCGGTCTGTCTGATTGTTCCGGGTAATCTCTGGATAAAAAAATGGCTGGACTGATTTTGACAGGACTTTCACTGGCAGCTAGCTGATGATCTAAGGAGTAACTTAGGCTACTTTTTTATAGAATAGTTACGCTAGCTAGTACAATAATATGAAAAAAAAAAACAAATACAAAAATATTACAAAAAAAAAAATATAAACACGCTTTTATAAAATACCAAACTAAAAAGTAGAAAATAAATTATAGTTTAAAAAACACAGTTTAATAGCAATCGAACTAAAAATCTTACTTCTTCTCTTAGAGGTCTTAGGCCCCTCAGATATTGTCTGGCTGATGGGAAAATATTTTTAAGTATTATACTTTATGATATTATTATAAAATTCGGGCTTCCTAAAATAACGAAAGTTACATTGTTTTTTTTTTTCACCTTCGATACTTGCTGACTAAAACGGCCCTGCTTTCAGCTTAGTGAGTATCCATGCCATGATACTCACTAACATGCCACACTTCTGAGTATATGTTAGACTACTGACCCTATAACTTACTTCTCTCCTAGAATGACGTAATTCTGGGCTAACTGGGATCTCAGTCTAATAGTTCAGTTACAATATATATAAAGACGTTACATAACTTTAACGAAACAGATCAAATATCGCGAAACAATATCTTATTAAATTATGTTCTCTATTCAACTTATCTAATGCTAACTTGATTTAAGATTATAAACAGCATATTAAATTTTGAACTTTGGCTTTTGAATATAAAATGAAGATAGAGAATATGATTTGTCACTAACATGTCTACCATCATATTAATTGATGACCTACCATTAATTGGTGAAGCGCATTCCAGCCAGTTGCGCAGATATTTCCGACGGGGTAGTATGTATTTTGATTATATCTGTTTTGAACCCCCGACCCCAAAACGATGGAGGAATTTTTGACGTATGATTACTCCATTAAATGCTTCCCGCGTGCACTAATCGTTAAATGGAAATTCATTGATAACTTCGACCTGATGTTGCGTAGGGTTTTTTTTAATTTTAAATTTATGATTATTACTGTGACATTTCTAATCTGCAGTCAATCTTTGACATTTAGAACGTAGTTTGAGAAGACAAAATTATTTGTTTTTTTACGTAGTTCTAGAGTTATGGAAGTATGTTCCTACATTCAGTTGCTATGGAGCGTTCCAGTAGTATCCATTACGCCGTTCGGTTTTCCAATTTAATATATCATCACTGCATCCGTTAGCGCGACCATAAAGCTGGAAAATGTTTATATGGGTTCTTTTTATAGCTTTGGCTTCAACACTTACCCGTACTGTAGAAGTTATTACCAATATATTGAATTATTTAATACAGACCAGAGATCGCCGGTGTTTGGGTTCATCCGACCGTTCTATATAAAATTGAATGGTATATTTTTTAGGTTTTGGTTTAGTGGCTCTTGTAACGAAAGAAATAAGCGCGATAGGTATAGCCACTTAGAATCAGCCCCTCCGCATTTTCTGATTTAGATGAAGAATCTAAAGTAATTTGAATAAACGATGATCTAGCGATAACAGATATTAGTTCGAATTCGAACCTTTAACTTTTAGAATCTTTTCTAGTACATATTTTCTTTCTATTTTCTAGTAACTATAATCACAAGTTTCATTAAGAAAGGGTCTAAGATTGCCCTTTAAATTAGTTCATAACTTTCAGATTTCCATACCTTAGTGAACTGTAAGAGAATCTCACCATATTCGTTTTACCACCATCACGTTAAAACAAAAGTTTCAAGTAATACTACTCCAATTCTCATCTTAAAGTTTATTTTACTTTACAATTCTGAGGTAAATTGAAATTGTAAGGGCCTGGTATTTATTTAAGGTTTCGGCTTGTTGCAGGGCGGTGTGGCTGCGCAGTGTTAGCGTGTAGCGGGAGCGCGCACCCTGGAGCCGCACAGGGGCTCATGTAAGTACTTAATTACATACCTATTAATATTTATTTAAATACATATTATGTAGGATAAGAGCTACTAAATCAAAATATAATTAAACAAGAAAACAGACAGCCAATGACAAATCCTCGCTTATATACAACAGAATAAAGGCACAGATACAGCCACAAATACACCAACATAGCAAAGGAATTCATACATTTTTATACATTAGTTATTCGGACATTTCATCACTATCCCTAAAGAATTTAAGGCTTTAAAACCTTCTCACTCTTGACAATCACTGAATATATCGATATTAAACTGTTCGCACACACTATTTAATTTTCTATTTGCACGGATGAGAAAAGAATTAAATTAAATTAATAAAAGTATAATTAATATATAAGTATTTTCTTACGTTAATTTTGTGAGAAATACATTCAAGAAAACTTTGAAAATCGTAAGATAACACGGAAAAAAGTCTCCAACAGATTCTCTACTAATCCTGAGAGGGGGACATTTAAAGAATAGCAAAGCACTCGAATCTCTTGATTTGAAGGTTGCTTCCCCCCTCCTATACTAAAAACACTACATGATCGTGTTAACAGACGTTTATCAACCGGTATAATCTAGTGCATTAATAAAAGTGATAACGTTCGCGCCACACTGATCCGTCCATTGATGTAAGTAGATGAAGGTAGTTTAACACAGTATAATTATGTTTATAACTCCTGTTTGTAATGTGTTTAGTACTTCTTATAAATAGTTGTATGCGAAGGTCAGTGAAGATCCACGAATGCGATAGTGCGTTTACCCCTAAACAAATAACGCATCATAACTCTTCACCGGTTCGATCGGTAAATGCTCAACGTTGTGGCCATAAGCCTTCCACTCGAGCACGTAATCCTTACAGTAAACTGATTCTAATCCAACTCTTTGTTACATCAAAAGGTAAGTTTCTGAATACTATGTTGTGTGTTAAATTTATGTTATTAAATTTCTAAACTATATGGCTAATCTTTAATATACATACAATATTTAACCGACTTAAAAAATGTGGAGTTTCTCAATCCAAATGTTTTATGTATTTACGGCCTTAATCCCGTCATGTATAGACGGATTTGCAAAATTCTGTTTTTGTTCGAAAAAGTATTGTATATATATATGTCCATATCATTCTTAAGAATACCTAAAGATCACATGGAAACGTTTAAAATATACTCAAGACTTTGAAGCACTCATGGCCCAGTTGCACTCGGTGACTAGAAACAATCACCGAGGGTAAGCAACGACGACGCGGTCACTACCTAGATGGGTGACCGTTAGTGACATGATACCATGAGTATCTCCGTGATTCGGAGGTCACGTTAAGCAGTCGATCCCGGTTGTTATCATAGGATAACAGTCGTGAAGCTTAGTTGGAGGCCTTTAGGCGATTTAAAAACATCCAAAGGTGTACGTTACGTAGCTACAACGTTGTCTTGCCAGTCCCCAATCTGCACTAGGCCAGCGTGGGGACGTATGACCTTAACCTTGGAACCTTGGAACCAGCAATGGAACGTTATGGGTTGTGTATGTTGAATATCGTGATAATCATTTGTCGTGTTAATATATAGATAGCCTATGACACTCACAATTAATGTCGCTTTCTATTGGTAAAATAATTTTCAAAATCGGTTCAGTGGATCTAGAGATTAGCCCCTATAACGTCACAAACTTTATCTCTTTATAATATTAGTATAGATTAAATAAATTATTATCATTTATTATTAACTTTAAATACGGACGTATTTATCTGACCGGTTTAGCACTGTGGCATTATCAAAGGTTACATATCTATACAAATAAATAAAATTGGAGTGTCTGTTTGTAATATCAAAATAACAGCTTTTTAATCAATGCATATGTATATATACACGATACATATGCCAAAAATGTAGTTAAAAAAATTTTTGTCTGTCTGTCTGTCTGTCTGTTTGTTCCGGGTAATCTCTGGAACGGCTGGACGGATTTTGACGGGACTTTCACTGGCAGGTAGCTGATGATCCGAGGAGTAACTTAGGCTACTTTTTTTAGACTAACTTTGTCCCGCGGCGTTACTCGCGGTACAACAATAACCGCGGGTAACACCGCGGGGTTCAGCTAGTAAGTTAATAAAAGTAGTGGTATTAGTACAAGAGAGTTTAATTCTAGAATGTTTATCAACACGTTCCATTAAGTGCTGACAATCGTGATTTGAATTACATAGATAAGGGATATACTGAAAAAACTTAAAAGTCAGAAATTGTATTGTACCTCCTAACTCGAATGTGTGTCATCTATCTACTAATTATTTATGATCCTTGTTAAGCAAATTAATTCCATGTTCGCGTACCAACATCTTTTAATTAATTCTCACATAATTATTCAGTAATGTATTCTGTTTGGCAAAACATTAATTTTGCATAAGAAATAATAATACTAAGTGATATACCGTTTTTTATTCAACTAAGTCGTGAACAAGGTTATACTATCTATACTTATAATATTATAAAGCTAAAGAGTTTGTTTGTTGAGCAAGTAACATAATATAATTTTTATTTTATTTTTATATTTGTGTTGATTGAATGAAAGATAAATTACAGTTTACGATTTATCGAGAAGTGACATTTTCAAAATGTCAAGCTTCAAATAAATATTAATCAAATCGATTGATTACCATTTTATCCGATTCAGTAATCTTTATTAGCTGTTTAGAGGTTCAATCTTATTAGAAATGAGTTTCTTATTATTAATATGTCTAAGATATACAACGTAATATTTTATTGTATAAGAAATAACAAAAATATAAAACTTGTTCAAAGCTGTCACGTTTCTTTATTTCAGTGTGTTTCAAACTCAATTTTTCTTTCTTACATAAATGTACATTAAAAGTTGGGAACCTAATAATGAAACCAGAAACCGTTTTTTTTCAACTTGGCCCCCTTAACTCCTACACACTTCTTCCAGGGACGCACAATGGCAATTTAAAGATTTCCTACAACTGCTTTCACTAGTTTTTATAAACGAGTGTTGGTACTTCGGTTTAAAGATCTTTATTTCTCAAAAAGACATTATCACTTACATGAGAACAAATTATTTTATAAAACTATTAACCCGATAAAGGTGGGTACTTACAAAAAAAAATAAGAAATAATATATGTTATTCAGAAACGGCATGTCTTGAGATGTGAGTTCGCTGCGTTCATAGTTGTATGGCCCAAGTAAAGGACGACAAGTGATTTCTATTTTGAATTTTAAGACTTATTTAAAATATGATTCTGTAGTTTCTTTTTAAATATATTTAGCGAGATTGCCTCTCTCACATCTGCTGGAAGCGCGTTGTATAGCTGTGCTCCCACAAAAGTCAAAGAGTTTTTGCCATAGTTAGTTCTTATTGATGGTAATACTAAATGACTGTGTTTACGAGACGAGTATTTTTGTGTATCTCCTTTTGTTGTGAAAGTGATATGTGAATGTATGTGTTTGTGAATAATTTTGTATATAAGTATACATGTGTTCTATGTATAAAGTTGCTGGATATTCATTAGTTTAGTTTCTTCAAATATGGTCTTTGTCGGTGTTATGTAATCATAATGATGTCCTCAACCAATAGCCGTCCACTGCTGAACGTAGGTCTCCCCCAAGGAGCGCCAACCATCCCGGTCTTGGGCAGTCCGCATCCATCCCATAATGATATAGGATTTTAATTCAGTACTTCACATTGATATTGGAATCTTTTAAGACCAGCTAGTAAAGAATTTTACATTTAATTTGAGTACTTATTTTGCTTTAAATCTAAATTCAGAGAACCACTTAACTAGAACAGGATATTCTTTATTAGAATACAAGGACATAGGGGCTGTGATAAGGTCAGGTATCAAACTGTATAATACGAAGTCGTGTTATACGAGCATACATGTATTGATAGTAGTTTCTGTAAACAACGACTTTATATTGAAGAGACTTCGAAATGGTCTTTATGCTACTTCAAATAAATATATGTGACCGCCATAACTCTGAAAGTTAGTAGTTGCAAGTGGTAATGGGCTGGTCACAAATGTCGCAGAACTGACAAACACTGGAGTAAGCGCGTTCTGGAGTGGAGACAGCTTCTTGGCAAACGTAGTGTGGGACGCCCTCTGGCCACATGGCGGGACGACTTGCGTAAGAGGGCTCGCAGCGGCTGGATGCAAAAAGCACGGGCTCTGTGGTGTTCCTTTGGAGAAGTCTATGTCCAGTAGTGGACTGCAACGGGCTGATAATTGAATGATAAATGAAAATATTTATTTGTATACATTCGTTAGATTCAAATGACTGACTGGCTTGTTGGTTTAATAAATAGTAACGTTGACTGCTAAACCAGAGGTTATGGGTTCGATTCCCGTCTAGGACCAAGATAATTGTCCGATGAGCCATTTTTTTCTGGTGTGTCTAGGTGTAATTTATCTATACCGTGTATTTAAATGTATTTATTAGCAGTCTAGTTACCATAGCACAGATTCTGTCTACTTTCGGATGGGATCATACCATCACCATCATGTGAGTGTAAACTTATTATTTTTACCAATTTGTACGAGAAAGCATGAAACTGTTTTTGTCTGACTTCTTACACACCTCTAATGGGCATCATACTTCAACTCTGACCTGGATCATACGAACCTGTGAGACAACACCATCATCACTGGCCTATCGCAGTCCACTGCTGAACATAGGCCTCTCTAATTGCACGTCTCGCCGCTTAGTGTGAACCTCGGCTACTCGCATCCAACTCCTGCCAGCCGACTGTGAAACATGTGAAGTTATTATTATGAGTATTACCAGTTCGTACGAAAAAGTATAAAACTATTTTACTCCTTCTACTTTAGTGTGCGTTCCTTTATGTGTGACTTCTTACACGCCTCTAATGGCCACACCCACGGGCTAATACATCCATTAAGGAAATGGGGTTAGGAGTACTCGACAGTAAAATTTGTCCATATAAGTGCTTGCAAGTCTCAGGTCATTCTTTAAGCTAGAGAAACTATAACTTGAAACTTACGTTTGAATTATAGTAGCTAACAGTATAACTTAGCGGTCATGAACAGCAAAGTAAGTGTAATAAATAAATATTTAATTGATAAAATTTTAACAAAAAAAACGTAACGACATCAAGAACTCTGGATCAAATTGAAATGGGACCACACGGGAAGCACCAGCTTTCAAATAAATAAATAATCATCAAAGTCGAATTGAGAACCTCCTTTTATAAGTCGGTGAAAAACGAAGTTAAACCTGTGAAACATAGATAGTGTTATTTGTATCTTGTGTAAGGGACATTTAAAAGTGTTACCCACTGTGGATTGTCTAATGATTAGAACTCATCACTCGGGCAGTCGGTAACATTTTAATAACCCGTAAGTCGAGTATAAGTTACTGAACAAAAATGGCTATCATATCATTTTTTGTACTTCCTAGCTCAGCCCATTGACCTACTACCCAGTGTGACAAATCTCATGCATAGTTCGAAGGCCACACTACTCTATACAAAATTAATTGTCTATACATCAATAAGTCAGAGAGTTGATTCGTTAGACAGGGCTTAGATTTTGCAATCTTTACTCTAATGTACCCTTGAACTTTAGCTGACTTTAAGTAGGTTCTCTAACGTCCGTTTTCGATAACCTATCTCGAGCTAAAACTGGAGATATACAGCCATCCTACTAATGCCAGTAGCAACTAACCTAAGAACTGACTGTCAATTTACGTATTTTCATTACGTAATTTGAGTCTGTTTTCAGTTCAAAATTCAGTTCTGATCTACTCTCGATCTCACAAATATCAGGAAATGTATTTATAATGTAAATGTAAATGTAGAATACCGATTCAACTTTCGGCCACAATTCGATGTAATCAAATTTACGTCGTCTACATTGGATGTTTAATTCTGTACTCTTGTACCAGTGCGGTTTAAGGACATTGCAATATAAATTTACTTTAGTCAAATCAAATGAGACTGCATCTGCAATTTCATTAGCTTTGAATGAGCTGTGCAAACATACGGCCACAGACTTAATGAACGGTGTAGGAACTGAGAGTTCCGACGGTACAACGATAGCAGGAAATGCTCAATATCCACATTATCTACCGCTGATAACACACGGAAAGTTTAGTGCACTAATGTTTTACTGTTTCTGATATGCACTTTTAGATAGAAAGTTAATTTATGGGACAATTACTTAATGTTTAAAAGTTTTCACATTAAAAAAACCTTAAAAAACTTTTAAGGTTTTTTTTTAATGTGATAATTTTTTTATTAAATAAAGCCAAGTTAAGGTAACCAATGATAATTAATAATATTTTTTATTATTGTTTTTATTATAATAAACATGTTTCATTAACTATGGAAAAAAGAAATATTTTAAAGATTTCATGAAATATGACACGTTATATGACCACGAATTCGGAAAATGTTTGCAATTCATTTAATGAATATAAGACTAAAACAAATTGCCAAGACAATATAACAAGTCATATAGATATTTTGACTAGCTAACGTTATTATAACCACTGGATAATAAAATGCATTAGATAATTATGTATATATATTATAATGTATATTTGTAGTCGTATTATGTTAGATTATGTCAGTTCCAAGTTATATTGATGGCAATTATAACCACTGACTTCCATCATGATGCACCTACCTCACAAAATTTCTACATCACCCAAAGTCTGGCTGGTAGAGAATGCTTTGGGCATTAAGTCCGCCGTTGTACATGTGTGCATAAAGTTTAAATAAATAAATAAATAAATTATTGACGAAATTCACAAACTCGCTCAGTGTGATTCAACATTAATCAATAACAATTGTAACCCTATTTTGTTTTCATTATCTAATGTTCACGGTGTAGAAAGCTGTGCCCGAGATGTTATTAAATACGTCACCACAATTTTCCGAGCTTGTTCTCGTTGTCATTTCAAATTATATAACGGATAATTTCGAGCTTCGCACGCTGATAGGAGTAAAATTGTATTCTGTGTTTCTACTCACATACTAGAAATATATTTTACACACAAAAATAAACTGTACGCAATAGTTACGCCTATTTCTCCGAGGGGTAGGCAGAGACAATCGATCTCCACTTACTTCGGTCCTGACACTACTCTTGCTTCGTTGATTGATGAATGTGGATCAATAACTGCATGATGCTGGTCGGTTTAGATATATTTTAGCTTGAATTATTTTGTATTCAGTATCAACAAGTTGTTATAAAAAATATATGAACTGTTTTCTGACTTGATTTATGAGAATGATTCATAGATATGTAGGCAGACGGTCATAAAGGACTCAGATCTGGATAGCTTCTAGTTTTTTTGCTAAATTTTTTTTTCCGTAGCTGTCTATTTTATTGTCAACTTGTGGAATTAGAAATTATAATGTATGAATGAATAAGAGTATGATTATTTTCTTAAAATTTAATTTGCATATATCGTTTACAGTAAATTACAGTATGTAATATTAATATTACATACTGTAATTTACTGTAAACGATATCCTAGTATTACAATTATTCGTATGGTTTTCTAAAGTAACGTAACTTCAAAGATGTAAATCATATTTATTGTCTTTAGAAAACGTATGTACAAGATATAGGTAAAAGTTAGATATAGGTTAGTCTCTGCAAGACTGTTCTTTTATGTGATTGAAGTATCATGTTTCGGCTTGAAATAAATTTAATTTTGTGGTGAAGTAGTTTAAATAAAACATCAGGTCTGGTGACACGAACGAAAAGGAATGTATAATATAATGCTATCTTATACACATAGACGGTAAATATATAAAAAATGTAGTTAAAAAAAATTGTCTGTCTGTCTGTTTGTTCCGGGTAATCTCTGAAACGGCTAGACCGATTGTGACGGGTCTTTCATTGGCAGGTAGCTGATGATACAGGTAGTAACTTAGGCTAATTTTATTTAGACTAACTTTATCATGCGGCGTTAGTCGCGGTACAACAATAACCGCGGGGTTCGGCTAGTATTAAAATAAATATGGCAGTGCTGATGCCAAACACACATGCCAGTTAAAATATATGGAGGGACAGGCGCTAATTGTCTCTGGAGACATTATATTAAAAAAGTATCGTGCAATAGCCTTCAAAAAGAGGATTAAATACAAACAGTATAAGTTATGTAGCGCACAATTGGATCGTAAAGGTCGAACCGCAGACACTTTCGTGTAAATAATTGGTAGTTAGTTTTAGGTTAGACTAGAAACCACGATGTCCTTCGAACAACCAAGTTTATTCCACTATATAAATGGACATGCCGGTCTCATTACCAATGTCGAGGGAATTTCGCATTTACGTGGGCAAAGGAAATTGGTTTGCAACCACATATGTTCTTTAACACGAGTAGAACTTGTGCCTTGATCATTAAATTTGACTTAAATATATACTGTATGCTAATTGTGTTCTTAAACCAAAACGAACGGGTATATACTTTGAAAACAACTTGAGATGAGAAAAGCGATAAAAATCCTTCTAATTCATATTTACTTTACCTGCTAATCCTATCAATATGTATTATAAATTCGATAGTTTGTATGTATGGATGATTGTTACTCCTTCACGCAAACCCTACTAAACGGATTTAGATGAAAGTTGACAATAATAGAGCTTATACTAATCAGAACATCACATTGACTACTACATATTTACCGCGATAAACGGCATACTTAAGGGCCCCCACACGTAACTGTGATGCAATGCGATGCGGCATGAACTTCTTGCGGTGAATTCGTACGAGCTCGCAGCTATTTGCGATGCGATGCGAATTTGCAGTTATGTGTGGGAATCCTAAAGCTCTGTATATGATACCGAGAAAATTCGTACTACATTATACCTTGAGAAGAGTGAAAGTTTTGATGATATCCAATGATTAACTAAAGTCTTTGCATCAATAAGCAAGTTTAAAATTAGAACAAATTACTACAAATCAGTTACCACGGTCCTTTGAGAAGTTATTGGAAATGTAAAATTGATCACATTTATTTTAGTGATGTAGTTTCCGATGTTACGTCACTGTTGCAATCGCCACGATCACTGATCAACTGGTTCATTACGTTTACTTTTATTTTAAAAAAGTACAAAGCCTTGAAAAACATAGTTTTTATTATGTGCTTCTTTAAAACCCACTCAAAACTTTATGACACACTTGTGTAAATATTTTAATTATATTCTAGCTAGTGTGTGTCATTGTCACTCATAAGCTTCATTCAGATTTATCTTACATTCATAGGTAAATTAAATGTTAAGACTTAGCTTATTTCCTTAAAATTATTACATTTATGTTACATTTTCCTTATACTTATATCCTGTTAGTAACTTTGGTTTACACATGCGATACGCACAAATATAATGATACTAGCTGACCCACGCAACCTCGTTTGCGCCTTATATTGCCCGTCGCGTGAAAATTTTCCCCGTTTTTGAAACATTCTTCATTGTTGCTCCGCTCCTATTAGTAGTAGCGTGATGATATATAACCTATAGCCTTCCTCGATAAATGGACTATCCAACACTGAAAGAATTTTACAAATCAGACCAGCGGTTCCTGAGATTAGCGTGTTCAAACAAACAAACAAACAAACTCTTCAGCTTTATATATTAGTATAGATGTGTTAACACGTGTTTATGTTATCTGTGCAGTGTTGAGGAGGGCGCGGCGGCAGAATGGACGACGCCGGCAGCAACAAACAACGGCAAGCCACACGAGTCTTCAAGAAGAGCTCGCCAAATGGCAAGGTAATACACAGTTATGTTTTTTACCCGACTACGGCAAAGCCAAAAGAGGGTTATGATTTTGACCGGCTATGTATGTATATATGTATGTATGTATGTTCATTTGTGCCCTCATAGCTCCTTAACTACTCATTAGAACTGGACAAATGAGGTGTCGTTGGAAGCGCCTTGATCGTCCCCTGGTTATAGGCTATATGACGGGTCACTGAATCTAATGTGGCGCCCTCTAGCCGACATAAAGTACTGTATTAAAAAATAAATTTGAGATAAATATGTCGTGTTTGGTATCATTGGAAAGGGCGTTACTTGTACATTTAAAATATATATATTATTAGCATTTTCTAGTGACTTTGTCCGTTTTATTCGATAATTGTGATATTTCTATGGAACCTATTTAAAATATACTTATAGATACCACTATTATATGCACATTATAGGCACCAAAATATTTTAAATAAATAAAAACTAAAATCAAACTACGACAAAAAAAGACGCTGAATTTTTTTTGTCGTAGTTGGGTTTTAGTTTTTACTTTATATATATATGAGCATGTCTAAGTTATTCTACTGATCTACTCTGCCTGATATAAATCATGAGCAGTATTCAAGTTTAGATAATTTCGGAGTTCATAGTGAGCCATGTGACAAGTGAATTATATATAATAGACTAACTGTTGCCCGCGGCTCAGCAATTGATTTTTATATATAACAATAATAATAATAAATCTTTCGGACATCTAACACAACGCCATCTAGTCCCAAGCTAAGCAGAGCTTGTGTTATGGGTACTAGACGACTGATACAAATACACATGTACCTACTTTCTTTATACATAGAAAACACTTAAACTCCGAAACAAGCATTTGTAGATCATACAACCATTTGTTCCGACCCGGGAATCGAACCCGAGACCTCATGATCAGTAGTCGCACACGCCAACCGCGAGACCAACGAGGCAGTCGAAATATAAGAAGAAGATGAGATTATTATTACATAAATTCTACATCTATACGACAAGATAATTGTAAATTTATAAGTATAATTGATAGAAGGATAGGATAGGTAGGATCCACTGTCATCTTTGTTTTAAAAGGTGTTCATAAATATTCATTACATAATAAAATATAAAGTATTCATTTCACTACGTTTTTATAAACATAAAACTGAATTATCTTTCACTGAAGCTCTCGTCTCTCATTTCAAAGTACCTACAATAAAGAATTTCAAATGGTATCTTAATAAATCAAATGTTGAAATTTTATTTACATTGAGTGCTTCAGAGCGTTCATTATCTTTCACACCTTTGCCTCGGCTTTTATCCTGGAGCGCTTTTTTAATCATCCTATTTGAACTTGAGATCTATCCCGAGTAATCTATACAAATAAATAAAATTGGAGTGTCTGTTTGTAATATTAAAATAACCGCTTTTTACTTAATGCATATGTATGTATACACACGATACATATACCAAAAATGTAGTTAAAAAAATTTTTGTCTGTCTGTCTGTCTGTTTGTTCCGGGTAATCTCTGGAACGGCTGGACGGATTTTGACGGGACTTTCACTGGCAGGTAGCTGATGATCCGGGGAGTAACTTAGGCCTTTTTTAGACTAACTTTGTCTCGCGGCGTTACTCGCGGTACAACATTAACCGCGGGTAACACCGCGGGGTTCAGCTAGTGTCGTATAAGTTTATACTATTACTAGCTTTTACCCGCAGTTTCGCTCCTATTTAATAAAAAGTATCCTATGTTATTTCTAATACCTCAAACAATATGTGTACAAAGTTCATGGTGATCGGTTAAGTGGTTTTCGCGTGAAAGCGTAACAAACTTTTTTTTTTTTTTTTTTATGTTTGACCCTGCCATAATGACTCTACTCTGCCTGATGGAAAGCATAAGCAGAATCCAAGAGTGATGGTCACCATACTGCGAACGCAGACAATGCAACAATGCAGCATGGTGACCCACACCATGGCGGGCTAGTGATGCTTTCGCATCATTGGGCCTCCGGTCTCGCACTCACCAACGAAACACGACAGCATGATCGCTGTCATTTTACGTTGATTTTCTGTGCGAGGGTAGTACCGCCCCGGTCGAGCCGGCCCGTTCGTGCTGAAATCAGCGTGGCTCTACTACCTTGAGCGAACCTCCTACCGAACTACCTACTAACTTACATTCACCTTTGTAATATTATAGTGATTATAAAGGATATATTATGATCAGGATATGACATATTAGAGTTTTTATTCTATAAATCTATTTCATTTCTTTATTTGTTGTCACTTGATTTGTGCTCAGATCAGCAAAATTTAATATCGTTTGAAATATCATTTTCACTCATTTCCCTTTGAAAAATTGAATTACACTTTTATGAACCTGACTGAAATATAATGCCAGAGATTGACATCTGCTCTCATACATTTTAATTATTATATTCGGCGAATAATATTGTTGTTGAGTACTTTTATTACATACTAGTTGTAGCCCGCGGCTCCGCCCGCGTGTATGTCGGTTATCGCTACAAATTGTAGCCTATGTGTTATTCTGATGTATAAGCTATATTACTGTAAAGTTTCATCCAAATCCGTTCAGTAGTTTTTGCGTGAAAGAGTAACAAACATCCATCCATACATCCATCCATCTTTACAAACTTTCGCATTTATAATATTACTAGTTGTTGCCCGCGGCTCCGCACGCGTATCTGCGGCTATCGCGGCAAATAGTAGCCTATGTGTTATTCTGATGTATAAGCTATATTACTGTAAAGTTTCATCCAAATCCGTTCAGTAGTTTTTGCGCGAAAGAGTAACAAACATCCAAACATCCATCCATCCTTACAAACTTTCGTATTTATAATATTAAGTAGGATTATGACATGATTTCGTTATTGTATCTCAGCGATAGAACTTCTCTGTAACAGTTACATTATTACAGTAATAATGTTTTATCTATTACCTATCTTACTCTCAACGTTCGTTTTATAGTTATTTCATCCCTGAATCGTCCATAACTGTTTATATGACCATATTATAATGTATATTTTACTGGGCTAATATATGACGTGTCCTTTGTTTACAGATCACAGTTTACTTAGGGAAGAGAGACTTCGTAGATCATATCACACACGTAGACCCGATTGGTAAGTGGTAATTACATTTGAAATCTTACATTAGTTACCCAATAACTGTTTGCAAGAAAGTGTCAACTGGAAAGAAAGAAAGAGTCGTTCATATTCCCATGGTAATTTTCACTTGAATATGTTTTTTAGAAACGGAACTTTACGAATGGATTCGTAGTTCAAGTTCATCGTTCACAATAACTTAAGATATGTTTTACCTATTATCTATAAAAAATAATATTTAGCTGACATTATTTTGCATTATCAAGTCGGTTATAGTGTACGAGATAAATGATACGTTTTTTGTGAGGTGTTATTTATATATGTTTTAGTGTTGTACAAATTTTTGATCTTTCATGTTATGTGATATAAAATTATGAATGCATGCACCATCTTTTACCATGTTGTAATTCGACCAGATTGTACTGGTTAATCTGTGAACACATTTAATGGTTGTTTGCTACGTATATTACTTACATAGCTCTTGCAACAAAATTAAGTAAATTAGTTGGTCAAAGGTGAAAATCACCTTTGACACTTCGTAAATTGTGTTCTCCATCCCAATAAATATCAATTACATATCAGTTTTACCTTACAAATTTAGTGATCCACAATGACGCACGGGTTAGTTTGCTGAATGAAAAAAACTCTTGACACAGCAAAGTTAGTCTTATGAATGAGTGTTATTGCACCGGTTCCGGGCCGACGTGCGTGTTACGGCTAATGTGGCCATCTTAATGGACTGTATTGATTAAATAATAAACTGAATATTTCAGTAGAAGGCATGAAAAGATTATTATGGAATCGAACTAATGAGCTTTCATTTCGTTCACAACAACAACAATATAGTTCACTTAGGACTCATAATATTTTGTGTCCGTTAAAAGAATGAATGCCTATTTTTACTTTACTTTATTTCCCGCTTTACTAGCGGGAGAAATGGATTTGTCATACTTCCAACTCATCCCATGTTCTTCTGATTAATTAAATTACGGATTTCAAAACAGTTTAATTATTTCTGAAATTTCCTGAGCATCATACTTCAATGTGTTCGTTGTTCACTGCTGTTACTGTGTGTATATACGTAAATGTGATGAGCTTGTGGAAGGGATTGTAGTTGTAGTACTATGTTAGTATTCTGTGAGGCAATGGTAACATTTACAATATGTTTTTGATTGCAAAATGTACGAAATACAGTTTCATAATCCAAAACAACATTAACAGTATGCGAAATGTAGCTTATATAACTTTATAACAAAGGAAGTTAAATTGCACTTATAAATTGAGATATACAGCGCTATCTTTTGAAATAGTTCTTGAAGTTTATCTTCACGTTGAATAAGTAGCGTAGTTCTCAACTACTAAGGAGAAAATATTATGTATCTACAAAAAGTGTTGCACAAGTTAAACGAGATATCATATACACATGTTACGAAACATTTTTCCGAGATGGATTTGATTCCTATTACGTCATGGCTTACTATTTTGCCGAGTGTCTATAGAATAAGTTCGGTACCGTAAACTTGGGTTTCTGACAGATTCCAGCCGTTCCGGAATCCTTATATTTATGACCGCATTATGAAAATGTACATACTGTGTACATGTATATACTGTGGGCGTTTTATGTGCTTTGATTTCACCTTACCTACCTACCTACCTACCTAATGGTGATAGTCTTTTGCTAGTCGTGATTTTTTTTCAATGAAATCCTAACAATATTTTCACATAACCCGCTCGATAGACAGAGTCACTATCGAGTTACTAGAAAATAACTCTCACAGCTCCATATCATATCTCTCGTGACTTTCTCGACCACGGAGTATGTTTATGAGCACTGGTAGCCACGTCAAACGGTAGTGTAAAAATATTATATTTATACGATGCATCTAGTAAAAAGGGTTCATATTGATATACAAAAAACCCAGTGGTCATCACTGCAGAAAATTTATGACTATATTCATAAATTTTCTGGAGTCACTACCACGTACCATAAGTATCGACGGCCATGTGGAGGTCGGAGGCTGAATGCCGTTTAAATACTATCAGTACAGAACCGCTTGCTGTGATGAACCTTGGGGTGGCCTTTGTAGCCAGCAGTGAACATCTTTCTTCTGTAATAATAATGGTTAGGTTCTGGAAAACAAAAACCCCTTTTTCAGATAACAATATATGTTATTAACGATATATTATGTATCTTTGCAGACGGCGTCGTATTAATCGACCCAGAATATGTGAAGGACAGGAAGGTATTTGGGCACGTGCTCGCCGCGTTCAGGTACGGACGCGAGGACCTGGATGTGCTGGGGCTTACATTCAGAAAGGACCTCTACCTGGCCGCTGAACAGGTAATCAAGATCACGGTAATAACTGACCAATTTGTGTAGTAGCAAGTAACAAGTAGACCTGCTTATTTACTTAAACATACGCTTCATATTGTGTGCTTTGCTTATGGTTGTGCATTACTATGACTTACTTAAGAGCATTTAATGTCATCATTATACATCTGCTAACTTTTAACTTCGTAATTATATACAAAAATGGGATTTATTGCGATCCACTAAATATGCATTGAATCCATTGAATTGCCAGACGTTTTCATGGTTGACGTGGTTATAGTCAAAGGCTGACTGGCTAATTGGCACACCCTCTGTATTCGAATCCTTGAGGTAGAAGGTTCTTCATTTACCCGCACATATTCTTCATGCAATCACAGAAGAAAACGACAGTACGGAGACTATATTTGGCTGTGCTTATTCTCGCGTTTCTCCTATGATCGCTTTTATACCATTCGTATACTTATGTAAAATTACTTCATATTCGCAAATTAATCATCATTACAATTCTCATTCTATTTTATTTTATTGAAAAAAAAAACAACAATCACGAATCAGAATTATGTATCCGAATGCTTAGATTAGTGACTTCACCTCGGTGTAGTATTATCGGAACTGTATAATTTCCCTCCGCCATAGCAACCCGATACTCATCTAAGTGGATTGCAAATGAACAGCCGGTTTTCGTAGACTAGATAAATTAAGCGAGCTTGTTGAATGTTGATCCAATATGATTCACTGAACCGTACCTATACCTACTATAACGAAGGAATTAGTAGTCGATCTTGGAACGGGTGATAACTTTACTAAGACCTCTATATACCCTCGAGATCTCCAGAGTATGCTAAAACAAACAATTAATTAAAAGAGACTTGTTTTCTCTACACAATAAATAACTATTTTGTTTAACACCTTTTCTAACGAAACGAATGAAATAACGAGTATATACAACATCATTTATAGTAAATATTCATTCCTTAAAATTGGATAAAAATTTAAGAGAGCTTGTAAATGAGAAATCGATTTATATGATAAGAACTATCCATTGTTGTAATAATCTGTTATCTTGAAATTCGAAACATGAAAAATGGTAATTCAATAAAATGGTAGCTCAAAATGAATACTCGCTTCACTTTTCTCCATTCTCCCATCCCATAAAAATTTCATTAATTGATGTAGCGACTTACCATTGCAGCTCTAGTACAATTGAACAGTTGAACGAAGTTTTTATAATGTCATGTAGATCTCCAGTCATAAAAGGCTTCTAAAAGCTTTCTATGCACATAACAGACAAAATGTAGAGTAAACTACAGATATTTGAAAAAACTGAGGTATAAATGTTATTTGTGATTCGCCTCAGATATACCCACCGACGAACACAACAAAGCGGCCACTAACCCGGCTGCAGGAACGCCTGGTCCGCAAGTTAGGTGCGGCGGCCCATCCGTTTTACTTCGAGTTGCCCCCACACTGCCCCGCCTCGGTCACGCTACAGCCCGCTCCCGGCGAAACCGGGAAACCTTGTGGTGTCGACTACGAACTGAAAGCGTTTGTCGCCGACTCGCAAGATGACAAGCCACACAAGAGGTAAAAGCTACTACTATATTTGTTATTCGTTTAACGTCATAAATGAGCCTGTAGCATTCTACTAACAAAGGACCTGTGAGATTATTTTATATCAACTCCATCGTCATACTGGCCACGTTCGGCATTGCGATCTCTCTGCACCGAACATTTCATCAACGGCAACGCTGCACTGTGAAATAAACCCATACTAGACTCTCAGGAATATTCATTATCGCCACATATTTGTTTTAATTCACTTACTTGTTCTGTCTCCTAGGCTGGAGTCTATGAATTGATTATATATTATACAGAATTAAGTCACTTGAACGAATCCACTACATTTATGTTACATAACTAACCAGGTTCGCCTTACAGTATTTTCAAAGAGTGTTATAACAACTACTGAACATTTAGTTCAGTATCAATCAATCAACCTGTTGCCGTCCACTGCAAAACCAAGGTCAAGAACATGTTCAGTGGTTGCTTTCTTTTTTCAATAGAACTTTTGTCCTCAATTGAAGCTTTTATCAAGTGTAAGAAAAGTTTTTCAGTGATAGGTGTAAAGTATAATATATAATGTTATAGGAACTCGGTGCGACTGGCGATCAGGAAGATAATGTACGCACCTAGCAAACAAGGAGAGCAGCCCTCGGTGGAGGTCTCAAAAGAGTTCATGATGAGTCCTAACAAACTGTACCTGGAGGCTTCACTAGATAAGGTAAATAACTGGTGAAGCTAGCTTCTATCTTGAATATGATTTTAACTACCTTTTAAACTTAACTGTTAAAGCTTAAGCGTTTCTAAAATTAACACAACAACAAATTTTCGCCCCCTTATAAGTACCACGTATCATTTACTACCTCTTTAGAAGGCAAAATTAAATATTGGCAACACTGAAAGAAGTCAAATTTAGTGTACTCACATATCTCGAAATAAAAATACCTTCAAATAATTTTTTGTAACCTTTTTCTTCTTTAGGAGTTATATCACCATGGGGAGAACATAGCAGTGAATGTTCACATAGCAAACAACTCCAACAGATCAGTGAAGCGCATCAAGGTGTCAGTGCGTCAGTTCGCAGACATTTGTCTCTTTTCTACTGCTCAGTACAAGTGCACCGTGGCAGAAACCGAGAGCGAGTGAGTTTTATACCTTATGTTAATTAACAAAAAGCTTATGATCAGAAATGTGTTGCCAAGCTCAAAACTCGAGTTCCATTCGACCAATTTGTTTTTTTTTAATTAGGTACAAAAAAATTAGGTAAAAACTTACAAATTGCAAGGAAAATAGTAAAAACAGCACTTATTTATTCTATTGGACTGTGACAGGCCAATAACTTTGATAGAACGAAGTCTGCAAGGGCAGCTAGTATGAAAAAAAAAATATATATACGTTAAATTAGTTCTATCTAATCTATATAATCGTCATAAGTTGTAAAGAATCACATTAATTGTTCAGGAAACCAAAGTCATTGATGAAGAGACTATTTACATTCCCATACATTGGGATGTTGAATAACAAATACAGTATGCAACCCGTGTAAGTACCTACAGTGTGCGTATGAGCATGTCGTATGTACATGATTTGTGTGAGCCAGTAGATTGCGATTTTTGCTTAATCAACGTATCAATGAAACCCGTTTAGTGTAAAGCTCTTTGACTCTACTTTTTTTTAAATGATTGATGACGTATGACTGTTAAAAAAAAATCTAAAACTAAATTTAGTATTAGAAATCTGTATTGCCCAATACATTTAAAAACCTATACCTATTGCCCGCAGCTTTACCTTCTGTTTTTTTAAATGACGAACCTCCATACTTTTCCGGGTTAATATATTGCCTATGACACCTACGTATCATGTGACTTTCTATTTGGTAATAGAATTTTTAAAATCGGTTCAGTAACCCCAGAGATTACCCTTTACAACCTGACAAACTCACAAACTTTACTTTTTTATAATATTGGTATAATTTTTTATTTTTCTATTAATTATATTAAACATCTTATTTTTATAAACTAATTAAATAATGTATGTGAAACTTTTAATAATGATAGTAAATCGAAATGCCTGATGTCGGTAAAACTTATACTTCAAAATGAATTAAAATAATTATAGAATAGGAATGCGGGTTTCTAGAGCGGAACGTGTTGCCAGTATGAAAATAAAAAAATAATCGTTTAGGTTGGAGGCAAAGGGAAGACATCAACCCGCCCAGAAAATAAACAAACAAAATTTTCACGTCAATCAAGTGTACGGCTGTTCTAAAAAGTTACTTTTGACATTGAGCCAACATTTTCAATATTTTAACACAGCTGTCTGGTCTTCAATATATATATTTTGAAATTTAATTTCCGTTATGTTCCCTTCCACTCACACATTTCATAATCACGGAAGTTTAGTTCGCAAACTGATTACTTATATCAAGTTCTAAAACTAATTACGAATGTCGAGTTTGTTTTAAATTAATGCGATGATTGATTGTGACTAATTACCCTCAACTTTGTAAAACCTTTATTTTTGATAACGTGGATTTGAGTGTTACCAACTGTTAATCTTATTTGTTTATGGCCTAAATGTCAGCCGTGGTAATTACTGAGTAAAACTTATCTAAATACCTACTGACTAATTGACTACCTATTAGTTCTGAGTCGTGACTATTCAAGTTGCCCATAACCGTAATGGATAATTTAGATTAAAAAAAAAGAGATATCGCCTGATCGTCGCCTCGATTACCGCTGTAATCGATGTACCTACCATCGTTGTATACGTTCTTCGAGCGTGTACTTCATAAAATACTAAAGGTTTAGAATACTCAATTCTAATTAACACACAACAAATGTTTAAATCATATTTTTAAAAGGGGACTTTAGAACAATTTTATTTAATTTAGTCATCTATTTTGCAAATTACACAACGACAAATAGGCTCAACAAAAAAGGGTAATACAACACTACGTTTGAGACATCCAACTCTTCTTGGCGTTTGATTTTATTATTCAACAAAAATATAATTAGAAAAATGACAATGATTAACGTAAATAATTCTTACGTTTGCAGGGAGGGATGCCCAGTTGGCCCAGGTTTCACATTAAGCAAGGTGTTCACGGTGACTCCGTTACTGGCCAACAACAAGGACAAGTGGGGACTGGCGCTCGATGGTCAGCTTAAACACGAGGACACCAATCTGGCGTCGAGCACGCTGTAAGTATACACTCCGATGTATTAAACAATCCACTTTTGTAGGTAAGTTGATATCTTACTACTACTATTGTAAAACATCTTTAGATTGAAGCAAGGATAACACTCCATTATATTTCAGCCATAGTCGACACACTTTTCCCTCTAATTTTCGACGTCATATGTTAACAACAGATTTCTAAATGTGTCGCTAACTTGTCTACTTATTGTAATGTATAAATGACGAAAGCACAACTTTACCTATGTTAAAAATCACAGTGAGATGTGTAAACGACAGGAATACACATAGATTTTAAATTTAAATTCTATTTCAGGATTGCGGATCCGTCACAGCGAGAAAACCTCGGTATTATAGTGCAGTACAAGGTGAAAGTGAAGCTTTGTCTTGGACCACTAGGAGGGTAAGTCACTAACAAATATAATTATTATAAACTAGCTGGCCCGGCGAACTTCGTACCGCCAGATTTACATATGTGTCTTAGCTTACTGTCGCGGACGAAAAATATTACTTTCCCTGTTATCTATTTTTTCTTGTACACAAACCTTGTTTGTCCTAAGGTAACAATAGAGATAATTTCCTTACTTTTTTATTGAACAGCGTAATTCCATGATTATTGGAGTTTCTTATTTAATAATAAAAATATCGACTCTCGACACACTAGCGCCTAATTCAGCTATAAAGGTTTTACCTATAAAATCACACTACGACCAATAAGAGCTGTACAAAATGTTGGATAAAATGAAAAAAAAAAATCCTTTAAGGAGACGCCGGCGAAGTCTCACGGACTAGCCATACAAATAAATAAGTTTGATAAGATTAGTTGAATTGAAGTGTCTGTTTATAATTTCAAATTAACAGCTGTTCACTAAATGGAAATAAAAGTACCTATAAACGATACTTGCATCAAAAATGTTTTTTTCTTTATCTGACTTGATATAAAAAGTAAATTAGTCTACGTTTTTTAGACTAGCTTCGTCCCGCGGTATTGCCCGCGGTAGATGTCGAAGCGCGAGTAACACCGCGGGGCTCAGCTAGTGCCTACGCCTACGACAATGTGTTTACCTGACATACTTGTTGGCAGCGACCTGAGCGCCGAGCTCCCGTTTATCCTGATGCACCCCAAGCCTGAGGAGGAGCCTCGCGCCGCTCCCGACTCGACGCCGCGCGCCTCCGACCACGACCTCATACAGCTCGACCCCCATCCGTACGTATGCTCCACCGTTATTATGAGTATGGTGACCACTACTCTTGGATTCTGCTCATGCTTTTCATCAGGCAGAGCAGAGTCACTTTAGCAGGCTTATATATAAAAAAACAGATTGTTTTGAAAAATTCGTCATAATCAAAAAATAATTGACATGAAAGTTCGAAGAAACGTGTATAATAGGAGAAACATTTCTAAAACAAACATATATTCCATACCCCTTTCGATCACTTTTATCAAGCTGTCCACTATATAACATATAAGACAACATATTTTAATAGTAATTTAGGCCACACTCAATAGTTTTACTTCGTACCGTAAAATACTGCTATAATATTTTAAACTGCAGATGTTAGTTCCGCTTTCTAATATAATCTATATTTCTGCATCCACAGAGACGAGAACGGACAAGAACAGGACGACGATATAATATTCGAAGATTTCGCGCGACTTCGGCTGAAGGGGGCCGACGCAGACGCTTGAGAAGCGACGATCAGCTATACAGTAACGGTCTATCTTATCTGGGGCCGACCGACTTATTGCAATGACATATACACACTAACAGGGCGCTAACGACAGACGAGTACAAGATTTGTTGTTCTGAATCATAAAGTAGAAGGAGGAATAAGTTAAGCTTTGAATTTAACTAAAATTGTCCGGTGTCCCTTATTCAAAAAAGAGTCCCTATCGTTTCGAAGGACCAAATGTTGGCTACCATTACCGCTATTAAATCTGTTTTCGGTGCATGAGATTGTCTTTGTTAATGCAATCTTACATCGTCAGCGTAAGTCGAACGGCTCTGAAGCAATAGGCAACGATATCGATTTGTACGATATTGTATGACGATAAAGTAATTTACGGTCTAGAATGCTAAAGAAATAATTAGTTTTGAGTCGATGATGTTGACAAAAATTGTAATTATTCGTTACTCGTAAATGTGTCTATGTCATAGGGTGTCGTATAAAAACGGAAACGAATGCAAATGCAATCTGTCCAAACATTCACAATCCCTGTACAGTGTACCTATATGTGTCGAGAGGATTTGACTATTCACAAAACAGCGCGTGTGTGTCGGACGTACCCGCAAAGCTCGCTCGCACCGAGCCCGACCGCGACGTACAACAAACGCGTGCTCACTATTATAATAAAGAATTTTATATTATATTCGATGTATATTGTATGTGAAAATTTATTTTAATAGTTGTCTATTGATCAAATAAGCGAGTACAAGTTTATTTTTCCTTTTTTTTTCATATTTTGTAATTGCAAGCCATTGGTATTTTAAAGTAGTACAATATTCGATGAAATGCATTTAATAGTATTTTTATCTTATTATTTTTTATTTTTCGATAGTAAAGTTGTATGTTTTGTAGACAAAAATATTACTGAAACATTGCAGTTATTTTTATGAACGTCATAAGCTGCCTCTTGTGAAAGTAAATTTGTGCTTTGTATTATTAATAATAACTTCTTTGTTTTTTTTTTGGCTTAGTGAAATGAACAAATACTAATATTATTATTGTTAGTCATCACAATGACAGTAACTGCGGTGAAGGCATGGCCGCCGACCTCCGCCTCCTCTAACTCCGCATGTGGCCTTCTTAACAGAATTTAACAACATTTAGATAAAATATACTATCTATATCGTTCATTGTTTACATTTGCAATTTAGTTGTTATTATGTTGTTCTTGTGAATTATACAAATTGTGTTGTTCATCAATCCTGTAATCATTATTGAATTTATTAATATTATATTAAAACCTACATAAGTATCAAGCATGTACTCCTTTGCCTGATACCCATAAATACTGTATTAATATACAATTATGAGTGCGATACAAAAAGTGGTTTATAAGTATTTAACAGAGTTAATCTTTAAAGAAAAACTTTATCTATCTGCAAAAGGGGTTATGTAAGTTACGGTTTATGGGTAATTTGTAATCTTATAAATGGTAATTTTCATACATTCATAGAAAATAGTAAAACAACCAATACATGGCAATTTGAATATTTTTATAGATAAAGCACTTTACCATAAACTAGCTGTGTGACCCATTAAAATAAAAAAGTTGCCAATCTAAAAAAAAGTAATCGCAATTTTTTTGGTTATTTTTGTTGTTAGATTTAGCGAGTAATAAAAAGCAGCTCGAAATACCACCAATACATAAACACGGTATTAAATTAATAATATAAAAACTACGTTATAGTATCGTTGTATGTTATACTTTGATCCGTCTGTGCTGGCGGTGGCTCGACCCTGGGCTCACTGAAGCTTAGGACACACCAACGTCTTATGATATTCATTCTGTGACTATGTACATTCATTTCAATATGTACAGTACAATAGTTGTGTATATTATGTGGCATGTTTTATTGTAGAATAAGCTTTATGATGCACAAAAGTATTTTATTCTTTAACGCTAGGGCGGCGTATCATCTGCTCTTAACTGCCGAACAATTAAATATCACAGTTTATATAAGACTTCGTAACATTGTTTTCTTTCATTGTTATCCATAGTCATTTATGATCAGCTTGCTAGACCGCGTCTATTTCGCGCCTCGGTAAAGACACGTGTTACGCTTGCTTATTAAGAATTTAATTTTATGAATGTCAATCAATGCATAAATTCTTTTTTAAATATTTTTTTTTGTTAATATCATATGTATTATTTTTAATGTAAGTATTAAATTGAAATAACAATTTGTAATATTGATAGTAGGAACAAATAAAAAGACGATATAGTAAAATTTACAGCCAAAAGGTAATCGTGGCCTATGTTGTAGCCAACATACTACAGCTACAATACTCGTAAGTACATATTTAGCCTATTTTAATGTGCGTATTCAATTTATATTTATCAGAGGCTATTATTTTTATTTCCCTTGCACAATGTAATGTACAGCTAAGAGCTAAACCTTTTCTCTATGGATACCAGTTGGCTGTAAATATTTCTCTGTGAAATGAAACCTTAGCTAACCTTTCGATATCCAAGGCGAGGTTTGTCAGCTATGTTGAAATCGTCATCAAAAAAACAACTTTATGTCAATGAAGTAAGATTGAAAATGAACTGGTTCAATTTCAGCTGGCAGACTTCATACTCCTGATCAATTCAATCACTAACGGCAAATCGCACACATTCTTTTTTAATTTTACATCGAAACATTTTTGATGTATACTTTTTTCAATAAATAATATGTAACCAAAACGTATTTTATTTACCTTTTCCTATAAAGCAAACTGTTTATTACTTTCTAGTGTGTAATAAGTACAAATTAGCCCTACCATCCTCCAATTTGATTGACACTATAATATAAAATAAAAAAATATATATATTATCACGTAATATTGCGTAAGTATTGATTTTTGGGTTCCTTTGGTGATTTGAAGTTAGGATTAGTCGGGAGTAGTTAATGATACTGTCCCCAAGACCGGAGGCCCAATGATGCATTAGCATCTCAACTGGTAACCATTGTCCCTGGATTCTGCTCATGTTTTCTGCTTTCCATCCGGTCGAGTAGAATCACTTTGGCAGGCTCATAAATGCTAAATTAAAAAAGTTTTTTTCTCACCGATAGGACCCATAAGTAGTTTTTGATCTCTAGTTTTTCATTATTAATTATTAATGAAATGACGAAATGAACGTCCCGTCATCTAGCGCCGTAAGTTTGTGTACTCAGTTGTACTTGTCAGGAAGTAAGTTCCGTGCTAATGGCATAGATGGCGCTATTCATTTTTACATCAATTGTGTGTCTCGTTATCGTTCTTGACTTGAAATTATTTATCGAAATTATTTATCGTAGAAAGTGAAGCTTTATGTCAAAATCACTCCTGTCATCTCTCTTGGAAAAAGGTAGCTTGGGGCGCATAAAACGCCTACATTTCATGGTGACGAAACTAGTCTAAAATTAAAGTCACTCCGGATATCATTAGCCATCTGTCAGAGAAAGTTCCATCAAAATTGATCCAGGCTGGTTCTAAGGGGGGGTCACAGGGTATATGATCTATCGGACTGCCAATTTGGATTCCGAAGGGGGCGCTACTAGGTGTGTTGCACCCTGTCAGGGTCTGCGGTCCGATCGGGGGGATGGTGTTACCAGTTAGCCTTGATATCATTAACGCTTTCGGCACCGTTTCTTGGTGCGCGATTAGGGCGGCCCTTGAATATACGGGATGCCGTCTTACTTGCGTGCCGTCATAGAGGCCTATCTGCGCGACAAGACAGTGAAGTTTGTCGTTCGGAACGGAGTGGCAAATCGAAGGGAGGTGTGTTGTGGGGTTCTCCAGAGCTCTGTATTGGGCCTATTGTTATCGAACTTCGCATACGATGCGACTAGTCTGTATGACGATACCCTAATATTTTCTAGAGGGTACACAAGAGCAAGTGGTGGCTTGTGTCGTGGATAAGATTCGTGAGCTGGGCCTGAGGGTGGCACCTACATGGCTTACGGAAGCGCCAGGAACCACCCAGCTCATGCTTCCGGGTGGATGACACTGAAGTCCAGGTGAGCCAGTACATGAAGTACCTAGACCTCATCCTGGACAGTCGTTGGAGCTTTGAAGAGCATATCGGACGACTGTCCCCCTAGTACGAGGGGTAGCAAGGGCGCTACTTCGTCTGCTGCTCAATCTCAGAAGACTGCGAGAAGACGTTCGCTGCGTCTATATATATGGGTGCCGTGGGATCCGAGGTCCTTTATGGGACACCGGCAGGTTCCTCCCGTTGTAAGGCTCAACTTGGGAGTCAGCAGCGGTTGATGGACATACGTATCGTACGGAGCTACCGTACGATCTCGTACGATGCGGCGACAATCTGCACCCTTCGACATGAACACAATTGGCTACGACGAAATTCGTTCTGTCTGCCGGAATTGCAAAGAGACAGCGCCGGATCATGAGTCTGGAACGTCACCGCATTGATCGCGGCGAATGTGGCGAGTAGTAAGGCATAGGTGGCCGCAGAGCGGGATCAAGGACGGCCGATCACGCTTAAAAGAGGCGATGCAGGGTGCGCAGTAGAGGCCGCTAGCTCCCCAATCGTCGGTTTAGGGTCATTGTGGCCACATCCAGGGGAGATGTGATCACTGCAAACGACTCGAGCCCGGTGACAACTCGTGCAACGGGTGCCGTCTAAGGCGGGTCGACGTTCCGACTCTTACTGCGTAGAGTTGTGAGTGGCGCGATAGCCACCTACTACGGGGGTGAATTTGGTTACCCCGCGATGTATATCAGTCGTCAGGTACGGCAGAGGTAGATGGGACTCCAAAAGCCGCTGATGCGTTTCAGGAGCTCCTATTAGTCGCCGTGGAGTTTATTGGGTAGATCTATTTGTCGGGAGTCCCATACACATCTGTTCTCCCCCTACGGAGCTAGTTCCTCTTAATATTCACCCAGAGGTTGTCCCAGACGTCTCAAATATTATCATCCCAATAGATTTACCAATAAAAACAAAGCATTACTCGTATATCCATTTGTTTTTAATGTATGCAATAAAATTGTGTATTTTGCAATAAATTCTTATTTGCTCGACTTAAATTGATTATTATTAGTGACCCCTCCCAAAATTTCAGTTTTCAACCATGCCTGGGTCTTGACCCACGTGTGGTCGCAACATCGCAATATCTGTCGATCGCAATGTCTATAACGTCTGGCCGTTTGTCTTTACTGATTTTGGCCTGACAAAGTTGAGCATTTCCTTTAACAGTTGTTCATAACACAATGATGATATTAAAATTAGGTTCCAGCGAATGGTACTTCGAATTTATTCAATAGATCCACTCACGAATGTTCCCGGTTCGTTTGCTTCAGAAATGAGAGAGCCAACAAATCCTAATCTTTCGATTTCGAATAAATTATGTTTGAAATCAAATATATTACATTGCGTCATTGACATTATCACTGACGGAATATATAAATTACAAACAATATATTTTAATCCATTACAGGAATAAGAAGAAATCCATTTATTATATTTTTACAATTTACTATTTCATTGGATTTTTTACAAGGATCTCTTTGAAAAAAAAAGGAAGTGAAAAATAGCTCTCTATTTTACCATAGAGGTAGGATATTCATATATTCATAGATTGCAACTCCTACCTCTATGATTGCAACTAAACAACTTAAATTTAAAATTTTAGACATGGTTACACTTGCAATAGAAAATAGCAACGTCTAGGTTCTATACATATACACTGTAGACTGTAGCTATAAAATTACAAAAAAAATATATACACTGTGCTATGAATAAGGAATCCTACCTCTATGACACTGTGTTGTACCACAGACTACAAAGGCCTGTTGTACTCTGTGGCCTGTGGTTTAGGTTATGTTGTGTTACACGGATAAGACTTTTAGAAAATGACTACTGTGTATTGAAATATAATAAAACCATTATTATCTTGAGAAACAGTAACATATGATGGGATAGTTTAAACGTCGACAGTACAACGTGTTCTTACTAATCGTTAAAGTCGTCTCCTAACAAGGAATTTACTCTCACTATAAAATGAGTTCAAGAGGACTTACTAAGAAGGAGCTTGAGGAGTTGAAAAAGAAAGAGGAGGAAGAAGCAGCTGCTAATGTAATTTTTCTTTTATGGTATAAGTTAAATAGTTTATATTTTAAATTGTTAGTTCTGTCAATGTGAGAATCCTTCAATGCTTATTACTTCATAAATGTTACTTGTACAGTTGGTAAAAACTAATACTAGGTAACAATTATTCACACTGACTTAACAACAACATAAGCATTAAGCTTTGTGATATAATTATCACATATTGATAAACATGAACAACAGATTATAAAGTTGTCATGTTGCTCTTGATACAGTTTATTTAATGTTGTAATTATAAAATTGTAATATCTAACCGACTGAACTAGAGCAGCTATGTAGATAACTTTGTAGTTAGATCATTGAATATGAATTCAATACTCTAACTACAAAGTACTACTAAGATAATAAGAAAGAGACCAGTCTCTTACTTATTATTTTAGTAATTAAAATGACATTATAGTTTATATGTGAAAAACCAGCCATAATAGTACATCACTCCTACATAGGCCTATCCTTAGCAACTAGGATTTTGGGTACTATTATACTTCGCTAACAAAGCTCTGCAATGTTGTCTTGCAGAGTTTGCCAAAAAGTATAGGGATGGTATTCTTAATCCGTTACCACAGAACAGGCCATTATTATGAAAAATGTTATCATTGCAACATCGGATCCTGATGAAGTGTGATTAATATTTCAGGTGTTCAAAGAGTTTGTGGAAACTTTCCAAGAAGTGCCTAATTCTACCAGTAAAGTTTGGGTAAAAGCTGGCACTTACGATGCAGGAGCGAGAAGTAAGTTTAATTATTTGTATACATTAAAATAAAACCATGTGTTATATAATGATTTGTGTCATGGAATATTTTCATGATATTTATAATATCGATCTGTATTAATCAGGGTACAAAATATGAGTGTGTTTAAAATATTATTAATGGTTAGCAACCAATACTACCTTTACTGTTAGAAATAATTTTATGTACCCAATTAGCAACTAGCCATGGCTTTCCAGGGGTGTAAAAGTCTTTGGAATTCTAGAAATTTCTCTATAAGCATTTATTATACATACATTTTAACCTTCCTCTTGAATCATTCTCTATTAATAGAAATTGAATTAAAACCTGTTGCTTATTTTGCAAAATCTAAGCATACAGGAATGGGAAGCATCTGTATTATATTTTATTGCAAGATAAATTATCTATGTAATAGGTTGTACTGCCTTAACCTTCAAAATAAAACCTTTTCTATTCCTGCAATACAATCTTTAATATTACTATTGCTAACATTAAACTAAATTCTGTCTTACGTATTTGTTAATTGATTTCATATTTCAGAGGAAGATACCTCAGAAAGAGGCAAATTGTACAAACCAGTGTCCCGGTTGGATGAAAAGCGAAGTACAAATGAAGTAGAAGTTGTTCGCAACCTGGTACAAAGACCTGAGCCTCCAGGTAGACCTAACCCAAAAAATAAAAAGGGACATGACAAGAAAAAGAGTAATTTAGAGCTTTTTAAGGAAGAACTTAGACAGTAAGTTGAAAGTTAAGCTTTGTGCCATGTATTTTACAGCAGTTGCCTGCAGTTTTATCGCCGGCTATGTAACCTTTTATATGCACTTTATTTTACACTTTTAGGAAGAATTAGTAATTCCTTTCTTAAAGGCTACTTAAATCAGAAGAAGAATCACCTGCTAACACTCCCAAAGTTTATGGCCTCAACGGTTAAGGCTCTGCCTTTATGAATCAGTTATCCAGTCAGGGCAAATATTGTTTTATGTATAGATAGTATAGTGAATTAATACATTTGGTTATCTTGCTGATTTAAGCTAGCAAAATACATTATGTATAGGTGTATGTAATACTTGGAAGTAATAAAGTTCTTCTAGAATTAAACTTATTTACACAAAAAGTTAAGTAACCTTTGATAATGCCATGGACTGGCTTCAACTGATCAGGATTCAAGTTAATTAAAATAGTGAAATAAGTACAAGTGAGTTTAATTCTAGAATGTATTTGAATAAGTTCCATCAAGAACTGACAGTCGAGAGTATAAATTAATGAAGTCCTTACTTAATCTCTGATCATCATCATCAGCTCATCTGCCTAGCCTTTATTATTCCCATTTTATTTTATTTTATTTTTTGGGGTCGGCTAACTTGTTCAATCGGTTTTACCTGAATATCAGTTTTTCCATTGAGCGAATTCGAAGGTTGAACCAATCGTCAGTATAACCCAACAGCAGTCCGACTCGGGAATCGAACCCGGGAGCTCTTGATTGGCAGTCGCTTGCACAAACCGTTAGACCAATGAAGCAGTCCGTACTTAAACTCTGATATTGGTCAAAAACTCTCTTTTCTACCAGGATTCAAGAGGAAAGATCCGAGCGTCACAAATACAAGAATGTATTAAGAGAACGCGGAGTTCCGGGAGTGGAGCTTGCGTTAGATGCTATACCTGATGTTGGATCTTATGACACAGGGGATCCTAATACTACGAATTTGTATCTTGGCAATTTGAATCCTAAGGTAAGTGCATAAAATTGAATATACACTTTTAGCAATACATATTTACTTTGTACATCATCATCAGCCTATCGCTGTACAATAATCACATCCATTTTAATTATTTAAAAAAAATTACATCTATAATAATGTAAAGTAGATAGATTGATTTTGATTCTATTTATACAAAAAACTAGTAATTTTAAATATTGACAGAGTTGATAGATACCATAGAAATATGGAGAATTACCAATTGGAGAGGCCTATGTCCAGCAGTGGACTGCGATAGGCTGATGATGATGATGATGATGATAGAAATATGCATGTGCATAGTCTTATTCAGATAATTCCACCAGGAAGTTACAAATTTACAGACCTTTTTTCGGGAGAGAAAGGAAACAAGGTTTAATTTGGAATAAATATCAAATGTGATTGCCAATAAATTAGTTCAAATAACTGTTACATTATAAAAACTTAAATTGATGCATGACAATACAAGAAGCTTGTAGTTGATGATGTTCTCTCAGCCCATTTCGGGCAACCTCAACGAAGTGCACTCAACTATGCAGTAAATATTATAGTGCACAAGTGTATGCGCAAACAAAGGTGCATTCTCTGTTCCATCACTCTCACAATCCAATGGGAAGGCTATCCAACACGACCGGGAGGGGCTTTACAAGGCACGGGGGTTAAAATCCTAACTTCCAAACTCCGCGCTGTTATTAAGCATTTCTATCAGAAAATGACACTTTTTGGTCCAACCAGAGATTCGAACCCGAGATCTGTTGGCAGTCGCATACCGCTAGTAGACCAACGAGGCAATTAGTCGTCATATAAAATATCGTAGTTACATAGAAATTGGCAATTAGTAAAGTCAAATATCAGAATACATATAAAGGTCACCAATTACAATCAGTAAATCATTTTGGGTTCCTTTTTACAGTTTCAACTGTCACCAAAGATTTTCTAAATCCAAGCCATCACTTTAGAATAAAAACCTTTCTTATAGATAACAGAACAACAGTTAATGGAGATATTCGGTCGGTATGGCCCTCTAGCAAGTATCAAGATCATGTGGCCGCGTTCAGACGAGGAGAAGGCGCGCGGACGGAATTGTGGTTTCGTGGCGTTTATGTCGAGGAAAGATGGCGAGAGAGCACTTAAATGTATTAATGGTAATGGATATTATATTTAACACTTTTTTTTATGAAATACTAGCTGATCCGGCAAAAGTTTCTTTGCCATAAAAATAATGTGGTATAGAAAATAGATGTTGTCCGATTCTCAGACATACCCACGCACACAAAATTTCATAAGAATCGGTCAAGCCGTTTCGGAGGAGTTTAACTACAAACACCGCGACGTGAGAATTTTATATATTAGATGATATTTTGTGAAATGTTGTGCTGCGTGTGGGTTTGATTAGATTTTTCAAGGTGAGGAATTAGAGGGATAGTGAAAGTAGTTTATCAGTGGATGGAAAAGAGGAAGAATAATTATGAAGGACATGTGGAGGGGTGAGTAAAATATGGTGAAGAAAGTTTTACGTAGGACATGCGATTTGGAGAAATGAAAAGATTGTGGTGGATAAAGTTTTATAGTTGGAAAATAATAAATCCAGGAACAGAGTATGATTAAAGAAAATCTTTCCATTAATTGTACTTCACTCTTTCTTTTTCTTTTATTATACAATGTGTCCAACTGGATAGTGTTTTTAAAATAGTCAATTCTTTCTAGCCTTCATTAATCCCAAGACTATTTGGGGTCAGCTATCAGTTGAACTAGATACCTGTATGAAAAAAATAATAATATATGTTAATAGAATGGAAGAAACCTATAAATGAACTACAAATAAATTCGTGAATAATTTAAAATATATTTAAAAAACTGCTTAAGACTTCAATATCACTTTAAAATAGTTCATAAGTTTTTGACCGAATAAAAACTTGTCTGATGTGATTTGTATACGTTTAGGTAAAGAGATAATGAGCTACGAAATGAAACTGGGCTGGGGCAAGGCTGTGGTGATCCCGCCCGTGCCGATCTACATCCCGCCCGCGCTGCAGACCCCCAGCAAGCCGCCGCCCGCCTCCGGACTGCCATTCAACGCACAACCACCCAAACACCTCGTACATAAGGTACTTTATTCCAGGCCATATCTTTATTTCTCTATTCATAGGTAGAACCAATAAGATATAGGCGATTATTAACTTACTTTACAGGCTCTCTGTATACATTTTTAGACTACTATTTCTTTAAACTGGTCTGGTACTGGTCACCAAGTGGTTGGAATCCGACCATCATATTTTTTGTTTTCTGCACTCCTTCCTCATATAAAGTTAACTGTACCAAATTCCATACTTCTCCGTTGGCATAACTTTCGTCAAACGGGGTACAAAGTTTTTGTATCACAAACTAATTTAGAGATATTGCGGACAATAAACAACAGTATATTCTTAAATCATAGTACATATTCTATAGTACATAACTTAGGCTACTTTTTAAAGACTAACTTCGCCACGGAGCGAAGTTAGTCTTTAAAAAGTAGCCTAAGTTACTCCTTATATCATCTCGCCCATGAACTACCAACATCATTTTACTATAAACACTATTAGAGTAAAATGGTGTATGCTAAATGTTTCAAATTCTACTTATTAACTTTTACACATATGTAAAATATCGTGAAATAATATCTAAGATTCTGTTATGAAGTACCGCCTCATAAAGAAAGCGATTCATTTCGTAAGAAATACAAAGATCACTCGCGAAATTTGTAATTCTTACTATAGTAAGCCCAGGTACTTTGAATTGTGATGAAATGATAACAATTTCTTTTCTGTATAGATACCACGCGTCCGCCTTGGAGACTACTACCCTAACGACCCTGAAGATAAAACTCTTTACGAACAGGTACATACACTATTTATTTTCACACAATAAATTGGTAAAAAATTGTGACAGACAAAATTTATTTTACCGCATTTTTCACTTTTTACTACTTAAATTTTTTGATGTTACTTTTTTACGGTGTTTGACTTTCATCTTCAACATCCTTTAACAGTCCACTACCGAACATAGTCCTCTCTTTAGGAAGAAGCTTTGGCCTAACTCTATACTCTATACCACTCCATCTGGCCAGTGTTACCACACTGATGGAGTGGTATCATTTGTTTCAAGTTTTCCTTTTCTTTCCACTGATGTTGTCCTGCTAGTAGGAGAAGCCCGTAATCCTAGATTGAAGATCAGAGAATCAGTTCGTTACAGGTTCAAGTTCAAACGAGTTGTTTGTAGACTGCAGTCACTGACCCCGGGGGGTCTGACGTAACCCCCTCACTTCTTATTACTTAAACCTATCGTCGGCCCCTTTTTTTTTTTTAACGTGTGGAAACCCCCTCGAGCCGTCACCCCGCCGGGGTTTGCTATGGGGCGGTGTGTCGGAATCGAACCGACTAAAACCACACGGTGTGCCACTCTGCGGCTGAGACGGGAGGGATCCGGGGACTGCTGTTATTAACACATCCGGACCCCTCCCAGCGCCTGCCCGCACTGAAGCGGGCACCGTCTGCTGGTAAACTCTCTAATTAGGCGACGTACGGCACACGCGTATCGTCGGCCCCACTACATCCTCCTTGCACAGAAAGTTTGTCACTAAATCAGATCTTACCACACCCACGCGATTAATAGAGGTGGTGACGCTCGGTAATCCGTCACGTCAAAAAAGACCTTATGACCACGTAAATATGATTGTTATATTCATCCTACTTACTACTTTTATTCCAGATTCTATCACAGTCAATAGTAAAAGTTGTGGTACCAACAGAAAGGTATGTGGTGTATTTTGATGCCTTCACCTTCTATTTTAAGGTTGAAGTTAATTACTTAGTATTTAAAAAAATAGAGAGAGTAATTATATTTTTGTTTAACTAAGTAATACTCCATGGATGGACTAGATATTTGTTTGTTTGAAACATTCTGATCGATGTAATAATGTAAATGCCAAAGTAGATTTGTTTACTTGCAACATTTCCATGTGTTAACTACTTAACGGACCATCGTGAATTCGAATCACATCAATACATCCAAAGCTGCGTGGCAAAACTAGTACAAAATTATTTAAGAAATAACATCTTTGAAACATACCATTGTGTCCATTCGAACTCCACCGAGATGTCTATAATGAATGTTACAAGTACGCGTAATCATTACAGAAATATCCTAATGCTCATCCACCGTATGGTGGAGTTCGTGATCCGCGAGGGTCCTATGTTCGAGGCGATCATAATGAACAAGGAGATCAACAACCCGTTCTTTCGGTTCCTGTTCGAGAACCAGTCGCCTGCGCACGTCTACTACAGGTGGAAGTTGTTCTCTATGCTGCAGGGGGATTCCCCCAAGCAGTGGGCGTTGGAAGACTTTCGGATGTTTAAAGGTATATTTTTAATGCTTTAAAAAAAGTGTATAGATCACTCGGATGAATCAGAGTGTGAGTAACTTACTAATGGTGACGCGTCGCCACACTGCATTAGATGTTAAATATACATATCACCTAGCATGGCGACGCCCCGCTACATCAACAACATATCGGCTTCTACATTAAATGTTCCATATCCAAATAAAAAATTGACGAAGTAAAATATAATAATTCAAGAAGAATTTAAAACTCATTTGGAATGTCATGCGATAAAAAAAAAAATCGGGTGATAATTTTACGAGATAACATTACAAGAAAACTTTGATAAAAAATAAACGGCACAAGCCGAAAGCCGCTAGATCCGTGCTCTCGCTCGCTTGCTCGGCTCAGGCGGACCGTGACAATGAGTCATGCTTTTTCGTGCATGCAACCGGCGTTCGTCGATTTATAAGACGTTATCACGTCAAAAAAGAACAGTGATCTTAAATGCAAGTGAATTTAAATTTTGTTTTGCTCTTTTGTAGGTGGATCAGTATGGCGGCCGCCTGTCATGAACTTGTACACGGCAGGAATGCCCGATGAACTCGTGGAGGAAGAGGACGCCAAGGAAAATATAAGAGGAACATTATCAAATAAGTTAGTATACGCTGTTAAACTGGGTCTCCTGCGACACTGTTCTGTATTAATTATTAATAATTTAATTTAAAATATAACCGAGCACATTTTATAACCGGGCATATCGGAGGCCCAATGATGCAGAAGCATCACTAGCCCGCCATGGTGTGGGTTACCATGCTGCATTGATGAATTGTTGCATTGTCTGCATTAGCAGTATGGTGACCACCATTCTTGTATTCTGCTTATGTTTTCCATCAGGCAGAGCAGAGTCATTTTGGTAGGGTCAAACATAAAAAAGAACAGAAAAAAAATATCTACTTTACTTACTATTACCCTTTGTTGTTTTATAGTTAAATTAGCTGTTGCCCGCGGCTCCGCCCGCATGTATGTCGGTTATCGCGGCAAATAGTAGCCTATGTGTTATTCTGATTTATAAGCTGTATTATTGTAAAGTTTCATCCAAATCCGTCCAGTAGCTTTTGTGTGAAAAAGTAAGAAACATACACACTCACAAACTTTCGCCTTTATATATATGTGTGATGTGATATATTACTCGTGTACGTGTACGTGTATGTGTGTGTCGTGGGGCAGCCAGCGCGACCGGCTGGAGGAGCTGATCCGCGGGCTGTCGGCGTCGCGCGGGTCGGTGGGCGCGGCCATGGCGTGGTGCCTGGAGCACGCGGAGGCGGCGGGCGAGGTGGCGCAGTGCCTGGCCGAGGCGCTGGCCGGCGACTGCACGGCGCCCGCCAAGCGCATCGCGCGCCTCTACCTGCTCTCCGACGTGCTGCACAACGCCGGCGCCAAGCTCACCAACGCCAGCGCCTACCGGAGCGCGTGAGTACCGCCTGCCGTCCTATCAGACCATGACAGAGAGCAAACAGAGAGTGCACCTGTGTTACCACTTGTGCACCATAATATCTCCTGCGTAATTGGCTCGTCTCCGTTGAAACTGGCCGCCAGGGCCTAAATCAGCTAGAAGAACATGATCATCATAATTATTGTAACAATCAATCCATATTCAATCTCATCTATATTGTAGTAAGGTTGTTCTGTGCCACACTGTTGAACTTACCTAGAATTTGTACCGCCAAATCGACTGTCACCGCTTTCTGGAATTTCTGCACTTAAGATAAATATCTGAAATAATTGCCTAATCTGAAATATCGTCTTAAAGTTGACATCTTAGTTTAAGTTCCTGAATATAACAAGTACTTAAATGTTACATGCCATTTTATTAAAATTATTTCCAAAGGGAAATAGCCATTTTAGACCTAGAATGCACAACAAATTGAATACAATACAAAATTATTAAAAATTCCTATTTAATTCTTAGTTCTATTCAGATATCGCTATAAGTCTGCTATGTTAAATAATAACTAAACAACATTAAAATAATTATATCCACACAATTGACCATTATCAGAAACTTACTTGCCTGTGCAAAAAAAAAAACTAAACTTGATTACTACTCGGATTATGTTTTCGATGCAGAATCGATTACATTTTGACACAGAAAAATATACAATACGAAAGAAATTAAATCTATAAATATAATAATGAATCATTGTTCTTACTGACATAATCACACGTTTGTGCAAAAAAATAATAACAATTAATTGATTAAAATGGGTAAATTAAAAGTGTATCATATTTAAGAGTACAGTACGGCGAACAGGTCTCCATGCAAACGCAGAATACGTTTTACTACCCCGAAAGTTGTTACATAGTTTTTAATATTTTTACAATGTTTTTAAGATAGCAAAAAACTATACCTGCACGATTCTTTCCTATCAAAATTCGAAATATATTCGATGTTTCATAAATCGTCAATCACCAATTTCTATGATAATAACTTGCAGCAATTATACCCATCCATAGATGTTTTACAAAATACTACAAATCAGACAAAATTAACTAAACAACACCTAGATTTATGTCTACTGAAGCAATTAATACCAAAATCATATTGTTTTGTAATAGGATGAAAAACTTTTTCTCTCTCACTCAAAACGGAATTATCCTCTCAAATACATTTAAATATTCTTAAAACCATATAAAGGTAATACTATCTTGAGTTGAATATATTATACACAATAAGACACTGCAACAGTGTGCTTTACTACTGGTGTATAATATTTATTAGTGCGAAATAGAACAATCGTTACCAATTAGGTTGATTCGTGGGGACAGGGAAGTAATAATGATTACTCATTTTCACATAAATATGTAATCAATTAAATATTCTTGTTACAAATTCAACAACAAAATGTTCATGCAATCAATAAAGTATTGTTGTTTAGTTTAGTTTGTTGTTGTGTAAGTATTCTTGTTAAATAGTATCTTATTTAAAAATATAAGATAAATTTTCTATCCTAAACAATCTCTACAAAAAGTCTTCTGTAGACCCGCTAATGTTAGTTCTATATCCCGTTACAACACAACAATCGTCCTTAATGATCGCTGAGGTCGCTGGGTTAATCACTTATATCATCATATAGATATTTATCGTAGTGTAGCTCAAACTGAACTAAAATGAGCTCCTTTTAATATTAAACGTCATGGGTTCTGGTTCATTCTCGAAAATTCCAACTGTCACAAAACATTTGAACATGTCAATCAATCCATTTTCAACCTTATCTTTCTTGTAGTAAGGATCCTTGTTCTGTGCCACAATGCGTTATTATTAGAACTTTCTAGACTTTGTATGGCCAAACCGATTGGCGCTGCTTTCTGAAATTTTCGCGATATTTCTTTTTCTTTACAATATTTTAGAAGAATTACATCCACACAGGACAGATAAACGTAAAGCAAATAAAGCTTAAACTTACTGAATGCTTAAATGAAAAAAAAATTATATAAATGTTTTTAAATAGGCAACACAAGATACTCTAGAGTATTTCAATAAAATGTACGTTACATTATTTTATTTTAGATTTCAACAGCGTCTTGTTGAAATAATGCGTCAGTGTAACCTGGCGCTGTCCCGTATGACATCGCGGCTGCAGGCCGAAGGGTTCAGAGCGCGCGTCATTCGTACCTTGCAAGCGTGGGCCGACTGGGCCGTGTATCCCACTGATTTCCTGATGCATATCAACGATGTTTTTCTTGGACAAGATAATAAGGTAAGAGAAAGGGAATCATAACTTCAAAAAACTTCACTTTGTGTAAAAAAAATTGAATTCTTTTAAAATTACCTTGTCTGATTTAACTTCCCTTGTAAATTTTAAAAGTAGAAATTAATAAAAAAAACACTTGTGCGGAATGTTTAGCAGATTTAAAACCATTAAAATAAATTTCTAGAGGTAATGAGAATAAAGGATAGCATAATGAAAGTAAATAAATAAGTAAAACACAATAAAAAAAACTGTTTTATTCAAAAGAAGACGTTATGGCGACCCCTCGCCATACTAAATGATATAATAAAATATACTATCACATAGCGCAGTGTTACATATTGTCGGGACTCGTCGACGCGCAAACAACTGGTCTGATTCTTGACATTAGAAGTTTAAGCAGAAGAGTTTTTCTCAGGAGAAGTCGGGTGTGGGTTTGGTGGGACTGGAGCTGAGCGGGGGAGGGGGTGGAGGCGGCGGGTCGGAGGGCGCATCACCGGCGCGCTCGTCGGCCTCCGAGGAGTCGTGGTCCGGCGGCGCGCTCGACGGGGCCGCCCTGCGCCGCCTCGCCGCGCACCACACCGCGCACTCGCCCATACGCGCCGTCAGCGACGACATCGACGGAGTGCCCGGTACGTATACACGCACCACACCGCGCACTCGCCCATACGCGCCGTCAGCGACGACATCGACGGAGTGCCCGGTACGTATACACGCACCACACCGCGCACTCGCCCATACGCGCCGTCAGCGACGACATCGACGGAGTGCCCGGTACGTATACACGCACCACACCGCGCACTCGCCCATACGCGCCGTCAGCGACGACATCGACGGAGTGCCCGGTACGTATACACGCACCACACCGCGCACTCGCCCATACGCGCCGTCAGCGACGACATCGACGGAGTGCCCGGTACGTATACACGCACCACACCGCGCACTCGCCCATACGCGCCGTCAGCGACGACATCGACGGAGTGCCCGGTACGTATACACGCACCACACCGCGCACTCGCCCATACGCGCCGTCAGCGACGACATCGACGGAGTGCCCGGTACGTATACACGCACCACACCGCGCACTCGCCCATACGCGCCGTCAGCGACGACATCGACGGAGTGCCCGGTACGTATACACGCACCACACCGCATTCGTTAAAAATAATTAGCTGGATTTTTGATTGTTTTCAATTATAACACCGTCTGAATAATGAACACCACGAAATACTCTATAATCGAAACTTATATGCTCTTGCAGTGGATGAAGATATCGACGGTGTGCCACTAGAGGCGGACGCAGGAGGGGGGCTTCGCGTGGCGGGTACTTTCGTACCGTCGCGCTGGGAGAGCGTGGAGCCAGACGCCATGGTCGACGAGCGCCCCGACGAGCCGCCCCGCCCAGCGCCCATGGCCGCCCTGAGCGCCCCGCCCGCCCCGCCCGCAGCGCCCACCACGCCGCACCACACCGACAGGTAATTACTCTACAACGTCGCCAACACTGTAAACGGGTTGGTATACAGTTTGTTTCGAGTTTTCCTTCCCTTTGCAGTGATGTTGTCCTGCTTAGTTTATCCATGAGTCAGCTCTTACGACACCTACGGGATGAATAGGAGTGGTGAAATACTGTTCTCTTAATCTGTCACTTGTCTGAGAGAAGATATATAAAAAGTAAATAAATAAATGATATAATGTTGTGGTCAGCGAGGAGCAGTCCCTGAAGCGCGAGACCCTGCGCGAAATCGAGGTGCGCGTGCTGAAGTACGCGGACGAGCTGGAGGCGGGGCTGCGGGCCAGGCGGGCCGGCCTGGCGCTGCAGCAGCAGATACACCACTACCGACGGAAACTTATCAAGAAGGTAACATTACAGATATACCAGATATAAATAAAGTAAACGTGAGCGTCTCGAGACGCCCGACAGAAGTGATAACTGAAACAAATCTAAGTTGAACTATTTAATATTAAAATTCTGCGTCTGTCCGAAAAACGGCTAGCGCTGTGGGTTAGAGTGACAGAGGGGAGCCTGCCTACAGCTGTCGAATGCGTGAGAGAAAGGGAAGTCAGACAGACTGGAGCCGTAACGCGTTACGTAACGAAGCGGTTTACCCTCCCATAAGAAATTATCGCATCCAAAATAAACATAGATTAAAAACTAAAAAACTCACAAAAGTCACTTACAAACATACAGATGAAGCTCTGACTAAATAAAGAAATCGTCTCTAGCAAATTATGTAACAAAAGTACAATAAAAAAAAAGATTCCAAAGTAGCTTATAATACTTGTTGTAATTTCTATTTATCAAACAATTTTTAAAGTAACTATAAACAACAGTTTAAAAATTATGACCCTTTCAATTTCCAGATATCTCTCATTTCAAACTGTGTCAAGTTAAATATTTTAATTCGAACACAATTTTAATTGTGACATTATTTTAAGCTTTAACAAAATGTTTTATTTGCTTCAATGGAAATCAGAGCTATAAATAAACTTCAAAAATTTTAACGTTTAAAACTTTTAGAAAATCTTTTTTGTGAAATCAATTTGAGGCATACATGATGTAGTGTATGTGTCTATTATCAGTCACATAACTAGTGACGAATTCGTTCATTCACTTACTCATTGTACTGTGAATGAATGAGAAGGAAGTATTATGTCATCTCTGGTGCATGTTCGGTCGGACACAGTTCAGTCCACTGTGAGCAACGGAGGTGAGCGGGCACATGCATCTGAGAGCTCATTGTAATAAAATAATCAAATTTATTTCAGAACAAATACTTTATACTTTGTTACATGTTGTTTACGGTTTAAATCTTCACATTATTAAATTGACATATTTTATTATATGTATAAATATAGACTATAACTAAGGCTGTACGAAACCAAAATATGGTTATTCAAAAGGTGTAAGAGTCAATAGAGAAAAGTGAAATCAAAATATTACACCATTCTTCCTGAGCTACGTGTAAATACCTGTCTTTCAGGAAGTCGCTGACTGTTATATTAGATACAGGAATAAATAAATATTTCAGACATCTAACACACAACGCCATGTAGTACCAAGCTAAAAAGAGCTTGTCTTATTAAATATGAGATTAAATATAAGAATTTTAAGGCTTAAATTATTTAAAATGATGCAACTTAATAATGTTTATACAGGGTGTAACCAGACGTCTACCGAAAACGAAAGAGGTAGCTTCAGCACCCCAAAACCTATTACAAAAAACAAACAGTTACCCTTAAAAAAAATTGTAGCCGGAAAAAACAATGTGTCAAGATTTTTATTCATTTCAGAAGCCAGCAATGTATTGCGCGCACTGCATAGCTACGTGAATGCCTATTTATAACTATTTAATTTAACTACCTACGAGTCGGTAAAGTTGCTAATGCCTACTAATGAAAATAGGTAGTGACTTTATACTCTACTTACTGTAAGGTCTTTTTTTATCTTTTCTTAAAATCTTATGCACCGTTTTATGAAATATTGCGGTTCCATGACCTCTAATTACCTTCGCCGCAGTTCGTGTTCCTACCCGAGGATTTCTCTCAACAAGAGTCAAGACCTGTTCTTCCACTCGAAGATCAACTTCTCTGCCTCCTCCATGCCTTTGGGGTGTAATCTTCTCATTATTCAAAACTCTCTGGTAGACAGCCGTGATGACTCTAGCATTAGAACGGTGACGGTTCGGGTACCTATCACGGTAAATACGCAAGGCCCGTGATGCATTTCCACGAGCTTCACCATAGCACATAATCATTTGTCCATATTCCCTCGCACTAAACATTATAAATAATCACTATCACTGTTAAAATAAAAGAACCTATTCTAAAAATAACTTAACACTAAAATTAGGTAAAAATTAACCAATTAACTTACTATACCTACTAAAAAAGGAAAATTAGAACACAAATTAACTTTCGCGCAAGGCAAGTACCGAATTGCAAATTATAATGCACCACGCAAGCGTTCAGCCAGTACGAACATTGAAGACCAACTAGCCGTGGTCAGTAACCAATAAATGTATAATTAGAGACACGAAAAAAGTATCGATACTTTTTGGTATTGAGTACTTTACATTTTGGACTGGTATCGTATCGATTAAATAATCTTTAAAACTTGCGACCTTAAGGCAATTACAACCCGCTAAAACAAAGAAAGAGATCGCCATTAGACCTCGGTAAGAAAAGTACTAGATACTTTTACTCAATGAGTACTTTTGGACAGGTACGCATCGATTAAGAGATTAAGTTCTAAATGGGTAATCTTCAAAACTTGCGATCTTACGGCAATTCCTACCCGTAAACTAAAAAAGAAGGTCTCCATTAGGCCTCAATAAGAAAAGTACTCGTACACTTTTACTCACTGTATGTATGTAACGGAATCTTTTAACTTCGTTTTCACCTACTTCTAGGAGTATGATTAACTTGAAATATTACACAGAGCCAAAGTCCGATGACAATACAATAATGTGAAAAAAAAACAAATAGTCTTTTTTCTAAAAAAAATTGTTTTAAAAAGTAAACAAACACGCTTTGGTAAACATACCAAACTAAAAAGTAGAAAAGAAATAATAGTGTAAAAACTAATAAACACGCTTTAAAAGCAATCTAACTATAAAGTAGAAATTAATTAAATGTCGCCGCACGCTTTTTACATTAATTCATGAGTATCGATACTTTCTATTCGGTACCGTCTCCCTATTTTAATATGTACTAGATAAATAAATGTTCTTTGACACGCGCCGCCAAAAGGAGTTTCGGTCGCGTCGTAGGTAAATATCTACGACGCGACATCGGTACGCTTTTGTCGGCTAAAATCAAAGGCAACTAGTGCGCGCACCAAAGGCGCCGCTATCGCGCGAATCCTCTGACTTTAGGTAATTAATAAAATGACGGAAGTTTCAAAGTTCTAGGGCTAGATGCACACGTAGGGTTTCCTGGTTAAATTTCGCGTTTTTTATTAGAAATTTTATACGACCAGCACGAAATCAATGTTAGTTTTTTTCCGTTCGGCCAAAAATAAAAACATGTGTGCATAGTTGAAATTTTGTATTTTTTTATGGAATAGGGAGCAATCGAACTGACGTATCGCCTGATGGTAAGCGATTACCACCGTTCATGGACACCCGCAATACTAGAGGCGTCACAAGTGGGTTGGCGGCCTTTGGGGGATGTGGGAAGGGTTTGGGGTATGGCCCTCCGGTATCCTCAATCACTCGATGAAACACACCGGTTTTCTGTGAGGCCGTGGTATCACTCCGGTTGAGCCAGCCCATTCATGCAGAAGCGTGGCTCTCCCACGGTATGTAAGAAGAGCATTCAGATTGCCGAATGGGGATTGCTAACCAGGAAACCGTAGGTGTGCACTGGTCCTAAAGATTACCCAATTCGTCGATCGGAGGGCGGTGCCGCACCACACGTCTAGGCCTAAGACTTCAGCCGCACGGTGCTATGGGTTCGATTCCCAGGATAAATCTCTCACTTGAATTTTATTGAAAATGATTGTGATGAATGATTTCATTATACCAACGCAAAAAATAACACAAGTGTCCAGGATACCTATTCATTATTATTTAGCGTTGGTTGATAACATAATCCATCAGAAAGCCAGATTAGTGAGTGATTTCGTTTAAAGTTTTCCAGCATTTTCAAGTAAGTGAGTAGGTACCTACTTTATTACCTAAGAATTTAATAACGTAGGAAAATAAAGTTTTGTACCTACCTAATACAAATTTATCTACCTAGACAATAAATTGTTTATGCATATGCACGCTTCTTAAAGTTAGGGTCTTACATTAACTTGTAATAGGTACCTACTTTAATATTTTGCATTTTGTTTAGAACATAGGTTTCTTAGAAGTTCTGTTTGTAAAATGAAGGCAGAAGGCAGGCTGTCTAGGTACTAGGTTACTATCAGTTAGAGCAACTGAGGCGAGCGGGGTGGGATGCGCCAGCGCGCTCGCCGCCGCCGCGGTCATTGAACCGCGCGCTGGCTCGTTGTGTAATGACCCCCGGCCATCTGTTTTTATTTTGAAATATATTGAAGTTTTTTTGCTTTTATTTGTTTTTTGGTTTTCTAAATGAGATAATTAGGTAGTTTGGGTCCTATTATGTTGTACTATGTGTATGTAACCAGAAATAAACAAAAAAGAACTTAGATAAGTTAACATATTTTTTGCGTTTTTTTTTCGCTAAACCTATTCAGTATCATGGTCTGAATGCAACCCCAAAGTTTTCGGGAGCAGTCTTTTTACACCCTGTATACGCAAAATATTAATGCAAAATCTGCCATTCTCCTTTGAAGTAGAGATGCTTTGATCCTTGGGTAAGGCTCATAAACTGTTTTGCGCCGCGATGATCAGCGTGCCTGCGGGTGAATTAATCTGGTTTTGATACTAGCGTGGAGGGTTACTTCTGGTTCGGCCTTAAATTTCGGGGGTTTCTGCTGTCGTCTTTAATTCGTCATTACCTTCCAAGATTATCAGATGGTCGTGTTTCATTTTGAAGTTGAAGTATGAGAAGTGGAGACGGGCAAACCAATACCGGGTAGTGCGTTCGTTTGTAGTGTTGACTCCGTAAACGTCGCGATGTTGAGTGCCACTGGTGCCGCGGTGCTCCTGCTGCTGTACAACAGCACTCGTATTGTATTTTTGTTTGAATTTTGACGGGTCCCAGACGGTGGGGACTACTCGAAGGCGATGGGGATAATGGGTTGGCCCTTGGATACATGACTGATTTTGAGGAAATAACTCTGTTCTTAGTTTTGATTTAATACACTTTCTGATCGGAACTTCGCATTTCAGCCATTTCGAAGTTCGGGATGTAATCCAGAACTCTATTTATAGTCTCTGTCGTTCTCTCAGATGGAGCTATGCATATACTCTAGTAAAGTGTCATAACGAGAGGGCTTTGCACCTGCATTCCGAAATGAAAACATTCGGGAATGCATGATGTCCTCTTTCGGTGAAGTGGTTGAACATCGAAACTCTTTAGGTACTAGGTGTGCAGTTTATGAAGGTCCCTGGTTTCCCGTCGTAGTGCTTCCATTAGACTAGAAGGTTACTTCCACAATTGGAAGCTTTTAATTATTAAGTTGGGTAGATGGGGGATGCTGCACTGCGCTGCAGTTGCAATTTACTAGTTGCAAGCTATGTACTTTCTTAGCTTGTTCGGTGTTTGAATTAACTGGCCAACGTGTATTGTATTCGGATCAGTGTTGTTGAATGAATCGGTCATACTATTGACCGGAAGGGCGCAGAGTATTATGGAAGGTTTCATTCTGGGACGAAAAAAAAATGTATTGAATATTTTCTATCAAAACGGAGCAGGGTTTGCGATTAAGCATGTTTGAGCAACTGAAGCGAGAAAGTGATGAAACAAAATACACATTATGTCACGAGACGCAATTCCAAAAAAAAGATAAAGAAGACGAGTGGGGTAGGCTGTAGATGATGGAATGCACAAACAGATGATTTAAGTGGCAATAGTTTTCTATAATCGATTTCTGTTTTGTTGATTGATGTAAACATATTCATTCCGGTAATCTGAGTTTTTAAATTTTGTTGATTTGCTGATCATGCCTGGTGGACGGCAGCCCGACAGTTTATGTTGGGAAATTGTATATATGCCAATCGGCGCGAGGGCTTCTGTATCGCGATTCAGGATTGGAAGCTTTTTCGAATAGTACGTCATTTCGTAATTCTGTGCATATCCGGTAGATGGCATTGTAGTTTGATTTCTTTGTTGCGCTGTATGTGGAAGTCGCCACAAGTTATTGAAAAAATAATAATAAGGAAGGGATTTAGTGTATGTGTCTATTATCAGTCACGTCACTAGTGACGGATTCATTCATTCACCTACTCATTGTACTGTTAATGAATGAGAAGGAAGCATTATGTCATCTCTAGTGTATATGCGGTCGGACACAGTTCAGTCAACTGTGAGCGACGGAGATGAGCGGGCACATGCATCTTAGAGCCGACAATATAGTATATGGATACGTCCTTTCCTCGTTCAGTGTTTCGTTTATTTGCAGAGCCTGACTTACTAATCAATACTAATCTTTTTACAATTTTCAGGCGTTACGGGAAGCCAAGGAAGTGAGTGAGGAAATTCGTGTCTCTCCTGATGTAAGGAAAAGGACTCCGCCTGAAGAAGATACGTACTCCACGTATGTATTGACAATTCATTATTTTTGACTCAATTTTATACAAACTGTTTTAAATGAAATTCTCACTTTCAATTGCTTTTCTTGTAGAACATCATCTAAGAAGTCTAAAAAGTCAAGAGAACGTTCGCTGTCACCACCTGTAAAGAGGTCGCGATACAGGTAAGTTGTTCTAGAGTCTTGTAAGGCCAAAATGTTCTATTGAGGTTTACATTCAATATTCATTTTGTAAACTTGAGGCATAATATAGGCAGCAATTGTACCTTGTACTTTTTTCCTGAAGCATAAACTTTGTATCTTTTTACGAAAATTATGCGAACGTAGGAGTATGGAATTTGGCACAGTTAAGTTTATATGAGGGAGCCCAGAAAGCTAAAAAAAATAAAAGGGTACATATGTTATAAACACATACAATTGATTTGCAGGAGCCAAGAAACAATTTCTTTTATCATTAAATGCACATAATGGTAATATCAGTTCCGAGTGAAGCTTTAAGTTGCCAAGTGCAAATGTTGTACATATTATAATAATTTGTTGTATTTTATGTGCAGCGATCGTAAGTCAAGATCGCGGTCTCGATCACGTGACCGTGACAGAGAACGCGACCGCTCCCGAGAAAGAGAGCGAGATAGAGAAAGAGAACGCGACAGAGAGAGAGATAGAGATCGAAGGCGACGATCACCCGTCACGCCCCCTTCACATCACCACCGTAAACATAGCAAGCACGCTAAATATAAGTACTAAATAATATGACTGATAAATATATATATTTAAGTTATGAACATAACATTTGTAGTTTTATTTAATTTTTTCTAGATAAAACTTGATCGTATTTTTTAGTTGGTTAAAGGCCCAATGATCGAACCAAGTGACTTACAACTGGAGAGACCAGTATACTTGATGATTATTATATTATTTATCGAGATGGTCACTTTTTAGACCCTTTTTTTGCTAACAGTAGTTAGCAAGAAAAAGTGTGCATCACTATGATGGGAAATATCGCTATTTGTTAATAAACTAATAATAATCATTACAGTCCGGTCAAATTAGATAAAAAAATAAGAGTAAAGTTACCTAAATTCCCACCAAACTAAAAATCGGTAAGATTGTTTAAAATATCATTGAAAACAAAATTTGAAAGTTCCCCATCTCTCCCCTGTAAAGAAAAAAAAATATTCAAGGTCAAAGGTCAAAAAATGAGTTTTTGTGATTTTCAGCAAAACGGAAGTTTTATCATCAAAATACCTCAGACAACAATTGTAGATCATAAAATTACCTACAAAAAAATTATTAATACTTTTTTCTCTACGAGCCACCGTTTTTGAGATATAACGATTCAAAAAGTTGTTTCTTTGTTTCCATGATTTCAAATTTTATGTAAGTTACCGTCAGATTGTCAAAACCGTTAGATTGTAAAATGTCGAAAGACTGTAAACTGAAACATACTGCTTACAATTTAATGTATTATTTTTAGTTAGATTATAATCTATCAAAGTGAAACCATCAAATTGTGACATAGTATGCGACGTGTATGATGGTATGATTGGTCGAACAGCAAATGTCCGGCGCCGCCATATTTTTTTTGATATTTCGTTTGTTGCCGTATTTAAAGTATTTTGTGATTGTAAATTGATTTCATGTCGAAAATACTTCACAGCTTTAGAATTGTTGTGGTACTAAAATGAATTTGTGGTTATTAAAAGAAGTTCTAACCTAACTCTTTAGCCATTGAACGACGTACTACATAAGATCGACCAATCAGGAACAGTTGACATTTTGACACGCGACAGACTGTGATTTAAATTTAAATAATACGTTAAATTGTAAGCAGTATGTAACAGTTGACAACCTTTCGACAGTTTACAATCTCGCTAGGTAGATAGATAGGTAGATTATAATCTAATGGTTTTTTTTTACAGTCTTGACTTTATAAACAACTAGCTTTTGCCCGAGTCTCCGACCGCGTGTGTCGGTTGTCGCGGTAAACAATAGCCTGTCTTTCCTCAAAATCAAAGTATCACTATTCGAAATTTAATTGAAATAGGTGCAGAGATTTAGCCGTGAAAGTGTAACAGACAGACGGACAGAGTTTATTCGAATTTATAATATTAGTATGGATATTCTATTTATTCTAGAGTACAGTATACGTTTTTATTAAAACATCATTTATTTACTTTTGCTCTCCTATATTTATCATTATTTTTGTACATAAATAACATTACTTGGTATACAAATAAATGAACCATTGTCGCGTGAAAATTACTAGAACTTCCAGCTGGTTATATCTCAAAATCAAATAAAGAAATAATAAAATGCATTATAGTACTGTATATTTTTATTTAATAAACATTTCAATCGTATCAATTAAATTATAATAATAAACATAAAATACTAATATCATCCGCTAAACAATACTAAAGTACAAACAAATTGAGAACACAAATTATATTAATTTAGAATGTTAATCTCATATAATTATTTTAACTCCCTGATGCAATACTATGATCTAATATATTTGTGTAATGTCAATGCTTTTCATTCATAAGTAAAACGGATTCTATCTTATCTATGATAATGAGTATATTTTAATAACCTTTTAATAACAAGTTTGAAAATTAAAACCCGACAACGTAAAACTATTGATAAAATTTATATTGCTTATGGCCGCCGGATCATTATCGAGAATCTATTGACACCTCGACTGCATTAAAATCGGTTCAGTAGTTTTGCTATTTGCTGCGATGCAGTCGGATAAAATACTAGTAGCAATACTTCTTTTTAAGTTGTAGTTGTAAGAGGTTCCTGTACCATGCAGGTTGCGAACAACTACACGGACTTAATTGCGTGAAGGTATTGCTATTATGCAAGCCACAAACACAAATTATAAAATATAATAAAATGAGCTAAAACATTCAGGAATTGATTTAATTTTGGTAAAATTATATATAAAATTATTATGATTCATGATCAATAAAATTCATAATACACATAAAAAATTGGTTATTACTAAAATGAAAATAATTCACATTACACATAAACGCTACACTACATGACTAGCTGCCAGGCTTCATCGCAGACTTACTACAAACACATTCACAATTCATTTTTAATTTTGTCCATATATATTTTGTCAAAATAAAAAACAAATGATATGCGATTTATTTTAAATCGGGTTCAAATAAAACCGATTAAATCTTTACGATAATTTAGTTCCACAACATTGCGTTATAAATGTCTGCTAGTACCTGAGCATCGAACGTGTTATATAACTTTAAAAGTATCGATTGCAATCTCTAAACATTTCGATAAGGCATTACATGATATACTATGCAGTTACAACATAATTATACATATATCTTTGTATTAATAAAGCTCCCAGCATTTACCATAGGGTCCGTTGATAAAAGCGCGACATTAGAACATCAATAAGATCGAAAACTTCGAGATCTTTTTACATTCTGACATCAAGCTTTTTGTGTGAACGCAGCTTTAGCCTCGCAAGCGTTCATAGTCTACATTCAAAATTATATATTATATTCATTTGTGGTTATACTATACTATCACTCAATCAACAGCTACCTCAAAAATGTTAATACTGAAAACGCAGGGAGAGACAACAAAAAATAAACCTTCAACTATTGTAAATAAAACAGTTATTTGCTTAATTCATAGCCCTGAGTGTGCTTAAGCTAAGTTTATTTGGACATTAGTACAATATAGTCGTATAAATTTACTTCTACGTAATTTGACCTTTACCTATTCAACTAGTCTATGCGATTACATGGTTATGACGTCACTATGTCTACCCGTAGCACAGGAATGTACAAAAATATAATTAATTATTCGATTAATCACAGACATATCATAATTGATGTATCAGTTCTAATTTACAGTAGTGGAGATAGATGTGCGCCGCGGTTCCGATAGAAAGATTATTTACTCTGCGAAAGCACAGATCACACTTTATTCAATTTAGACCTTATTTCACCGGTTACAGATAATTTGACGTATTACGTAATACGACTTATCTGACAGATAATTTGACGTATCTTACATATAAATTGTGTCAAACCATCTATCAGATAAGCTATCCGAAAATTATTTGTAACCAGTGAAACAGGGCCATAACCTGCTAACTCATTGCAATAGTTTTCGAAATTTTATTATTCTCGTGTCAATTTTTAACATTCTACCTGTTTTATTGTCTTTAGTTTTAATGTAAAATGTCAACAAAATTATGATAAAACTCATTCTATTATTAATTTTGTTGTACCTATTTTATGGGCAATATAACCCCAGTTGATGAGTTTGAAATGTTAGCTGGATGTAGCGCAATCAATTTGGCATTGAGGTATTGGCTAGTAAATGATTTTCAAATCATTTGCGAATACATTCTACATACTACACAATACAGGTACACGATTTCAATCAATTACTCGATTTGATTAGCTAAGCTTAGGATTTGGACATTTTTTTGTATACAGAACGATTTAGATAGTGAAGTGAAACTTGAGGGCTTAGAGAATGGAAATAACATGTTTATTGTATGAATAGTGTTGAGAGAAGATGATTCAATCAACAATTTGACATTAAATATTATCACAACTCCGTGTTGAGTTGTATCTACTGATAGTTTTACAAAGTTTAATGGAATTCTTCACATTTGTGGCTCGCTATACATCTATACAATGTATAGAAAACAAGAAAGGTAGAAAAAGGTTAACTTAAAATGGAAAAAAAAATAGAAAAATAAATAATTTGAAATAGAGATAATAAACAGTAATAAATCAACCGTAGATTCCTTATAAGTATGAAATCGTAAAATCGAGCAAAGTAAAATTTAATATTTAGTGACAAGATGCTGTTTCGGGTAGGTGTATATAACATTTATTAATTCTATAGCGGTGCAAAGTTCGCCGGGTCAACTTGTAGAAATTTAAAATCTTGTGCTTCAAACCTATGTATTGTTTAATATAATTTCAAGTATCACTTCACTATTTAGACATTCGAAATAAATTAACAACAACTTATTATGAATACCAAGGCCGTTTTATCTAGCGATTTACTCTCATTATACCACACCTATCTACTTTTTAATTGTCTACACATTACACTTACGCTAGTGTGTTCAAAGATATTAAAAAACGTGTTAATATCTCAAAAATGAGGTAACATTTTAGAGGTAATTTACTTCCTTTTTGATTAATTTGCGTAAATGTCATTTTTAACTTGTATACAAATATTATAAACATAGACTCTCGACACACTAGCGCCACCAACTACACAAAGTGAACCTACCTTGTCCCTTATGGGCCTATCACACGAGCAAGTATCACCACAGTTTTGCCTGCGCAGACCGGCTTGTACACGGAACACCGTGCGTGTGGTTGATAAAACTGTTTCACGCGCCAAAAAACTGTATCACGACAGTTCTACCTGTGCAGTGGTGATACTTGCGCGTGTGGTAGGCACTTAACAATAAAATCTACATTCAAATTCATAATAATTGCATAAGGTATAAGTGATATTGGATTATTACGAATTTCTACCTACTCATGATGTCACACTTTAGTAAGTTAGGAATACCTAAGATGTTTATGAAACTTTTATTTTTCTTAAACTCGTATTAGGTAAAAATGCACTACTTATTGGAATGTCTATTGTCTTCGATGCAAGGATCAATGGTCCAGGTACATTCAATTATTAAAAATTCGAATTATTTAAAATTTATTATTCATATTGCTTGTGAAAATTGGACGTTATTTTGTATAAGAACTAGGTTGAAAATGATCACAATATTATTAATTTTGCGACTTTTTCGAGATCAATTTTTTTTATTAAGATATCCTTATACTTATAATTGTTCTTTAATATAAGTTCGTAACATTCCGATTGTGAATGCACGATATATAGATAATTTATACTAAGCTTCAACCACTACAAACTACCTACTAGACAGTGTGACGAACAAACTCACACTACAATACAATTGTTTATTCAATTCATTACATTGGTTTAAAAGATACTAAAAAGAAATTATATGAGTGCGATAAGTCATTCGAATAAATATTGTCTTTTTTATTTATGTGCACACATTGTCGACAGCTATGTGCGTCTAAATTTTCAAAACTAATTACATAATTTAGGAATGAAAACGTATACATATGAGAATATTTCTTTTTCTAGCAAATACGACTAACCAAGATCTCCTAAATTAATTTTAAATGCGTGACAGTATCATATTTATGCTTTTTTTATATGAGAGCGAGGCGTGCACTACAGGAACAGACTGATGCTTTGTGTTCCAATCACACCATTAACTTACTCATAAGCGAGAATGAGACAAAATATGTGATCAAGCTTCATACATAAACATGGGTAAATAAGTCCTTAAAATCTATTGTTATAAAAGAATAATGCTGATAATTCGAAGTGATGAAGTAGGATAATTTGTACGAGTTCAACGTCGTCAATATCGCGCGCGTAGATGTCACCGCAGTCACCGCCAGGCGCGGCGCGTGGGGGTCACTGGGGTGGCGGGGGTCGCCGGGGTCAGTGGGGTGGCGGGGGTGCGGGGTCGTCGCGAGGGCGGCGTGCTCGGGGCGGAGCACGGCCCCGTGGGTCATCTCGTTTTGCGCAGTCGGAAACACCGTATACGCCCGTCACTGTGAGTATAAATAACAGCTTTAATACACGTTGTAGTACAAAAAATAGCACATACAAAATTTACAAACACATCAACAAAATAAAAAATCATTACAGGACTTACAAGGTGTACCTTTTTTTTGTTTTAGCTATTTTTACTATTGTTTCAGTTATAAAATAATTATTGTCGTTACGCCTTTTTTCTAGTCAAACGATTTCATCCTATCTCTTTTCTCATTTGTAATTTTTGGTTGTAATCTAATTTCAATGTTTCCACTACATAATATTACAATAACTCCAAATTAAAAACTAAAATGCATAGTCCTTTCACTTTAAAAAAATAATGACACAATCGATCAAAAGCTCCGCCCCCGACCAATCAGGTTCCATCTCTTCTATTATTGGCTAATATTCTGTTTTAAGCACGTGACTTAGTTGAGAGGCACCATTATCATACATTTGTTAGTTTTCTATTATTGTTTATGTTTGTAGAATGTCAACTTGACTATGAGGGCTGATTGATCAGATTGCTTGATCGATGAGGCCCAGCTGCGTCACTATTTTCTTAACGCGAATCGGTAAATAAAATCTACAAACAACAACTAAAGCCTATTGGTTAGTAATGATTCATCGAACTACTTGTTCATGAACTATAAAACAACTTGTTCAATAAATTGTTAGTTAGAATATAAAAGCTCTAAGTTAGTCACAGTTGGAAGAAAGAAAGTCACTCGCAGGAAACCTTTTAACACGTGCTCTCTGCTTTTATACAAATATATTAGTGATGTGAACCTCATATGGAATATATTTTTTGCAAATACAGGGCAATATTGAACATTTAAATAGCTGATACTTACGTATATTTGAAAACCTCTACAGTATATTTTTTTATGGAAAAGGGGCAAAGTAGTAGACGTATCGCTTGATAGTAAGCGATTATCGACGCCCATGTAACAACAAAGGCGTCACAAATGCATTTAATTCAATTGAGAACTAATCGATGTAACTGTTCGCTTACAACGATGTGTTTTATTTTATTTTAATTGAAGGACGTACGTTTTTTGGGAATTATGCTACTGCACACTTTCATGGAAATAAAATCAAACATCTTAAATAACTTATATACCCTGTTTTGTGAGGGTTAAAATATAAGGTCATAAGCGACATCGAGGCAACACTCTCCACAAAAGGGTATTCCAACATTCATAGTGTTAAAATAATCTTTGGAGTATACGCTCTTTTAATTAAAATAAAAGCAACAATAAAGTACACGAGTTAAAAGTAATAAGAACAACAGCAAGCGTAGGTTGGCTGTGTGAGTGAGAGGGGTGAAGCGGCGGCGGCGCGTGCGCAAGCGAGACGGAGTGCGCACTCACTGCACACGTGGGAACACTCAACTGCGTATACGTGTTTATATCTCTGCTATACCTACTTATAGTGCTGACATTAAATAAAACATACAGGTACTAAAATTTTCTATCCAAACTCTTCTTTCTGTTGTATTGCCTGTGTCGTCTGTTATATGTATTTTCTTTCTCCAGATCAAACTTTAGATATAAAGTTTTTTAAAAGGAGACGGAATTATAAACAGTCATATGTAATTCTTCTTACTGGATAAGAAGAATTACATATGACTGTTTATAATTTAAATTATCACATTATCATATAACATGTATTCCGCGTCCTGTTTCTGTACGATGTTCCCCGCCGAAGCTGACTATATCAACAGGTTATGGAATGTGTCACTGATCAAATCATTCCTCCTATATATCCTTTTGTAACATCACAATTACAACTGGATAATGCGGGCAAGGGAAATCTCAAGGGACATATTGACATTGTTGAAGTTGCCAACTATTTGAAAATCAGGCGACGTATCTTTACCAAGCTTAAACAACTAAATTATTCCACTAGAACTTACTACTACTAAGTCTATTACACTTTGCAGCAAAGATCCACAACCAGTTCAAGGAAATATAAAACGAAAGTCGCATAGTAAAAGAAATATTAGATATAGCTCGTCTTAAGTCACAACTTTTTTATCATAGCTAAAAGTATAATCATTTCAGATGAGCAAGACAGGTGATGATGGCAAAATGAGATATATATATATTTACATGGCCTACAATAGATACGGCGTTAGTCAATAATGTGCTGGGGCGACATGAAAAGCTACTGTCTCGCTCGCACGCACGCGCACGTGCCCGTGCGAGAGGGAGACAGTGCGCACCTGAGATCGCGTACGCAGGTCGGTGGCTCAGTGTTCCACGGTGATCCGCCACGAACGCACTTCGCCGCCGCTGCAACATACTCACGTTTATGATCTACCGTCGATATATTTATTTTATTTAAAACTTCATGCACACAAGTACATCGGCGGGCTTAATGTCCAAGGCATTCTCTCCAGCCAACCTTTGGGAGATATAATATTCTGTTTCTGTATTGTCTGTCTTTATATTTTCAATATAGTTTTCGAAGAGTATAAAAGTAATTATGAAACCAGACAGTTGTTAGAAATACTAAGTTAAAAAGATCTGAATAAAATTACTATTGAATCACACTTTTGAAGTTAGTACTGTGTTTATAACAATCACAAAACAAAAATATTATTGTTAATTGTCTAATGTTAAAAGACAACCCATTAAGTTGTTATAAAAAATTAAAAATCTTTTGGTAAAGATTGTGATAAACGTCGTTATTCATAGTATGTTTTCAAAATATTAATTTCTAATGTTGATTTCAATATTATTTCAAGGTTAAAAAATGGATGTATGACATACAAAAATGTCTAATTTCAATCGAAAATTTATTTCAGTGGCTTTGAAGATATTTTGGATACTAACTTTTAAACTTGCGCGATCATTTACATAAAGGTATTACATACCTCTGGTTTGTCTGATATTTCGTATCCAGAAGTGAATAGGCAACCGGCCTATATGCCTTTTGTCCAGGGATTTACGGATAAGATCGGGTCCGTGTTAAAGAAATACTCAATTCGGATAGTATACACACCAGGCATAAAGTTTCACAACATCGTCGGCACACCGAAGGATATATTGCCACTACAAATTCCGGGTGTTTAAAAAATAGACAGCAGCTGCGGAAGTTCCTATATAGACCAAACAAAGCGGACTATTGCTGAAAGGGTCAAAGAACATATCGCTGCTGTGAAGAACCGATTGAACAACCGAGCAAATCGGCGATTGCAGGCATCAACCACTGGATTGAATTTCACCGCACGCAAGTCCCCTCCACCGAACGTCACTTTTACTCAAGAGTTGTACATAAAGCGATTGTAAACAACCTCTCCGTAGACACGGTATGGTAACCACGTATGGATCTCACCCACAATACCCTAGACGTCGCCAGAGGTACGTCCTAGTCATCAGAACCACCGCTCGCACTCGTGTCCCCATATAGTATCACTGACCGGTCATGACATAAAGTATCTACAGCGTGGAATCCAGTGTTAAAATCCATACCACCTCGTTTTTTTGCGCAGTCGGATTAACACCAGAATACATCGGTTTGCTTACAGAATATGGACACTGTATACTATGTGATGGTACATGGCGAAACAAATTTACCAATAACTAGCTTTTGCACGCGGCTTCGCTCACGCAGAATTTCATCCACAGATTTACTCCCTTAAGGGTTAAATTTCCTTTCTTAGTGCTCACATACATTATATATAGAACCTACATGTGAAATTTCAGGATTCTAGGTTTAGCGGTTTGGACTGTGCGTTGATCTCTGGGTATGTCAGTTACCTTCCTCTTTTATATATGTAGAAGATATCGAAAATGTGCGGGTAGATAAAGAATCTTCTACTTCACGGATGCGACGACGGGGGGCCGGCACCGCTGATCCAGTCAGCTTGTGACCACGGTCAGTGCAACCTGATCGAAGCGACAGGCAAACCGGAAGGATGTAATACTTTTAAATAAGTGATTTCGTTAATTACAGTAAAATTAACATTTTTACACAATCTTTAGTAAAATCTGGTTAAAAATATTGATGCAAATAATCCCGTAGTATCATACTATTAATTTCAAGGTTAAATGTACACAACTACAACTATTAGAATGCGTAAATTGGATTACAACGAAGGATCGCCATATCAAGTCGTAGACAATAGTCACACTGCACACCTAAAAGAGTATTATATACAGCCGAAACTGATTTTAACCGACTTCAAAAAAGAAGGAGGCTCGACTTCAATTCGGTTGTATTTTTTTTATGTTTGTTACCTAAGAATTTTCGATCGAGTGTAATGATTTTGATGATTCTTTTTATATATTAAAAGTTGCTGCTTCCCGTGTGGTCCAGTTCTTGAAGTCGGTTTTTTTGACGACACGTAACGTTCATTGTCCCGTTACGTCTATTGTACGGCATCGTATGAGCGACAGATTTTGTTATAACGTTGTCATGTTTAACTATCGTCCGTAAACCGACTTTACAGATAACAAAGTTTGTGTGAAATATTTAGAATGATAAGTTAGGTGCACATAGTGTAGAGTAGTGGGGACGTGGCGGGCAGAGGGCAGAGGGCAGAGGGCAGAGTACATACTTCCCGGCGGTGTAGAGCGCGCGCAGGTGCGGGTGCGGGTGCGCGCGCAACGCGTGCGGCAGGTCGGGCAGCGCGGCGGGCGGCGCGGCGGGCCGCAGCGCGCCGCTCCACACGCGCAGCGCCGCGTCGCGCCCGCAGCTGGCCACCAGCTCGCCCACCACGCACACGCCCGTCACCCAGCCCTTGTGCGCGTTCATCACTCCCTGACACGATATACCATTCATATCATATTTACAACTTTAACATTTCATTATGTCACTACAACAACATGTATACGATACTAAATAAAGTCGCTTTTTTTATTCTTGTTCGCTTAGATCTTTCAAAATTCCTGATGGTTTTGACCGATAGAAAAAGTGATTCAAAACGAAGGTTTGTATTATCCTACTACTAATACTATAAACGCGAAAGTTTGTAAGTATTGATAGATGGATGAATGTTTGTGTTACTCTTTCACGCAAAAAATACTGAATGGATTTGGATAAAACTTTACAGTAATATAGCTTACACATCAGAATAACACATAGGCTACTATTTGCCGCGATAAAGGATATATACGCGGGCTGATCCGCGGTCAATAACTAGTTTATAATATATGCATGTCGTAGTGCAGAAAAAAAGAGAAATTTAAAGAATACCGTGCGAAGCCGGGACGAAGATTTACTTTCCAGAAACACACTCAATATTGTTATTTGTTTTTATTTCTATCCTATTTGAAATACGTGCATAGGACACTGTATCGTATCGACGAAATTAATGGTAATGACTTTCAACTAATAACTTACATGTGTAAGAGTGTGATCGGTAAGGCTCCATTTCTTCAAACTAGTATCTCTGGAGGCACTATACAGTACTGTGTCATCATCACCGAGCGCGAGTGCTTGAACTCCGTCGTAGTGCGGCGGTTCTAACAACCAACGGTTACTTGCTTCCCAGCTACCTACAATATAAAACACTTATGTCTGACTCCACTTAATGACAGAATAATTGAAATTACATAAACTTCAGTACGTTAATTTCGTACCTGTATCTTGAGGTTGCATATCTAGGGTTCGAACGTAGTGGTCTTTCGAGCCGGTGGCGACGAGATCCCCTTGCGGAGCTCGGCCCAGGGCCAGACACATAACAGCGGCAGCGTGGCCAGTCCATAGCTTGGACACACATTCCATCCTAGAACAGGCATTTAGGAATAAGAGTCGTAAGTAAACACCCTATTAATCTTGTGGTATACAAAGCGAGCAAACTATCCAGGGCCAAACATTGCAAAGGGAAGGCAAACTTGAAACAGACCCTATATCAACCAGTCTGGCCAACGCCGTGGTATAGTTAGCCAAAACCGCCTTTCTAAGGAGAGATTCATGACATGGCTATATATATGTAGTTATAGAAATACACAATTGTTAACATAACAAAGTGTACTTACATGCGTAAATCCCATAATCGGAGTTTGTCCCCAGCAGCGGTGTACAGTCGATGAGAATCCACAAGTGCTAGCGCCGTGACGGCCACTTCACCACCGATACCTCGAGTCGTAGGACAGGGTCCCGTTGCACCAGATGACCTGCAAGCAAATATTTCCGTTAGATCCTAAAAATTTTTAACACTTAAGGTTTTGCAAGACAAATTATATGAAATTCTCGTTTTTATGGAATTATTTATTGACCGCGGATTTATATACATATACAACCGTTCTTCATTTCTAATGGGTGAAAACGCCAAACATTATTTCTTAGTGGGTGCTTAATACTAATACAAAAAGAATAGATGCAAAAAATTCAAGTTTGTGGCCCCAGCAGTTTAAGCTTTGCGTCTATGAATCAGTCAGTCAATCAGATGAAGTTATTTTACCTGTATATAAGACTAGATAAAATGAATAAACATACCATAATGTTGTAACGGGTGTTCTAGATCTGGTGTCAAAGAGTCTGACGGCGGCCCCGGCAGCAGCTAGCACGAGTCTGACGTCCCGACCGTCATTGTCTCCGGCCGCCAGAGCGCCCACCCCGCCCCCGCACCACCCGCGCCACGCCTCCGTGCCCGCTGTGAAGTCCCAGCCACGGACTGTGCGGTCTGGGAACCGTTCACGTCATTTACATAAACTTCTTATTTTTATAGACGAATAAGTGATAACCTATATGCTGTAAAAGATGAGCATATAACTCAAAAACCTTCTTAAAATATTTTCGAACACACGGCCTTTTTAATTTCTTTTTCGAAAACTTCTTGTGCAAATAATTAATCCTTTGTATTCGTTAGGTGTGTAGCGCAAGGCGGCTGGCAAGAGCTGGATGCGGGAAGCCCAAGATCAAAATAAGTAGCGTGCAATTGGAGAGGCCCCTGTCCAGCAGTGGACTGCGATAGGCTGATGATGATGATGAAGCTATGACAAACTTTTGATAAAAATAGTTTTCAAAAACAATAATGAACTATAAGTTTAGACTAACCGACTCCACCGCTGTAGAGCATGTCATTGGTGGCTGCGAGTGCGAGCGCCGCGCCCGCGTGTCCCTCGGCCACGTGCGTGCACTGCAGCCACACGCCCGTGTTGTTACCCCCACCCCCACTGCCGCTTACTCGCTGTTATTTAAAGTACAACTAAGTTAGCATAACTTAAAATACATAAAAATCTATAATATAGATATAAATAAATAAATAAATAAATATTTCGGACATCTAACACACAACGCCATCTAGTCCCAAGCTAAGCAGAGCTTGTGTTATGGGTACTAAGACAACTGATACAAATACATATATACTTTTTTTTTGTAAATACATACATATTATACATAGACAACACCCAAACTCCGAAACAAATATTTGTAGATCATACAAACACTTGGTCCGACCCGGGAATCGAACCCGAGACCTCATGATCAGCAGTCGCGCAAGCCAACCGCTAGACCAACGAGGCAGTCTGCAGATATGGATGGATGCAGTTGCTCAAGATCAAGATAGTTGGTGCTTCTGGATGGAGGTTTTCATTTAGCAGTGGACGGAGACAGGAATCGATAAAAAAAATTATAAAATTGTATATAGGATATCTTTAGTTGGTAAAAAAAAATGGTTAAGTAAATAGAAAACGATGCCTTATATTAGCTAGTAGATACGATTCCTATCTTATTTCTTTAGAACTTTTTTTTACAGAAATGCTTTAACATTAATACCTTGAGCGCGATTTCTTTGACGGTCCCTTGAGGCGTGTTGTCATGTCCGGCCCCGGCGAGTCGCAGAAACACGTCGTCGTCCCGTGCTCGTCGTGTCGCACCAGGGGACGCTGGCGGAGTATTCGATGCCGCGGATGTCTCTCTGCGTTAGTACTTGTGTTAGCACGCCAATCAGGCCATCAATATGCTTACGTCACGATAATGGTAGAACAACACACATAGTTTGACATAATACTTAACATTGCATGCATTTTTATTAGCAGTATAAGCTAATTTAACGTAGATGGCGCCACACAACATTTGCAAACAACGCAGACATTTCATAATAATTATGGAATTATAATGAGCTTTTTGTACATAACGAAATGGATAAGGTAAAGGTTTCTAAACTTAAAATTTCTAAGCACATATCTCTGTTTAATATTTTCGAATAATTACTATTTTTAAATGAATCGAAACCTCCGGGACTAAGTTGTTTCAGTATCTTATATGATTGTATTGAAGGATTGTCCTACTTCTGTTTAAAAATACTATGGCGTCTCTAATGAAAGCTATAGGCACAAAACTTCCCTGTTAGTACAATTATTAGCTAACATGTACAATATTGTATATTACCTATGCGTGCTGTTCTATGTTATACAGGTGACAGTGCCTGGTGTTTGTCGGGTTGCGTGTGAGTTAGAAAGCTATGGTAATCGCTTTGCAAACACATTTTGATATATTTTTTTATTACTTGTCTTTTGATTTCTAAATTTTATAACACATACATCAAATTTCATATAACTCACAAGTATACAAATTGAATCACTAAAAATGCACGAGCTCAAATGCACAAATAGTACATTATTGCAAAGGCCGGGAAATAGGCAATTGCAGGTCGAGTATGAGTTTGAAGGCTAAGCCGTAGGCGAGGACTTCACTAATATGAGACGTGCAATTGCCATTTCCGCCGAGGCATATATATTGCATTTCTCAAAAGAATGGAATGAAATAAAAGTAGTTAAATTTCCATATTTTTTTAAGTTAATGCCGTTTTTAACATGAACTGTACATTTCAGCATGGAATAAATTGACCATAATGTAGATGGCTTTTTAATTTTAGCAATCTCATTAAAATACGCCTAAAATACTGTTTCGACTAAAATGTTCACTTTTTTATCGTTTTTCCAAATCATAAAATTTTCATATACTGTCATGTATTTTTCTTTTGATTTCGCTGGAAGCAGGTTTTCCATTGCCAATTTGGATTCTGATCTTAAATCTGGTGGGATACAATCAATTTCCATTTCACTCTCTGAACTGTTGGAACTCATTTTAATTATTCAATTTATATATTGTTTTAAACTTTCATGGTCAGTAACATTAAAATAGGAATCTGCGGGATTGCTACCATGTACCTTTTTGTTTGTGAATATCCGATATTTCACGGAGTAACAGTTACTCCGTGATCATGGCGCTTGCAACAGCGCCGAAATATCGGATACTCACACACCATGTACCTTTTTGTTTGTGAATATCCGATATTTCACGGAGTGACAGTTACTCCGTGATCATGGCGCTTGCAACAGCGCCGAAATATCGGATACTCACAAACAAAAAGGTACATGGTAGCAATCCCGCAGATTCCTATTTTAATATTCAATTTATATTTATTCAATATTAAAATAATAAATCGAGACGAATTTTCAGCTTTGTCGCCGATTTTTTATTTATCATCTGTGCCGAAAGGCAAACGCATTTACGCCTACAGCCACGTGAAAGCAATTTGTACTAAGCAAAGAGATTATAATATGCCAAGAATGATAAGAGAGATCCAATCAAAGAGTACATATGATAAACCCAGCACGCCGTTTCGTACAACGTTGCTGGAGCGTTTTAATGTTCCAAATTCAAAAAACGCTCCTGCCATGAATTTTTCTTTCGCTGTCCGTAAATTAGATACTTCGCGTGTTCTTTTTTTGAAAATAATGACAATGTTTCCTGTTTGAGAAAATGTTTTTTAGTCCTTACGTGTCGAATGTGTCGTTTAGTCTGTTCGTAATAATGTACCTTTATGTTTCTTTAACAGACTTGTGTGAGCTTGCACTTTGATCTAGAAGTACGAACTTGCACGCTCAAGAATGTAAAAGTAGGAGAATTTTGAACTCCTGCAATTATATACACTATGCCTATGAGTAATAAGGTTAAAATTCGTATGTACGTATAAAAAAAAACCATTTTACTCAAAATAATTTTAAAATTTTGCATAAATTTATAAAATTGTGCAACGATATGTCGAAATAAAAATATTATAAATTATTTAATTAGTAAAAAGACGAACACAATGAATTAACAAGGACATGTCACAGTTATGAGTTTAATGAGAGGCGCAAAATGATAAATTATTAGGATATTGACTGAAAATATAAATAGTGTACTTACAGTTTACAAGAATTCTGTATTCATCGAGGAACTACTGCCTGACTTTTTTCTTTGCTTTTTTGTATAATCAATACTTTGTCTTTTTGAGGTTTTAATTAGCTCAACAATCAAGCGTGTTTAAAATAATCTTATATGATTTATTTATATCTTAAATTATTTGTATTTATGAACAATGTTATTATTCTACCACTATTGAATGAGCAAAATGCATGTATTTTATATTTTTTCTACTTATACGAGTATATGTGTATCATTTGGTGGTGCAACTAACATGTCCGTACTCTTAACACCGTACCTTTTAACCACTTTAAATATGAACTTTGTACTCGGGCTTGAAACTATACACTACTTTAAGGAGAACCAGTATTCAGTAACCACAAATATTTTGAGTTAAATCTCCAATTATAACTCTTACTAACTAACCTACAATATTATCTTTCTATAGCTATTTCTTCTATAGGAATCAAAATGCTTTGCTTAGTTAATTTATAAAGTTTACATAAGACATTATTAAGAATGTTTTCTAGTTTATAACATTTAGGAGGTTAGTTTTTTATCAGTATGTGTATCAATACAAGTTTTGAGAAAATAACTAGAAAATTCGATAGATCTTAAAATACAATAAGGTCGAAGGTACCAAGGAAAAAAAACAGAGAAGAGTAAAATACAATTTCTTTACTATATGTATATAGATAATGGGGATAGTAGCTTGTAGTTTCTATATACAAATTATGGAAATAATTTATATAGCGTTCATGCACTATATACAATTAACAACTCTTTGGTAATATCGTCCAATAGAAAACAGATAAACTTCCGAAATTCGGTATACGTTATGATCCTCCGAACTCCGTATACGTATGTTGCATTATGACATACGTATGCGGAGTTGTAGCGGATTTAACGAATATTACCAAAGAGCTGTAAAGAAATAGCGTGGGGTGCGTCATGCTGGTATACGAGTATAACAAAACACAAGCTGTATTGCATCTATTTATTATTTATTGTACCTACAAATATACATATACTTAGTACAGTTTTTAAGTTAAAGCTTAAGTTACAATTGTGACGTTTACTTAAATATAATATTTCGATGTTTATAATACAATAAAATTTAGAGAGCTCTAATGTATATGGACGAAGATTCTGGACACACGTATCTACCCTTGATATATTACAAAACTCATTATGATTTTAGGCATGTAGTTCGTATATTTTATATACCCTCAAAGCATCACTTGTCAATTGATAATGCTTCTTGGAACAGGACTTTTTTTTTTAATCTAGCCACCAGCTAGATTTATTACGTGCTTTTAAAAATATTTCATATGGCAACGGGTTTTACTTGAAATTAACCTGTATGTAGGTATATTTATTTATTTAAGCTTAATGCACATTTTATACATAGGCGGACTTAATGCCATAGGGCATTCTCTGCCAGTCAACCTTTGGGTGATGTTAAATGTGATGTATCAATCATCATCATCATGATCAATAAATCAATTTATATACGATGATCATTAAATTAATCACCGAAATGTAACTGTATCTATCTTTTTTTATGTGTTCGTTATTGTTAGGATCTTCCACTCCGTTAACAAACACAAAAGGATGCCTAATCTTCGGACATATACACTAGACAAAAGCTATTTTTTTTTAGATTAGTAATATTAATTGTATATTCACTTCTTACAAAATGCGTGCATTATTTTTATTATTGTATTAGGCTAATGTATCACAATGAAATATAGCTTATGTATAATTATTTCGGTATGCGGTATCAAGCATCTTTGGATTTAATTTGGTTCGATACCCGTACTTTAGTGTCTAAAATACTTACAAACATGTTTGATATACGATAGATTTAAAAATAAATATTTAAAAAAATAAAATGTGTACGCATTTTGCACGCAATAAACGTGAGTGTCCGTAGAAGGTATACGTTTAAATATTAACTACAAAATATACACGATTAAACGTAAAAAGCAATAAATAAAAGCATGCAGCGACGTCGTGGTGTTAGACACAGTAACTGTTTGTGGTGCGTCCATCTTGTGGTGACGTCAGTCCTCGACTATGGAGAGCTCAGTCAGCAGGCTGGAACAATATATTCGTCAGCCCGCTAACCCACCTCGCCCGGCTACCAACACAGTGTAACTGTATGTGCTCATAATTAAATTGCTGCACGAAATTGTTTTAATTATGAGGTACTAACGTTCTACTGCAGATCCTAGAACACGAATTACCATACTTATTACATATTATGGTTGAGTAGGAATCGAACCCAGTACTTTTGTGAAGCAGTTACCTGCTTAATGCATTCTAGAATTAAACTAACTTGTACTTATTCCACTGCTTTCATTAACTTTCATCCTAACCGGTTTCGCCTTATGGCTATATAACCTTTGATAACGTCATAGGGCGAAACTGGTCAAGATTAAAGTTAATTAAAATAGTGTGATAAGTACAAGTGAGTTTGATTCTGGAAGTATTTTAACAACTTTCATCAAGTGCCGACAATCTAGGTATAAATAAAATGCTTAAGTTTCGTGACAGGCTAACCCTGATTAAAAACTTCAGGAAAGGGCACATCTCATAATTTAGTGGTAGAGAGATTTGGTTGAGGGGTCTGGTAATTGTTATCAAGAGGTAAACTAGAGCAACAGTGTTCCCGGATCCATATTACACACCGCTAAACAAACTCAGTGGTGTGTAGGAACGAGAGGATAGCTACCCGTAAAATAACCGTTTTTAATCATGGTGTTGGTGTTTACTTTTTAAATATCATGTGGAATCAAAGAATCAGGATGTATTTAAGATATTGAAACTAATAAGCACATACAATTACACGATATATGGAAACAATACTTAAATCTATAAACATATCGACGTAGGAAAGCATATTTGCTGTAAGTAGACAAAATACCTAAAGTGACTTTTTACCATCATTAGAATCAGAAAAAAAAGCCGCATCGACTGACCCGGGTCCTGTGGCTCTACGATGAAAAAAAAATTACATACGCCGTTGAAAACGCCCGTACTTATATTTTTTTTAGCAAGATTAAATGCTGTATGTAGGCTAAAATCCAGTCATTTTAGACATTTTATACTTACAGCAAAAGAAAGACTGCATTTTTTGCTTTACAAATACTTACTTCTTCCCATTTAAAAACTTTACGCTACTTACAGCATATTTGCGGTGTGTGATTTTTACATTCGTTTACTTACAGCAAGTTTAGGGAACCTATCGTTTTAGTTTTCGTTATTTACAGCAAATCATCACGTACTTTTAGACACACGGTTTTTTAGAAATTTGAGATAATGCATTTTGATAAATCATTTATATTTCTTCTACTCTAAAAGGGTGACTGCGAAGGCCAGCACGTGTTGTCCTGTAGAGGAATGGAGAAGGGGGAACCAGTTGGAAGAGCTCTTCAGAACACTCTCCATGATACAGGCGATAGAGGACTGCCGTAGAGGCGATATCTCTTCGCAGCTGCAGAGGTTCAAGAAACTCGGTGGCTTCGGGACTACCGATGATGCGGACTGCTCGCCGCTGCAACCGATCGAAAGCGTCAAACAGATACTGTGCGGCACCATCACATAGATGAAAACAGTACTCCCCGCACGAGCGAACCTGGGTCTTGTAGAGATGACACAGATGCCCGGGCGAGAAGAAGCGTCTCACCTTGTTAAGTACACCTAACTTTCGCGAGGCCGCTTTAATGACGCTTTCGATGTTCTCACGTATGTTGAGGTCATGGCAGTCATCCATACCCAGGATACCGAGCTTATCTTGTAGGGGCAGTTGAGTGTTCCGAAAAGTGGAGAAGGGAAGGAAGGGAGACTTTTTGGTAGATAACGCGTACACCTGTGTTTTCTTGGCGTTAAACTCGACCAGATTCTCAGTGCCCCATTGAGAGATGCGGCTTAGGACCAGGTTGAGCTCAGCGACAAAATCCTGTCGCTCATCCTCAACACCTGCAGACTTGGCTGTAGGGTGACCAAAATATCGCCCATGAACTGTACTGTCGTCTGCATAGCAATGTATATTGCCTAGGGCCAACATGTCATTGATATGCAGAAGAAACAGCGTGGGCGACAGGACAGAGCCTTGAGGTACACCAGAGTTTACCTGCCGATAATCAGAGGCCGCACCGTCGCAAAGGACCTTACTGCGGCGCTGGTGCTGGAATGCGGAGACCCATGTGCAGAGTTTGGGAGGCAGGCCGACTGCGGGAAGTTTGGAGAGAAGCAAGCGGTGCCAAACCCTATCAAAAGCTTTGGCCATGTCGAGGCTAATGGCCAAGGACTCCCCATGACCATCAATAGCTTCACCCCAAAGGTGAGTGACATACACTAGAAGATCACCCGTGGATCGGTTCGGCCTAAAGCCATATTACCGATCATTTAGCAAGGAGTGATCTTACAGGTAGAGGACCAATTGCTTGTTGATGATCCGTTCGAGCACCTTGCAGACAATGGAAGTTACGGCTATAGGTCGGTAATCAGCCGGGTCTGAACGGTCACCTTTTTTGGGGATAGGTTGAACGTTCGCCTCTCTTCAAGCCCCTGGAACAAGTCCTGAGGAATAGAACAGGCGGTACAAGGGTGTCAGTACGGGAGACAACTCTGGTGCGTAGTTCTTGAGTCCTCCCGGAAATGGTCGCCTGGTCCCACCGTCCGGTCACCAACCGGCACGACGAGCCACTCCGTGGATTATGCGCGACCTGACGGGGCAGCCTCCCAGCGTGGTTAGCCGTGGTTGGATCCCTCTCTATGCCGCGGGCGGCCAGCGGCACCACCGTTTCTACGGGTCTCCCTAGCCGACGGTTCGATCCAACCTTACTATGACTTCGCGAGCACTCTTTCGCTCACACACTTATCACGTTAACCGTCACTCCTGCATCTATGGGCCTCCAGTCTCGCACTCACCAACGAAACACGACAGCACGAATGCTGTCATTTTAGGTTGGTCTTCTGTGCGAGGGTAGTCCCGCCCCAGTCGAGCCAGCCCGTTCGTGCTGAAATCAGCGTGGCTCTACTACCTTTCCCTTATTACATGTTTTTGATTGAACACAATGTCTTCATGTTAAGTTTCAATTATAATTGTATTTTCGTTCTAAAATAAGGCAAATTGCTACTAAGTTTCTGTTTTTTACTTTTAAATAAATATTTTTTGATTGCATACAATGTTTTTATTTACATCTAGCGTTATTAATTAGTTTTAAAGCCTTATTTTTTTTGTATTTTTTTATGTTTTATCTCTTATATATAAGAGGAAAATACTTTCTTAATTCATTGTATTGTTGAAAAGAAGTTCTGGCAGTATAATTAGAGTTTAAAATTTTGTTTCAACAATTTAAAAGACCATAAGTAAGTTTTCCCACAATTGTAAAATAAAATAAAATAAAATAATTATTTAATTAACCATTTACGAAATTTTATTTCAACCAAACATTACATTACCAACTAACCCACTGCATTTCTAGATCTAATCATAATTATAAATTTAATCTTACACCTTGAATTGCAGTACCCATATAAATAAATTTACTGCATACAGCACATTTACCGCCTGTAAATTGATAATATTTCCATCTACGCGTACATTTTTCTTCCTTAGTTACAGCGTTTTAAAGGTATGTGATTTAAAAAACTGATTGCTGTAACTAGCCAAACACATACTTATAGTAACTTTGGATAAAAAGTTTACATTTCAAATGGTGACTGGCAGTTAAATAAACCTATGTTCCAAAAATGGTAGCAATATCATGGATAGGTCAGAAGTTATTAATTTTTTTCCGAAATCAATAAAGTTTTTTGGCTCTGGTGAACAATTGCAATATGCCTACTTACAGCAAATATGCATTCCTACGTCGATATAAATAAACAGAAGACCCAAAACTATGGTGTATTTGTAACTAACTCACACCTCTACATTGTAGCACATATACCCAAGCAGTGTACCATGCAGAAAGGGACAGCGATATTGAACAATCACCAAGAGTGATAGAGACAGATACTAACTACATAAGCATCACAACTACATCTAAAGATAAAGGAACTCTTGTAAACAATCTGTTAGTGTTGTGGATTATTTCTCTTTCTTTCTTGTACCAGGCGACTTTAAATAAAGAAAACAAATACATAGTGTAAAGTTGTTTGTGGTACAGATAGACAGATGTACGATAGAATCAGTATATTGTATCAGGAATCTATAATTAGCTATAATTTGAAGTAAAAAAAAAAAAACATACTACATAACTATTCATAACCCATGAACTTTGTACACTTTTTGACCTAAGATTGTTATTTTAAAGTCGCATTTTACGGTAAAGTTTGGTTTCTTAAGTTATCATCTTACAACTTTTGGTGAAATATGATAATTTTACAGACGTAGACGCACACGTATACGTAATATGTGCATGTATTCCTATGTATTATTTGCAACAATAGATTTCCTCAGCTCTATTCTCAGAAAAAAACCATTAAAATTCTGACCTAGTACGCTATGAATGAAGACACTAACTAAATTACTAAAGTGCGACAACAATCAGGTTTGATCATCTACCCTGGTCTAAGAGAACACCTTGAAATATCTCCACAACACTCGAAATCAAATAGTACAGTTATGTGAAACATGTGTATACGTACAAGGAGGCAGGTTTAGAGAGGTTGTGGTGCCGTCTAGGTGGTCGCGGGCTCTCTGGAGGCGGAGGAGGACGTCGGACTGCCACTGGAGACGCCAGCACTCCGCTAGTCACTGATATTGGCTGGAGCCCTCTGTGGAACAGATGTGTGTGATTACCTACGCATGGTAGAAGGGAACAGGTGTGCAGAAAGTTTAAAGAACAGATATCTGAGGATATTATTGGTGAAGTATTTCCTGTGTTTTAGATAAGTCATTTATATTTAGTTTCTGATGAGTATTATTGTATAGTTACAAAAAGAAAAGTAGTAAATGAGAGTAGTTTTTTTATGACGTAGGGGGAAAGTAGTTCTTCTAGTAGTGACTTCATAATACTTGTAATATACCCCAGACTAATACAAATATTCACGAGCTCGATAATGCCGAACTGAGTGCGAATGTAACCGCGAACCCCAACAATGAATTTTATACATACAATACAGTATACTCGCGGCTGAGAGGGGTCTCGTTTGTGTAAATAAAAAAGGTTGTGGTTATTATTAGTTCTATTTTTTTTTCTTTTTTTATGGAATAGGCTAGCAAACGAGCAGACGTATTGCCTGATAGTAAGTGATTACCGCCGACCATGGACACCTGCAAACACCAGAGGCGTCACAAGTGCGTTACCGGCCTTTGGGGGATAAGGAGGGGAGATAGGGGGAGGGGGTTTGGGTTATGGGCCTCCGGTATCCTCACTCACTCGGTGAAACACAGCTCAGGCGCTATTTCACACCGGCCTTCACTATTTTGATATACTTAGGTGATATAATTAAAGCTTTAGCAGAAATATGGAATACTAGCTTTTGCGCGCGGCTCCGCCCGCGTGTTTGTCGGTTACCGCAGCAAAAAGTAGCCTGTGTCCTTACTGAAATATCAAAGTATCTCCATGCCAAATTTCATTGAAATCGATTTGGCCGTGAAAGCAGGACAGACAGACAGAGTTACTTTCGCATTTATAATATAAGTATGAATGACTAATAGTATAAGTTACCTGAGACTGCCGGGAGCACTCGGTACGCGGCTGAGAGGCACAGGGCGAGGAGAAGTGGGCTCTATCATAGACTGGGTCATGGGGTCGTTCTCTTCGCGACTGTACACGCCCAGGTCTCGGAGACGAACCGAACCACGACGAACGCTGGCAATTAAACAATATAAATTAAAGCACAGTCTTAGGATGCTAAACAATAGAAGATATATAATGCCTGTTTATTCGAAGTTAAACAGTTCTAATAACAAATGAAAAGCAAATTGATGTTCATAACTTAAGACTTTTGACTTTTTAATACAACTGATATCGTAAATAGTTTTAAAATAAAATAATAATCCTTGAAATTTTATTTTGTAATAATATAAAGTTAGGGAAGTTACGTATATTATTGTTAACTTATTTGAATTGAATTTGAATTCAATTGAATAAGACTAATACTATATCTTTTTAATTATATATTATTTTCAGTGTAACAATTAAGTGTCATAAAAGGTTTATTTTTATTGTTTAGAAAAATTGCAATTGTAAATAAATGGTACTTCTAAACTCACGTGTTGCGTTGGAAAGGCGAATTATTGACGTTGTCATCGGGCGGCGAAGCTGGGGCCGTGTTCGATTCCCGAATACCATTCGGTGGTCGCGATTCCACTGTATTGTTGATGGTGCTGTAAACAATTTGTGCATACGTACAGTTTGGTTTTTGGTGTTTGAAGTATGTATCTTTAATATTTTGTGTGTATATGTATAATATTAAGTTGAACAATAGGTGTTGGATAAAATCGGTACGTACAATTATCATACGTGGCAATTTAATGTTTTAAAAAAGAGCTTTTGCTTTGCAGGAAGATCTGCAAATCGACATTTCATAAATCAGGTGTTTTGTGTTTGTTTTGTGTGTCATACTAATTGAACATATTTACGTTATGTATATATAACGTATTGTATATAAAGTCCCAAAGCGTTAAAAAGTTGAAATTATTTTTGTAAATAACTGGATTTCGTCCGCGGTTCCATCCGCGTCTTGTCGGTAATCACGGTAAAGAGTTGCCAATGTTTTTTCCCAAGAATCAAAGTATCTCCCTGTCAAATTTAATCGGTACAGCGGTCACAGAATAACTTTCAAGTTTATAATATTAGTATTGCTAGATAATAAAGTCAGATTATAGAACACTGTCCTGAATTCTGTACAGAACAACGTCCTTCCTCAAGAATTAATGTATCTCCATGCCAATTTTATGGAAATTAGTGCAGCGGTTTTGCTGTGAAAGCGACAAAAACAGACAGAAAGTAATATAGGTAAGTCAGATCACCAAAACCCTGGGAATAATAAATTCCCCTGTCCTCCCCTGGAGCTGTAGTGTAAGTGGGAGGTAGGTAGGTAGGTGGGTGGGGGCGTACTTGTGGTGCAGCGCGGGGTCGACGGGCGACACGGAGCGCGTGGAGGTGCCGGAGGACACGTGCGCCCAGAGCGCGGTGGCGGTGGCGCTGGCGGCGGCGCCCCACGCGTTGAGGTTGTGGTCGCCCGCCGCGCGCAGGGCGCTCGCCGTGCGCGCGCTGCTCTCCTCCAACTGATGTACGAAAATACTTTACCGTTTATCAATTACTCACCTGGCTTATCGTATACATCCTAGCGGACGATTCATACTTCACTATTATTTAAATGCGATTTTGCTCAGGTTATTTTATTTTAAGCTCTCGTTTAGGTTCATACAATTTTATAATAATAATATGATAACTGTTTTAATACTTAAGCAGAAATACCGTTTTTGTTTCAATCTGTTTTCATATGGTGAGATCAAATGCTATTATGTTGATTGATTTGAATTCACAATGTTGAAAAAATGTACACGAACATTGTAATTAAGGAAAAAAGTAAAGTAATAAAATTTGAAACAATAAGAGTAAGTGTGTAACATAGATATGTAACATATGAAATGACGGTATGGGCTATTCGGTCCGATCACATTCAATTTAATTTCTCTTTATTTTGTTTCTTTTACAAAATTTACGGAAAATATTCCATATTTAAAAAGTATTATATGGTTACTTATCAGAGATTATTGGAAATAATAATTCTGTGGTATAACTAACCTCTTTGAGTTGTGCACGCGTGTCCTCTAACATTTTGAGATGTCTCGCAGCATCTTGTGCGTGTTGCAGCGTTAGGGCGGCGAGTCGTTCCAACGCGTACCGACTTGCACCAGCTGCTTCGACGTTATCTAGTAGACGAGGTAGTTCGTTTTCGTCATTTTCCTCCTAAATATCATAATGCCCATTTTATTTTATATTTTTAATATAATTAAACGATTGACAATTTCTTTAAATAGCGTTCTATTCATTTTTAAAGTGATGCATATAAACAATATTTTCTCGTGATATAGATTTGCTGGAATATATGTGAAGCGATAAACATTAAAACTTTTTTATGCTAGTTTGCCACTTTAATCAGATAACTTCGTGAGAGACTATTGCCTCTAGAGTAGGTTTAAAAACTTGTAATTACAGGTTACAGGGGGCATAAATAAGAGAGAATAGAGGTAAAGACTCATTGTAGGAATCCAAATAATTTAGAAATGAATCATGATAGTGTTCTTAAGTATCTATATCAATATGAGGTTGCTGTAAGAAATTGCTTACCAGCGGTAAGGCCGCCATTTGTATATGGTATTTAAATTGATATGCTTCTAAACTTAAACTTTAACTAAAAACGTATGTTATTCTATAATCGTTAAAATGATGTTCCGATATTTTACTCAGGCAGACTAGAAATTGCCCTCGGTTTCATTCAACCTATTTTCAAAATAGAAGTGAAATGTGTCTTATTATAAGCATTTTAGAGTAATTTTAAAAATGGTAAAGTAAAGTGTAGCAGTGTGTGTGTGTGTGTGTGTGTGTGTGTGTGTGTGTGTGTGTGTGTGTGTGTGTGTGTGTGTGTGTGTGTGTGTGTGTGTGTGTGTGTGTGCGCGTGTAGATGACGTGTAGATGTGACCTCTATCTGCATGATCTGCGCCTGCGTGTCGGCGATGGCGTCCCGCAGGTAGGCGAGCAGGTGGTGGTGGTCGGGCTCGGCGTGGGGCGGGGGGGCGCGCTCGCGCTGGCGCAGCAGGTGCTCGAGCGCGGCCTCCAGCTCCGCCTGCGTGCTGCGCGCCGCCACGGCCCGCGACGCCCAGCACTGCAGCTGCGACCACGCCGAGCGGTACGCCACCAACTTGCGGGCGCGTGCACGCTCTACGGACGTACACATACTCCACTGTACTACGTTCGCGTTAACAAATCAAATAAATATAAATCTGATTTCAAAAAAATATTATTTCGTACCACCGCTAGGAACTTAGTTAGTCAGGGTACGCATTGATTAAACATCTTTGCATTATGTTTTTATTTTTATTTTATTAATAAATCATACTGTCTTTATAAACTCCTCCAATAAAGCTAAATAATTATCCTTGTAGTATATTTACACAGGAGACATTAATCCCATCCGATACGGCATGGAACCTACAAAATAATCTCTTCGAAGTTTCAAGTCCGACACTTTTAGCAATTACACTATCAAGGTTTTTTTAAAAAGGGAATAGAGATTTGATTAAAAAGACTCTACGACGAATCTAAGACAGATTCTGTATTTACCTTGCACTCTGCCCGCCGCTTTACTGCTGAGTTTGTCGCGATGCCCTCGCCTCAATAATGATACCTCCTCTTGTTTACGACGTAAAACCTGCAGATTCATATATGTCAATAATGTACGTGTAAAACTTAACATTTAAGAATAATTAAAACATAAATTATTTGGCGACATACTCGTACATTCACTTTCTGCAATCACTAACACAAAAAATAAATAATACATGGATACAAATGGTACAATTTTATATTCTACCACTATCCGATTGTGGTATAAAATATGTTTACAATATTGGCAACATGACCCCAATGAGAACAACTTTGGAAGTCTAGTTGGATATCAATGCCTTCCTAAATATAATAATATTGTAGTTTTGTATTGCTGTACTTTTGTATATTATTTATTATTCAATAATGTTTCGTATACTTACTGCTTCTTTCATCTTCGTTTCGGCTTCTAGGGATCTTATCAAGTTGGCATTTTTGCGAGATTCCTTTCGAAGTTGTGCCACCTTAATTCAATGAACAAACATTTTGTTATTCTTTATATTATCATAGGAAGCTATAAAGTGGTACTTACAAATTATACAAATTTCATACCTCTTTAGCTCTTGCCGCTTCGGATTGTGCATGACGTTTAGCTTCATCACGCATTCGTTGTACTAGTTTTACCTGTGAACAGAATGCACATATCAGCTGACTTTAAAATAACATTTTAAATGCATCATGTATTATATTTATGACTATTATTGACTTTTTGGATGATTGTATTAAGTTATTAAATTTCCGGAATAATAATAATAGTATTATCGTCAATTTGACACAACGCAATTTAATTTTAAACTAAACTATTTGAAAACTAAAAAATAGGTAGTAGAGCCACGCTGATTTCAGCACTGCCGGGCTGCCTCGACCAGGCGGTACTACCCTCACACAGAAAATCAACGTAAAATGATAGCGTTTGTGCTGTCGTGTTTCGTTGGTGAGTGCAAGACAGGAGGCCAAATGATGCAGAAACATCACTAGCCCACCATAGTGTGAGTCACCAGGCAGCATTGTCTGCATGCTGCGATGCTTTCCATCAGGCAGAGTAGAGTCATTTTTTACATAAAAAAAAGAAAAACCCCGAAACTCAGAAATATTGGAGACCTCAGTACAGTACACACAGACTATTTTCAAGAATTGCTTTAAACTTTTACACACTATCAGTTAATGTAGGCACAATATTAGTAGTGACCTTGTCCCTCTTCATGTTGTGCAACTCGTTGCGCAGCGTGTTGATCTGTTGCGCCGTGTGTTGCTGCGAGCGCTGCAGGCGCGTGTGTTCGCGTTGCGCGGCCTGCAAGCGCTTCAGCTCGCGCGACATGGCCGACACGCGACGTTCGTACTCTTCTTTCACGCGCTTTAGCTTCTCCGTCGGAGGGGATGCTTGGGTTGCTATACATAAATTATTTAAATTAAAGGTCTCTTCATTTATATATATATATAGGTGGTATGGTGAATATTACCTTAATTACATGGAAGCGACGATAGTAGGTACCTATAAAGTTGAGATTAGCTTGTCACCAATATTACTTTAACTGCTGCTTTTTCAATTTTATTCTTAACTAGCTGAACCCCACGGACAATGCCACGAGGCCAAGCTTGTCTAAAACAAGTAGTCTAATTTCTCCTTTTTACATCAGCTATCTGGCAATTAAAATGTTATGTTGGCACATGTACCGTATATACATACATGCATTTAATAAATAGCGGTTATTTTAATATTACAAACAAACGCTTCTATTTTATTTATTTGTATAGATTCCTTCCAGTCTACCTATATTTAGACAAGTCGGCACTAGAATGTGTAGCGGTCTAAGCGTTGGAGCGATGCACTAACTCATAATTCTTTTGAATAATTGCAATCATAAATATAAGAAGATATACTCACTAAGCGATGCAAGCACTTTATCCCTTTCTTCATTGGTGGCTTTTATTTGATGATGTAGCGTGTCCAGTCTCTGTTCGTAGTGTGTGCGGAGAGCGGTCAGACGACGTTGCGACAGTTCCAACTGTTCGATTAACCGAGATTTGGTGTCGATGTCTTCGCTTAAGGTCGCTAGTTGCGCTGACAGAACGCGTTGACCTGGAAAGTGAACATATTTTAGAAAAGAAGCCAGAATGATGGCAAAAGAATAGGAATTCAGTGCTAAGTGGTTGAATGTTGCTGATGAGCACATTACAACAATGCTTCATTGATGTTCGGCTCTTATTAGTCGTAGCCTGATGTTTTATAGCCCTCCTTGTTAAACAGACTATCGAATACTTATTCAATACTTATTCGAATAATTATTCAAATGGAATCACTACTTCCTAAGATTATGTAGGTTACGTTCAACCAAACTCTTTAAGTTTATAATATTAAGTATAGATTGAAGTTATTTGGTCATAAATGATCATTCACGTTTAGAATTAAGACAGGAGATAAAAGCTAAACTCTGTCATTTAACTCGAGGGGAGTCTGAGAGTAAAACTAGTCAAAAAGAGCAGGGACCGTAAGTCACAGATTAAGAGGAAAAAAAATTCTCGAAGTTTACCGCACACCGGAATTTCTTTAGTCTCTCTTACCTTTAGTCTCCGAATCCTCATCTTCCGAGTCACTGCCTACACCCTCTCCATCGGACGGTTCTGAGTCTTCGGCACTCTCTCCTTCAGCCCTTTCTCTCTCTCCTATTGGTCGGTCGTCGACAGCACTTGTCATACTTTCACTCATGTTCAATTTGCGTTGGAATTCTAGTTCACCCATACTGCGGGCTAGCAATTCTTTTTCCTGAAAATAATATTTTACGTTTAGATTAGCAAACATTGGCATGCTTAAACATTGCCGTTATTTTTCCTATTTAATTATTATGGTAATAATGTTGTACTTAATAAATTAATGGGAATCTGTGACCACATTTCTGTACTTATTTTGTGTGGTTTCACCCCACCCGAGTTTGCAGCGAAGTAGTGGTTTAGCCGCAGTCGTTTTTGAATCTCTCTTATGAAAAATAAGAGACCCAAGAACACCTGTCACTTCTAAGGCCTGCTCGTAAACTCAGCTTTAGGGTAAGTAAGACTCCCTATTTAGTCGACATCGATGAACCATAACCACAATATGAAACATGAACTTATTCAAGATTTATATTAACGGCTTGATGTAAATGTACGTCTCATAGAAGGAAAATAAATTATCAGGTACTAGTAGCTGTATAGGTTTACATTATGTAGACCTTCTGTCACGTGTGGCGACTAGATCCCACATTCAGTATTATATTATGACCTATTTGAATAAATAAGATACACACACGTCAACAATGTGCCAATTTTTGCTTTGTGTAACTATACGGCCGACGTATCTTGGTAAGACTGAACTTCGCGCAGAAGATTGCGCAATAACTTTTTAGGAACAAAATGGTGGCATGAGGCGACATAGGGCGATATAGGGGCGGTGGTCTAGGCTAAAGATTGTCCATAAGTAAACACAATCGAACCTTTATTCAATCAAATATCGTAATCGATTAGTTTTATGTAGAAGTTATTATTTTTGTTTACATAAGATACCAGCTGACCCGACGAACTACGTACCGCCATATTTTTCTTTTGTAAATATTTTCTAAATTTCTAAACAACTTTTCCAACAACAGTTTCCCACGATGCCGTCATGGACATAAAAAATACCGTTAACCTTTAATTTTCTTCTATCAAACCTTGTTCTAACAATAACGAATATATAGAAAAAAAATTATCAATTTGGTGCAGTTGATCGGCAGTTATGTGCGTACATATATTTCGGCGATTCATTTTTATATATATAGAACATTAAACAAAATAGATTAACAAATATTAATTAATGTGGCATTCTGATGTATAAGCTATATTACTGTAAAGTTTCATCCAAATCCGTTCAGTAGTTTTTGCGTGAAAGAGTAACAAACAAACAATCGCGTTACTGACAAATTTTCGCGTTTATAATATTAGTATAGATTTTGAATGTAAAATGTTAGGTAAAGGAAAAAGTCGAATTGAAAATTTGATAGATAAACGATGTAGACACATAAGATTTCGTATGAAAATTGATTAATGAGTATAATAATATTAAATTTTTCTAACATTTATACATGTATGGTTGAAATAACGTTAAATGTTATTACCGATATAATGAGTGTGTCGTCTAATTCAATACCAACACTTTTTAAAGAAAGTCTCTACCAAGTCTAGCTCATAAAGTGTGGTCTACTGTATCCCTGTATACCTTGCTGTAGAACTTATCTATATCTGTAAATGTCACTGCATTCCAACAATAGTTGCTGCGCAATATTACCTTATACAATTCTCGTTTCGCATCGTCGATGACGGCCGTCGGGTCGGACACGGAGTCGTGCCGTGTTCTAGCTACTACAGTTGCTTCACGTCGCCTGCTCGCTTCGTACATCGCGTTGGACTCCATCAACTGAGCTCTCAGATCTTCTATCTCGCTTACATAGCCCTAAATAAAAAAGGATTAATTTACTCAATAGTTAATAATACAGTATTTTTTAATACAAGGAAAATGATCATTGATAATTTAATTTCGTGGGAGATGCATTCTTCGGTACACTTTGGCCTAGCTCAACCGGAGTGGTAAATATTTATTTGAGTCAGAAGGCTAATTCTAAGAAGGATCCTCAAAGGGCGGCAAATATTTACCATCAGGTGATCTATCTGTGCGTTTGCCGCCTATGATATAAGAAATAGTTGTAACAAAGACTAAAGTTACTGTTGGTCTTATCTGTATCCACTTTCCTGGCTTATTGAACACAAAAAATTGCGTTATGCTTCTAGAAGTACCAACTTCGGGACCTATCTGTACTAATGACGTCACGAGAATAAGTAAAGTCGGACATACCTGTACTAATGACGTGAGCGAACAGTCATTCGCATCAGGACTGCCATCTTTGGGCGCGAAGTTCCCTAAAGCTTTCTCTGCCAAGAGTTCACTGTTCCTCGCCGACAACTGTTCTATAGTTCCCTGCATGGCTTTTACTCTTCGACGTAGGGCTTCACACTCGGCTGTGAGAATAGCGTTCTCTTGAACAACATCGCTCCAGCCTTCTTCGCCGTTCTCTGATACGATTCGTTTACCCTGCCAATAACATATTATTATGTATTGAATAAAACGAATAACAGATTAATAAAAAACAAAATGAATTTCACGGAGGACTTTACAAACCATACATAAAATGGAGCTCAAAGATGACTCAATCAACATCAATTTGTAGATCACACAGTGTGTCGTTTATATTTTGTTAGTACAAAATATAAACGACACACGACACACACGTTCAGCTAGTGCTGAACCCCGCGGTGTTACCCACGGTTATTGTTGTACCGCGAGTAACGCCACGGGACAAAGTTCATCACCATCAGCTAGCTGCCAGTGTAAGTTTCGTCAAAATCGGTCCAGCCGTTCCAGAGATTACCCGGAACAAAAAGACAGACAATTTTTTTTAACTACCTTTTTGGTATATGTACCGTGTATACATATGCATTTAGTAAAAAGCTGTTATTTTAATATTACAAACAGAGACTCCAATTTTATTTATTTGGATAGATGTTACCCGCGTTTCAACGTTACTGACACAGAGCTATTCTACGTCTTATGTCGACGGTTCCGTATCTATTAAATCAGTATTAATATACAAAAGCATAATGTTATTGCCTCACCTGTTTATATTCAGTCAATTCCAACTGTAACCTCGCAACCTCCTGTCTTAATTGATGTATAGTCCTAGAAGTGAGATCTTGGTTCACGATGCACCTATTCTTGATATTCCTCGCCCTGTTGGCATACTTGAGCGTGTTGAGAGTCTCCATAAAGTCTCTGTCGCTGGGAGAGACACAGGCAATCATAACCGTATTGCTGTTCCCTCCTAAGGAGTCTTGGAGTAGTCGGGTCAGTTTTGAATCTCGATAAGGAACGTGGAGGACTTTGCGGGACTTATCGCCGAGGGCTGATATCACGTTGCCCAACGCTAGTAAACCACAGTTTATTGAGATGCCTTCCTTTGCTCGTTCACCTGTTGCACCTGTAGGATAAAATAATGGATTAAAGATTAACTTTCAGCCACTGTGGAATGATTTGTCAATGGCCATAAGGCGAGCCCCAAATCTTTGCCCATATTCAAAAAAATGGTCAAAGAGCATTACCTATCATCATAATTTCTGATTTTTTAGGCAAATACTTGACATTTTTCTATTCATTAAATCGCAAGTGTAAGAATGAATTTCTGTATTCGTTTATTTATTTTACACCAAAACTACCCATAATTTCAACTGTCGACAGTCAATTTGTTCATCCAAATTGTAAGAAATTGCTTTTTAACGATAAGGCCGCCATTTGTACATGGTTTTTAAGTTGATAAGCTTCTGAATGTAAACTGTTTTAAATGGTGTACAATAAAGTTTATTCTATTTTATTAACCAAAATTATTGTTTGTTTGTTTGTTTGAACGCGCTAATCTCAGGAACCGCTGGTCCAATTTAAAAAAATATTTTTAGTGTTGGATAGTAAATTTATCGAGGAAGGCTATAAGTTTTATATCATGACGCTAAGACCAATAGGAGTGGAGCACCAATGGAGAATGTTTCAAAAACGGGGGAAAATTATCACGCTACGGGCAATAGGGGACGTAAACGAGGTTGCGCCTAAGCTATAAGCCATAAGCCTATAGCCTTCCTCGATAAATGTACTATCCAACACTGAAAGAATTGTTTAAATCGAACCAGTAGTTCCCGCGATTAGCGCGTTCAAACAAACAAACTCTTCAGCTTTATGTATTAGTATAGATTCCAAGCTATCATAGACATTAATGTTTTCGTTAACAGCCACGAAGTGTTACAAAATACAATGAAAATATTATCCGGCGGATATTCTCTTATCCTTTATATAGAACATTGTAAACAATACAATTGTTTTCAAAATATTATTCAATTATATTGTTGTTGTATAATTACGAGAATCATTTTACTTTGAGATCTAAAGGTATTGCCTCACCTGTGCGTTTTAATCTCTCCGAACCAGCTAGATCGACAAAGTGGAACTTCGCCGTTAACGTTTCATATTGTTCAGGTGCGTCTGTCTCCGATTCCTTATCAACTACTTCTTGGTCTGGCGCGAGTCTTCTTTGTCTAAGTAGAAGTGTAAATACAGCGTGTGATCGTGAAGAGGATGAGTTCATATTAGTGGCTGCGGTTGTTCTTGCTAAGGCACCGGCTCGTAATGCTCCAAGGGCTTCTCTCGCACCGCGGACAGCTCGCATTGACGCACCAACAACACGTACTCCGCCACATCCATCTTCTGTTATTCTTAAGGCTCCCTAAAATTATAAAAATAAAATTAATTACCTTCATTTCATTTCTACGTCATGTTAAACACGCGATCGTAAAGCGTATAATAGCAAAACTGTGCATACAACTGATTTTAGCACAGTTTAGTTGATGTTATTTTTTGAACATCGATCGAACATTCATCTAGGTTTTTTATATTTTATTTAATGTGTTTTGTCAGATCACGTCAGATGCCGTAGCGACTCCTGAGCAATTCGGTAAACGTAGGTCAACGTTAGTTCCTTACTCCGTCAAAATCAATAACAAAGTATATTTGAGTCAGGCACCTGCTGTTACACATACTGAATTAATCATAAACCTTTAGGCGATTTAATAATAAGTAGATTAGTCTATTTAAAGTGTGTTAGCGTTGGTGGCGGATATTGCCAATCCTTATAACGCCTACGAGCATCCTGCAAAAGGCAAACAACTTGCTCGTGCAATGTGCAGGCTGTGGTTATCAAGAGTGAAGAACCGATCAATATCAATAAGAAGATCAATAAAATCAAAATCCAGAAATTGAGAATTCTATTTTAGGAAGGGAGTTTTAATACTAACTAGCTCTGGCCTGTGGCTACGGCCGCATGTATGTCAGTTATCGTGGTAAAATGTAGCCTATGTTCTTCTTCAAGAATTTTTACCTTCTACTTACCAAATTTCATTGAAATCGGTGCAGCGGTTTAGCCGGGAAAGTATAACAAACAGAGCTACTTTCAAATTTATAATATGAGTATGAATCACTTTCATACATACAAGCAAGTATGTTACATATATTTTATTGACAGTTATGAAACAATTTTGTCATTAACTACTTCGCACCTTGCAATAACTGAAACAGTTGCAGGAAAGACTAACATGTCGGGTAATGTTTGTCCAATATGCCGAAATCACGGATTGAAAATTATTTAAGTTTGATTTCTCTTCACTAAGGCTCTAAAAACAACATCCTAGAATACTGCTGCATCAGCTCGGACGTGGAAACCAACATCTGACCAATTGTTACAAGTTATTGATATAATACCTACTCTAGAACCCCCTGTAAGTGTGTGAGCTGGTTCGGTAAAGCCCCGAAAGACATGATCGACATGTTCTGAAGAATGTCTTCATCATTAAAAGTATCCTTAAACCGCGACCTGTTATGGCATGATCCTGGCAAATAGCATTTTATCGTCTTTGGTACCTGATGGTAACGAAGGTAGAGTTTATACACAAACTAGTTGTTGCCCGCGGCTCCGCCCGCGTGTATGTCGGTTATCGCGCCAAAATAAATATTTCGGACATCTTACACACAACGCCATCTAGTCCCAAGCTAAGCAGAGCTTGTGTTATGGGTACTAAACAACTGCTACTAATACATACATACTTTTTTTTTGTAAATACATACATATTATACATAGAAAACACCCAAACTCCGAAACAAATATTTGTAGATCATACAAATATTAGGTCCGACCCGGGAATCGAACCCGAGACCTCATGATCAGCAGTCGCACACGCCAATCACAAGACCAACGAGGCAGTAGTATAACGTGCATACCTATTATACTAATTATTATTTTGGTTAATATCATTGTTATTTCTCTAGACTAGTCTAGACATTAGAGGATCAATGAGTACTAAGTGTTATAGCGATTACAGTCAAATCACAGTTCCTGTTGCGCTATATTTGTATATTCATTTTAACTATTCATTCCAATTCCGTACATAGATGTTATGATTACCGGATAACCGAAGATATTAACATAGTTACCATACTTGGGAACTATATTGATCGCGTACCAATACACCAGTATACAATAAATTTAATTAATAATAATCTAACGTATTTTGTATGCATTGATAGGGCTCAATGACATCGACGTGATGGCTGTCAAGTAAAAGTACAAGCATCTCTCCCGTTACTATTCCAGACTTTATTACCTAGACGTCATCGTCCGGCAAGATATAATGTTTACATTTCGACATTAAGTAAGCCAGACTTGAATGATGTCTAATTCCGTTTGATATATTTTACTTTAACTAGAAGTCATCTTCGGGTTCCATAACCTACCATATTATGGCATCTTTATCAGATATGACAACCCTTTCCAACTGGAAATTTTAAATGAATCTGTTAGCGACATTTACCTACCTACCTTTTCCAATCGGTAAAAATTGTGTACAAACCTTAGCAAAAGGATCTTTGGCAGGATCGAGCAGATCTACAATATCTTCGTTATAAAGCTCTATGAACTGAGTTTGGACAGAAAATTCCGGCGGTAGTTGACCCTGAGCACGTGCTGCTTCAGCTCTTGCTTCTGCTCCGGCGAATAGATCTCGGATTGCGCGAGGGATGATGCCGCGTCTGTCTTCATCCCCGTCACCTTCACCTTCCCAACCGCTACCCATCGTATATGTCTTGCCGGAGCCGGTCTGGGAAAAGAAAATTTATATTTATTCATTTGCCAAAGTCTTCGTAAGTAACAAGTCTACATTCAATACAACAAGGATATTCAAACTTCAAATTCGAGTTATCTAAGTGTGTAGATATTTTTGCTTACATGTAGTATGTATTGATACACAATAGCAGAACGGAAGCACGGATGTAATTGCGTCTATATTGAGTCTTTCTTACATTTTAATCCATAGAGACCGTGACTAGACTTGTCTTTACATAATACCTTGATTTGGGATAATAGTTCAGGGTTACAAAACACCTAACGCTGCAGTGTAACATCCATTGTTGTTGGTCTTCACATGAAACATAAAGTTGTTTTACGTCTGAGTTTCCTACAAGTGAGTAAATGGCTTCTTTTGAATTTCAACAAATTGCTGCATACATTAGTTAAGTCTTGGAAAGATTTATAGCACCTGTTAACACAAAATTTCTACATGTGAAACAAAGTGTAACTGTCTCTTTAAATTAAAAGTTACAATAAACGACGACATCTGAATATACCGGAAGCATTCAAAGGCGGAACTGTTGCATTAATCACTTAATTAAAGAGTAGGAATGGGCGTGACTCTGCAAAGTTCCCACGGACACGGCTAGTAAACATCAAACTCACTTTCTAAACGCGTGACTTACATGTGCCATTGAGATTATACCTCTTCAACCCACGTCTCACGACAGCATGAGTGGTGAAGGGTTCCCAAAAGACGACGCCATTTAAAATTTATCCACAAAATATTTAAAATTGACAATATATTTATTCTTGACTTCTATGACATTGACCTAGAACGTGTAACGTAATTATTAATGGAGGGGTATAGATCAATATTTTATTAACCTACATGTCTGGGCTTCTGAAATGCCTTATTCACACTATGAAAATCATATGAATATGATCAACCTATTTGGTAGCATACTGTCAATTGTTTACAAAAATACTTTAAGGTACAATCTTTACGTAGATTTAAGCCTGAAGACTCTAGAGAGGCTTTCCTGTACTTCTGACTGTAATTCTGTCGGAAAATGTAGACGCAATCAATTGCATGAGCATTTGCTAGTTTTGCTAATTTTAAAGGTACATACACAATATGGGTCGTGTGTTTATTTGCCAATTTAGCTAAATACGTTGAAAGACAGCCTTGAGAATGAAACGGTCAAAAATTTTGTCTTGAAACTACCATTTCCAGCGTCTAGAAACTCATTAGTAATTCACAACGAGTAGTGCTATAACCGGCGATATACCAACGTGTTGTATGGGCGTGCGCACTGAAATCGAAAGTATTACAAATGCTGGAATTAGTTCTCTCGTATATGGAAAGCTCGATAAGGAGAGCATTGAGTTCTGCAACAGATGGTAACTGAATAAACTATAGTTTTACGTAGGCGTAGATGTGAAAGTTTGCATTTCTCAGTTGGATATGTACTATAGTGAAGTTCATCAATGCAAAATCAATCAAAGTTGAACTAAGCGACCTATTGCTGTATGAGGTGTGTCAAATATTTACCGCTTGTTACTCGACGTTGCTAGCGGATTGCACTATTATTTTTACGAAACAACTGATAGTTAGCAAGGTATTATAATACGCATTAATGACATTAAGTTTGACTTTATTCTTACAATGCTCTCGCTAGAGAGAAAAATTGAACTTTACCTACAACAATAATACTAAAAGCGCTTTTAGTTTTGTTTGATAGCGTTTTGTAGTAAAACTTTTCTCTCAGGTTTTAGTTGAAAAATGGGACTAAACGAAATAATAAATTACCTGTCACCAAACGGTTTCCAAATACAGAGAGATAGGCTAGGTCATATTTAAGAAATTACATATTACACGAATTCAAATTGAAACGTTGTAATGTTAGGTCTACTCTATTTTGCACGGCATTAATTTCATTTTTAACAGATTTCTTACGTTGAATTTATAATTACCCTTCACAAACAAGAACAGAACACTACATATGAAACAATAATTACTACTTTCTCTTTCGACGTCAGCAGACAATACACTTACATACATTAAATTTTAATTTAGTACACAGTTTCTTGACTAAAATAAATGTTTGAAAAGGGTGACCTTAAAGTATCGATTATTCGATGTCCTTACGCCGATGGACTTCGTTTATTAAGAGATAGGTATAACAACACTGGTATGTACTTATATTATATGTATGTTGTTAATAGCCATTGTTACTGCGTTCGCACATCGGGCGTCTGTGTGTCTGCGCGAGCAATCGCACGTGACCGCAATACTCACCGTGAGACCTCATTAAACAATATTACTTTGGAATTATATAATTTAATTATAACTGAGATAAAGAAAAAGTATATTTATACGTAAGGTTATGCGTGAATAGCTATTGTTTTAAAAGGTTCAGTTTCTTCTGATTTTAAGGCGCTATAAAGATAACCTGCACAGACTGTGTCTTTAAGAAAATAAATTAGATAGATCACCATCTTGCTAATAGAGTGGGATTCACGTCTCTAGCTAGAAGTGATAACTCAGTAAACTCTACTGCAAGGTATCGGTAATCAAAGTCGTTTTATATTGATGCCAGGAACTGCCAGAGGTAAGCGGGTGATTAGGCGTGTAGTGGTATTATCTTCTGGAACCGACATTAGATATACAAGAAATTGATCTACATGAGATATATAAGTTTGCCACGTATTCATTAACGTATCGATTCAGTCTTTCTTGTGACGACTTCCCTCCATCACACATCGTTTTAAGCAGGTGTCGACATAATTATACGTGACACATTTATATTATACAATTCTTTGAAGTGTTCAGATTTATCTCATTCTCGACATGAATCGAATACAATTTTAATAGCTGTAACAACAGTGGAAACGAATTAAATGATAACAAGCAGGAAAATGTTTAAAAAACCTTGTATCGTATCCCTAGGATAGGTTACGTCCGTAGGATTTCTGTTAAGTTTACAGATACAAGTTGAAGAACTATGATAAGTCAATCAGATAAAGTATAAGATAGAGAGAAAGCACAACAGTGATGCATCACTAATCATAGATAATCGTGAGATAAAACGGACTTTAATGAAGAGGGTTGTACAATTTCTAGGTAGGTATTTGAAAAATGGCCAAGACAATAGAGAGGCTAGTCTCAGACAGTTAGCAATTTCAGTATAATTGCTTTGTCTATCCGACCATACTGATGCTCTCTCTTGCCGGTATGCGAATGGCATTCGGGTCATTTTTATATTATACTAGCTGAACCCCGCGATGTTACCCGCGGTTACTGTTGTACCGCGAGTAACGCCGCGGGACAAAGTTAGTCTAAAAAAAGTAGCCTAAGTTACTCCCCGGATCATCACCTACCTGCCAGTGAAAGTCCCGTCAAAATCCGTCCAGCCGTTCCAGAGATTACCCGGGACAAACAGACAGACAGACAGACAGACAGACAGACCGACAGACAGACAGACAGACAAAAAAAATTTTAACTACATTTTTGGTATATGTATCGTGTATACATACATATGCATTAAGTAAAAAGCGGTTATTTTAATATTACAAACAGACACTCCAATTTTATTTATTTGTATAGAGTATAGATGTATAGACTAGCTGTGCCCGCTACTTTGACATTTGGATTTTCAAGTTATTTTTAATTTATCACCGTTTAAACCTTCCCTGGACTACGACAAACATTTCAGAACCAGAATCAGCTAAATCGGCAAAGCCGAGTTCTCGAGTTTTTACGAGACAAAAGAACAGCAATTGATTTTTATACATAAGAAGTAGATTAGAGTCATGAGTTAGATTTTGTTTATGTAAAGAAGTTGTCCAATTTGTAGGTTTCCCTTAGTAAAGGTTTTTTAAACATGAACTTATATATTTTACTAAGGACTGAAGTAATGAACATGGTGTGCGTGTGTTAATTACTCTAGGTTTGAACTTGAACTTTGATGTGTATAGGTAAAGGACGTTTTTATATTAATAAAGTCAATGTTTCAATTAGTAAAACAAAAATAACTTATATTGAAATCCGCATATACCTACAGCTATATAATTTCGTAGCCGTAGTCACACGTTACATAGAAACGTACCATGTATCACCGCAAAATCATAACGCTCCTTTGGCTTTGCCGTAGTCGGGTAAAAAGAATATAAACAAAGCGACAGAATCACTATAGGTGAGATACACATAACTGTGATGAGATGCGATGCGGCGTGAAGTTCTTGCGGTGCATTCGTGCGAGCTCGCAGTTATTTGCGATGCATTGTGAATTCGCAGTTATGTGTGGGAGCCCTGTGGTTGGAGTTCCTGAGTACGGAATAAGTATAATCATATTGTTTGTTCATCGAATATAGGTCTACATTCTATGACGTCAAACATCCAGTTACGGACAGACATTGTTTGCAACTCAATCCTGAATAGGTTAGGAGCTGTTCTCATAGTCACAATATTTTGTATTTTAGGTTTTACGAAGAAGTTTTCTTACGCTTTTCTTGTTAACCAGTATTACTTCAAGGACATATTGTATTACTAGTACTACATTCAAATCTAAAGTACTAACAGAGTACTCTGGGCTACTAATTATAAAATACAATAAAACACAATAAGCAGCCATTGTAGTGCTTCAAGACATTGACTATCATAGCATTTATTGGGTGTTTTATATGCGTCTATATGTACGATATATCATAATGAATAAACAAACAACGAATAAAGAGATCCAGTGAATGAGAATGCCGGTGGTAAACACCCTTCCCATAATGCGCGTATCTTTTTTTTTTAAACCCATAAAATTGTACGTGTTAAGTGACTCATATAATATAACGTGTCCTGCACATGCATGACATATGTGAATAACTCACATATTGCATATAAAACAAAATGTTTATTTAAAAATAAGTATCGTTTTGATGTTTCTTTTAGATAACAATGAGATACGAAGAGCTATTTTTATCCGACTACGGCAAAGCCACAGGAGGGATATGATTTTGACAGGCTATGTATACAGCTATGAGGGAACAAATGAACATACATACATACTATGTATGTTCATTTGTTCCCTCATAGCTCCTTAACTACTTATTAGAACTGGACAATTGAGGTATCGTCAGAAGCGTCTTGATCGTCTGCTGGTTATAGGTTATATGACGTGCCCGTGGTACATTACTAAGTTTTAAAAGCCGTAGTCCATGTAGTGTAATGTACTATAGTCCATAACACTTTAACAACGCGTGACTACGGCTTTTCCTTCGTAATTTTTCAGCGCCGTTTTTGTCGTAGTTCGGTTTTAGGTTTTCTTTTTCTTTTTAATTAAATAAGATAGTCACCTTTCATATTGTTAAGAAAGATAGATAAATATGTATAAGTATGTACTGGATAAAATTACAAGGATCGAGTCCCAAATGTTAATGATACCACATTTTCGTTACTGAGTTTTCAGGAATTGCGCTTTAAAAGACTAAGTGTTTTCATATAAAAATTTTAGACAAACACTTTTGTTTAGTAATGGATGAATAAATGAATACTTTAAGTTATTAGTTATAACTTTATTATTACTGAAAGCATCTTTAATATACTATTACTAAAAAGTCTTGTAATTTTAATGATAAAAAAGTCGGCTAAGTCGAATGCGATTTTTACGTTATATCAAAAGGTAAAAATTGCAAAATCAATTAATAAGAACCACAGAATCGCAAAACAACCTTGACCGATCTAGGAAAACATAGATTTTGAAAGAAATTTCAGATTTAACTAGGTGTCCAATTGATCGGTTCTGGGGTATTAAAACCACGTAATTGAAAACATTGTGGTAACGAGGACACAGCTTTACGTGCATCGGTATTGTTGGGTAAGACTATTGTGTTCTGTGCTTGTTCTGTGTCGAACGGCTCGAGACTACAGAAGCGGAGTGAACTGACGGCAGGGTTGTCACATAAGAATAATGGAACACGCATTTACCACTAGCGACTAAGTTGTGGAAATTTTACATATAATAACAATAATAATAATAAATATTTCGGACACCTAACACACGACGTCATCTAGTCCCAAACTAAGCAGAGCTTGTATTATGGGTACTAGACAACTGATATAAATACTTAAATACTTTTTTTTTTGTAAATACATACATATTATACATAGAAAACACCCAAACTCCGAAACAAATATTTGCAGATCATACAAACATTAGGTCCGACCCGGGAATCGAACCCGAGACCTCAAGAACAGCAGTCGCGTACGCTACCACTGCGCCACCGTTATTTACGTTATTACATATGAAGTGTTTTGTTGGCGTGCCTAAGATAGGATAACGTTTAGAGGAATAGAAGCCAAACTAATAAAAAAAAACGCAGACTAAGTCCCGTGAGTCAGCTCGTCGTTATATAAATGCAGCTATACGGCCGAAAGAATGGAAAAATGGAAAGGAGATGGATTACATTCCAAAACAAAATCCTTTCAACTACCCGAAAAGCATTGATGATCTTCTCATAAAGAATAACTTCCAAACACAAAAAAACTAAATTTTAATTGGTTCATAAGTTCAGAAGAAATCAGCGACATATAAGACCAAAAATCGTCATCGCTCAACACTTATGGCGGCTGAAAATGCTTACAATGTCGAGTCTTATGTCTTGTGTAAACAGATTCTTCACAGATATTTGCAAAGCAATTATCAATTGCTGACGGATACACGGTCAACAAACAATACTTGTTAGAAGGACAGATAGACTCGAATTGTTGCTCAAAGGTACATAAAGATAGGTCAAGTAATCAGTGGTTTAAGGTCCACTGTGTTGCTTTAGCTCTTAATACTCTGCGTATTTAGGATGCACTATATTAAACGTTCTCATCAACAGTCTTTAAAAGTCCATGGGTGGACACAGATTTTGGCTTACTATAGCATGCTGGCAAGGCGGGATATGTTTCAAGTTTTCGTTTTCTTATTGCGTCATTTGCTACCTTAGTCTCCTCTTACGACAACTACGAGATGAACCGTATTCTTAATGATAAAATTTGATGTATCAATGCGCATGTAAGATACTTTTTATATGTATTACTCGTACACGTTTGTGTTAAAACTAAATGGTTTATGTTTATATTATTAAAACATGAAGTATTTTATTTTGGGAAACAAATCGTAGGCGTAAGCGATTCTAATTACTTTATTATGAAACTGGTGTAAACACTTTTTTATCCCTTTATTTTTAACTGGACGTTTTTTTTTAATTAAGAAAACTCTTTAAGAAATCTCTTGCGACCTTGTAACGACTTGACCGTGACCATGTTAATTTGATTATTTCTACACTGTCGTGTGAACATGACATTAAATAATTAAACAGTTTGTACCAGTGATTAATAGCTATACTGAAACACATCGAATGGGTAGATTATAACATAAAAATACAGAAAACTTGATTTTTTGAAGGTATTCACTTAAAGAGGTACACTATAGGTGCGAAATCGTTATTAGTTAATCAATGTTCAAGGTACAAATCACGTTTTAAAACCAGTTTCCCGGAATTCATTTTTACGTTCTTACATAATTTAAATCGAGTACAAGTCATAAGGAAGAGTTGTGCGACTCCTTTATAATTTTCCTTTTTTCGATATTAGCTATCGTATTATGTTTTTAGTAATTTTCTGTCCATTTTTTTTTTATAATTATGTATGATGTATTTATATTTAAATTATTTTTTGGCTAAATTTAAATTAAGTAAGTTAAATCTGTTATTTTTACATTTAATTTAGCTTATACAATTTTAACTTAACCGTTAACTATTGTATTACATAATACACAAATTAACTGTTAAATAAAATTGATACAGAATTGTTTAAAATATGTTACGATTAAAGATCGTTATGGTTTATAAAATCGTAAACTTGAAACATCTGTCGGCGGGCACTGACCAGCGGTGAATCATTAGCTTTGTACGATATATTTATCATTGTTTCGTACCCACAATGGCAAACTATTACAATATCTTTCAATATCATATTTACACAAATGTTTTAACATAGTAGATTCTTCAATGAAAAGTAAAACTGAATAACATTTGGTTATCACTTATTGTCAGACCGTAATTTATTCAACAAAATAAAAACATGTTTAGAAAAGAGTTTGAACATAAAGTAAAATACGAATCATCATCATCATCAGCCTATCGCAGTCCACAGCTGAACAATAACCTCTCCAATTGCATGCCACTTGGTTCGATCCTTAGTTTCTCGCATCCAGCTCTTGCCATAAATACAAATAACACGAAAATATATACTGATACTAATCTGCTCTGGATACACTGTAACTAGTGTCTTTAAATATGCAACATCTTCCTTAAATGCCAATAAGTAGAATATATTAAGTAGAGTTGCAAGACTTAATAAAATAGCGAGTAGCGTGGTGAAATCGCTACCGCTTATGTCTTAAATAAGGGCAGTAATAAACTGAATGGTGTGCGCACGATCGTTTTGTTTACTCTGATGTCACCTGCGATGAGATAACATTGTGCGGTAACTCATACATATTGACCAAGTGTGTCTTGTTCTTTATTTTATTATCTTTGAGCACAAATTAAATCTGTTATTATGCAACTTATGGGATGCAATTGGAATCGAATGTGTTTTAGTTTCACAGGATTAAAATGCTAGTATTTAATGAGAAGTTGAACATAGAGCATTGAGTTCTCATTTTTTACTGAGGACTACCTGAACCCCGCAGTGTTACCCGCGGGTATTGTAGTACCACGGGTAACGCCGCGGAGGGAAGCTAGTCTATATATATCATCAGCTACCTATCAGTGAAAGTCCGGTCAAAATCTTTCCAGCCGTACCAGAGATTAGCCGGAACAAACAGACAGATAGACAGAAAAAAGGAAAAAAAAAAAGGTGTATGTACCTACCGTGTTTACATACATAGGTAATATGCATTTAGTAAAGAGCGGTTATTTTAAAACTAAAAACAGACGCTCCAATATTTAGGGTTCCGTAGCCAAATGGCAAAACACGGTACCCTTATGGATTCGTCATGACTCTATGTCTGTCTGTCCGTCCGTATGTCAGTCACTTTTTTCCGAAACTATAAGAACTATAATGTTGAAACTTGGTAAGTAGATGTATTCTGTGAACCTCATTAAGATTTTCACCCAAAAATAGAAAGAAAACAATTAATTTTGGGGGTCCCTACACTTAGAACTAAAACTCAATTTTATTTTTTCATCAAACCCGTACGTACGTGTCTATGGATAGGTCTTCAAAAATGATATTGAGGTTTCTATTATATTTTTTTTCTAAACTGAATAGTTTGCACGAGAACCTGTAGCTTCTAAAATAAGAGAATGATAAAAGTAAAAAAAATATATGATGTACATTACCATGCAAACTTCGATTTGAACGAAATCTAGTACGTAGTTTTTTTATAATACGCCATAAATCGTAAACCGCAATTAGCTTTTCATTCAATCAACACAAATATAAAAATAAACTATATTATGTAACTTGCTGCTACGGACCCCTATATGGCCGAGTCCGACTCGCACTTGGCCGAGCCGCCGCCTAATTGTATGTATGAATGCAGGACTACCATTAAAATCTCCTTAAATTTTTTGCTATGTAACATTGATCCGACTTGAAAATGCAATTGGAAAGGGGAAACCAGCGACTTAATAGAAAAATTAAAAAAGAAAGTTTTAAATTAAAAACATAAAAAAATACGTAAAAGTATTGATAAAAATTTATATAGTTAATTTTATTTATTTATATCTTTATTGTATACATACAGAATTATAAAAAGAAAACAAAGGATGAGTTACAAAATACGCAAATGTTACAATAGGGTTAATGCCATTCGGGCTATTATTACGAATCTATTAACACTTCATTCATTACCTTAACTACTTCGGTAGAGTTGTCCTCGAGGTCTCGGGTTCGATTCCCGTGTCAGACCAAATGTTTGTATAATCTACAAATATTTGTTTCGAAGTTTGTTTGTTTTCTATATATAATATGAATGTATTTACAAAAAAGTCTGTTTTTATTTATATCAGTTGTCTAGTATATAACATCTCCATAATACAAGCTCAGCTTAGTTTGGGACGTAGATAGCGTTTTGTAAGATGTCCGAAATATTTATGTATTTATAGTTATTTATTAACATCGGTTTAGCAGTTTAGGCGCTACGGTGGGACATATCTATCTATACTAATATATAAAGCTGAAGAGTTTGTTTGTTTGTTTGTTTGTTTAAACACGCTAATCTCAGGAACCACAGGTCCGATTTGAAAAATTCTTTCGGTGTTGGATAGCCCATTTATCGAGGAAGGCTATAGGGTATATATCATCACGCTACTACTAATAATAGGATACTACAAAAACGGGGGAAATTTTCACGCTACGGGCAATATAAGGCGCAAACGAAGTTGCGTGGGTCAGCTAGTAAACATTTATAGACCGTCAAAATTATTATCCTTTCTTTTGGCTTCGATTAGGACTTAAAAACAAGTACCTAATGGTTCCTTACTTCCTCTCTCACAGTAAGGTGGATCAGGTGTGCAAATATTTAAAAAATTAGTATTCAAACCTTTAACTCGTCCTTACACATGCATCTACTATTATTTTCAACAGCATTTATGTAAGACATGTTCTTAACGATAGTTCGTACGTGTTAATGTACATTTGCATTATTCTATGTCTTAAAATAACATATTGTAACATAAGCATTGTAGGGGTCGCCTACTAGTCTTCGACTTATCTGTAGTGGACTGTATCTGTTCGAAACGAAATAAAATAGCGGTCGGGGATCCTTAGAGAATTAGGTTTATTTACACAATGTTGCTAACACTAAGTCTACACGGATGCTAATGACGTCACTCGCACTCGTACTACGCTACGATCTTCTATCTTCAACGGTTCGACTTGCTCTTCAATATCGGTCTTCAATATATGTCTTCAATATGTCTTGCAGTGTTCTTGTACTGGAGCTCTTCGGTTTCTTCTCTTCGTGTTTTCTTCGAGGCGGTCTGAACTGTACACACTTTTCGGCTAAAACGACCCCGTATTTATAGCCGGCCTCCGACGCTTGCTCTGCGCTGATTGGCTGCCCTCTCCACTCGGCGTTCGAGAAAGTTCCATGTGCTCCGTCTCTTTCCCTCTCTAAGCTACCACGAAACTTTACCTTAACGATAAGCCGTTTTGTCGTAGCGCGCTTATTTATCTATTTACGTATACAAGTGCAAGTTTACAATGTTTCTTAATTTTATACAATTCTACTATATACATAAATCACTTAAGAACTACTTGTTGCTCGCGTCGCTAACAGTCTCCCCCCGGCGAAGACTCGGCGCAGCCCTCCACCGGTAAGACGGCGAGCTTTGTAGTCGGCCTCCGGAATATTCCGCTGCGTGTCCTCACGTCGGCGCTGCGTACTCCTCCATCTGGTCCCGTGTAGGCTCGCTCGATGACTCCTCGTGGCCACGTGTTGCGAGGCAAAGTCGGATCAACGACCACCACCAGGTCTCCTTCCTTCAGCTGGCGGTCGTTCGACGTAGCTCCGAGACGCGGTATCAGCGTGGGCAGGTACTCGCGAACCCAGCGGCGCCAAAATTCGTCAGCCATGGCTTGGCTAGCGCGCCATGTTCGTCGATCGGCGATTCGGCACGGTCCCGTCATAGGCAGCCCGTTGGATGAGCCCAACAAAAAGTGATTGGGTGTGATGGCTTCCGGATCTTTCGGATCAACCGAGACGTGGGTTAGTGGTCTCGCGTTGATGGCGTATTCGGCTTCAACGAGTAGGGTTTGAAGCACGTCTTCTCGCGGTGTCTTCTGGTTCAACGTTGCAGTGAGAGCGACCTTTACTGATCTCACCAATCGCTCCCACGCACCTCCCTGGTTCGGTGCCCCGGGCGGGATGAACCTCCAATTTAGCCGATGCAGCAGCCCATATTCTCGTAGAGCTGGTGCCCATTCGGCGTAGGCAGCCCGTAGCTCGGCGTCTGCTCCTCTGAAGTTTGTGGCGTTGTCACTATACATCACGGCTGGCCATCCTCGTCGCGCAGCCATCCGTCGCAACGCCATAATTGCTGAGTCGGTAGACAGTGAGTTCACCAATTCTAAATGTACTGCTCGCGTTGTCAAACACGTAAACAACGCGCCCCATCTCTTCTCGTGGCGTCTTCCTATTGTGACCAGAAGTGGTCCGAAGTAGTCAACCCCGCAATTGGAAAAGGGTCGGTGATATGGTTCCATTCTCGCTGCAGGTAAGTCTCCGATGACTGGTATCTGTGGCTGTGCCTTTCGGACTCTGCACAGTGCACACTTATGGGCGACGGCGCGTACTGTCGGTCTAAGTTTCAAAATCCAATAGCGCTGTCTTAAGTCGTTGACTACTCGTTCGGAGTTTGCATGTCCCGCCGTCTGGTGCTCCCGATGAACAAGCAATCTCGTAAAGGGATGTCCTCCATCCAAGATGATCGGTTGTTTCATCTCGGACGACACGTTGGCGGCGTTAATCCTGCCGTTCACTCTTAAAAGTCCGTCGTCTCCTCGAAGCGGATCCAATCTAAATAGTCTGCTTTTCGCTGGGATAGTTTTCCCTTTCTTCAGCAGCTCTACTTCCTCGCCGAAGCTATCTTCCTGGCTTTTCAACATCCATAACCGTTCTGCTTTGTTGATGTGTTGCATTTCCATTGTCGTCGCTTTCTTTCTGCATTTATCGGCGAACAGAAATATCGCGGCTGTTGCTCTTATCAGCTTCTCGTAACTGGAGAATCTTTCGATCTCTGGGAGGTTGTAGTCTTTCGATCGTATGTGTAGAACGAACTCTTCCTCCCTCTCGTTCTCATTTTCGTCTCTGCTCATAAATTGCGGCCACTCAGTCTTCCTAGTACGCAGGAAGGCTGGCCCCATGAACCATCTGTCCTCTTGTGACTCTGGTACGTAACCTGGTCGCGTTGCCAAATCTGCGACATTCAAATCGGTAGGAATCCACCTCCATTCGCTCGGTTTCGTGGCCTCGGCGATTTCCCCTAGCCGGTGTGCCACAAAGGGTGTGTATCTTCCACCGTCGTTCTGAATCCAATGTAACACGGTTCGGGAGTCGGTCCAGTATGTGATCTCGTCTGTAGACCAGCGATGCTCCCTTCTTATTGTAGCTGCAAGCCTTGTGCCGACGACTGCCGCTTGTAGCTCTAGCCTAGGAATGGTTTGTGCGCGGATCGGCGCCACTTTAGCCTTGGCAGCTACCAGCACGACGTCTGCGGTGCCGTCTTCTTTTTCTAGTCTCCAATACGCGGCGGTCGCAAAGGCGTGTTCGCTCGCGTCGCAAAACACATGAAGCTGCTTGCTTCTCGCTTCTTTCTTCGGGTCATAACATCTCGGTAAGTTGAGTTCGGCTATGACGTTCTTTAGTTCGGCAGACTTATCCAACCTGTGCTCTAGGTTCTTTAGTCTTCTCAGTGCCGCATCGTAGCTCGGTGGCATTTTCGGGTCGTCCTCACGCCATGGCAACCCTACTTCGTAGTGACCGTCGACTCTCTTCGCAGTTCGTGCGAAAGTCTCCAAGGCTCTGCTGTCGGCCTTGCTTATCCGTGGTCTTGCCGTAATCCCTAAGGCATCGATTTTGAAGTGATCCGCTACCATCTCTTCTAGACGTGCACTTGTATCCACGTCGAGGTGAAGCACTGCATCTGGCCCCTCCCTCAACACTGTCCGTGGTAGAGTCCCGTGGATCACCCAACCCAGCTGTGTCTTCGAAGCTGCTGGTTGGTTCCTTCGCCCTACTCTGAGTTCTCTTGACACAATCAAATCCCAGTTGTCGGCTCCGATCAGTAACTGTGGACGCCCTTGTTCGTAGCACACTTTCTTGTCTTTCAAATCGCTCAAATGTTTCAGTTGTAGCAACTCGTCCGGTATGGTTTGCGGTGCCAGGTTCAAATGTTTGATCGTTCTTGCCCGAATGGAGAATGGCCGTTTCTCTTCGTCCATACCTTTGATGCCGATCTTCACCAGTTGGCTCTTCATGCCTTCTTGCCACGTATTGATACCTCGGATGTGAAGCGTCTTGGCTGGACCTTCAGCGCCTATCCGCTTGGCGATGTCTTCGTCCAAAAGTGACACCGTAGATCCCTCGTCAAAGAGCGCGTATATCTTCGCTTCACCTTTCGGTCCTGATATCGTCACCGGGCATATCTTCAACATCACTTCCTTTCTCGCAGTTACCGTTGCGTTGACGTTCTCAGTTTCATTTGTATTCTCTTCGGACGATGACGACGAAGCTTGAGACGTTGACGTTGCATTAATGTAGCTCTGGTCGTGCAGCAGGGTATGATGTGGTCGGCGGCAGCCTTGTATGCCACATCCTCTCCCTCTGCAATTACCGCGGCGGTGTTGACCGACTATACACTTAAAACAAAGCTTCTCGTCCTTTACGAGTTTCCATCGATCTTCTAGTCCCATCTGGAGAAACGTCGGGCATTTCGGAAGTGTGTGTTGTCCCTTACATTTCGGACAGCTTTTCGTAATCACTTCTGCTTGTGGTGCCTCAGTCGTTGTGTACACTGGCTTCTTTTTAACTTCATTTCTTGAAGCTGTAGAACCTCTGAAGTCCCTCTTTGGTGCGGCAGTGACGGCCGCTCCCCCCGTGTAGCCGTAACGGAGTGCACGGTCGGCTTCTCGCATCAGGAATCGCGATAACCTGATGACCTCGGGTTCCATCGAGTCTTCATTTTGTTCGGCATAGTCGCACCATCTCGATCGTAGATGCGGGCTAAGCTTCTCGAGTATGTCTCTTGACAACATGGGGTTGTGTAGGTATCCCTTATTGTCAATTGACTGTAGCACGGTTACACTGTTCTGCACTCTAATGGCGAACGCGTTCAATTCACTCGCTGATTGTCCTGGGCGCGGCATGCGTTTGAGTTCGTCGATTGTTTTGTCGATCACAACTTCCGGTCTTCCATAACATTGTTCTAGTGTTCGCATGACGATGTTCGGATCGTCGACTGTGTGCAACAACGCGGATACTGCTTCCCGCGCCTCCCCGCGCAGACAGTTTCTAAGGCGTGCCATGTTCTCCGTTGCACTAAACTTGTACATCTTCGTGGTGTCCCTCATTGCGGCTTTGAAGGAAAACCACTCGTACGCTGATCCCGTGAAGAGTGGCAGCTCATAGGTTTGCCTCGGTGGTGGTCTGGCTCTCGTCAGCTTTTCCATGGCTTCGACGAGTTGCTCGATTCCTCGCGATCTCGACGAACTCCGATGAGGCGTAGGCGACCTTGCTCGTTCGTCACGTGGCTCCCCCCGTATTGCTCCACGGGCTCGATCAGGCGTCACGTGATCGTTTTGCTGTCGTACTCCTACCACGATGTCGGTTGCGTTGCGCGTCCCCTGGATCACGCTGCTTCCAACTTGCCCCATTAGTTCGCTGCCGGGTACGTTGCGAGCCTCTTGGACCACGCTGTCGACGTTCCCGTGCGTTCGCATCCAGTCTTCCACCTTCTCTCTTCCGTCGTTCTCGGGATTCTCTTCAGACTCTTGTATCGTCTCGATCTCCATGGCGAGACGCCGCCTAATTCGTTCGGCTTCGAGTTCCAGTTCTTGCTTTTTCAACAAGGCCAGCCGCTCTTCGGCATCAAACTGGGCTTGTCGTATACGTGCGGTAACACTGCTAGTCGATCTGTTGGATGCGACGGATCGCGCCGGCGATGTGTTGCGGTGTCGCGTTCGTACCGCTTGTTCCGGTGGCGGCATCGGTGTGATGACGTCATGCGCTATCGGCACGTGGCGGCTTTCCGATCGTGCGCTTGGCCCAGCGTCGGCGTTCGCTTCCTCTCGCTGCACTTCTTCACGTCGACCGGTGTTCGTGTCCGCGGAGGGTGATCTGGGCGAGTTTTCAAAACGTATGGCACGGCGGGTCGGGGCTCCGGGAATAGGCTGGAACGCTGCCTCTTGCTGCTCTTCTCCGGAGACGTGACTACGTGTTAGCACCATTTTAACTTCACACTAATTCTCTAATACCGACTTATCTTCCCGATCCGGCTCCGAAGGACCAAAACTGTAGGGGTCGCCTACTAGTCTTCGACTTATCTGTAGTGGACTGTATCTGTTCGAAACGAAATAAAATAGCGGTCGGGGATCCTTAGAGAATTAGGTTTATTTACACAATGTTGCTAACACTAAGTCTACACGGATGCTAATGACGTCACTCGCACTCGTACTACGCTACGATCTTCTATCTTCAACGGTTCGACTTGCTCTTCAATATCGGTCTTCAATATATGTCTTCAATATGTCTTGCAGTGTTCTTGTACTGGAGCTCTTCGGTTTCTTCTCTTCGTGTTTTCTTCGAGGCGGTCTGAACTGTACACACTTTTCGGCTAAAACGACCCCGTATTTATAGCCGGCCTCCGACGCTTGCTCTGCGCTGATTGGCTGCCCTCTCCACTCGGCGTTCGAGAAAGTTCCATGTGCTCCGTCTCTTTCCCTCTCTAAGCTACCACGAAACTTTACCTTAACGATAAGCCGTTTTGTCGTAGCGCGCTTATTTATCTATTTACGTATACAAGTGCAAGTTTACAATGTTTCTTAATTTTATACAATTCTACTATATACATAAATCACTTAAGAACTACTTGTTGCTCGCGTCGCTAACAAGCATAATAATATACAGTTGGTCTAGTGTTTTGGGCGGTCTCTGTGAGGGGTCCGGATGTGTTAATAACAGTAGTTCCCGGATCCCTCCCGTCTCATGCGCAGAGTGGCACACCGTGTGGTTTTAGTCGGTTCGATTCCGACACACCGCTAAACCGCAAACCCCGGCGTGGTAACGGCCAGAGGGAGTTTCCAAATGTAAAAAAAAAAGTGGTTAGAGCGGTCGCCCCGCCACATTCTACTACGCCAAGTATTGAGGGTTCAAATCCCACATGGCACAACACTTTGTGAGATCCACAAATTGTTGTTCTAAGTCTGGGTGTTCTTGTCAGTTTCACGTATGTTTGTAAAGTTCCCCGGGACACAGGATGAATATTCCTAATGCGGGAGTTGTGTTTGAAAAAAAAGATAAATATAATAATATTTCTTCTTTCGTGCCGTTTTCACAAACTAGAGGCTCTGAGATGGGCTATTTTGGCTATTTTACAAGTACAATTTTAACAAAAATAAAAACCGACTTCAAGGTTCGACTCGACTTCTCTTGGATACCATCATCAGATATTAATGCCCTTATCATGGTACCACCGTTGGGACATCTCCCTTCCATTAAAAAAGAATCATCGAAATCGGTTCATAAACGACGAAGTTATCCGCGAACACGCGTAAAAAAAAGTATATAGGTATATATACGGTCGAATTGAGAAACCTCCTCCTTTTTTGAAGTCGGTTAAAAATGCGGCTGAATTTCGATTAACCTGGAGCGACTGCTATCAGACCTCCACAGCCCAAGTACTACATGATATCGAAATTCTGTAAATAGACAGTTGTCGGACTTTGTTCTCCAGGGCTCCAACTAACAGTAACGATTGCCAAAATGGAAACGGGGACCGATGGCTTAATATGCTCTTTGAGGCACGGAGGGGTCTTAATGCGCTAATAGTGGTCACCCAACCATATTTTGCTTTTACTAACTTTGCTATACGCTAACCTACCCGGTTTCCAGCTAGCAACTAGCCCTTTTTTATGGTATTGGGGCAAACGAGCAGACATATCGCCTGATGGTAAGCGATTACCGCCGCCCATGGACACCTACAACACCAGAAGCGTCACAAGTGCGTTGCCGGCTTTTGGGGGATGGGCAAAGGGATCCGGTATACTCACTCACTCGGTGAAACACAGCGCGCAAGCACTATTTCACACCGGTTTTCTGTGAGGCCGTGGTATCACTCCGGTCAAGCCGGCCCATTCATGCCGAGGCGTGGCTCTCCCACGGTACAAACATAATCTTTGCGTATTCTAAAATGAAGTCGTTTCCTGTGTCTGTTCGCTTAGATATTTTAAACTACTCTAAGGATTTAAAGGCAGTTTTTAGCAATAGATAGACTGATTAAAGAGGAACGTTTATGTGTCAGATATGTATAATTAATAGTAGAGGTAATCCAAGAATTTCAAAGTCTGCCGTGCGAAGCCGAGTCGGTTCGCTAGTAATATAATAAATTAAAATTGAAAAATTATAATATAACTAGTTGTTGCCTGCGGCCCTGCCCGCGTGTATTTATGTGAATGTAAACAGTAGCCTATGTGTTATTCTGATGTATAGCTATATTACTGTAAAGTTTCATCCAAATTCGTTCAGTAGTTTGCGTGAAAGAGTAACAAACATCCATCATGTCTATCCATACCCCGCAGCTCCGCCCGCGTGTTTGTCGATTATCGCGGCAAATAGTAGCCTATGTGTTATTCTGATGTGTAAGCTATATTAATGTAAAGTTTCATCCAAATCCGTTTTGTAGTTTTTGCGTGAAGAAGTAACAAACATACACACTCACAAACTTTTGCCTTTATATGTAGGACTATGATTTGACCTAAATTAATTCTACTTTGGCCATAAACTATTCACAGAATTAGATTTCTACTGTTCCTGAATGAACAGTAAGGTTACACCCACGAAGAAGAGATTAAGGTTAGTTAGCATACTGACTAAAGCGAAAGATCCCACGCTATATAACCCATATTTAAAGATTTATTATACTGATAATTCTCAATCGCTGGCAAAAGTATCATTTATACATTTCATCGTTTCTATAGAATACTTGTGGTTTATTATTATCTAATGAGTACATAAAACGTAATGTATATTTATTTCCACTAATTATTTTAAAGGTCATGAAAGTCAAAGTTTCGCAACGCAACAATTACGTTTTAAACTATTGTTTATACAGAGTTAAATCCTGTCCTTGCGGCATTTTTCTCAAAGGTCAACTTAAAATGTCAAGCAGTCATCGCCAGGTGGCCTGATAAAATCGCAATTTAGTGATAAATTGGTCAACAGGTGGGCCTCTACTACGTGACAGTTTTACATCATGAATTTTTGGCAAAATTTTAAAGGCATTTTAGAATAGTCAGTACCTTCTTCACTTTCACATGTTACACGAAGTTTCTTCGAGACTGATTTAGCCTTACCCTTTAAGTAACTATGAAACTAGACAACGCTCGATATGTCTAAGACAAGTAAATGGAAACCCATCCAGTATTCAGAACTCTAGTAATTCGGAAGTTCAAGCATGAACACGTACTTTGATGGACCAATTTTTTTTTTCTTAAAGAGGGATAATACGACAAATAATATCTTCCTGACGTTGATCGTAAAAACCTGCCTTTGTGGATCTTTAATTTTCTTTTAAGGTTTGATCGCTGGCAAGGTCTAAATGTCATATGTATCAAAGAAGAGTTCCATTTAACATTAAGTTTTAAAGAATTTAATTTACTGTGTCTGAAAAGATATAAAAATAAAAATGAAACGCCCAATGTGTTGCTAAGCGCAAAACCGCTTAATCAATACGGTTCTTTTTATATTTTCTTTTAGGCACAAGGAAGGTTCCTATGGAAAATAAACGCAAAAATTGCCAGGAAAATAGTACAAAAGAACCTCTTTTTTTTGGACTGCAACATGTCAATAAGTTTTGCCAAAACGAAGTCTGTCGGTGCAGTTATTTTGTAAAATAAATTCGTATATAATTTATAGGTTAGATAAGGTATAATAATCACAAATTTCAACAAAAAGATAAAACCGAATTCAAGCACTAGACCAAATTGAAATGGGACCACACGGGAATTACCAGCTTTCACATTAAAAAAAAAACATAAAAATCGGTACATCCAGTCGAAAGTTATGAGGTAACATATATTAAAAAAAAATACAGTCAAATTGAGTACCTCCTCCTTTTTTGAAGTCAATTAAAAAGTTTTTGCTTTGTTTCATAGTGTTAATCACTCAACCTAGCAATTCGACAATGGTGATAATTCTGTCGTTCGAATACTCTCCAAACTAAACCAAAAACCAATAAAAAGTAAGTTTTGTCCTTTCAAATGATGTTCTAAACGATGAAAATTGATTAAAATACAAGAATAGCAATTTGTAAATAGTTTTACAAAAATAAAATAAATTTTATTTCAGTTAAGTAAGGCAATAACAAAATTAGCATTGATGTGTGTGTCGTACATTTAAATAAAAAGTAGCTGATTATCTTTTGATTAGGTTTATTGCTCAAAATTATACCAGAGAATACATATTGATCGGTTATAAACATTATTACCAGTGTATTCTATCTTATATAAATATCTGTTGAAGTATTGACATTGATTTGGCAGCCACCTACCTCTGCTTGGTTTGAATATTGTCACTATTAAGACGTATGCAGCCAACTTACTTCTTAAATGTTTGTTGTGATCAACAAGTGTTAATGTGATCCCCGACTGTTCTAACTAAGCCTTCCTACGTTCTGCGTCAATATTTATTTTTATTACATTATAAACAGCCCTTGATTTTGGAAATAAGTAAGTCACTCTTCAGAAGGGCGGTATTGGCTTACCATAACACGCTTGCTATACGGGTTCCTATAAGACTTGTTCCAATTTTTCTTCTCTTTGTAATGCGTCAATGTTTTTCCTATCTTGTCCAATGGATCTGCATGTATGCTTTATTTACACTTCCTCTACCATTCTGCACGTACATCGGCTTTACAAATAAAGTTTAACCAACATTATATAAACGCAAACACATTACTGCATCTATTGAGACAGCTGTAGTCCTTCGTGAGTCTTCCGTTAGCAAGTCATCGGTGACCATGGAACGTGCTACCATAAAAAGTTACCTTGCTTCATCGCAATAAGGTTTATTATGATATAAGTGGTGCAATGTTGTCTATGTATATTTGCAGTGACTATCTTGGAGTAAGATTAAAAGCAGCGATGACTTGGTGACGAATTTGATCTTATCAGTTAGCGCCTGTGAGTCAGGCATTACATGAGATTATGTATGTTAGTGTTAGCTACATTTGTTATTACATAGGACTTGAAAGTACCAATATAAATATTAAGTTATTCATGTGTCTGTAAGACAGTGAAATTTTTATTAGCGTATGTTTGTAACATTCTCAGTTTCAATTACCAATATCTAAAAGTATATTTGTATTTGTATCAGTTGTCTAGTACCCATAACACAAGCTCTGCTTAGCTTGGGACTAGATGGCGTTGTGTGTTAGATGTCCGAAATATTTATTTATTATTTATTTATTAACTAGTGGTCGCCCAGAGGTCAATTTCTATAGTAATTAATCTTATTTTTATAGCTTCCTATGTGAACATATATTCCTCTTCCATGTGAACTCTAACTGTATGAAATTTCATAGTCATAATTACTGTAAACTGTAAAGGGTACAAAGTTTTTGCTTCTCGTATTAATATATGGATATAACTATTAGTTATTTACTAGAAAGTTGTCAAATGATACTCTTTAACAAAATTGTTGTGTCCATTTCCCAGTTACTGAACATTTATGGAGACATGTGACATAGTAATTAGTTCAGTTGAACTAATTTTGTAGCTGGTAAGATTTTTCGACATTTATCCTTGTAAGATTTTGTTGAAGTATGTTAATTAAAACACACAAGTAATGCAGCTGTCTGCTTTTGGAAGGATTAGAGACGTGGGATCAACTTGAGAGAGCCTTGCCTGTTAAACATATGGTTGGACCGGAGCGATAACCACAGCAACATGTGCTTATCGCTTATTTCCATTCCTCCTCATTCTAGATTTTTGGGACTACAAGGAGGAAACGCACCTGTGTGTCTTGAATTGCATGCATTCACGGGTGGCGATACTTCCTATCAGACGACCAGTTTGCAGGCTGCTGAGAGAAGAATTTTGGACGACAAAGCACTATTGGCGCTGGGAGCATTTATCAATCATTTCCATCATCATTTACCATTTATCATCAAACAAGGCAAGTGCTTTATAAAATAGCTTTTAGTCTCAGGACGTCGTGATTGTAAAATCTATATATATAAAAGAGGAAGGTGACTGACTGACTGACATACCCAGAGATCAATGTACAGCCCAAAACGCTGAAACTAGAATTCTGAAATTTTGAATGTAGGTTCTTCATACGAGTATAACGTAAGTGAGCACTAAGAAAGCAATATTTGAAATTCCACCCCTAAGGGGGTAAATGTAAAAGGGATGAAAGTCTGCGTAAGCGAAGCCGCGTGCAAAAGCTAGTCTATTATAAGAAGACAGATTTCAAATACATAATGGAACGTCAATGTAGAAATCGCTTGTTTTCCGTCGCAATTAGATATTTACCCATATTCCACTAGTAGCGTTAGGCTCCTCTCTATGAAATAAATCATCTTAAGTACAAAATATATACCATCAACAAAGCCATTACTTAAACAACCCAACATTTTTCTAACTATTACGTCCATTACTCGACAAACAGCAATACTTTAAAAGGCATGAAATGGGAGCATAGCATTTACATATTAAGAGAATGAATCAACGTAAACAATAAGGTGGCACACTGTTTGGCTCGAAATGTTATGTAAGAGTCTCAATACATGGCGTTATTAGAATGTTGTGCATCGAGTGTGAAATCGCCTTTGCGAAAAGCTTACATTATTGATCCTATCTATTTAGCAAATATCTTAAAGCAGCTCCTCTGAGACGATTTCACAAGGGTCTACGTAACTAGTTTCATTATACTTATATCAATAGGCTCAATAGTTATGTAGGTTAGAACTATTGTGTATGGCTCTCCTCTATAAATAAGAACTTTTGTTTGATGTGTGTGTGAATGAACTGCATTACATTTTTTTTTCAAAATGTTTTTTATATAGTTTTTTTATATAGTTTGTCTTTACAAGTGTTAACACTAAAAGAAACTGAAGTTAAAAAACTATTTTCACGTAAGCAATGTCTTATATCTCCTAAAAGTTATTTCGCATTTGATCACTGTACCCGTCACATCGCTTGATAACACGGACTATGATAGATGGTCACGTTTGCCAAGAAAATATGTATTCACAATATTACTACTAAATTATTCAGAGAAGATAAAAAAAAAGTAAAAACTAAAACCCAACTACGACAAAAAACGACGCTGAAAAAGTATGAAACAAGTTTCAAAAGCCGTAGTCACGCGTTGTTAAACTGATATGTACCATATGGTACATTACACTACATGGACTACTGCTTTTGAAACTTATTAATGTACCATAGTCCATATCACTTTAACAACGCGTGACTACGGCTTTTGAAACTTGTTTCATACTTTTTCAGCGTCGTTTTTTGTCGTAGTTGGGTTTTAGTTTTTTTTTATTTAAAATGTTTTGGTGCCTCTATAATACTAATTTCTTTGCAAAGTATATTTTAAATAGATACCACAGAAATATCACAATTATCGAATAAATACGGTCAAAGTCACGAGAAAATGTTAATAATATATATATTTTTGAAATCTACAAGTGACGCCCTTTCGTATGATACCAAACACGGCATATTTCTCTCATATTTATTTTTTAATACACTACTTTACGACGGCTAGAGGGCGCCACATTAAATTCAGTGACACGACATATAGTCTATTATCAGCGGGCAATCAAGACGCTTCTAACGATACCCCATTTGTCTTATTCTGACTAGTTTAGAAAGAATGAGGGAACAAATAAGCATACCATAGAAATATCACACTTTTCGAATAAATACGGACAAAGTCACGAACAAATGCTAATAATATATGTATTTTTGAAATGTACAAGTAACGCCCTTTCCGATGATACCAAACATGGCATATTTATCTCAAATTAATTTTTTAATACAGTACTTTATGTCGGCTAGAGGGCGCCACATGAGATTTAGTGACATGTCATATAGCCTATAACCAGAAGACGATAATGACGCTTCTAGAGACACCTCATTTGTCCTAATCTAATGAGTAGTTAAGGAGCTAGGAGGGAACAAATGAACATACATACATACATACATACATACATACATACATACATACATACATACATACATACATAGCCTGTCAAAATCATAACCCTCCTTTGGCTTTGCCGTAGTCGGGTAAAAAAAAAAGTAAAAACTAAAACCCAACTACGACAACAAACGACGCTTAAAAAGTAAGAAACAAGTTTCAAAAGCCGTAGTCACGCGTTGTTAAAGTGTTATGGACTATGGAACATTCCTAAGTTTCAAAAGCTGTAATCCATGTCGAGTAATATACCATAGTCCACAAAACTTTAACAACGCGTGACTACGGCTTTTGAAACTTGTTTCTTACTTTTTAAGCGTCGTTTGTTGTCGTAGTTGGGTTTTAGTTTTTACTTTTTTTTATTTAAAATGTTTTGGTGCCTTTATAATACTCATTGTTGTGCAAAGTTTATTTCAAATAGGTACCATAGAAATATCACACTTATCGAATAAATACAAAGTCAAGAACAAATGCTAATAATATATATATATTTTAAATCTACAAGTAACGCCCTTTCCAATGATACCAAACACGGCATATTTACTTCAAATTTAGTTTTTAATACAGTACTTTATGTCGGCTAGAGGGCGCCACATACGATTCAGTGACACGTCATATAACCTCTAAGCAGCGGACAATCAAGACACTTCTAACGATACCTGATTTGTCTTATTCTGACTACTTTAGAAAGAATGAGTGAACAAAAAAGCATACCATAGAAATATCACACTTATCGAATAAATACGGACTAAGTCACGAACAAATGCTAATAATATATGTATTTTTGAAATGTACAAGTAATGCACTTTCCAATGATACCAAACACGGCATATTTATCTCAAGTTTATTTTTTAATACAGTACTTTAGGTCGGCTAGAGGGCGCCACATTAGATTCAGTGACACGTCATATAGCCTATAACCAGAAGACGATCATGACGCTTCTAGAGACACCTCATTTGTCCTAATCTAATGAGTAGTTAAGGAGCTAGGAGGGAACAAATGAACATACATACATACATACATACATACATACATACATACATACATACATACATACATACATAGCCTGTCAAAATCATAACCCTCCTTTGGCTTTGCCGTAGTCGGGTAAAAATTATACCGACACTACTAGTCTTTACCCGCGCCTCTTTCCGCGTGTTTGTCACGGTAAATAGTAGCCATGTTATTCTAATATAGAAGACTAGTTGTTGCCTGCGGCTCCGCCCGTGTGTATATCGGTTATCGCGGCCAATAGTAGCCTATGTAATATTCTAATGTATAAGCTATATTACTGTAAAGTTTCAACCAAATCCGTTCAGTAGTTTTTCCGTGAAAGAGTAACAAACATCCATCCATCCATCCATACTTACAAACTTTCGCGTTTATAATATTAGTAGGATATATTATTTTTATTTAAATCTGTTCCGTAGTTTTAAAAAGTAACAAGCATCCATACATCCATCCTCACAAATTTTCGCATTAATTATGATAATATCATTAGTAGTATGTTACTTTGTGATGTCAAAGATTTCTATATGACTGGTTATCGGTTTTAATTGTTTTAATCACTCGCGATGAAATATAGAGAGGTTTTGGATGATATTTGTGTGCGTGTACCTACCGCTTAGCTAGTAGGAAACGACACGGTGCGTATGCAACGGTTATAGATCACAGACGCACACGCCGCCCACCCATTTACGGCGCAGGCGCAGACTGTCATCCGCTGCCCATAATTGCTTACGCTTGTCTTTGACATTTAGTTTGTTTGTAACGTCGGTTGATGCCCTTATCTAATTTGCCTTTTGTTGTAAACCTAATGCATTACCGTGTTATGACGTTACTAGCTAAATTAAGAAATGTCTGGTTTGTGTAATTAAATTTCTTTGGTGCTAAAATAAATAAAAACACGTTTGACATTGAGTCTAAATAATTAAACTTGTCAGTATGGTGTTGGACAATTACTTCCTAGTTTCTTGCAAACAAAGTGTCAGATGATACATAAATACCTTTTGTCCAATGGGGAAGTAACAACATTGCAATTAAAGTTTTTAGGTGCTGCACTAATTAGGTACTTTGAACCAATTAAGAAGGAATGAATCAACGATCTTTGCACTATTGTTTTTTTTGGATTTGATGCTTTAATGAGATCATATTTTGACTGTAACAAAGTCGATGCAATTTGTCGCCGTCCACTGCTGGAGCGATTTTGACGGGACTTTCACTGATAGGTAGCTGATGATATAAGGAGTAACTTAGGCTACTTTTTTAGACAATACGCGATACGACAATAACTGCGGGTAACACCGCGAGGTTCAGCTTGCATACAATAAGATAGATAAGATATGCTCTTGATGGGATGGGACGTTTTGCTTTACTCCCTAAACTTTTTAACCGATTACGTCGAAGCCATAAGCAAGGGTAATAGTTTCAGCTGTCAGTCACGTAATAAAATAGATTCGTAATAATGGCCCGGGTGACATAAGCTATTTCCATTTGACTTACTATCGAATAATCGACTCAGCAATGATGACAGGAACTTATCATCATCTTCCTAGCCTTTATTATTCCCAAGACCGCAACCCTGAGGGTGAATTGAATTCGAAGATTGAAATAGTTGTCAGTATATTTGAGGGCACTGACTTCCTAATAACGATTGCCATAGATGTTCATAACAACCGGGACCGACGGCTTAACGTGCTCTTCCGAAGTACGAAGGGAAAACACCGCCATCTAATATACTCCGAGTTGCTATTAAGAATTTCTAGTAAGAACAACCCAACAGCAGTCCGACCCGGGAATCGAACCGGAGACCTCTTGATCGGCAGTCGCTTACGCTAAACACTGGATCAACGAGGCAGTCCCGGCAGTCATGACAGGCACTTATAATCTAACCAAAAAAACTCAGTGCAAAAATACAAAACTACTATATTGCCTAAGATTACCACATCTCACTTGCAGCACATAGCAAAGTAAATACCAATTTATCGCATTGTGAATGACACAATACCAATAGCATAAAACAAACACAAGATATTGCTAAAATTATTCACCATTACCATTTATGAAATTAAGGATACGATAACAAAATGTCTGCAGAAATATTAACCTTTACATATGACTATTGCAACACTCCCGCCTACTTTACATGTTTCTAAATTAAAATAGTAGGCGTACCACATTCATGGAAAAAATATTTAACAAGCGGATTCCATTCATTAACACCTGTCCTCGTGTCATTTGTATCATATTACCAAAATGAGAATACTGTAAAAGCCGAAAGACATCTCATATTTCTTGTCCTATTTAACTTTATTAGATAATACGTTCGTGGACTGGTTTGGTTATAGTCTATGGGTAATTTAGGCCCAATATGGATGACCGACTGTCTTCGATAGGCATAATGAACAGAGGTCAATAACATTCGGTACGTGGTAAACGTTTTGTTAGTTTTTTTATGGCGCTTTCTACCTTACAACATTTTTTTTTCATGAAGAAGTACCCTTCGTTATTAAGTCATTAAAACACACGATTAAGTGCCTACCTGTAAAAAACTATTTATATAACCGACTTTAAAAAAAAAGAGGAGGTTCTCAATTCGACCGCATGTTTTTTTTTCTGGGCTCACGGATAACTTCGTCGTTAAGGCACCGATTTTGATGATTGTTTTTTTAATGGAAAGCAGTTTTTTTTATATTTGTCCCTGCCTAAAATTACATTCGCAGTATGGTGACCGCCACTCTTGGATTCTGCTTATGCTTTCCATCAGGCAGAGTAGAGTCATTGGGGTAGGGCCAAACATAAAAAAAAATGAAACAATGCAGCATGGTCACCCACACCATGGCGGTCTAGTATAGATACTTCTGCATCATTTTGGCCTCCAGTCTTGCACTCACCAACGAAACACGACAGCATGATCGCTGTCATTTTACGTTGATTTTCTGTGCGAGGGTAGTACCGCCCCGGTCGAGCCGGCCCGTTCGTGCTGAAATCAGCGTGGCTCTACTACGTTGATAAGGATATCTGATCTGATAATGGAATTCAAGAGAAATCGAGTCGAACCTTGAAGTCGGTTTTATTTTTGTTGTACACTTTATATTTGAAGAGAAATTGCTATATTGTATACTAGCTGAACCCCGCGGTGTTATCCGCGGCTATTGTCATACATACCGCGGGGCGAAGTTAGTCTAAAAAAGTAGCTTAAGTTACTTCTCATATTATCAGCTGTCTATCAGTGAAAGTCCCGTGAAAATCAGTTCAGCCGTTCCAGAAACGAGACAAAAATAAAAATAAAAATTGGTACAGTAGGATATTTACCGTGTATTCATACATATGCATTTAGTAAAAAGCGGTTATTTTAATATTACAAATAGACACTCCAATTTTATTCATTTGAGTGGATTTGTTTATGTATTATACGAGTATATGGTTAAATTGGTATAAATTATTATATTTGACGATTTGAGACTAGAAAATGAACTCTCAAAAAGTCTGATTTGCACTTGTAATAAAAAAAATTGTATTGAAAATTAAAAATTACTTCTTTATCATATTTATCCTTTACGATGGTTTCAATAACATTAAATTATGCAAACGACTATTACGATCACTGAAGATATAGAATTAATTTATATATAATTAATAATTCATAATACCATTTTAATTTAAATAGGTTTAAATATCACAAGGATTTTTTAGGTTTCCGTTGCCAAATGGCGAAGAACGGAACTCTTATGAATTCGATATGTCTGTCTGTCTGTCCATCCGTCCGTATGTCACAGTATCATTTATCTGAAACTATAACAATTATACTGTTGAAACGTGGTAAGTAGATGTAATCTGTGAACCGCATTAATTTCCACACAAAAAAGAAAAAAAAAATTTTTGGTGTTAACGTAAACCGCAAAAAAAAAAAACTATTATTATAAGTACAATTTTAACAAAAATAAAACCGACTTCAAGGTTCGACTCGATTTCTCTTGGATGCCATCGTCAGATATTAATGTCCTTATCAGGGTACCACCGTTGCGTTGGGACATTTCCTTTCCATTAAAAAAAGAATCATCAATCACCGACGAAGTTATCCGCGAATACACATAAAAAAAGTATATAAATACGGTCGAATTGAGAAACCTCCTTTTTTTGAACTCGGTTAAAACATCGATCAAAGTTACAACGAACTACAACAACTTTTATATTATATAACTTGCTACCGGAACCCTTCACGGGTTCCCGACTCGCACTTGGCCGCATTTTTATATTTTTAGACGACTCGTTTCTATCGTTTGGATTTTCCAAAATATTTGATTATGTAAATTCATATTCACACATACATACTAACATTCTTGGCATAATTTATTAAACAGATAAGGATTTTATATTGAATAGATTTCAGAGACTACCAAAATGTTATGTTATGTTCTATGTAACACTAGCTGAACCCCGCGGTGTTACCTGCGGTTATTGCTGTACCGCGAGTAACGCCGCGCGACCAAGTTAGTCGAAAAAAGGTAGCCTAAGTTACTCCGTGGATCATGAGCTACCTGTCAGTGAAAGTCCCGTCAAAATCCGTCCAGCCGTTTTAGAGATTACCGAGAGAACAAACAGACAAACAGACAGACAGACAAAAATTTTTTTAACTACATTTTTGGTATGTGTATCGTGTATACATACATATGCATTGATTAAAAAGCTGTTATTTTAATATTACAAACAGACACTCCAATTTTATTTATTTGTATAGATGTATAGATTATAATAAATGCCGGATATATTCGGTTATGAGGCAGAACAAATGTAAAATGGATTTCAATTCACGCAGTCACAGTGGAAGGTTTCGTGACGTCAAAAACCTCCAAAGATTCCTTTTATTTATCCGATAATAGGTACCTATGTATGTGTTACAATTCGCTATTATTTAATCAAACCTTTGGCATAAAATCGAATAAAAATGAAAAATGAGATGTAAGACCGGGGCGGTACTACCCTCGCACAGAAAATCAACGTAAAATGACAGCGATCATGCTGTCGTGTTTCGTTGGTGAGTGCGAGACCGGAGGCCCAACGATGCAGAAGCATCACTAGCCCGCCATGGTCACCATGCTGCACTGTAGCATTGTCTGCATTCGCAGTATGGTGACCACCACTCTTGGATTCTGCTTTCCATCAGGCAGAGTAGAGTCATTTTGGCAGGGCAAAATATATAACAAAAAAAAAAGCGGCTAATAAGGTAAGATTAGATAGTAATAATCACAACGTTACTCCTGTGGCAGAGGTGAAAGGTTTATAGAAAAAATTTAATGCTATAATGATAATTTAACGGTGTCGTTCAAAATGCTTACAAAAGCCCTTTATCACAACAAAGGGCATCGACGTAGGAGCGGATATCCGGCGATAACACCAGTAGACAAAGACAACGGATATTCATTTTATGCGCCAAGTATGACTATGAAAAATTATTTGAATTGTCTATGAATTAATGTCGATCAGGCCCAAACAATAGGACAGCAAGTTACAAAAATAATGGTGTCATTATATTAACATAACATAAAAAGTTATGGGTGAAAACTTTCTTAGAATTTTAATTAATGTAAGTTGGACTTTTAAGAACTTTTTAGGTGGTTCTCGGCGCCATATGAAGTTATGGAACACGATAGTCACAGGCGCCTATCAGGCGGTGACGCCGATTTGAAACACGTGGTACCCGCGTTGGGCTCTACCTCTAAAGTCAAGTATCTAATGTAGAGATCCATTTTGGTGAGACGGCTTCGGTTACGGACCTCAGTGAGCCATATGTCATGAGGTGTGTCATATCAGTCTCCACGTGTCTGCTGGTTTATGTCACCCATTGTCAGTACATAGACTAAAATCTGGGGGTAATATTTATATAGACTACAACTTTTGCGTGCGGCTCCGCCCGCGTGTTTGTCGGTTATCGCAGCAAAGAGTAGCTTATTTAGTATCTCCATGCCAAAATTTATTGAAATCTGCAGCTACAAACATACTTGAAACGAACACAAAGTACACCAGACAACGACAACAACAATTTGTGGATAACACACAATATTGTCCCATGTGGGATCAAACCAACAACATTTCGCGCAGTAGGAAGCGGCATGGCGACCACGTCAACCACCAGGTCATACGTGTAGTCATTCCAATTAGTAAACAGTTCAGTGCGAGAAAATTGTCACGCTTAACGTGCCTCGAAAAATAGTTGATGTAAATAAACTCACACTAGGCTCTCAGTTAATCATTTACGCAGTCACAGACACCATTGATTGATGCTCTTTAGTGCAATGTGTTCAGCAGTACAATACCAGCAATAAATTTCAAGATTAAAAACAAGTTTATAGTGGCAATTACGAACAGTAAAGTTGAACGTCTAGATAAGATAACCTACTTCTAAACAACTCAGCAAGTTCATGAACAAGGCCGTCCTCTTAGATCATTCAGTTAAAATGTTAATAAAATTTAATCTAATGTCGAAAGGTTTCAATAACGACTTTTTAAATTTGTCGCATAAAGTTGATTTCGTTATTTAGTATATTTAATTCTTTGGTAATACTGTCAATATCAGGAAGCTGTAAAGTCTAAAAATACTTAATAAATCAAACAGTGACTAAGAAACAAACCTAAGGCAATCGATAAACGTGGAAAACTGTTTCGTAAGTGCTTTATACCTTGCCTGTAATTATTAATTATAATATAAATTAAATATAATAATTAATTATAATAGAAAAATAGATTGTAAGTATGTATGTGGCTGCAGGTACGCAGTGGTGTCGAACTATCGACGAATTAGACTAATCTAGTGGGCCACCGCATTTATTTGCCAATAATAAAGGTAAGAAGACAAGGTTTCGAAACTTCGTCAGAAAATCTAAGCGGTATTTAGAAAAAAAGTCGATGGATGTCATAACTGCAGAGTACAGGCGATTTGCGCGCATGGCTTAAGACACTATATAGTTTACTGGTTCATTTTCTTGATACTTGACGTAACACAGATGAAATTTTATTTAAAAGTAAAACGTTATTTCTCAAGTTCACGGGTAAGGTCGTCGATCTCTAAACTAATAGACTCAATTGAGGTTTGAGTCTAGCTTTGTTGACTCATCCTTGGCAACACTTTTGGCAGGAATATAACAGTCGTCTAGAAGGAAATGAGTGATTTGTCTGTTCGAGCTGTTTAAGTGATGACAAGCTGTCATTTAAATATATGTATACATAAAACGTAACAAAGGTTCAAGATGCCTAGTTGTAAGTTTAAAATACAATGACTATGTAATATAGAGATATATAATAATATGCAATATAATATAGTCAGAATTTATCCACAATGCAGATTAATAATTGCGTCGACGGCCATCTGTCAAAGATTGGTCGTACCCACTCAGAAACCTTGGTGGGCTCATGCACAACACTTTTGCTGAAGATCATGACATGATCAAATGCATAGTTTACGATTCTATAAAGGATATACAGACAAATATTCATTTTTATATATATAGACAGATAGAAGATAGAAGATTACTAGGAGTACTATGTCCTTAAATAGACTAGGAAACTAGATAGACGTGTGGCTTTGATTCAAAGGAGAATCGCACAATCACTTAACCTGGGTGGGTTTTAGAGGAAACATCACATGCGTCTGGTTTCCGCATAGCCGCGAAATTCCATACAAAATGTGAATATAATATAATGTAATAGGCATTCTCTCTTAAACTTGGGGTTATTTACATACTCTAATAAAGTTATTGTAAGACATTATGTAAATCCTGATAAAAATTTCAATTACTACTTTTGTATGACGTAGTTAAAACTGCTTTAATCTTGATCATTCTCAATAAAAAGTTTAAACTGAAATTCAATAAAACAAACATCTGTCTTTTATAGATAGTATAAATTGACTGTAGGCATAATAACTTGTACCACATCAATCATTTTATCGTTTTGTTATGATGCTTCTACTTAAAATAGATTACACCGTCGCGTCGTTCCTTCCTCGTGGGTTATCTTAGGATAGATATAAGAGAATTTTAGCCGAAGATGCTGCCTGCGCTTTTACCGATGACGCTAAGAGGGATACGGAAATCTTAATAAGAACTGTTCACGAATTCCTCCTTTTTTGGTGGAGTGTATGGTTTTAAGTTTTAGTCGATTTGATTCAATGTCGGCGTAATTTGTTCTCTTTATCGGTCAGGCTCTCACGGCTAAACCGTTGCACCGATTTCAATGAAATTTGGCATGAAGATACTTTGGTTTTTGCGGAAGGACATAGGCAACTCTATACTGCGATAACCGACATACACGCGGGCTGAGCCGCCGTTAAAAACTAGGAGGATATAAATCCCCAAGATATTAAACATATATTAATTAACTACCTAACTTTCATAAACATTGATACATAATGAACGATAGCATAATTATTAATGACCAGTGCAGATTACCTGTCACCTTATAAGGAAGTACCCGGTACAGAAAATCAAGCAAGTTTAAATGCTTAATATAAGCCAATCATGTTTAACTGAATGCATAATTAGCAACGTGTCAGGCATACTGCAAAGTGAGTTGTTTGCAGTTCACTATACGATACCGATACAACTTCCTCTGTACACCTGACCAAATTGATGTCGTGCTGATTTTTAGCAGTCCCATTTCAAAGTCAACTATTTTTTGTTTATCGGAAAGGCTTTTTTTTATCATGGAGTTCAAATATAATGTAGTTATATTTATTTGTAGCCCTGACTTACTTTAGGCAGTACCAGTGTCAATTTTCATATAAATTTAAATACTTAAAGGTTAGCAATTAATGATGTATCATTCAATTCAATCAATAGTATGAACTACTAGTACTAGTTATTGCTCGCGGCTCCGCACGCGTGTATGTCGGTTATCGCGGCAAATAGTAGCCTACGTGCTATTCTGATGTATAAGCTATATTACTGTAAAGTTTCATCCAAATCCGTTCAGTAGTTTTTGCGTGAAAGAGTAACAAATATCCATCCATCCATACTTACAAACGTTTGCGTTTATAATATTAGTAATATATGAAGTATACTAGCAGCTACAGGACATTTGCGTAATAAAAGAGAGGAAAATACTGCAGTGCTTAGTAATAATAGTACTAAGCCACTCGTTTATATTTTGATTTCATAATTTAAAGGAATCCCTGAGAATCATCTCTATGATATCTAAAAAAATACCATTTCACTATGTAGTTTTTGATCAAAAGTTATTAGTGCAATTTTAGATGGATATTTGTAATATCGTGTCGTGTAGTATAAATACTAGTACCGCAAGAAGGTCGACGTGGGCGGGCGGCAAGGACCGACGCCCGCGCACCCCAAGTGTTACGTTCAACTTTTATTGTTATTATGACACCGCTTGCAAATGGTAATCTGTTCTGTCATTGAGTTTTTCTAGTGTAGTATAATTAGAGACTACACGTGGGCAGACAGCGACTTACTACGAGCCGATAAGGAGATACCACTTTGCATGTAAAGATCGCGCTCTAGCAAATATGCGAGGTATTGTTTTTACCCGACTACGGCAAAGCCAAAGGAGGGTTATGATTTTGACAGGCTATGTATGTATGTATGTATGTATGTATGTATGTATGTATGTATGTTTATTTGTTCCCTCATAGCTCCTTAACTACTCATTAGAACTGGACAATTGAGGTGTCGTTGGAAGCGTCATGATCGTCTTCTGGTTATAGGCTATATGAAATGTCACTGAATCTAATGTGGCGCCCTCTAGCCAACATAAAGTACTGCATTAAAAAAATTATTTTAGATAAATATGTCGTGTTTAGTATCATTGGAAAGGGCGTTACTTGCACATTTCAAAAATATATATATTATTAGCATTTGCTCGTGACTTTGTCCGTATTTATTCGATAAGTGTGGAATTTCTATGGTATGCTCGTTTGTTAACTCCTTTCTAAACTACTAGTCAGAATAAGACAAATGAGATATCGTTAGAAGCGTCTTGATTGTCCGCTGGTTATAGGTTATACGACGTGTCATTTAATCTAATGTGGCGGCGTAAAGTACTGTTTCAAAAAATTAATTTCAGAGAAATATGCCGTGTTTAGTATCATACGAAAGGGCATTACTTGTACATTTCAAAAATATATATATTATAAGCATTTTCTCGTGAGTTTGTCTGTATTTAATCGATAATTGTAAAATTTTTATAGTACCTATTTAAAATATACTATGCAAAGAAATTAATATCATAGAGGCACCAAAACATTTTAAATAAAAAAAAAGTAAAAACTAAAACCCAACTACGACAAAAAACGACGTTGAAAAAGCATGAAACAAGTTTCAAAAGCCGTAGTCACGCGTTGTTAAAGTGTTATGAACTATGGTACATTATACTACATGGACGACGGTTTTTGAAACTTAGTAATGAACCATAGTCCATGACACTTTAACAACGCGTGACTACGGCTTTTGAAACTTGTTTCATGCTTTTTCAACGTCGTTTTTTGTCGTAGTTGGGTTTTAGTTTTTTTGGTTTTGTAAATTCTAATACAATAATCTATACCTAATCTTCGTGATGAATTGCCGCATTGTTTTACGATCTAAGTGTAACAATATAATCAATTAATCGAGATTTATTGCGTTAGTTTGTGATATTGCGTGGTGTTATTTACAGTTTTACGCAACTATTAGATCTATACTTATTGGCTTCGCTTACAGCTAACGTTTCGGTCATGACAAGGGTTTTTGTCGTCAGGTTGGTATCAAACAAACATACGGCCCGCATTGTGATACAAGCGGTAATAGTAGCGTATGACCGCTCGAAACATTTTTTAAACATTAACTTCTTTTAAAAACTTGCATTTTAAATAAATTATATATTTAAGACAAACCGAAAATCCATACATATTTACGTACGTTTATGCAACATAAATCAACACAAACATCCAATAGGATGGTCATTATTTCACAGCCCGTTTGAAGTGGTAAGAGAAGCAATACTTTCCCCCTCTAGTCTGTCGACACTTCCTGTTTAATTTAAAACCATAAATAGTGCATGCTATTATTTCGAACAAGCCATTGGCGGATGATATTATTGACTCGATTATTCTCACACTAGTCTACGAATGAAATTTGTGTACATGAACGCAAAAATACTGCAGTTATTATCATTATAGTTATCAAAAGTATATTGTAGTTTAAAATGTATTGGACCAGTATACCACGTGAACCAGACGGATTGGTATAATAAATAAATGAATATTTCGGTCATCTAACATACAACGGCATCTAGTCCCAAATAAAGCAGAGCTTGTATTATGGGTACTAGACAACTGATATTAATACTTATATACTTTTTTTTTTGTAAATACATACATATTATAGATAGAAAACACCCAAACACCGAAACAAATATTTGCAGATCATACAAACATTTGATCCGACCCGGGAATGGAACCCGAGACCTCATGTACAGCAGTCACGTACGCTACCACTACGCCACCGAGGCAGTCATAATAAGCTTGTAACAAGTTTTCCTTCTTGTGTGTAGTGTCGTTGTCCTTTGTAGTTTTTACTCTAAGTAGACTCTTAGACACCCACGGTATGATTAGAGCTGGTGACATAGCGTATTCTTAATCTATCACCACACGGACTCTACGAAACACGGTTATTACACGAGAAATAATTATGTGCAGAAGCTTATGCAGCACATGCTCAGTATAAACCAGTATAGTATAGTAGTATAGTAACCAGTGTTCGTTTATAACCAGGTCAGAGCCAAGTCAAATTAGCCGTGATACATCTAATAAACCGTTTGACTTCAGATTCAGATGTGTGCAAAATTGTGCTGTGAAATCAGTCCGTTATATTAAAGTCTAACTGCTTGGTATATGATTATTGCAGTTCACAGACTTGTTGAAAAATGTATACCTGTATATATGACAGCAGACCCACGCAACCTCGTTTGCGTCTGCTATTGCCCGTCGCGTGATAATTTTCCCCCTTTTTTGAAACATTTTTCATTGGTGCTCCTCTCCTATTGGTCTTAGCGTGATGATACATTGCCCTTGATAAATGGGCTATCTAACACTGAAATAATTATTTAAATCGGACCAGTAGTTCCTGAGATTAGCGTGTTCAAACAAAGATACTCTTCAGCTTTATATATTAGTATAGATATACCAGATACTTCTCGACATTAGTCATCGGTATGTCGAGGCATGATAATAACTACTACTAATTTTATTTTTATCTTCGGCAACATGACTAGTAAATAAACGACTATAATAAAAAAAAAACAATACCAGAGGCAAGAAACTCAGAACGATTGTTATTCAGAGCAACGATAAGATTTAAGTATCAATTCGAAGTTTCATAGTAATTACGAACGCTTGACGACAAGTCCTAGATTTTTCGATTGTCGATAGCAAATCAGTTGTATTGTGTAAGTTTTAAGTGTGCAATTTGGATAAGTTCATTATTCAATGTGAGTTACACGATACGCGAAGCGTGGGGTATGCGTATTATTCATCGATCGTAGGTATTATTACTATTCTTCTAAAAACCACCGGTCAGGGGTACTTTGCAAGGGGTAGTATAAAACTTTAGCTAATTTACGAAAGTAAACTTTATTCTTTGGTTTTACAGTCTATTTTCTTACACTCGTTTGTTTTCGCGGTTAGATGAAATAAAGAAGTAAGTTTGCACGCATGCTATATTCATAAACAACGAGTTCTTGACCTACCTTATAAATTTTAACAAAAATATAAATATATCTAAACGAATTAGGTTAATTAATATTTATCACATAGTTTTTTCAATGCATACAATTTAAGAGATCGTTTACTAAGAGAAAAAATATTCCACATCAATATCAATGATACTTACTGCCTACCTTGGTGACACCCACGTTAAATACCATTAAGTTATGAGCATTCTGACATTTGTGCATGTATTTACATACTAGTCCGGTTGTTTTGTCTAGAAACCACTTAGTACAATACAAATATGTTTATACTAGCTGACCCCCGCAACTTCGTTTACGTCTCTTATTGCCCGTAGCGTGATAATTTTCCCCCGTTTTTGAAACATTTTTCATTGGTGCTCCGCTCCTATTGATCTTAGCGTGATGATATATATGGCCTATAGCCTTTCTCGATAAATGGGCTATCTAACACTGAAAGATTTTTTAAAATCGGACCAGCGGTTCCTGAGATTAGCGTGTTCAAACCAACAAACAAACAAACAAACTCTTCAGCTTTATATATTAGTATAGATAAAAGAAATAATTTATTATTTCTTTATTTAATTTAGAAAGAATATCAGATGGGTACATTTTCTTAAAGGCAACTACAGTTTAAATGGCAGAGTCGAAATCATGGATAATGTTTGGTAAAAAGATAAAGCTCAATCTCAAGTTGTATAGTAAAATATTTCTTTCGATGTACAGGCTGATGACTGTTTAAATTTAATTTGTTATTAAAAGATACTATTATCTCAGAAGATTGTAAATTGAAGTGATTTGTAAACGCAAAGTTGTGCAATGATTGGGACATAGAAACTCAGACAAATATGGCATTCTAATGTAAGGAAAGATACATTTTGACTTCACATAACGTATAAGATTTCAAAAAATAATTCATGCACATTGACAGCCAACGGATTTTTACTAATATGGCTTCTGGGTATTACTTTCAAGCTGGTATTCATTCCAGAACTGTTTTTTACACGTAGTTGTTTTGTATACAAACATAGGTTATTTTATACTACTTCTTATCCATTGAGGTTAATACTACTATTTCGCCATAAGTACGAATTTATAAATAATACAATTAGGAATATACAAGCAGTGTATTATATGAGTTAGTTTAAAAGGTTAAACAAATAAATTATAGGGTTCCATCAAAGATAATTGCGATACCGTAAAAGCTTTAGTAACTACAAAGTCCTTTAAAATCTAAGAGCCTGTGTAAATCCAATATTAAATCTAGAGTTTCGGATTACAAAGTAAATAAACACTTGTGTTGTGTGCACAATAATATATTCACAATTAACGTTATATTCTAGGCGGCCTTCGATGCGTTTTAATAGCAATCTTGCAATAAGGCTATACGGCAATAAATTAAATATGGGTATGTGCAGAAACATTCGAAAACTAAACCTAAGATCACATATTGCTGTTTAGATGTATGCTTATACATATATCAATCCATTTAATACAAATCTGGTCACTCGAAATATACAGTACCTAGCTTTAGGGTTCCGTAGCCAAATGGCAAAAAACGGAACGGACAGACAGACAGACAGTCTGTCCGTCCGTTTGTCACAGCCACTTTTTTCGAAACTATAAGAACTATACTGTTGAAACTTGGTAAGTAGATGTATTCTGTGAACCGCATTAAGATTTTCACACAAAAGTAGAAGAAAAACAATAAATTTTGGGAGTTCCCCATACTTAGAACTGAAACTCAAAAATTTCACTGAAAGGTCCTTTCAACCTTTTCTTCTATGTATGTATCTATATATATTTTATATATATATATATATATCTTTTCTTCTATATATCTTTCAACTTTCTTCTATATATGGTGGAGCCAAAGTTAAAAACAATATGACATTACTTCCAATTGGGCAGTGCATTAAGAAGCTTTAGAGCCAGAAATACACGCCCACACAGCGCGTAAGTTAGTAGATAGATATTTTACACAATGTACAAAGTAAAGGCACAAGATTGTAAGGAATTTAATTCAATAACAGCAATTTGTTTGTTCATCATTTATTTATTTTTGTACATTATCTTGAAAATATTCTTCAAACGGGTCCTAACCAACAGAGCGTAATGTCGCTGATTTTTCTACCTCTTCAACAAAGCAGTCGGGTACCGTGACATTTTTTTCAAGGATTCGCGATTGTCCCTAAACATCTACAGCCCTATCAATTTTATCTTATTTTCTAGACAAATGTGACTATACCCCCTTTTTGGTTTTGTTGTAGCGGAGACAAAAACTGTCAAGTTGCCAAGAGTTCCGCGAATGATTCAGGGGTTAGCTCGTTATAATAATTAAGAATGTTGTGTGCATCGTAATGTTGTTTAAGTAGTAAATGTCTCATATTTTTTATTGTGATTTTCTCATATGTTATTATTGATAGTATGTTGTAACTTTGACCTAGGCCGTATAAGAGTTGACAATGGCCTGTCGACAACGCGTCAAGCCATCAACATCTAGAGAAGATGCAACAAGATAAGAACTTCATTTGTTCGCGCTATATTTTCAGCACAAACATTCAACTAGGTCAAAACTAGACCGCGACGAATCTCTCAACAGAAACACTAAAAAAGCTTCCAGACACACTGAAAGTTTGCATGATTGTCTTATTCTTGCAGTCACGAAATGAAACGTACGCGAAACTATAACTTTCTTTTATACCGGTAGATTTCAGGTCATTGAACTTTTTCAAATGTAATTTTATCATAAAACGTTATTGTTAGTTGCTGAATTGTATGAAATTGAGTGGCATTATTTGGGTTTAACTTTCAATAATGTTTTTTTTACATGACTGCGTATTTTTTACTACAGTACTCGGGATTAAGTATTGAACCAAATTTACGATTGGTATTCTATAAAGCTGTCGAACAATTCTGTCACATTGCGAGGAGGGAGGTGGTCACCTTCAAAATATGATGGTAACGGGCAAAATCGAGGGAAAAAGACCCAAAGCCCGTAGCCCATTGCGCTGTGCAGGCCTAATCTGCTATACTACTAAGGGAGGAACATGTGGCGAGCTGTCACTCACAGAATACTTCCAAATAAGAGTCACGACATCCTCAAAATTCAGAATAGCGACACAAAGAGTAATTCTTGACATACCTGTCCATACGCGAGCACTGTTGCGTTATATCCATCCAGGGCCGATTCCACCAGTTTTCGGACAGAAGTATCGTAAACATTTTGCTGACACGAGGAGGGTTCAAACGCGAAGTCGAAAGTAAAAGCACGTTCTGATCCTAGGGAAACCCCGCCTTCGCCCGCTGCACCATTAGCCCGTGCGCATATCCCGCATCCTTCTAGAACTTCTGCAGGTGTCTGCGGCCGAATCCTGTAAAAAACAATGATTGATTGGTGAGTTATACAAGTTTAAACATGCCCTTAAATCCACTGGCTGGATTTTGTCTTCTCCTTATAAAGTAGGTTTTGGACTTCAGTACCTCCCTGGTCAGAGTTGGCATAATGTTTGTTTTGAATTTGCAATAATAAGTTAATGGTCTCGCGGTTGGCGTGTGCGACTGCTGATCATGATGATTGATTCAATCAACACAATATAAAAATTAATTATATTATGTTACTTGCTGCTACGGAACCCTTCAAGGGGGAGTCCGACTCGCACTTGGCTGCTTTTTATTTATATGTATGAATACTGGACTGCCATAAAAATCACCTTAAATTCTTTACTATGTAACATTGATCCGACTTGAAAATACAATTGGAAAGGAGAAACAAGCGACTTAATAGACAAATTCAAAAGAAGAAGTTTTAAAAACTTGACAAAAATACGTAAAAGTATTGGTAAAAATGTATATAGTCAATGTCATTCGGGCTATTATAACGAATCTATTAACACTTCATTCATCAACTCAAATGCCTCGGTGGCGCTGTTCTCGAGGAGGTCTCGGGTTCGATTCCCGGGTCGGACCAAATGTTTGTATGATCTACAAATATTTGTTTCGGAGTTTGGGTGTTGCCTATGTATAATATGTATGTACTTACAAAAAAAGTATATTTGCATTTGTATCAGTTGTCTAGTACCCATAACACAAACTCTGCTTAGCTTGGGACTAGATGGCGTTGTGTGTTAGATGTCCGAAATATTTATTTATTTATTATTATGCATTTAACATTTCAATCTATAACCATTTAAGTAGTTGTTGTAGTTGAGTAGACATAATATTGCAGAGTTTTAATGTTAATCTGATAGGGTTTTATGTAGTACAGGTAAATTGAGGTCGTAACATCTTGGTCAATACGTCAAGAAATGCAGCTATGTCCTTTTCCTTTTTTTATATACTAAATTTTATTCAAATCGGTTCAGCGGTTTGAACATGAACTTTCGCATTTATAATATTAGTACGAACTTTTTGTTTAAATAACTGGGAGTGGCGTTTATAGTTCGATGCTATACATTATGTAAAACTATTTAGGGTTCAACGTGGGCGTTGTTTTCATTTGATATTAGAGGTAGTGCTCACTGCTTTTGGATAGCCATTGACACACTTGCCGTATCTACTATTTCTGTCGTATCACAACAAACCGTTGATTTCTTGCATAACGAAGATATATTTGTACCAATATGTTGCCATTGAAATAGTATAAAATGATAATACTTCGGTTACGAGGTTATTTCTAAAAATAACACTCCTTAAACGTGATGGAACTGTAGAAATACGTTACAATATCTTTTATTTAATCTGTTACGAATGACAATCAGTAAGAATAACAAAAAAAAGTTTGTTGCACAGCTTGACACCGATCAAACAAGTTACAAGTCTTCAACGAGAGTCGTGGTTAAACTTAAACAAGCTCTCCCAGACGCATTGGCGTCTTTATGTGTAAACAACACGCACATTCACAGACTAATCAATGGCCTCTGAATGCAATACAACACTTATATCATATTGGAATTTAATAAAAATAATCGCTACGAAATCATGTTTATTATTTGACTGATTTATGATTATCAAATCTTCGGGACATGAAAAACTATGAATAGTAGATTACATCGTAGTAGTGTCAACAGTGCTTAAAATAACCATGAATTCCCAACGCTACAATACAAAAACAATTTATTCTTGTAATATGTATGGAGATGTAATTCTCAATATATTATCTGTATACAAATTAAGATACATACTCCAAACAGTGTATGCTAATATTAAAATATTTACATTTCTGAACGTGTGGCTATATCCGTCGGATTCAAGCGTAACTTGTAACTGTTAGTAAGGTAATAGTGAACTACGTGCCTGGTGTCTCAAATACGACTTTTTTTATTAGCCGCCTTAGACGGAAGTTACTGTGTGAGAATATTACTTTTGGTTTTTTTAATAGTGATTAAATTATATTCAACAAAAAGACAAAGGACCAGGATCTTCTTGGAATGAACATGCCTCTCGTGTATCATGGTAAACAAAACCTACTAGTGAGAAGCGTTGCGAAACCAAGTAGCCAAGGTAAGCCAAGCCAAGTAAACGCTTGCTTACAGAAGAGCAATGTACTTTAGCTGGTTTGCCGTAGAGTATTATTTATTATATTATTAGTAGTAGACTCAAAGGCTAGTAGGTAAAGTAGGGTCTGGAAACATAACCTCTACAGGAGCCCATGGCTGAACTTAAAAGCATACTTCGACATTGAGGAACGGAACGAATATTTCTAATTTAAAAATAACCATCAACTTAACCTTATTGCGCGTTTAATGTAATAATTAAATTAACATAAGTAGGTGTGTACCAAGGTAGTTATGAATAGATGAGGTAAAATAACCTGATCTTGCAAAGGTCCAATGGCGCTTAACATTCAAGGTCACGCGAGTTTGTGCAACGTCCAGCTGATTGATGCGAGATAAAGCTGTGTTGTACTAACGTAAACATGCTTGCGGAAAAATATTTAATTCATTGAGAACGAACTACTACATCGTATTTGGTAAAAGTGTCAACCTAATCTCCGTAAATTTGAAGTAATAGTTATGTATTCTTAATATTATGAAGATGTAATAAAATTTATTAGATTGGTAATATCTGGATCTACAAATGTCTATATTTCGGAAATTCTTTTACTAATAGAAAGCAACATTATTTGTGAGTGTCATATACGTATATTAACCCGAAAAATGATTACCGTGATATCCGACAGACAGGCGGAGCGGCGGGTAAAAGCTGGTAGTTTATAAATAAAAGAGCAACTAAGGTTAACTTCTGCCTTTCTTCCTATAGTAGAGACAACATTCTTGAATGCCATAAATCGTTGCAAACAGATCCCAAATGAAATTGAGAAATATGATACTAATGATGATAAAAATATTTCCATGTTTAATTTGTACTATTTTGTGAGGGTAATTCACCTTGACCAACATTATGCTAAATACTATGCAAGTTTATTTACATGTAGTAGATGTTTGTAGTGCAACGGTCATATCGAACGCGCACCTAAACCCCGCACAGTTCCACGAGGAACGGAAGCATCAATTACTGGTTCAAAAGGGAACATTACCGACCGACTATTGTGCTGCTGAACGCGAGTCGCATGCGCAATGTATCACCACAAAAAGTATTTTGGGGTATTATATTCAAAGTTAGAGAAGTGAATCACGTTTTTGATGTACGTCGTTTGGTTAAGATAAAAATTAGCTGCAATTAGGGTATTTGTCATACGTTCATTTTTTGTTCTTGGACGACGTCATTCCTGCGTAATTCGTAAGTAGGTCGTTTATGACGAATGCAATTAAGCAAAAAATACAAAGACATGACTTTGTCTTCTTAAATTTTGGTATTTTCTTGTGCTTTTTATAGTTAGTTTATACATATATCTATGTCTTTGTGTGTTTATACGATGCAAGTCAAAATATAAAACATGCGTGTGTGTGAGAGTGTGTGTGTGTGTTAGGTTAATGCATAATGCTGAATTCCCAGAATTTATGGTGTAGTCAATATAATAAAAAAAATCGTTAAATGTATTGAAAATCCCCTAATCCTGTCTCTAGGGGGAGGAACTCAGAGGGTGGCAACGCGCTTTTGACTCTTGAAAGTGCAGGTTGCAGGTGTCAATAGGCAGCGGTAGTAACTTACCACCAGGTGACGTATCTACTTGTTTGTCTACATATACCTACCATTAAAAATTGCACTACGGTTCTGCTATTTCTCCTTTAAGTAATTTCTTATTTTATCGAGTGCATGCACTTCACATATTTATATTTAGCCGCTGTGAGGCTATTGTACTGCCTTGGTTACACAATGGACGACACGCGAGCGTCCGTGTGGAAACAGAACACACGCCATGCACCAGACTTCAAGAACCGAGTACATTTTCAACGCTTGTTTTAAAGTTGCATGGCTTTAATGACTAGGTACTACGGCCATTTGTTAAGCTTTGTTATTCCGTAGATACCAATGCAGTTAACATTTTTTTCGCAGTGTCTAGAAAGACATGTAAAGCGTTAATTTCTGATTTTATATCTTTCTTTAACATCTTGATTTTGTTCCAATTTTTTATTGATGGTCCATTTCATTTTGTTACTGGTCATAGCGCGATGATATATGAGCTATCTAACACTAAATTGTAAGTAAGGTTGTCTGTAAGAGATCGCCATGAGCGATAAGACCGAAAAATAAATAAATATTTTTTTTTTTTTTGCGAAGCAGTAGGTTTGAAATTGGCATATTCAACCAAACAGACAAACTCTTTAACTTTATAATATTAGATTAGTAAAGATTAACATTGGAACATGACTGGAACTTGTACATGCCAAAAACATGTAACTAAGAAGATTAATTATTCAATACCAATTCAGTGCGGCATGAGTTGCAAAATCTCCAGAAACAATCGCGCACCCGTTTAGCAAATCACCAACATCGTAACCCGATGAAAGATCGTACAAGACAATTAAACAAGCTATAAATATATATATAAATATATATATATATAATAAATAAAAAAAGTTATTGTTCTCATTAGATCTACGATTGCAGTTGCAATAACTTGTGTCATTGATTCTGAATTGCCTTTAATAGGCTTTGACGCTAGACATGTGAGTATTTAATTAACGATTGCATGGAATCCTAGGTCAGCATGCATGTACCAACCGTGAACCAACTACTAGCAAAAAATAACTATATGTTTTGTAAAACAAAGAAACTCATCAAAGGTTCATATAATGAACTCGTGAGAGAAGATAATTTACTTCATTTCCCGTTAAAGGTATTATTGTAATAGCCATTATGAAAATCCGCTAAGTGATAAATTGCTTTACAAAAATAGTGTAAAAACCAACAATACCTATTATACCTTGCGTACTTATTATGTATAATAGCATCCGATTTGTTGTTGTGGTTTAATAACTTTGAGTAGACATTTCTGTATCCATTGTGGTAGTACAAAGCACAATAGGCCGCACATAGCCGTATGTAGGAAACGAACGTATTCTTAGTGATTGAAGTTGCAGACAGTACTATGTAAGGAGCTGTTTGGCTTTGAACTGAAGTAAACTTTGGATGGTAAGAGATAAAACGTGCTTGATGTTGGTTTATATCTAACTTAAAGTGAATGTTTGGTTTTGAACTTAAGTGGAAATATTTGCAATATTTGTCTACTGAACGATGCTTTTAACTTTAGCCATAGGTGCCTACATCAAAGGCACGAATGTATATTTATTTAGAAACATTAAATACATTTAAACACTAGCTTATGTCGCATTTAGACACTGATGTACTATTCTATTATAAATTCGCATATCCTTCCCAGTCTGTCTGGCGTCACTGAGTAACAAACATGGAACTTACAAACTTTCGCACTTACAATCATCATCATTTTCATCAGCCTTTACAATCCACTGCTGGTTATAGCCTACCATCACACGCTTTTATCGGACTTGTTGGTATAGGGTTTGTTTCAAATTTTTCTTTTCTTTGTAGCGATATTGTCCTACATAGTTCGCTTCCTTAGTCGCCTTTACGCGACCTACGGGTCGAAAAATGGTAATGACATCTGTATTCTTAATTTGTCAGCACACGAATAGACACTATTTATTACATTTTTAACCGACTTAAAAAAAGCAACTAGTGGTAGTTTCTCAATTCGACCGTATATTTTTTTTCGTAGAACTTCGTCAATTATGAACCGATTTTGATGATTCTTTTTTTAATGGAAAGGAGATGTCCCAACGGTGGTACCGTGATAAAGACATTAGTATCTGATGATGGCATCTAAGAGAAATCGAATCGAACCTTGAAGTCGGTTTTATTTTTGTTAAAATTGTACTTGTCAATATTAGTGAGAATGTTATCTTGTCGTAATAAGATATCAGCTGCGTAAAGGAAGCTAAAGGATAGCTAAGTTAACGACTATGTAAGTAATGCAGAGATTGATTTCCTTTTGTCTCAAGTGGTGGTGGCTTTGTCTTCAACTTTATAAAAGCGACATTTTGGCGGTACTTTCGACTTTGTGACGGAAGAATGTATTTTTTATGTACGCGCGTTATTATTAGTTTTGACACTGCAGATATTTTGACTAATGATGTATGACTTAACTCAACAAAGTTGGGTAGTAGAAATGTAATAGATGTGTAAAACGACATTGCAATACTATTTTTCTTTGTGATTTGACAACTCCTTTTAGTTATAGTATAGCGGTAGAAAAAAAAAACATTTAAAAAAATATTAAGTTGAGATGAGTTTTCGTTTTGTACGCTCATTTATATAATTTAGTAAATAGTTTATGTCTTGACTGTTTAGTTGTAATTGTTCTTGGCCTGGTAATAGCTTGTTGTTGGTGTTTTTATAAAAACAACAACAAAAATGTAGTTTAAAGAATGTAAACTTTACAGTTACTGAGTTGCAATAAAAAATCAAGACTAAATTTAAATGTAGTCTATGCCTTCCGTATTCAGTGCCATTTCTATAAGCATAACAGGTTAAACAATCGAACCGCATTCTGACTCAGTGCGAGGGTGGTCAAATTCATTTGCAATTAAAGGTGTACCAAATGCATTTTAACACAACCTGTAACAATGGGTTCATACAAAAATAATTCACAGGAATATATGTCGTAACGGCTTATAATAAGGACCTCGTCATTTTAACGGTTACTCAAATTACAGCACGCGCTGAATGCATAATAAAACAAATTTTATTGGTACCTAACTTGGGTGCGCCCGAATCGTAGGTGCCGAATTTTCTTAAGAACTCTCGTGGGTTTATCTGTTTTGATGCAGTTGCATTCCTCGTTTAAAAAATAATAAACATGAAGGTTTTATTGTGTTAACAACACGCTGTATAACAATAGACGGATATGGCCAGAGACCGTCTCAGTATACGTGTGCGGTGAACGCAAATGACCAAATTACAGGTCATACCTTAATACATAGCTGTGTCATGTAAAACGTGTACTAAAATGAGATGTATGATAGTCATATTCTTAATTAAATTAAAGAGTCATTCTACTGAAGAAGAAGATAATGTACCTACTTACACAATTTTTATCGTATAAAGAAATAGGAGAAGATAAGAAGTACTTCTACATTTTTTTCTAACTGATAAAATCGTTTTTCTTGGTTGAGTGTTTACCTTATTATCTTACTAATATTATAAATGCGAAAGTTTGTAAGGATGGATGGATATATGGATGGATGTTTGTAACTCTTTCACGCAAAAACTACTGAACGGATTTGGATGAAACTTTACAGAAATATAGCTTATACATCAGAATAACACATAGGCTAATATTTGCAGCGATAACCGACATACACGCGGGCGGAGCCGCGGGCAACAACTAGTTTATAATAAAAAAATCATAATTGATTGCATTATTAGGCAATAGATATTCGATTTAAAGAATGGAAAAAACAAATCGACCACTAGATTCAAGAAAATTTAATTTTATATTTGCCTAGCATTCAATGATTTTAGTGAAGCGTAGATTTCAGGGCAGCCAGACCAGTTTCGGAGCCCGACGGTCTGCAGTTTGGACCGATGCAGAAGATCGATTCATCCCTTGATTAATGTTCCTTGTCCGATCTATGAAACTGTTGGGCTATCCACTCGACACCTTTAAGTAAAAATAAATACCCCACTCGGACTGGTGTTGATAACTCACAAAGTTTAATTAAAAATCTCCCAGGATTAAGATGACCTACAAAATTACTCAATCGATTTTAATAAGAACTAGCTGAATCCCCCCGGTGTTACCCGCGGTTATTGTTGTACCGCGAGTAACGCCGCGGAACAGTTAATCTAAAAAAGTAGCCTAAGCTATTCCCTGGATCATCAGCTAATTGACAGTGAAAGTCCCGTCAAAATCGGTCTAGCCGTTCCAGAGATTCCAGGAACAAACAGACAGACAGACAGACAAAAAAAATTAACTACATTTTTGGTATATGTACCGTGTATACATACATATGCATTTAGTAAAAAGCTGTTATTTTAATATTACAAACAGACACTCCAATTTTATTTATTTCAATAGATAAGTACAATGTCCTCCTTTCTAAGGAGAGGCTTATGTCCAGCAATGGACTGTTAAAGGCTGTTGATAAAGTGCAATATCGGCTCTTAATATTACAATATTAATGCAAAAGTGAGTTTGTTTTTGTATTTTACGTGTTACCTATTAAACACATTATCTTTAAATTAGGGGTACAGAAAAAGATACGGTAATTTTCTTACAGAGAAAATTGCGGTGGCCGAGGCCTATAGATTTAGGCCGAACCCGTGGCAAAAACTAGTCAATGAACGAGCTAAACGATAATTTATGGAAACACACTATTTAAAGACAAACCTAGCTTCTGATAACAAAGTTGTAAGTAAGTCAACGAATCGACTGTATAAACTATTACTAAAAATAAATATTATGTTTAGATTGCCATACCCCATATACTTATCAATTTCACTTGCCCGTATAACAAAGTAGGTAAGTAGAGATAAGACCAATACAAACACAAAAGACTTCCGCGTGGGTGCCTAACGCGGTGTTGAAATACTAACCATCTAAATCTAAATAAACTAAAAAAATCACACTAATATTATAAAGGCAAAAGTTTGAGTGTTTCTAAATGAGCCAATTTTGATAAAATTTTGGAGGTAGCTAACATCTTGATTAACACAGGCTACTTCTTATCTTCTCATATACTCATACGTGGGAGGAGCATGAAATATAGTTTTAGAGTATAAACCGCATGCGCATAAGGAAACCACAACGAAACATATTTAATTTAATTGTAAATATGATGAGATACGATTAACCAATAAAGCGTGTTAATTTCTAAGACATAAATAAGGTTATCACATAGCAGCGATTCTCCCACAGATTATATATACAAGACCACTTAATTTTACGATTTGTCTATAACCTATTTCAATGCTCTATGGCCTATGCAATACCAAAAAAAAATTCAATCGTACTGATAGTTGCAAAGATGTGCGCCTTTAAACAGACGAATTCCAGAGCCCAAGGATTTTCCGATTCGAGGTTATATTTCATATGTTTTATGCTTGTATAATAATTATACAGTGCAAATCGACAGTGATTAATTATTAATCACTGTTTGAGATAAATAGAAACGTCGGGCTCAGGAATTAAAATATCATATTTTTCTTTTAATCAATAGAGTACTTCAAGAGATAGCTGACATTTACATGTCAACTTAGAAACGGCACTCCTCCACCCTTCGTTATTTCCCTGCAGGGTGCGGACCGTATAAGTGGTCGATGCAGGGCAAATGTAAAAAGGCTACTAAAATATACTGTAGGTCATCTAAAAAGTAACTGAGTTCCAGCTTATTCCTACACTTTTTTTAAATATATTTGATTTGACGTAAACAATCTGCATAAAAATATTTTTATATTGTCATCATTTCTTAATCTATTTATTTTGGGACGTTTATTTTCGAAATTGAAAAAGCCAATTTCTTTCAGCCGTTGCGAACGTGTGAATTTTCAGTCAGTCTTTATGACTAAGAGCCTAATATTATCTAATGCGAGGGTGTATTGGTCGCTTTTCCAACAGCCAAATTTAAGTGTGTCGCTCTTTCGATATATTTATACATATAGTACTGTTACAGATATTGCATAGGTAGGTACAATATCCACAGTTGTTCTGACCCTTAATATATATATACATATTTAACTTTTTGCAATGACGCTAAATGACAAGTGTAACTGAGCAATTTAATTGTAAGATACGAGTCCGAATGGGACTTTATATCCGAAGTCGTATCTGTTACCTAATGTTTTTTCCATTAAAAATCGGCAGTGTTCACAAGTTTATCTTTTGGAATCTTATTAAGCTATTAATCGTACCACAGTGCAGTTGTACGTGGCAATCTGTTCGAAAAATCATGTTGGAAACTGGGAAAAAATTCGCGGGCGAAATTTTATGTAGAAACCGCAAAGTGGCAATGGCCATTTAATTAACCAAACAATTTTCATATCTGAATGTTAAATTGATCTAGATTAGAACTGGTTTATTAATATTTATTTTGCTAATACTCCGCTGAAAAAATAAGTCACCAGTTTACGACTTTTAGTTTATTGAACTGAAGATACTAACACATATTAGTAAAGCCTACTAAATTAATACTAAAAGTAAAAAAAGAGGTATACATAGTTTGCTAGTTTGTAAGATTGTAGGTGTAACCTCTTTTTTACTGCATTTATCTGAGAAAACTGTAACACAAGAAGTGTAAAAGAAGACTTTTCTTTGCAAATTACTTAGACATATTTAGTTTTGTTTCACTAACCAAACAAATGAAATTGGATCTCTTTATAATATAACTAGCTGAACCCTGCGGTGTTACCCGCGGTCCCCGGTAACGCCGCGGGACAAAGCTAGTCTAAAAAAAAGTAGCCTAAGTTACTCCCTGGATCATCAGCTACCTGCCAGTTAAAGTCCCGTCAAAATCCGTCCAGCCGTTCCAGAGATTACCCGGAACAAACAGACAGACAGACAAAAATTGTAAAAAATGATATTTTGGCACGTGTATCGTGTATACATACAATATGTATTTATTTAAAAGCGGTTATTTTAATATTACAAACAGTCACTCCAATTTAATTTTTTATTTTTTATAGATTACTGCGTTTATCTGAGAAAACAAGTGTAGAATTAGACTTTTAATTACAAATCACTTAGATATATTTAGTCTTGTTTCACTAACCAAACAGATGATATTCTCTTTATAATATAATTTTCTTATAACGTCTTACTATTTGAAGAGGTATACTCGTATTATAATTACTGCAAATACATTGGATAACGCGAAGTTAATGCCGTACAAATTTCCGACCGGTTTACCTTTATCAATGAATGTCAATACATTGATGAAGATTGATGACGAAAAAATGACGGACCATAGTAAATTGAACCCTACATATAATTTTCCTAAAGTATATTTTTTTTTTCAATTTCAATTTTTTTTATAAACTTATGATATTTTTTCGGATAAGGTCCTAATTATGTTACTGAAACTCATTATTTGTAATTGATTTGACATTATGTCCTGGTCGACATTCTTCAATATCCACCCACGTTTAGACAAGTCGAATCAAATATTTAAAATACCTATCGATTTTGTGACCTTATTTACTATGCGTAACCATTTTCGTATCATCATCGTTTCTAAGTGTAAATTATATAATAATTTATTGACTGATGATAAAATGCGGTTACAGATTATATTTTTAGTAATACTTCCTGGAAAGCTTGAGCCATCGACAATTTAATTTTATAAATGCTCTCGCTTTATTGTAATTATTTTTTTAAATGTATATCAAAGCATTGATCTCTTACAGTAAGATTTAGATTGTACATACTTCCGCGTGATGTAACACTGACAAAATGTTTTTACCTAATCATTTATATTTTAGTCAAATAAAGTTTGCGATGCACACAGAATTAAACATTATCATTTGATTTAAAATGAAAGTAGCTCCACTTACATCATTTTATGTATTATACATTTTCCGTCATTAGACTGTGCTTTGATTAGACATTATTTTATTATAGAATAGACATTATTTGTTTCGTCTTAATCCATCAATGTATATCGATAAGACTTTTCAAATTATTTTACAATACTTTCTTTAAACAAGTTCCAAAGTTCGAGAACCAGAGTCCCGAATATTGCAACGATTCCTTCCATCTGGGGGGTGACAAAGAACCTGTGCCTCTGTAGCTGCAGGTGTTCACAGGTGGAAGTAGTCACTTTCATCAGGTGATTCATTTGCTCGTTTGCCTCTGATACGACACAAAAAATCATTTTATTACTTTTTAGATTTAATGTTCAGAATTAACGCAGTAATTCTTTCGTTGCGTAGGTTATTAGACATGCATTTTAGAAGTCCAGTAAGTGATTGAAGTAAGAGAATCATTAGCAGCATAGTTAGTCAGTAGGTACAGTAAGAAAATCACTCTAGGTGTAGTGTAGTTCAAGGTAGTAGAGCCATGCTGATTTCAGCATGAAGAGGCTGGCTCGGCCTTGGCGGTACTACCCTCGCACAAAAAATAAACGTTAAATGACAGCGCTCGTGCTGTCGTGTTTCGTTGGTGCTTGCGAGACCGGAGGCTCAAAGATGCAGAAGCATCACTAGACCGCCGAGGTGTGGGTAACCTGCTGAATTGTTGCATAGTGCATTCGCAATAAGTATGGTGACCACCACTCTTGGATTCTACTTATGCTTTCCATCAGGCAGAGTATAGTCATTTTGGCAGGGCCATACATAAAAAAAACTAAAGCGGTTTTGTTACAACTATGAAATATTTTGAACGATACACCACTGAATTTCCGTTTCAGCTCAACTTCGCACATACATATCCAATTAAAGTCCACCTTGTAACTATAAATGATGAGCACGATGACACAGAAAAACCAAAATCAAAGAGTTGCCAAGAGGATGTTGATTCTAGTCGTTAGTGCCATTATCACAGTGACATAACAATTTCTTTATTTGCTTGACCTTCGCTGCAATACAGTCTTTTATGCCTTGACGCGACAATAATTTGACTAGTCTATTGATATCGTAACGAAGGATATTATTATAACTCTATCACGATTTCAAGCGTGACATCAGGCACTGATTTCGGCAACTTCTTAATATTTTCGCAGGAACTTATGAAAGTTGATTTTCGTTATATCAAAATACATAAATAGAAAGTCCTGACTAAAAAACACAAAAACTGGTAAAAAAAAATTGTGTGGTGAGCAGTATGTAGTTACCACTAATAGCGCGACCAGTATTTACGAGTTTCAACATTCAAGTGGTCATCATAGGGATTTTTTACAGAAAAATACCTCTTTAGTAAGTTATAGATTATAATTCAAAGACAAACTCTCAAACATAATATATCGTACAAGTGAAATTGAGGTGTAAACTTAGAAATCAATTACACCTGCGTTGTTAATTTTCTAAGTAGCACCTGACGTTCTTCGTTTCTTTCATTTCTAATAACTCCAATGACAACGATTATTAATTTTATATCTACTGAAAGCGTTCTTAGTGTGTAATAAAAGTAATGACATATATTTTTATTGAATCCAACGCAATCAAGAAGAGATAACATATATACACTAAAATACATACAAAAAATTCACGTATTTATTAGGGAGTAAGTCGTCAAGTCGAATCAGCATATTCCACATCTCATCAAAAAGTAAGGGGAAATCGAAACGTGACTAAAGGACGCTTCCAATTTCATTTCGTTGCTAAAGTGGTTTATAATAAACTAAATTTACGTTGAGTTAACTCCAGTGTATTACTGCAGGGGCCGCCGATACCTACGTAATTGTTTTTCGTAAGGTTTCATTTCATGACGATGCATATTAACAAACTGACTATTACTTCAAACTTCGAATTCAGTTCTCCCTCAAGGTTACAGAGTTCCGATGCCAGTCGATGGAAAAACTAATATTCAATTAAAACCGCTTGAACTAGTAGCCGACCCCAAAATAACCTTAAAGGCTAAGAGGCGAGGAGGCGATTCTTATTGATGAAAAATAGCAAAATAAAATAAAACATAAATAAATGCCCAACATAACGAGTGGATGATGGCCAATACTAGACGTCTAAGTTGAGAAATAGTAAGGATGTGGAGCGCTAAATGATCGTTACAAATGTTCAATAACCAAATACTTCAATTGAAACTTCCGACCAATGACGGAATAATCTAATAATACACTGCAAATTGGACACTTGATTGCGGTCAGCGACCTCTAGTAAAGGTCTGATTAGACTGGCCATAGTATGTAATCAAAAATACAAGCAACCAGTAATTTTAAACTGTCGGTAATTTCTTTTTTGCTGTGGTAATTTTCACACATAACTGCTATTTTCTATTCTGGATGAAATGTTTATCTTAGATGAATAAACATTATTTTAATAATATACTTTTGTTTAGGTTTTTTTAAAAAAAAATATCCCAAATCTTGATCATACGGGCACTAGATAGAGTCTCAGTCTCCCACAATAGAGTCTGGGTAAGCTCGGCATCGTTTCTGGGAGACCTGAATTAACATGTCCGTGTCCTCCTCAGATTGGGGCGCCTGAGAACTGCCGCCGGGGTGGTTTTTAGTGGAATCACCACATCCCTGGCTCCTCAGTCTCCGTGGAGCCAAAGATCCGAAGGGATTTTCCACCCCGTCAACAAAAAGAAAGGTCATACAAGTATTGGTGTTTGCACCTAATATTCCTGTTTTTATCAGCAATGTCACCGTGAGTTAATTATAAGCAATTGGTTTTTACATTTAGCAGTAAACAAGAACAGTACCGAAACAGTTTTCTAAGATACGAGTTTCTCGTTTTTTTACCTACAATATTGGGATTTTTATGCATTCGTTCACTACAAAGTTCATGTGACTTACTATAATATTTCTGTGCACTAGTTTTATTTAATAAGATTAGCCAAGTAGATTTGACTTCTGTAAACGTCAAAATACAGGTCATCATAGAGTCCTTCTTGTAATCATAGTATTTTTTTTTATATTAAACACTTATTAAAAGTTGACAAGTTAATTCTCATTTCATGGTCTTATTCTTTAGCTAAGACCTGTACTTGACTCTCCTTGCACCACCATACACATAAATATAAGCTTAAAATAACTATTGTTTTATTAACAAATGAAAAATACTTTATATAATACTAAAAATATGACAGCAAAATAATTTTGAGATATGGTTTTAAAGATCTTATATTTTGGTATGCAATAGCGCCAGTAACGATATGTGCATATTTCAAATAGATTAATGTACCTAATTCGTATTTATTGTTTTAATTAACTATAAAATAAATAAATAATTTATATTTTTATAAATAATTTAGATTCACATAGCTCACTAGGAAGCTTTAAAAGTATCTTGTGTGTAAAGATGTATTTTTTTTGCTTGTTACGTGTGTACACAATACCTGATTCGGTATCAAGAATGAGTCAGAAAAGGTAATTGTAACGTGTAATTAATATTTGCTTGGCCGAGCGTGTCTCTTTATCTCACTGAGTATTGCGGTCACAAAGAATGCGTTCAACTAGCCACCTACATAACTATATTAACACTTGTATAAGATATGATCATTTGATAAGGTCTGGCCTTAGAAGTGTACAGTAGTGATCATGATAGTGCAATTGTTGGAGTGACCGCAATGCGATTTTCTTTTTAAGGACTATTTGATGGTAATTTTTTTTTATGTGTGTTCCTGCTCGTATGACTCTACTCTGCCTGATGGAAAGCATAAGCAGAATCCAAGAGTATTGGTCACCATACTGCGAATGCAGACAATGCAACATTTCAGCATGGTGACCCACACTATGGTGAGCTAGTGATGCTTCTGCATCGTTGGGACTCCGGTCTCGAACTCAACAACGAAACACGACAGCACGATCGCTGTCATTTTACGCAGATTTTTTGTGCGAGGTTAGTACCCGCCCGGTCGAGCCGGCCCGTTCGTGCTGAAATCAGCGTGGCTCTATTACCTACAAAATATCAGAATGAGAGTGTAAGTATTAGAATATAATTAAACAATTCGATGCAAGAAATAACTCTAAAGACCCTCATTACATTGGTCTATCAATCTGGTAAACCGAGATCTTCTGTGGGCTGGAAAATCTGCTTCAGCTTATCAAGTTTAATTTCGGAAGAAAGAAATTGGTTGTTGTTTTTTTTTACTTAATGTAAAGACAATTTCCGCATGAGGAATAAATATCCTGTCTCGCGGGGGACTTTACAAAGAACACCCAGACTCAGAACAACAATTTGTCGATCAAACAAAATGTTATCACATGTGGGATTTGGACCCACAGTTCTCAGCTCAGTAGAAAACGGCGTGACGATCTCTAGAATCACTACATTACCCGTACATCATCAACAACCCATAACATTCCACTGCTGGGCTCGGGTCTTTTCTAAGGAGAGGATTAAGACCATACGTCCCCACGCTGGCCAAGTGCGGGTTGGGGACGGGCAAGACAACGTTGTGGTTTTGTAATCTTGCCGTTGGATGTTTTTAAGGCGCCCAAAGGCCTCCGACTAAGCTTCACGACTGTTATCCTACGATAACAACTGGGACCGACTGCTTAACGTGACCTCCGTAAAACATTCAGTCAGAAAAATACTATAAATTATATAAATACCAGAGACTAAATCTATAAAGACGAATATAAAGCTAGATTATAACATCACGTTTGCTGACTGTATTACGTCACCCAATCCCAGACAGCACCGGATCAGAAAATAAGAAAAAGGAACAAAACAGCCGTTACACGAAGCAGGTCAGGTTCTGCAAAAAGGTACCGCAATCGGGCAGGGCCCGTTAAAAGCTGCTTCTCTATATAAGGCTTTATTCTCTAAGTGGTTTAATGAGATAGTAAATACTTCGCCTAGTATTATAAAGTCAACAAAAAGGGTATTTATTAGAAGCCAACTTTGTGACGACTAGCTGATCCACGCCACCTCGTCTGTGTCTCGTATTGCCCGTATTGTGATGATATAACATCGTGAACAAATTGGTTTACCATAAGAAAGGTTAAAGTGAGTCAACCAAACAATTATTTTCTATACCTACTTTTTTTCTGAAACTTAAACCGTTTGTGCGGCGCATGCTACGAAAACTCTCAAAAGGTATAATTTCGCGCCCGTTTTTGCAACATTTTTTATTGTTACTCCGCCCGTTTTGCTCGTAGCGTAACGATTTATAGCCTATAGCCTTTCTCGATAACTAGACTATCTAACACTTCAACTTCAACCAAACAAATAAACTCTTCGGCTAAATAATATTGGTATAGATAGTATAAACATTTTGATGGATGCGGTATTTCTAATAAGTGTAGTTATTGAATAAATTATGAATACCTTCCTTATTAACTACTTTCACATTTTAAATCTTCCGCTAAACACGAGAAGTATTAAGTATAGGTTGTAAGTAATCAGTGTACTTTCTGACGCATTCTAAAATATTTATAATTAATATCAAACAGTTAACTTGTAAGCTTAGTAATTAAGCTAAGTAGATAGGATACACGTTCATGGTTTATGGAAATCATTATTGAAACGATGAAAGATGTCAATCATAAGAATATTAATTGAAGCCTAATTTCTTTCGTAATTAAAGGTGATTTCTACTCGACTACGATGAAGCCAAAAGGAAGAGTAATAGTTTTGTCAGTCTATGAATGTTTGTATATTTCACCGAAGCTACTAAACTACTAAAACCGACATAGGCTTTATTTTACGTAATTCGGTTATAGTTTATTAATCTTGAGTCACAATCCCTTTAAAGCTATGCAATGTTATTTTAAAGGTAAAATACTACACATGACTACATCTCTAATAGGTAGTAAGGAAACGATTATGAGGTTCATAGATCATACTAATAGAATAATTATATTATGAAGAAATAAGCGGCCAAGAGCGAGTCGAATTCGCCCATGAAGTGTTCCGTGGCAGCAAGTAACATAATATAATTTTTAATTTTAATTTTATATTCGAGTTGATTGAATGAAAGGTAAATTGCGGTTAACGATTTATGACGTATTAAGAAAAAACTCCTCACTGGTTCTCGTTTAGATCAATTTTCGGTGAAAGTTTGCACGGTAATGTACATCATATATTTTTTTTAGTATTATCATTCTCTTATTCTAGAAGTTAATCAGTTAAAAAAAAATGATATTAGAAAACTCCATATCATGTTGAACACCAATTCATAGATACCACATATTTAGGGTTTGATGAAATTTTTTTTTTATTTCAGTTCTAAGTAAGGGAAACTCCCAAAATTTTGTTTTTTTTTCTATTTTTCACAGAATACATCTCCTTAACATGTTTCAACATTATGGTTCTTATAGTTTCGGAAAAAAGTGGCTGTGACATACGGACGAACAGACAGACATGACGAATCCATAAGGGTTCCGTTTTTTCCCATTTGGCTACGGAACCCTAAAAAGATACTTCCGTCATTTATCGTCATCATCATCATTAAGACCTACTTTTATATACAAGATAATTCCATCATTATTCAAATAATAATTCTGTGCAGGTACAAACCAAATCACTTAAATGCTTGAGATTAAATTTTATACCTCAAATTATGTTTCCAGACGTAACGTATACAATAAACGTATAGCGAATACTCTTGTTTAGCTGTCTTCGTTCATGATCTCTCCAATTGTACGGCACTTGGTTTCTTTCTCGTTTTCTCGCATTCAGCTCCTGCCAGCAATCTTGCGTAAATCATTATTCCACCTGGCTTGTGGGCGTCCTGCACGTTTTACCGCGAGAGAGCCACGCTTCGGCATCCATGGGCCGGCTCGACCGGAGTGATACCACGGTCTCACAAAAAACCGGTGTGAAACAGCGCTTGCGCTGTGTTTCACCGAGTGAGTGAGGATACCGCAGGCCCATACCCCACTCCCTCGATCCCCATCACCTTCCTCATTCCCTAAAGGCCGGCAAAGCACTTGTGACGCCTCTGGTGTTGCGAGTGTTCATGGGCGGTAATCGCTTACCATCAGGCGATACGTCTGCTCGTTTGCCCAATATTCTAATAAAAAAATTTAAAAAAATAACTCTACGTTTGCCCAGACGCGGTCTCAACTCAAGAACATATTTACCCCAGTTGTACCCCAGTAGTATTGGTTCTGCGGCTAATATGGCCAGCCCACTACCACTTCAGTTTGATAATCCTGTGGGCCATGTCGATGACCTTGGTTCTCTACTTTACTATAGGTACTATTTAGTATTTACATTTAACACTAAAATGATATTACTTAATTTTTAATACTAATATTATAAAAGTGATGAGTTTGTTTGGGCGTTAATCTCAGAAATTACTAAATTAATAAATAATAGTGTGCCTATTTATCGTGAAATGTTATATTGCTACACAACACGGTACTAATAGAAGCGGAATATCAATGGAAAATGTTCGTAAAATGGGAATAAAATAACCCAGTTTACAGGAATTAGAAGAAATTGGAAAAAAAAGTATATTTTTAGCGTTAGAGAATGAAAGACAAAACATTACGAAATTGCAATGAAAAAAATTCTATCGTTAACAAATTAAACAAATATTTTCACTTTTACTTTCTAACCCCGGAGAGTGATAAAACAGTTAATTAATGTTTGAATTCATATTACATCAAGAAAGATAGCGTCTTAAGTAATCTATATTTAGAAAGTAATGAAATGCAATTTATCTTTTATAAGAAATTCAAAATACTGTGCAGAAAGAATATTGCTTTATTAATGGGAATGGGGTCAGTAATTGGCAGGCAGATTTAAAACAATAGATGGAAAGGATTCTTACAGTTGCTGCAAGTTGCAATGTCTCGGTTTTAATAAAGAACAATTTTATGAGTATGAATTGATTAACACTGGGTGTCACTCACACCGTATTGTAAGTAGTAAGGTTTTTTCCAGACAGTTTTTACATTAAGAAATAACGATATAAAATAATTACTAGGGACGGTCGGGTGAAATAGTAATAAGAAGGCTCTCCTCTTTTTCTTTAGATATTTTGAAGTAGATTGCACGATATCAGACTAGTGATTACGTTTTAAGCAAAACAAAGTCCTCAGCCGCGTCTGTCTGTTCGCGATAAACTCAAAATATACAGCTTGTATTTTTATGCGGTTGTTACTAATAGAAAGAGTGATACTTGAAGATGGTTTTCGTATATAATTTGTTAATTTTTTGAGTGTATTGGCCGTATAAAACAATATTTGTTGAAGTCGTTGGAAAAAATAAACACTACTCCTTCAAAAGGAAAAAACAGAGTAACATAGACTATATTAAGTTTTACGTAAAGAATCCGTGTGAAGCCGGGGCAGGTTTTATAAATAATAAGCAAGCCCCGATTCTGTAGGGTGATTCTGTCGATTGTTTTTTCTTGGCGAAGTTTTGTATCGGCCTGTACTCATTATTTGGAGATAGATTATAGAATACGACATTCATTTTCCTATCTTCTGGGGAGAGACCTTCGGTCAGCAATGGACGGCGATTAGTTGATTTGAATCTTAGAAGTAAGGCGTATTATAGTATTGCTTTGAATCCAATAGATGTACTTATATTTTAATGAAAAACATATTCGTATTTCTTAATATTTACCAATATATTTCAACTGTTTTATAGAATTATAAACAAACCTTCGTCATGAATCAGGCCATTGGTAAGTGTTGGGAAATCCGTTTCTATATCCGCTTGAGTACTTTTGGAGTTTATAAAGTTATACAAATAAAAAAAAGTAAAAACTAAAACCCAACTACGACAAAAAACGACGCTGAAAAAGCATGAAACAAGTTTCAAAAGTAGTAGTCACGCGTTGTTAAAGTGTTATGGACTATGGTACATTACACTACATGGACTATGGCTTTTGAAACTTAGTAATGTGCCATAGCCCATAACACTGTAACAACGCGTGACTACGGTTTTTGAAACTTGTTACACCGTGAAATTAACCTCATACTATGAAATTTATTGGCAGATTACTTTCATTTGAATACCATTTTGATTAACTTTCATTTCGTTATCTACCTTTATTTATTAGAAAATATGATGAAAATCTTTTAAGCTAAATACCTACCGTACTTTGCGTGTGAGCAACTGAACCTTTTCAAAAAGTAATGCCAAAGGGTGCAGAATTCCTCGGGTGGATAAAATCGATGTGTTTTATACCAAGACAGAACACCATTTCACCCTCTATGCTTTCCCCTTCCCAATGGCTTAATTGCCTAACAAAATAACGTACAAAAACGAACTACAAGTGGAATTTCCACCAATTGTTATAACGCCATTGTTGTACGCCAGGTCAGGATTCAAAGAAACTTTTTGAATGGAGTAAGAGCTTAATGCCTATTATTGCCATTATATTACAATTTATTCGATGTAAAGAAGGCTTGTGGAACTTAGATCAAAATGTTAACAATATTTGTAAATACTTTAGAAAAAATATATTAATCTCTCTTATTTGTTCACTTAGCAAAAGCAGACACTTCTTTTTTCCAGGCGGGCAAACGAGCAGACTTCTCGTCTGATGGTAAGCGATTAGCGCCGCCCATGGACACTTGCGACACCAGAGGCGTCACAAGTGCGTTGCCGGCCTTTGGGGGATGGGGAGGGTGGTGAGGAGTGGGATGGGGAGGAGTGATGAGAGGGGGTATGGAGAGTGGTTGGGGTACGGCGTCCGGTATCCTGAGTCACTCGGTGAAACATAGCCCAAGCGGTATTTCACACCGGTTTTCTGTGAGGCCGTGGTATCACTCGGCCGAGCCGGCCCATTCATCGTGTGGCCGCAGCGTAGCTCTCGTTTAATACTGACATGTAATATAGAATGAAAATAAAATACAATTGTTACAAAATGACTGACAGTCAAACGTGAGCGTAGAGTTAAGGCCACGCTTCGGTGTGATAGGTATCTTGAATGAAAACGAGGATAGGTCGTGGCTTGTCCTCTAAGGTGATTGTCTTAGATTTGACATGGCACAGTTCAAGAGAAGACAATTTTGCAACTGGTTCTTTACACACAGTTACAAAATGAGCACTATAAATTCTACTTAGATTTTTTTAGACAAACATATTTCGTTACGATTTTCCACCGGTCCTCTATGTGATTATATATCTCTTTGATAGGACTATATTTCCTTTCAATAGTAATATAATTCCTTGTTGATAAAAGCACGGACACCAATAAATTAATATATTGTTAAAACCCATTCGTTTGGTCTTCAAATATACTTTTTAAAAATTAATACAAAATTAGTGACACAGTCAGGAATGTCGTTATAAGAGAACGTTGTGGATTGAAAGAAGATGTAGTGTCAAGGATTGAAAAGGGCATGATTCGATGGTTTTGCCATTTAGAGAGGATGGATAAAAGAAGACCCACGAAAGGAATTCATAGAGCGAATGTGTGTGGAAGTGTCGGAAAAGGTCGTCCGCAGCGAACATTTACCGACCAAATTGGTGATTTTCTGAAAGGGGGCAATGTGAAGAGCACCAGAAACCGATGGGTATGCTGCAGAGATTGGTGAATGTTGACGAAGCAAAAGAGATGTGTCCGGACCGTATTAAGTGGAGATCAATCGTCTCTGCCTACCTCTCTGGGAAAAAGGCGTGACTGTATGTTAATACATATATTTTTTATTGGCTTTGTATGTAAAACAAAGTTGTTGAGAACTATTCCGTTGGTTTTTCTTTACACTTGCCCTTTGGCCTTTTTAATATAAAAACTACGACGGCAAGCAATCACATCGAACAGGATCGAAACCGGTAACGTACGCAAAAAGTAATCGTGCGAATGCCGTACCTAAAAATCTACGCATATCAATTCACGTTTAAATGAATTATAACTTTTATGAAGCACTGTGTCAATATAACACAATATCTCTATATTTCATAAATTATGTATTAGCATAATTTATTCGTTATCAAAATCTGTTAAACTGGAAATTCATTAATTTAAAAGAAAACAATATTCCGGTATTACGTTACTTTTTTGCCTTTGATTTGACCTTTTGTGCCCACGCGATGGAAGATATTTCAATATTTTTATAATTTTGTTAGTTTTACTGGGAGTTTTTTAAAGAATTTCTGATGTTTAATGTTTAATTTTACTAAACTGAGAAGCTTGGTTTATTTTATCGTATTGCATATTTAAACAGGAATCGATTAGTGAATAGACAACTGATAATTCAAAGCAATATACTGAAAGGACTATTGTTCGCTTCCGAAAAGATTCTGGTGCCAAATCAGTTCATTATAGAACAAAACCAATTGGACAGAAGTTGCATTTCGAATGAAAATCAATAAGTCCTCAAGTCTTCACCACATTTTCTCACTAGTCACATATTTACATAACAAATTATTGCTCCTCAACTATTTATCCACTTCCAGGCTCCATATAAAATATTTATTGCTAACAATTACTCGTGTCTACACTTGGACCAACTCTGTTAAATATTATGATTTATGGTTTTATAATAATCGGTCGTTAATTTCAAATTAGTGCAGAGCTAAATACAAATGATTAGTTCGCGTGTTACTTTGTGTTAAAATTCAAATTTATATTGTAGTTATTTTATAATTTACGGATTTTCAGTTTTTAACTGTAAAACCATTAGACTTTTTTAAATATGAGATTTATCTTTTATTTGTTTTATCAAGATTATACTTACGAAAATATATATATATTTAAGGTATGTCTTTCACGGCTAGTGGCTTTCCGATTACAATGTTTGGCATGAAGATAATTTGTTTCATGAGGAAGGACATAGGCTACTTTTAACCGCGATAACCGACATTCACGAGGGCGGAGGCGCGGTCAAAAGCTAGTAGATTTATAAAAGAATGTGACGCCAATGTACGCTTATTGCCATACCCAATTTCCGCTAATGTTGAAAGCCCAAAATAAAACTAGAACATTTGCGTCCTCGAGCACCGAACGATGGCAAAAAAAAGAAATAATAGAGAGTTCAACTTTTTATATGGCCACATTCCACTAATAAATCAAACCACGTATGTCATTAAAGCGTTTATTTCTCTATCTTTGTAGTTTGTGTACCTCATGCGATATCGGTATAAAAAGGGCAGAGAGCGTGCACACAAATTGCGGAAAAATGCGTACCATGCATTCAAAGTTGAAGCATTTTAATAAGTTTTTTATTAGGCGACGCGACGTCGTCTACAAAATTGAATGTGGACTTTTTTACAATGAGGCGCTTGCATTATTTTATTCACCTTTCGTGATATATCTATTGGTCATTCGTATTGCAGAGACTTGTAAACGTCCTTTGTCAAGATTAACTTAAGACTTGTAGATTGGAATACTGTGATGTGATAAGTATCATCAACATTTATGACGTTATTGGCGATCGGTAGTAGTAGATTTGCAGGTCAATTATCATTTAAAATTCAATTTCGATCTACTTTCGGTCTAACAAATGTCATAAAAGATATTCTCGAAGTAAAGTATAACTAAGAATATACGAATACCGATTCAATTTTCGGTTACAATACGATACGATATACCTAATCATATTTTAGTTAACGTTGAATGTTGAATATATTACGTTACTGCGGATCAAGAGGTCTCGGGTTCGATCCCCGGATCGGTCCTAAAAGTGCTATTCAGTTTTTCTGGCAACCCGGAGTTTGAAAGTTGGGGTCAATTCTGCGTCTGATTTTTCACCGATCGTGTCGGAAAGCCGTCCCATCTTTTTATGAGAGTTAGTTGAATAGAAAGAGAACAGAGAGACCTGAGTTTGCGTACACGCTTGAGCATAATTTATGAGCCTGTCCAAGTGACTCTACTCTGCCTGGTGGAAAGCCTGAGCAGGATCCAAAAGCGGTGGTTGCCATACCCATTGCAAATGCAGACAATCCCACAATTCAGTATGGTGACCCACACTATGGCGGTCTATTGAGATGCTTCTGCATCATCATCATTATAACTTTACTACGAGAATACTTTTTATGACATATATGAGATCGAGAGTAGATCGGAAATTAATTTGGAATGAATTTTTATTAAATACGAGAATTGACCTTCTGATAATCACAATAATGTTATATACTTATCATTTTTATTGGGTAAAGGTTAAACATATATTGTTGATGTAATCCATGTGTTGATGGACCGAAGATACTGTGTTTGTTTGCTGAACCATAGAAGGACCGTACATTTGGTACAGTCAGTAAATACTTGCAGTAGATAAGAGATGGATAAAATAATTTTAACTATCTGCGCCACGCTGTGTTACCCGCGGTTATTGTGTACCTTTTTTTTCGCACTACATTTTTCGAGATTAAAAGCCTATGTGCTATCCCAGATTATAATTTATTTCTGTGCTAAATTTCATCCAGATCTGTTTAGCTGTTTTTGCGTGAGAGAGTAACGAGAGTGTGAGTGCGATCAAATGTATACAAAAGTATGTAAGATTATTTTTATAGAAGAATGACTACCGCTTATAATGGGCTACTGCAGTTCAAGAGACATGAATTGCCGACCTTTGTGGAGGGAGTACGTTTTTTTCTCGTAAGCTTAAAGGTCGTATTGCTCTGGAAATGAAGCATGTGACAGTTTGTTCCTCAGGTTGGTGCGTTGTGAAGTAAAAAAAAGTATATCATGTAACACGAGAATAAAAATGACTATAATCAATAGTTATTTTTGATTAGATAAGATTTGAAGTTCCGAATGATTATATCAGAAAGCAAAATCGTATCACGATGACATATATATAATTGTCAAGTTTACTAATCAAAATTAGCCGATTGGAGAAATAAATCCACAAACGACTGCTTGAGCTTTCCATCAGGCTGAGCAAGGTAGGGTATTCTTAAAAAAAACGCATTACAAGTACACCATACAAAGATTTCTCTAAAACAAGACTTAGCGCTTTAAATGTGTTAGCAATGACTCACCATCACAAAAAGGCTTTGTTTCTGCAAACCATGGCCCAATTCTCTAGAGAATCTAACTGGCTGTAATAGATCGAGCTGAGATACATACAAATGTAATAAAGTTACACAGCAACCAGTAATTTAGTCCTCACACGATATATAATTAAGTATACGTTTGGGAATCAACTCACTTGTATACTATGTACAAGAAACAAGCCGTGGCCATACTAAGTCAACCTGTGACCACAGGCTCTGCCTAGGCCGCGTTTGAGATGTACGAAGGTTTTTACTAGTCGTAGAACTGCGCGGTAAAGCCTCCGAGCAATGGTGAAATAGTTACTTTAATTGATTCTAAGCTCTGGTAATCTTAAAAAATGCTTGAAGGCCGTAGCAGCACTCACTACTCTCACGTCACTCACAGCAGCTTTGGGGGATAGGAAGGGGAGATAGGGGGAGGGGGTTTGAGTTATGGGCCTCCGGTATCCTCACTCACTCGGTGAAACTCGGTGGCTCTCCCGCGGTATTTATACTAAGTTTTATGCTAAGACGGAATTGGCAACCTCAATTTCGTCGACACTAGTTCTTAATATCCCCTTATTCCATTCAAAATCTATACAGCTTATCAGATAATTTTAATTATAATTACATTATGTAAAAAACAGATTTCTACTAATTTAAGTATGTACTTCTGTTCAATTATTTAGTATCGTATGCACAAAGACGATTGCGTGATCACGTTTCAAACATTATATGCACAAACATATCTCCACTATTCTCCACGTTCTCCACTGATGCAACAAGACATTACATCAATCATAACAATTACAAAATATCTGTCCAAAGAGGTTTATTGTTAGAATACACAATATTTTAAACTGACAACCCTATTGTTCACAAAGACATACAAGCTTCAGGACGTCATTACTTTACACACACATATATGCATACATATTGTATACACACATATTATATACATATATATATCCGGGTAAGATTTCATAGAGAAGTTTAGTGTTTAGGTCAAATATTTACATAAATTAAGCACTATTCGGTAATAGTGTTACTACATTGGTGCAAACAAAATCGTACATACAATTTACATCATGCAGTAATGTTTTCGCTATTGAGTTGTGACAAGTTGTCTTGTACATCGCAATAAGTCACACTTTGTAATGTAGATTTTCACTAGCTTATGTAATTATTTAATAAAGTAACTACATAAACATTTACGAGACATTATGTGAAGTAGTTTGCATCATGACTGTCCCAGCTTTAGCGATGCAATGGTGTCATTCTAAGGAAATACGTAAAATGAATGGTAATACATAAATAACTCTACTGATATTATAGACGTGTATATAAGTTTGTATGTTTATTACGCTTGACTTATTTTAGTCAATAGATACAACTATCCATACAATTTTCTCGCCTTTTCCCAAGTCTGACGCCACGATGCCAGCTCTCCTTGATATTATTCTGTTGTTTTCAAACGTAACAAAGGGAAAAAGGCTAATTATGAAAAGGTAAGATTAGGGTATGGTCCCAAGTACTGGATAGAAAATGGGACTATAAGTTAGAGTACTCGATGAGGCAAAGGTTGCGTATACGTTACTAAAATATAGGAATCTAATCTCAGGAACTACTGGTCCGATTTGAAAAATTCTTTCAGTGTTGGATAGTCCATTTATCGAGGAAGGCTATAGGTTATATATCATCACACTAAGACTAATAGGAGAGGAGCACCAATGAAAAATGTTTCAAAAACGGGGGAAAATTATCAAGCGACGGGCAATAGAAGACGCAAACGAGGTTGCGTGGGTCTGTTAGTGATATATATGTCCGTGTGGGAAGGGATTAAGAAAAGGGAGTGTAACAAAACCCATTCATCCCATGGGTTTCGTAAAAGGCGACTAAGGCAGCAAACTACGCACCGTAAAGAGAAGGAAAACTCCAAAAAGGCCAAAAGCTCTTTTCTAGGGAGCGGTCTTATCTAGCAGTGGACTGTTCAAGGCTGTTGATGATTTGAATGATAAACTACGTATGTATTTAAAATTAAAACATATGATGAGGGTACGTACAATCAGCAATCAAAACAATCTTCTAAACTAGACTAAGTACCTACCTAAAGAATCATTTTAAAACGAAAAGCAATCAAAGCTGATTCTATAGAGCCATGCTCTTTAAATTAAATTACGACGGAGTACCGTAGCAAAAGATGTGACGTCACGCATATAATAATTAGTATACATTACAATAATGGTATAAATGTTGTGACATGATGGCAAGTAATGCATAACCTACAATGGCAAAGCGCACGCAAAACTAACGACCACAACTTATAGTTTTTGTTGAAACGTAAAATTACGCAGCATATTATTTTTATTTCTCTGATAAGGTAGTATAGATATCTTCCACTGTGATTAATCAGTAGGCACATTGTTATAGCTGATATGAGAGATGTGATATCTAGGAGACGTCACGATTTAGAGATTTGAGAGGGAAATGGGGGATCCATCACTTTGTGCAGAGATTATTAGATCGCGTTGTGATTAAAAAATAAAAGAAAAACATTTTATATGTGGGAACTGGTCAGTTCGACTTTGACTGTATGTTGGACCTTGTGGACAAATGGCTTGCATACATGTAGGTATAGAATGTTACGGCAAAGCAACGCTCAGTACTGGTCACCCTATTCCATTAATAGTTCAGCAAAAGGAACATACACCCTTTAGAGAGGAGTAGAAATCCAACAGAATTCTTTACAGGTCTCTTGACAAGGACGAGGTGCGAGTCAAAAAGTGAATAACTCTATCGATTTCGTAAAGATGCATCAGGCATAGAGAATCGTAAAAGAATTTCTAACAACTATTAATATGCTGGTAGCTTATGAGGTCCAATGTAGAAGCAGGACCAAAAATGTTAATAGTGTTGATGAGTTTATGAGGTATACTATTTTTATAGAAAACTATAATTATATAGTCCCAGAAAACACTAGGTATTTGTTCAAATGAAAGTTTAATAAAATTAGTCTATGGAGATAAATTATATTTTACAATTCTTCAAGTTTATTTATTCTGTTAACATACTTGAAAAAATTATCAACGATTGTATTATTAAGGCTAATGCCGTGGTGACTACGAAGATATAAAGATGGCACCTATAGTTAATACTTAGTAGTTATTGGAGGCTTTAAATGATCTTCGCAATCTATTTAATTGATGCCGTGACCTGTCTTCTAAAATATTAAGATTTTTTCCACATAGAAGTAAAGTACATACCGTACGGCTACACGTACGCTGGACTCGTCGGCTGTCATGGTGGTACGCCTGGAAAATAAGAACAATGAATTAAATTGTACCACCAAGAATGAAATGTGGAGAATAAAATTGTGTATATTCCATTCGGGGTGAGAAAATAGTGACGCATTAGTGATACGTAGCAGCCATTTTCTATAAGACTGTCTCCAGGCTAAATATCATTAACTCGTCAAGCGTCGCATTAATCATTACACTTATGTAGCCGAAATAAGATAGGAGCAGAAATATCTTTATAGAGAATTATCCATTTAACAAATTACAATAAAATTACTTTTCATATCTTGTTGGATGTATTGAACATTCAACTTTTATACAAGTTTGTTGCTGTCATAGCTACGGAAACTGGGCTGATTAACACAGTCAATAAGCTTACATACACAATAACTGTATTATCTATCTAGATATAAATAAAAGCGAAATACCACTCAAAGTCAAAGTCAAAAAGATTTTATTCAAATAGGCACTTTTTTTACAGGCACTTATGAAGTCAATATTAAAAAATCGAGTGATTCTAGTCGCCAGTTTCAAGTGCAGTCTACCCTTCATGGAGAAGAATCTGGCAAGAACCTCCACTGATGTTCCTTTTAAAAAAATAAATAGCGTTTACAATTTTCTTTCTCTTAACTATGAGACTTGAATGAGAACGAAGTCGACCAAAGAAAACAAAACAAAAAGTTTGGAGTCATTGCTGCACCGCCATGAGCATTCACTGATTAATCACAAAATCTCGGTAACTATATCACCTACAAACTTGAAATTAGGCAGATAGGTTCCTTATAGGGTGTAGACATCCGCTAAGAACGGATTGTACGAAACTCCACCCCTAAGAACGTAAAACGGGGGTTGGAAGTTTGTATGAAAGTTCTATGTTTTTGAAGAGACTAGAAATTTTAAATGTATGTTCCATAAATGGTGGGGAGGTGTACTAATAATGTATGTTTAGAAATTACCTCCTTTTGGGGTTAAAACGGGGGATTGTAGTTTGTATGAAAGACCAGTCTTATTGAAGTTAATATACCTAATTATGGTAGAAGGATTTTAAATGGTATTTAAGTATAAGAATTATAAAATATATATATATATATATATATACTAGCTGAGCCGCATGGTGTTACCCACAGTAACATAACAATCGTGGGTAATGCTGCTGGTCAAAGTTAGTGGCTCATATACCTACTTAAAAGAAAATAATTTAAGCCACTGTACTTTACAAAGTAATCAATAAATTACTTCTATATTCCATAAACAACTAATTATAAAGATACCAAATTATTAAAGAAATAAATATTGATGAGAACTAATTCTTAAATGTGATGAAAATCCCGGTTTACCAAAATAAATCTATTAAGATTAATTTATTACAGATAAATATCATTTATGTTCCAAATACCAGAGCAGGTAGCAATTTAAGAATGAATATTTAATTAATTAGCTGTCATTTTATCAGCTTTTGTAAAATAAATAATGATTAATCTTCATATCCTGTCAATTTCATATTATTAAAATATGAATAGTTTAATAATATGAAATTGATCAAGAGTATCTTTTGTGCTCAATCAAGTAAATTTATGGTATCAGGTTTGTACTTATTGTTATTATACTTACAATTAACTGGTGGATAATTGAATTCCAAAGAGTTGAATTTTCTTATTTTAATTTGCACTACATGCACATATTATTGTTTAAATAAAATTTTGACTGACTGTAGTATGTATAACTTGTTGTTTTGTTTTAATGTAATGTAATTTGATTGCCTCATTGGTTTCGCGGTTGGCGTGTGCGACTGCTGATGATGAGGTCTCAGGTTCGATGCCCGGGTCGGACTAAATGTTTGTATGATCTAGAAATATTTATTTCGGTGTGTGGGTGTTTTCTATGCATAATATGTATGTATTTACAAAAGAAAAGTATATAAGTATTTATATCAGTTGTCTAGTATCCATAATACAAGCTCTACTTAGTTTGGGACTAGATGACGTTGTGTGTTAAGTGTCTGAATAGGTTTGATGAAAAAAATATTTTTGAGTTTCATTTCTAAGTATGGGGACCAAAATTTATTGTTTTTTCTTTTTTTATGTGAAAATCTTAATGCGGTTCACTGAAGACATCTATTTACCAAATTTCAACAACATAGTTCTTATAGTTTCAGAAAAAAGTGGCTGTGACATCGGACGGACAGACAGACAGATGTCATGACGAATCTGTAATGGTTCCCTTTTTTGTCTTTGGCACAGAACCCTAAAAAGTAGCCTAAGTTACGCCTTGTATAGCTTTTCTTGGTATATTTATTCAATATATAAAATTGGAGTCTGTTACTAATATTAAAATATTGTCTGTTTGTTCCAGCTAATCTCTGGAATTGCTGGACTGATTTTGATGGGACTTTTAATGGCAGGTAGCTGATGATTCAGAGAGTAACTTAGGCACCTTTTTTAGACTAACTTTGTCCCACAGCGTTACTTGCTGTACAACAATAACCACAGGTAACATCGCGGGGTTCAGCTAGTATACAATAAATTCTTAATCTAGTCAGATGCAATTGCCACTCAATACATACACATTATGAAATTTATAAATAAAATATCTGTAAGGGCAATGGAGACTACTAGCTCACAGATATTAATTTTAACAGAGGTGAGGTTCAATTACATAAAGCCATAGATAATTTCAAATTTGAATGTTTATCCATGGTAATAAAAAAAATAAGATAAAATCTTTAATTTTTTTTAATCTATGCTATCTCTGCTGACTACAGATTTAAAATCACATCAGACAGAAAATATGGATTTAGAAACATATAGCTTAATTTAAAAACATAACATTGGTGATAACTGAAATTAACATACAAATATAATAATTGGAACACTTTTACTGATATCTTATCTGCAAGTTCATATAACTGACTAATCTCAAGTGTTGTGGAGACAGATTTGATATCGAAAAAAAATATTTGTGACCATGAAGGATTTTTTAAATTTAGAATACAACTATTTTAAAAAAATAATATTAATATTTCTGTGCATTATTTACATACAAATAGCTGATTGAAGCAAAGCAATATACTTAAACCTAATTAGTTTCAACTTAGAAAGTTTTTTTCCATATCACCAACTAAAACGAAATAAGAAAACCCTTGTGTCATGTAATATTTTATTACAAATAGATAAAAACTTAGTAAACTATGTTTCTTCTGGCCGTTATTTACTATACATTGGTATCGAATTATCGAATATAACTAGGTATTGATGGCAAATAACCCATTTCACGAGATTAAATCAGGAAAGTGACTTCATAAATAATACTTACGGTGTATAGAGAAATCCTTAATTTCTGATACACTTGATCACATTTCATAAAGCGTCTGCGTCAAAATTATAAGTTAGATCGACAACGACAGATATTTACGTCCATCTTTCACCATTACGGTAAGATTAAAATAATTTTATTGTTCAATGAAATGTACGTATATTGATTTATTTTTATTCAGTCTCTTCCATTATTCATGAAACACATTTCTATGAGTGTGAGTTTTGAAAGTGTTATAAATAATCGTATTTAATTTAAACGGTTTTATAGATCAGCCGTGTGTCACTCGCGTTCATTCACAACAATACGGTTGACAACTGACTGACTGACTTTAGATTGCTTGACAAAACAAACGATGCGAAACATCCAGCTGTCGTTTTGTAAAAGGTTACCAGCTGCTAGATTGGAAAAACTACTAAAATCTATGTTGAGTTCAAGGTGTTCAATGTGTCATTTTATTTGTAATCAATTTATCAAAAATAGATGAATACATGGAGAAATCAGTAGTGAGTGATTAGATTAGTCATGAGTGAGTTTGTAATAATTTCATAACAGTAAAAAAAGGTATTACTCATATTTTTTAAAGAATGGACCACTTTATTGAACTTAAAATTGTATCTTTCTTTTGAGATTAACTTAACTTCTGTAAATATCCCTACATCTATGTCTATTTTTTAAATTAAAATTTTAATTTTTAATTTCTTGGTAATAATTTATAACTTGGCAACACTTAAACCTTAAGTAGTGACAAAACTTTACTACGGTAAAAGACGGTACTAATTAACTTTAAACTGCAACATCTAATACATTAAACTTAAATCAGATGGCGTTGTTACCAATTTATCAAACTTTGCACTTTTGCCAAGACGGATGTGTTGTTGTATTAGTTGTTTATAAAATTTTGTATAGAGGTCACTATCACTACTTGAGTGTTTTCGAAAAGTTCTTCTCTACAGTCACAACTCTCAAAATGAAATGTTCTAAGCGAAAATCAATCAATGTTTTAAAAAAAAACTGAAATATAAGTAAAAAAATTAAAAATCGTCAAATTGATCAACATATCAATTAATGAAGAACGAAGATTTTTTTAAACAAGTTTGCATAAGTTTGAAATATTTCGTCAGTGGTTTGAATAAATTGAACTGTGTCAAATAACAAGACAATGCAACAAACATGTATAAGAAGAAAACTTTAAAGGTTACTTAGCGCTGTTAGATACAAAGAAGTTGTAATCGCGTCATTTCGTCTAACGGTCTTGCAGAATTGCTGCTGTAAACATAGTGATCAACTTGCTCAAACTAGCTTTCATACTTACCTATAGAAACGATGTGTGTGGGTTATTACTTAACCTAAATCAACTAAAGATTTAAATCTTGGGATGGGTACTGTCTACCGTCATATAATAATATCCATGTTCTATTTAATGAACTTTACATTTCTATACAAATAAATAAAATTTGAGTGTCTGTTCGTAATATTAAAATAACCGCTTTTTACTGAATGTATATGTATGTACACACGGTACATATACCAAAAATTTAGTAATTTTTTTTTGTCTGTCTGTCTGTCTGTTTGTTCCCGATCCACAGTCCAGACGTTCCAGAGATTACCCATCTCTGGCACAACTTGACCGATTTTGATGGGACTTTCACTGGCAGGTAGCTGATGATCCCGGTAGTAACTTAGGCTACTTTTTTTATACTAACTTTGTCCCGCGGCGTTACTCGCGGTACAACAATAACCGCGGGTAAAAACGCGGGGTTCAGCTAGTATTAAATATATAAACTTAAGAATTACACTTTTTTATCAACAAAACTTTTTTATAAAACAAAATTACAATTATCTATTTCCTTAAATTATTGATAACACTAATTACACTCGCGGTGCTACTTAGGTTTTTGTTGTACATTCTACAAAAACCGCGGGGTGCAGCTAGTAACTACTTATAACTAGCCGAGCCCCACGGTCTTTTACCTACAGTTGATAATATAATTGCAAATATATTGACTCTGTACTTTATGTACTATGGTGGAACATACCTGCAAACATAGATATACCTACTGCCATAAATATCAACCCTATTTTTGTCTTCGTCGTAGTCTGGTAAAAATAACTTAAAAAAAATCCTAGGTATTTTTTGCTAACATATTGTCAATCTTTAAATATTGTATGTTTCTTTGTTCATTCGGGGCCTGTTAGTCTATACCTCCACTATATATTGTTTTAAACTTTCATGGTCAGTAACATTAAAATGGGAATCTGCGGGATTGCTACCATGTACCTTTTTGTTTGTGAATATCGGATACTCACAAACAAAAAGGTACATGGTAGCAATCCCGCAGATTCCCATTTTAATATACCTCCACTAGTTAATAATCGCTGTCCCTAGAGAAGTTTTCCATGGCATACTTTTCCTGAATGAAAGTTGTATCATGAAAGAAGGTAAATTAATTATCTTATGTTATACAGTGGGTAAGTATACATAAATAGTTGATTATGTAGCCTTGTTTTCTCAACGATCGGTCGAATTTTTTGATGACCCAAATTAAGTAAGTACCTAATTCAAATTCTACTATACTTTTTTGCACGAGATGAACTCCAAAACTAACTTACCGATTTTCGCTTTTTTTTTTTCAAAATATGTGTTATGCTGGCGTGGCTAAGACAGGATGGTTAACATCACCCTTAGACCAATAGGAGCCGAGTATGATTGAAAAGAAACGTCAACGAGTGCAGTTCGATTAATAATAATTTCTAAATTTAATTTGAAAGTACAAATTGAAACAGTGAACAATAAGGTCCATTGGTTTTCATACACATTTCATAAATTTGCAAAAAAAATTGTCAACTAAAATATGGTTTGCACGCCTTATTTTTATTGGTCAAAAGATTATAATGTGATATTGATGCAGACGCATCATGTTGTCCTTCTTTTAAAGAATAAAGTACTCCCTTTGGCCTGCGTTTATACGAGTGTAAGAGATAGAGAAATTTATCGAATAAATGAAATTTTGCAAGCTTAAGTATACAGCGTGACTATACAAAATTATAATGACATGGAGCTGATCTGATGCTGGAGCTGGAAGGTGACCAAGGAACTCAATAAAGAAAAGTCGTAACACCATCGAGTTTTGACTCGTTTGATTCGTCTTTTTTTTCTTTTTAGAGCATTCCAATAAAAGTATGTTTTTGAAAGTTTTTTTAATTTAATTAATTAATCTGAATCTCGGAAAGGGCTACAACGATTTTTATGAAATATAGTACTGCGGCAACCGTACATTTACAAGTACGACGCCTAGGGATTTGTATAGTCAGGGGATTAGTGTACCTGAATTTTAGGAAATAACACGACTAAAAGTATCTACACGTTTTTACTATAATATCAGAATTTTACAAAATAATAATACAGATAAATATAATTCACTGCTAGGACGTCTTGTCTCCGCGACTCCTGCAGCGAATCTCCTCTTCAGCATTTCAAATTCCAGTTTTCGAATTATATAAATCAAATTTAAGAATATTTGCTTCAAACGGGAGATTTCACCTGCCAGTTGTACATTTTTAATAGGAGGTTGTATGCCTCTTCACAATGAAGGCCTCGGTCGCCACAGTACGCAGGGGGTTTCGGGAGCGATAATTCAATCTAGCTTTGATTTACTTTTAGAAAATTTACAAAAAAAAAATAGCGTTCATAGCTCAGTCTTCCAGGTAGTTCAACAAAACCGAAATAATATGAAGACATTGCCCATAAATAAGTAAAAATTTTGACATTGGTGACAGCTGCAAAACAATTTTTATTCGATTAAGGAATTTCTAACATTTGAAGAAATGTAGGAATATTAAATGGAACAAGAGCTCAATTAAATTGATTTATAGTTGACTTGTAGAACAATGACAGTTGTGATGTACTTACATACGTTACTAGCTGACCCAGCGAACTTATCCCGCCGTATTTACATATCTGTCTCAGCTTCTCACAGGCAGTACACAGTCGCGGACAAAAAGAAATACTTTTCCCGTGGTCTTTTAATTTTTCTTGTACATAACAATAAACCTTATCCTAACAATAAATCCTCCTAGTGCCCGTAGCGCGATAATTTTTCCCCGTTTTTGTGTGAGTTATACGATATCACATCAAAAACTACTGATAACAAAATCACAAAAACAAAGAATTCAAAGGTCATTTAAGGTGTTGTCTTTGCCCTTAACGTGTTGTGTTATTGCACTGTTAAATTTTACGAGTAAGCAGATAGATGAAGCCTGCACCCTCCCTGAACGCTCCCTGATTGTACCTCTAGGGACGCCACCGTTATCCAAACCACCATAATACTTCATTAGCAGATACAGTAGTTCAGTACACTTGGGATGAAGCAAGGTTTATGGACCCATATATCTTAATACGAGTATGTTTTTGTCTAATAAGTATGTAACTTTGTAAATAAAGGGAATTTGAGAAGATAATTTGAATTTAGAATGTGAAATAATATACATAAACTTGTGTCTCCTACTGCCCGTAGCGTGAAAATTTTCCCCCGTTTTTGAAACCTTCTTCATTGTTGCTTCGCTCCTGTAGGTCTAAGCGTGATTATATATATATCCTATTGCCTATAGCTATCCTCGATAAATGGGCTATCTAACACTGAAAGAAGTTTTCAAATCGGACCAGCGGTTTCTGAGATTATTTAGATTGAGATTGAAATTATTAGTATAGATAAAAAGAAAGGTTAAACAAATAATATGAACATACATCCTGTGTCGCGGGGACATTACAAACATATATGAAACGGACACAAAGAACATCCAGGGTCAGAGCAACAATTTGTGCATCACACAAAGTGTTGTCCCATGTGGAATTTGAACCCACACGCTTGGCAGTAGAATGTGGCGGGGCGACTGTTTAAACTATTGGTAAGGCCAACAGAGCAGTCAAAAATAAAAAATACTATAAAGAAAAATAAAAATACTGCATTAAACATAATTATGTTCATAAACTAACAGCTTCTAAGAGAATCTAAAAAAAAAACAAGATGAAATTGAAAACCGCTCTCCTCCCTCCTTTGTTATCTTTTATAATGTTGATTAAAAGTTCTGAAATGAAGTTATTATCATAAAAAGCATAATAAATATCCATCTTCTTGGCAGCGTTATTAGCTTTCTTTCATTGTAGTACTCTTAATAAAGAAAATTTGATTATGGGAGTAGCGTTCGCCCGTTGAAGTTTACACCAGGAAAAATTAATTTCGTACGACAAACAGCCGTCTTCTGTTACAGATGAAAATAAGCCATTGTCGTTTTAAAGTAATATAGGGTAAAGGATTTTTATCAGTATTAGTACTTCTTTTTCTCCTTACAAAAAGAAAATGTTTAAGAATCTTTTAACGTGATTACGTAAAAACTTTTGATAGAATTGTATATCCTGGCCATTATTAGGAATTTCTTGACACATCATTCATTAAAATCGGTTCAGTTGATTAGGCGCTGCGGTAACATACAAACATAAAAAGACTACAAAAAAAATTACCCTTTTCTTTCGCCTTGGCCGTAGTTGGATACAAAGAGTACTAAGAATAGAGAATTAATCGAACCATCTGGGGATTTAGGCCTTTTAGTATATTGGTTTGTGTTCGTGGCTGTTGGTTCTGAGGTCTGAGGGGACTTAGATATCACACCAATAAAAAATTTGGATAGTGAAAAATATCACTACAAATATCAGAGTAATTTGTCTTTACATATGTAGTATGGATTTTCATATTTATTGTATACTAGCTGAACCCCGCGGTGTTACCCGCAGTTATTGTTGTACCGCGAGTAGCGCCGCGGGACAAAGTTAGTCTAAAAAAAGTAGCCTAAGTTACTCCCTGGATCATCAGCTACCTGCCAGTGAAAGTCCCGTCAAAATCTGTCAAGCCTTTCCAGAGATTACCCGGAACAAAAACAGACAGACAGACAAAAATTTTTTTAACTACATTTTTGGTATATGTAGCGTGTATATATACATTTGCATTTAGTAAAAAGCAGTTATTTTAATATTACAAACAGACACTCCAATTTTATTTAGTTGTATATATGTTTGTATGTATAGAGTATAGATTTGTCAGCACTCGTGTACCATTGTACTAAGAGCCTATTTTGTTTAAAGTATTAGATTTAATTAAACTTTCCTTACAGAAGCAGTTTGTTTTTATATTTCGGACGTCTAACACACAACGCCATCTAGTCCCAAACTGAGCAGAGCTTGTGTTATGGTTACTAGACAACTAATACAAATACATATATACTTTTTTTGTAAATACATATTATACATACATATTATTCATACAAAACACCCGAAACAAATATTTGCAGATCATACAAATATTTCATCCGACCCAAGAATCGAACCCGAGACCTTTAGAACAGCAGTCGCATACGCTACCACTGCACTACCGAGGCAGTTTAATATTTGTAACCTTCTATTTTAATATTCTACTTTTTGTTGTATTTTTCAGTCATACCTAAATGGCAGTCAGTTGTATATATAAAAGCTGTTACAAAAATAGGTATTGTAACAACTAAGAAAAGATTAGCCACCCACCCAAACGTGTCTCAACAGGCCCCATCAAATTTTACTTTCCGCTGGAAATTGTTTTTGCTTTTTGCCCCACGTTGCCACCTGGCGCCTAGAACGACCGTGCCACTCGCCGTACCCCGGGGCCGTTGCGACGTGTACTTAAAAAAAACGGTTATTGATTTTGCGAAAACAGGAAACAGAAAGATTGGTGGAAGTTTGCTACGTGCTTTGGTTCACTAATCGAGTATTGACGAACGTGTCTATAAATTGCATACCTAATATTTTTCTCGTAGGAGACTAGTGAAGTGTAATGCCGGGTACGGACCTTTAGTTCTGCACATTTTTAACTGTTCAGTCAAGGAGTTAGACAGCGTTTAATGTTAGCTCTTTGATCATGCGCTCATGTTGAAGTTCTGTATAATTGTATATTTTTATTTTGCGTCAATACAGTGTTACTTTTTACCGATGGCGCCCTTATAGTACCTAAAGGATAGCTGCTGTTGTAGAGAAGGACTGTACATTGTTTGCATCGTCAATCATCATCAACAACCCATAATGTCTCACTGCTGGGCTCGGGTCTCGGGTCTCCTTTCAAGAGAGGGTTAAAGCCATACGCCCCAAACGCTGGCCGAGTGCGGGTTGGGGACTGAATTTGTGTAAACACAATTTTCTATTATTAACTTAAAGGTGCAGTTACAGTTAGCAAATTTTTAAGAGAATATTCTGTCGTTGTGGAACTACGATTTGAATTAAAAGGAAACATTTTCACAGAAAAAAATACTTAAGTTATTTAATGTATAGATAGATGTTATATCGCAATAAAGGTGGAAATCATCTCTTGGAGAAGGTTAAAATTACTCTTTATTTAATCCTTCTCGGTCAGCCCACGTGAACCAACTATATACCTACCTACCCTCCTAAGAGAAGAATTTACTTCGTTTAAGATAGAATTCGCTCCTTTTAAGGTAGCGCCATGAAAATTAATACTTAAATTATTAATCCCAAGAACAGTCCTTGCGTTAAAAGTTTACAGAGAAAACCACGGGGTTTAGAAGTACGAAGTTGTGTTGTTATTAATTCTTACGTACTTGTAAAAAATATGATTAATAAAATAATTTGATATTTATGGGTTAAAACTGTTAATATGTTTTAAATGTGAGCCGTATACAAAAAAATGTTAAAACCTTCGAGGTAAAAAACAGTGTGTCTTGACGTGTGATAAACTTATTGTTTTAAGTATTTATGTATCTAGCTATATATGTATTTCTTCATATTTCAGTACTTGTATGTCGGTTGGTGGCTGTGACCACGGCCAGTGCAACCTGGTCGAACCGTCAGGCAAATCAGAGGTATGTAATACCTTTTAATAAGTGATCGCGTAAATTCCCGTAAAAATAATTGTTAATATATCATGGAACGCGAAAGTTTAAAAGCGTTATAGTTTTTTCATGAAGGTCTTAATGAACTGTAACCTTTTTTATTTATTTATGATCAACTTATTATAACAGTATACAATATTCATTTAACTACTTTAAAGACTCACAAGAAAAACATTAAATGTGTTTTAAACTTGAAAGTGCATTAAAAGCTCAACAGATGGCGTTAGAGGCACTTTCATAATTATATAAATAGTAAAGGCTTCCTTTTTAACCGACTTTAAAAAAGGAGAAGGTTCTCAATTCAACCGTATATATATTTTATGTGTGTTCGCGGATAACTTCGTCGTGTATGAACCGATTTTGTTGATTCTTTTTTTAATGGAAAGGAGATATCCCAACGGTGGTATCATAAGGATACTAAGATGTAAGGACATAAGGACACTAAGATCTGATGACGGCATCCAGGAGAAATCAAGTCGAACATTGAAGTCGGTTGCTTTTTTTTTCGTTAAAATTTTACTTGTATCAATACAATACCATAAAGATAATTATGCTTACATTAGTTACACACTATTTCTTAATCTGTGGTCTTAATGTGTGGTGGATGTATTCTTAATCTGTGGGTCACACAAAGTTTTCCTACATAGAGATCGAACTCTCAACTCTCAGCACATTAGAAAGCGATGAGGTACCTAGCCATGTAAACCACTTCGCCATACGATAAGGTATTAATAGTATTATTTTTTTAAATCGTACATTTTAACCGACTTCAAAATAGGACGTGGTTATGAAAATTCTACTGTTTTTTTTTAATATTTTTCTTCACAACTTTCGACTGGGTGAACCGATTTTGATGATTCTTTTTTTATTTAAATACTGGTGCTTGCTAGTTCTTGAAGTTTTTATTAGTATTTTTTTAAAATATTTTAATATTTTTGAATAGTGATTTACCTACATATTCTACATAATAAATACTAATAAATAGGTATAATACTAATACTTAGTTTGGTGTAGTGGTTAGTGATGGCACTTAAACCAAAATAATATCATTTTTTTTTTAAATTTTTGTCTGTCTGTTTGTTCCAGCTGATCTCTGGAACGTTTGGACCGATTTTGACGAGACTTTGACGAAAACCTTTTAAAGAGTTAGTTATTATTATTATTATATACCTTTAAATTGTCTGACGTTTGTACTAGCCGTGGTCAATAATATCTGTTGAGTTAAAATATCGTAGGACAAGAAGATTTGAAAGTTAATACATATTTGTTATTTAGCGTTTTACTCTTTTTTTGTAATACAATCCATTTGTGTTGACACGACATCACTGTGGCTGACATTTCCAGAATCAATCATAATAGCACTAATTAACAATCTCATGGTTGATTTCATGTACGAGTTCATTAGTGGTGTAACTCTAGTGACGTGTTATTTAATGAATCTGACAATAGTCTAGTTATAAAAACAACAACTTTATGCGTAATAGCTTGATCTTCTCCATTATGCAGGTCATAACTTCTTTATTATTCTCTGAAGTACGTAGTTACTTAAGGACTGGATTATACTATACCTTTAGTTGCTTACGCATGAAGTTTGGAACTCGACCAGCTTCGCATAACCCCCATTGAGAGATGCGGCCCAGAACCAGGTCGAGATAAGCGCCAAGCTCTTGTGATTTGTCCTCAACATCTGTCCTTGGATTGAGGATCGAAATAGCTTACAATCTGAGAGGCCTTTGCCTAGCAGTGGACTAAGATAGACTGATGATGATGAGGGAAATATATCATGTTTAAATACTTAAATATAGCAACCGGCGTTCTTACTGCCTCTTTTAGATAACCTTTGCCTTGGATTGTGTCAAATGTAATTAGAATTAGACTGCTGACTAGATATTAAATCTTTATATATATAATTCTTCTGTGAGTATATATGTCACTGAACTACTCTCAAACGACTGGACCGATTTTGATGAAATTTTTTGAGTGTGTTCAAGGCGATCTGGGAATGGTTTAGATTCACAATTTTGTCCGCTGGACAATGTTTTTTTAATTTATTAGTAGTTATGGCAAAACGACATTTGCCGGGACAGCTAGTTATATATAATTCAATAACACTGTTTTAAACTTACGTAAAAAGCATCACACAATTTCATAATACTTAAAAAAAACTTGTTCTTTATTTAATTATCTATACGATGTACGCTAAGCCCTATCTGCAAGTCCGCGGGTCGAAAGCCTTTCAAATTACCATAAAAATAATAGTACATATTGGAAGGCGACAAAGCCAGCCACACGTCAACAATTCAAGGTTCATTCTACCCTTGGTCGCACGGTACGCAGCAACGCGTGTCGACGTCGGGGCGAACGCACTCGCCACAAACAATGCCATACTTTTATTATTTCTAGCACACCATGGCCCACGCGCACTAACTCAGCTAACTTACGCCTATGCACTGTTTAGACGTATGAATTTATACATCTTTACATATAAATACAAGTACAATTTTAACAAAAATAAAACCGACTTCAAGTTTCGACTTGATTTCTCGTGGATGCCATCATCAGATATTAATGTCCTTATCATGGTACAACCGTCGGGATATCACCTTTCCATTAAAAAATCACCAAAATCGGTTCATAAATGACCAAGTTATCCACGAACACACATAAAAAAATATATATATGGTCGAATTGAGAAACTTCTTCCTTTTTTTGAAGTCGGTTAAAAATTAGAGTGTCTGTTTGCTATATTAAAATAACCGCTTTTTCCTAAATACATAATTATGTGTGTATACACTGTACATACGCGAAAATAGTATTTATTACAATTTTTGTCTGTCTGCCTGTCGGTATGTGTGTCTGTCTGTTTGTTCCGGTTTATCTCTGGAACCGCTGGACCGATTTTGACGGGACTCTCACTGATAGGTAGCTGGTGATATAAGGAGTAGCTTAGGCTTCTTTTTTTAGACTAGTTTCGCACCGCGGCGTTAACCGCGTTTAAGACAGCAGGACTCAGCTAGTATTTCAATAAGGTAATTAGACTGTATTTGCTCTGCGTTTTATTTGCTTCGACTTGGTCGATACATATTTATGATATCAAACAGGGTTTATTTTATTTTGAAATATTTTTTATGGCACATTCACTCACAGCTATGGGGGCACAAGTTATAGTCGTCAATTGGATACTTTGGGGATTATATAGAAGACTGGGGGAGTTTGATATTGAAAGGATAACAAATTGATTTCATTGTAATGTTTGAAATGGGATATTGCTTTAATGATTTTAAATCCACGGATAATTGTAAACGTAAGGTAGTTAAAGCGGCCGTTGTCTACTGCTCTGCGTACTTTGAGTTCAAGGCACTTTTTCAATCACACAAAAAAAAAAATTAATCTGAATATTCTTTGTGTACGTTTCATGTATGTTTGTAAAGTCCCTCGCGATGCAGGATAGATAATAAATAAGGGAGCTGTTTAATAAAAACGATATTAGAGTTAGAGTTGGATACATGTACCTAAGTAAGACCTAAAGTCTGAACCCTCTCTCATACCTGTTTCTACACATCCTTCCTACTAATAACACTGCCTCGTTGGTCTAGCGGTTGGCGTATCTACAAATATTTGTTTCGGAGTTTGGGTGTTTTCTATGTATAATATGTATGTATTTACAAAAAAAAAAGTATATTTGTATTTATATCAGTTGTCTAGTACCCACAACACAAGCTCTGCTTAGCTTGGGACTAGATGGCGTTGTGTGTTAGATGTCTGAAAGATTTATTTATTTAATAATATTATAAATGCGAAAGTTTGTAAGGATGGATGGATGTTTGGATGTTTGTTACTCTTTCACGCAAAAACTACTGAACGGATTTGGATGAAACTTTACAGTAATATAGCTTATACGTCAGAATAACACATAGGCTACTATTTGCCGCGATAACCGACATAAACGCGGGCGGAGCCGCGGGCAACAACTAGTTCTGTATAAAATACAAGCAATCTGTTTTGACCAACATTGTAAAATGAAGTAGTGCTATAGAAACTATGGAAAATGTATAAAAAATCCGAGTGCAACAATAACTGTTGTTTTAAACTAATAGTTATTTTTAAAAGTTATTATCGTCGTCTATAGACGTCTGAATTCTGGAGTCATAAGTGATTTGTCTACTTTTAAGATTAGAATACACACACTCATTTCGGAACGTCTAAAGTAGTATCGGGAAAATCGCAAGCAAAAAATTTGTTTTATAGATTGGTTGTATACTTAAGGTTCCTATTTCTTACGGAGAGGCTCATGTATGTCCAGTAGTGGACTGTCAAAGGTCATTTGTTAATGTCCTAGTGATAAAAATAGTAATACTACTATCATACGGTCACTTTTCTTATCACAGACTAGAATGAAAGTTTGTGCTAAACTGTTATAGGCGCCGGCACGTAACTTGGCTAAATTTCGACTGACGCTCCAATCGCATGCTCGGAACGGTGCGACTACAATCCCCGCGTCCCTCTATCAACAAAAAGGACCTAAAAAACGGCTTCTGCGCATCTAACGAATCTGGCCAAGTTACGCGCCGGTCTCTATTTATGGGCTACAAGGATTTAAATCTATACTAATATATAAAGCTGAAGAGTTTGTTTGTTTGTTTGTTTGTTTGTTTGAACACGCTAATCTCAGGAACCGCTGGTCCGATTTGAAAAATTCTTTCAGTGTTGGATAGTACATTTATCGAGGAAGGCTATAGGGTATATATCATCACGCTAGGACCAATAGGAGAGGAGCACTAATGAAAAATGTTTCGAAAACGGGGAAAAATTATCACGCCACGGGTAATAGAAGACGCAAACGAGGTTGCGTGGGTCGGCTAGTTATGTATAAATGTCTAATTTGTGATGTAGAAGGTATGTATATTTATCACTAACTAACGACAGTACCTACTGCTAAATGCATCTGAGTATGACATAAGAGTTATTATAGTCTTTGAACCCGGATTATTTTTTATCAAGAAAGTTTTTATTAAACAAATTGTCATTAATGCGAGCGATTTCTTTCTTTATTTACTAAATGGTTACTTCCTATTTATTGCCTTTTCTATTGTGTTCTATTGCAAAAAAAAACATAACTAAAGCTAGTTAGGGTTTCCACATATTTTAAGATTTCTTTGCGCTCCCTGATGCGTAATCAAAATTCAACAGTTGTTTCGCTCGGGCACGGACGTGACATTCGATCCTTGGATATCGGGGTAAAAGGTTTCATTTACTTCATTTTCCTTCTTGTCGAGACAGTTTTGACAATTGATTATACCTAAGTGACATATGAACGAGTGTAGGGTGTACAAGACGAAGAAACCTGGACCATAGGAATACGTTTTTTGTTTTTTCGAATTCTTCTTCGTATTTTTTATATAAAAATCAATTGCTGTTCGTTTGTCTCGCTAAAACTCGAGAACGGCGGGGCCGATTAAGCTGATTTTGGTTTTGAAATGTTTGTCGTAGTCCAGGGAAGGTTTAAACATTGAAATATTTAAAATTACTTGAAAGTTCAAATAACACGTGTACGAAGTAGCGGGCACAGCTAGTATTATATATTTTGTGGCTGTACAATTCTCTTAAATATATTCAGGTCGTTGCAATCAATTTTCATCTTACATTCTCCTCTATTACTTGACAAGTCACTGCGTAACTGCTTTTCTAGCCTTTTTCATTTAACTCACAATTAAAGTTTTTCTTAAAGGCGTCGTTAAGAGAAAACAGTAATGGAAACACACCTGAAACTTAAATAAAATTAACTGTGATTAGTAATAAAAAAACCGTTTGGCGACTGTAAATTGCTGTACAGATTTTATGACTTGCATTTAACGTTACTTTAGTATCACTTTGGCTAATTGAAATCTAAAGCTACCAGTAGAATTACTACTTTAATACCTGCGGTAGAATTAAAAATCTTGATGAAATTTGCGCCGCACGGTGGCTCCGTACGGCTTCCGTACGTTGAATGGTTTTTATGATCAATGTAGAAGTACGTTTATAATCAATTTCAAAAAGATTTTAAAAGTATAGTCGTAGTAGTAAGTATAGCCTGAGATCTAGTTCAACTAAATAAAAACAATCATTTAATTAATGATTTATTTCGTCTAAAATGTTATTTGAACTAAATTAGTTTGAAAATACTAAAAATATATAAGACAACAAAATTAGCAGATCTTATGAAATCCATTATTATCAATACCTTTTTAAATTAACAACTGCTATTAGTATTCAGTGTTGTGTTTCTATATTAAAACTATCTGCACTCCGCGGTTGTAGAATAAATAATGTCCTTTAAAGGGTTATTTCATCTGATATTGTTACTGGTATCATTTTAGACTCAGAAAAATGACACTGTTTTGCCTTGGGTAGAGAATTCACTAGAGACATGAATCCCATAGAAATCATCCGGGAGCTCACCAAACGCGCAATTCTAAGAGAAGTAATTGCCACCAACGGCAGTTGATTGAAACTCTCGTCAGAGAATCATCACCATCTCATCAAAAATCAAACCTTGGAATATACAAAAACACCGTAGGAAAGCCACGCTTCGGCATGAATGGGCCGGCTCGTCCGGAGTGATACCACGGCCTCACAGAAAACCGGTGTGAAATAGCGTTTGCTCTGTGTTTCACCGAGTGAGTGAGGATACCGGAGGCCCTATCCTCCCCCTCCCGACCCCCATCCTCCAAAGCTCGGCAACGCACTTGTGACGCCTCTGGCATTGCGGGTGTCCGTCCGGTAATCATGAGCATCAGGTGATACGTCTGCTCGTTTGCCCACTATTACATAAAAAAAACAGTTATTGAGAACATGCCCCAACAGATTCTGTACAGAAGCTCTTATTGCAGAAGGTGGCATTACTAAATGTTAACATTTATTCAATAATTTTCACCATTATTCACATTACTCATACAATTAATATAAAAAAAGCTTTGTACAATTTTATTCTAGTTTTTGTGACCTTAATAGAATGACGATAAAAAATATAAAAGGTCTTGTTACAAAAATCTAATTAAACTAGAAAAACTAAAATCTTAATATTGTCCCTAATAATTTGGCAATTTGGTACTTTTACAACAATAACCGCGGGTAACGCCGAAGAGTGCAGTTAATCTAAAATAAAGTGGCCTAGTTTTTATGTCATATCACCAGTTATCTCCCATTGAAAGTCTAGTCAAAATCAGTCCAGCCTTTTTAGAGATGAGTAGGAACAAACAAACGGCCAAAAATAAATTAAAAAATATTATTTGTGCCGTATATACTTTCATATGCATTTAGTTAAATAAGTTAACTTAATAAGTTATTCAGAAAAGCTGTTAATTTAAAATTACAAACGGACACTCTAATTTTAGTTATTTGTATAGATTACTACTATAAAACTCTTATAAACACGTTTATTCTTATGAGCTTTGCCACGGCAAACGACCATTTCTATAATAAAAATAATGCATGGAAATTCTATATGCCACAAGAGAACGAAGTCACAGCCGGTAGTTATTACATCTTTAGTATTCTATTCGCAACCGGCTATTTGTTTTATAATTATGTGAGAATGAAAGGCTCGCTATGAAGTGCTCACTTCAAAGTGACTGCAATTCAAGTCTTAAGTAGAAACATTATGTTTTTCTTACTATAATGTGTTTCTGAATGTTGTTTCCTTTATATGGTATCCTGTCACGACGTGCTTCTTTTGATTGATTAAGTAATCGGTAAACCATAATGCTGACAACCTATTACAGTGTGCTGACATGCTACACACTTTAGCAGTGTTATACCTGCGTACGTGTGGTTATGAAAATTTAGTAAACGGAACAAACACGCTACGTACTTAAGACACGTGTTGATATCTTCGTGTGATGATCTTATACACGACTAGGTAGTACAATTTGAATGTAGAAACACGCTACGCACGTAAGCTACGTATTATGTGTATGCAATTATACATTTATTAACTCCCGCCCGACGCAAAAAGAGGTGTGTTAACTATTTGTGATCGAAGGTTACAAGGACATTATAAGTTTGACGTCGATGTACGTCTGTCTGTCTGTGCGTGTATGTGTGTGTATGTCTGTCTGTAGCATCGTAACTCTCAAACGGATGGACTGATTTCAATGTGGTTTTTTCTATTTAAAAGCTAGTTTCCTTGCGGTGGTTCTTACATATGTAAGGTTAATATCGGTCCAGCAGTGTAAGAGTATCAGCTGTTTTCCAAAATGATGAAAGGCATTTTTAGTAGGCAGTAATTCCAATTTCACTTTCAATTTCAAACACGCCATCCATCCTTCCGCAAACAAATGCGACGTGAGTTGGAATCTAGAATGATTAAAGCTCTTAATAGTATGCAACCACGCTACACCCATACCTATTAGTTGAGTACAGTCAAAGACTGCAGTTGTGTTAATATATAAACGCGGTATATATACGCTAGGTTGGTGTAAAGTGTTTACATATATGGGCTGATTATAATGCACGAACTCGCTTTGCACGTTAGCTGCGCGTTCGTTTCGAATATAATGAAAGAGGCCTCTACATTATACCAACACGTATGTACGTAATTTCTGTAATTACGACAGTTTAGTACAAATGATACGCACATTAACAGCATGTGAGCTCCGGACACGGTAAAACTGTGATTGATTCTATGTACGAACACGCTGTGCACATTCTATTTCAAGCTGGTCTTCACGCTGGTTCTATTTCAAGCATGTATGCGACGCATAAAGTTCGTTTTAAAAACTTCAGACAGTAGGTAATCACACTAATATTATAAAGATGAAAGTTTGTGAGTGTGTATATTTGTTACTTGTAAAACCACACGGTGTGCCACTCTGCGCGGGAAACGCCGCGGAACAACGCCCTGTATAAAGGCGAAATTATGTGAGTGTGTATGTTTATTACTTCTTCACGCACAAACTTATATATGTAAATAAATATATATGATGAAATGAAAAGGTAGTAGAGCCACGCTGATTTCAGCACGAACGGGCCGGCTCGACCGGGGCGGTACTACCCTCGCACAGAAAATCAACGTAAAATGACAGCGATCATGCTGTCGTGTTTCGTTGGTGAGTGCGAGACCGGAGGCCCAATGATGCAGAAGCATCACTAGCCCGCCATGGTGTGGGTCACGATGCTGCATTGTTGCATTGTCTGCATTCGCAGTATGGTGACCACCACTCTTGGATTCTGCTTATGCTTTCGATCAGGCAGAGTAGAGTCATTTTGGCAGGGCCAAACATAAAAAAAAAAAAAAAAAAAAATATGATGTATAAGCTATATATAATATAGCTTATACATCAGAATAACACATAGACTTCCATCTGCCGCGATAACCGACATTTAAGCGGGTGGAACCGCGGGCAACAACTAGTACATACATACAGTAACAGAGACTCGAGATCATAAGTCGTGGTAGACTATCACTTTTCCAGATATACTTGAATTTAAGAACCCAGAATTGCATGAGTAATTTGTGATTAATTAATACTTTTGTAAATTGCAGGACGTGTTTAAATTATTTGAAGAAATACGAATAAAACTATTCAATAGTTCTAAATAAGCAGTAGTCACGCAATTATTCAGTAGTAGACGTGTAAGGATATTATTATTATTATTACCAAGTAAGACATAAGTAAATGCACAATAAGTGCCTCTTTTCTTAAGTCGGTAAAAACTATCGTTCCATCGCCAACTTTACTTTAAAGGATAAGTCCTATCGGACGGATAGCGGGAAAGATCTCCATTGCTCTTGTTGGTTGGCATTACGAAAAGGCTCACTCACTGCAAATAGATAAAAAAGCTTTGCAGCTCCATGTAGAAAGAAAAACAAAGATAAATGCTCTATTTATATTCAACTAGCTGTTGCACGCGGCTCCGCTCGCGAGTATGTCGGTTATCGTGGCAAATAGTAGCCTAAGTGTTATTCTGATGTTTATGTTATATTACTGTAAAGTTTAATCCAAATCCGTTTAGCAGTATTTGCGTGAAGAAGGAACAAACATAGACACTCACAAATTTTCGCCATTATATATTAGTGTGATGACATTGAAGTATGCTTAACAGATTTAAAAGTAAATTAACTAGACTGTGAAGATAGTTTTTAACCGACTTAAAAAAAGAGGAGGACATTATTTTTATGTTTGTTACCTTAGAACTTTTGACTGGGTGAATAGATTTTGATGATTCTTTTTTTATTCGAAAGCTGGTACTTCCCGTGGTCCTATTTCAATCTGGTCCAATTGTTAAAGTCATTTCTTTTTTTTTTTAATTATTTGTTTATTTCAAATATTTACAAAAACCGCGGGAGAGCCACGCTTCGGCATGAATGGGTCGGCTCGACCGGAGTGAAAACAAACGAAAAAACCACGGCCTCACAGAAAACCAGTGTGAAATAGCGCTTGCACTGTGTTTCACCGAGTGAGTGAGGTTACCGGAAGCCCACACCCCAACCCCTCCCCCCATCCCCCAAAGGCCGGCAACGCACTTGGGACGTCTCTGGTGTTGCGGGTATCCATGGCAGCGGTAATCGCTTACCATCGGGCGATACGTCTGCTCGTTTGCACCACATCCCATGAAGGTCTCCGGACTCCGGTCGAGCCGGCCTATTCATGCCGAAGCGTGGCTCTCCTATAGTTTAATTTTTGAGTCATATTAAAGAAAATTACATGTTAATTAGTAGCAGAGCCACGCTGATTTCAGCACGAACGGGCCGGCTCGACCGGGGCAGTACTACCCTCGCACAGAAGACGAACCTAAAATGAGCATTCGTGGCTGTCGAGTTTCGTTAGTAATTGTGAGTGTAGTGTGTAGGTCACTTTGCTGCATTGTTGCATTGTCTGGATTCACCATGAGTATGGTGACCACTACTCTTGGATTCTGCTCTTGTCTTCGATCACCTAGAGTAAAGTCACTTTGACAAGCTCATTTATGTGAAAAAAAATGTGTAGACACGTCTTACAATATATGAATTGTATTCTTTAGACGTAAATTCTATTATGTAAGTTTTTAAAGACACAGATTAACACGAAATTCTTATTTATAAGTCAGAAGAAAATATTTAGCCTGTTCGTAGCACATTTTTCTTTATTAAATTCGTTCACGCTGTAAAAGTTTTTCTGTAAGAACCTTTCGCACTTCTTTAAATTTAATGTTAGGTTATTACTTCTGCGCCATTGGATATCGTTTTGTGATTGTATTTGACACAAAAATGAAAACCTTTTAAGAAGCAAGGTTTTTTTGACATTGTATTGACAAAATGTGAGAGCGATGAATAAAATTTAATGTGTACGGAACAGTGAAAGAGAGTATTTTACATAATAATAATAATATTATATCCACGATGATATTGTAAATTGAAATTTGAATTTGTTTCCTTCTTGATTACAAAGTTTTGTTGATTGATTGATTGCTTACAAAATATTGTATAATAGCTAAGCCCCGCGGTGTTACCCACTGTACAACAATAATTGCGAGTAACGACTCGGAGCGAAAAAGTAGGCTAAAAAAGTAGCCTAATTTACTCCTTATATCGTCAACTACCTTTTTTGTTAAAAGGGTCGAGACGTCCAGAGATTAGCCGGAACAAACAAACAGACTGAGAGATAATTACCGTAAATACTTTCATATGCATTTAGTAAAAAGCTGTTTTTTTTATGTAATGGTCGGGCAAACGAGCAGACGTATCACCTGATGGTAAGCGATTAATGCCGCCCATGGACACCTGCAACACCAGAGGCGTCACAAATGCGCTGCCAACCGTTGGGGGGATGGGGGGGGGGGAGATAGGGTAGGGGGGTCGGTGTATGGGCCGCCGCATCCTCACTTGCTCGGTGAAATACAGCGCAAGCACTATTTCACACCGGTTTTCTGTGAGGTATCACTCCAGTCAAACCGACCCATTCATGCCGAAGCGTTATTACTGTTGATTTGAACTTACAAACAATTGCATTAATTTTATTTATATCTATAGATTGTAACGTAATACTTTCTACATTTACCTAATAATGATTTTCTAAACTTATTTGATTAATGAAGAAGGTCAAAGACTTCACGGCGACGGCACTTAATGAAGACAATACCATTTTCTGAAAAAAAAGTACTTACTTCATTAACTTGAAGATTTGTAAGGCGCACAGAGTTTAAATTTCCAATTAGCGATATACATATTCATTAAACAATTTACTGCTAGCTAGCTGGCAATTTAAATGAAGATAAAAACCATTAGGTACTCCATACAATAATTTTTCTTTTGTATTTAAATACTCGATTCTATTTGTGGAGAATGCTCATAGCAAGCGATGGTGCTTCGAGAAAACTAATATCACATTGTCCATAATCTATACATAATTGGAGTGTGTGTAATATTAAAATAATAATAAATGCATAAGTATGTATACACGGTACATATACCAAAAATGTACTTTTAAAAATTTTTGTCTGTCTGTCTGTTTGTTCCTTGACTTTCAGTGACAGGTAGCTAATGATATGGGGAGTAACTTAGTATACTTTTTTTACACTAGCTTCGCCCCGCGGCGTTACTCGCGGTACGACAATAACCGTGGGAAACACCGCGGGGTTTAGCTAGTAAACAACTGAAATACAATAGACTGTTTGACGATACATATACCGAAGTAATATTTTTTTTTTTTTCGCATGCAGCGCAGCATAAGTAAACAGTGTAATTTGATTTTATGATAGCTTCTGCTTAAAGCATCGATAGCTGTAATTATAAAATTTCTTTTGAAACGAAGTTCCTTATGAGGCGTTGCGGAAGGGTACCCTAGCCGGCAAAAAGCGTCCGTAACGTAAGATTTGACTGCCTCGGTGGCACAGTGGTAGCGTATGCGACTTAATGTAAGCATAGCGCTTGATTGAGGTTTCGGGCTCGATTCCGGGGTCGGACCAAATGTTAGTATGATCTACAAATATTTGTTTCGGAGTTTGGGTGTTTTCTATCTATAATATGTATACATTTAAAATAAAAGTAAATATTTATCTACATCAGTTGTTTAGTACCCATAAAACAAGCTTTGACTCCTGCAACTTAAAGTCACGCATTAGGATCCACAGTACGGAGTAGGGGAGCTTAAGTTTAACCTCATTTACTCAATGTAAAGCAATACCGGTTTTTCTGTGAGGTCTCTGCTCGGCCAATTAGTGACGAAGCGTGGTTCTCTCACGGCGAAAACCGTAAAACATTTCCATGAAAGGAGCCCTATGTCCTTTTATGAATCCTTTTCAACGCGCTTCCAAAATATTATGATGATTTGTTGATTAAGCGGACATTGGAAAAAAGTGCAATAAACATACAATATTTGTAATTATGCTGTTATGTTTTTAAGAGTATATTTATGATAAATAAATATTTGAGGAGCTCTGTGACGCGGGAGTGGGTTATAAATTATAATGGTTGTGCAGTTCATTTATACAAATAAATAAAATTGGAGTGTCTGTTTGTAGTATTAAAATAATCGATTTTTACTAAATGCATATGTAACATACATATGCATTTAGTAAAAATATATACGATACGATATAAATATACACGATACATTTACCAAAAATATTTTTTTACAATTTTTGTCTATCTGTCTGTCGGTTTGTCTGTCTGTCTGTTTGTTCCGGGTAATCTCTGGAATGGGTGGACCGATTTTGATGGAACTTTCACTGGCAGGTAGCTGACAATGTAAGGAGTAACTTAGGCTTATTTTTTTTTTTTGAATACTCCCCGTTACCCGCTTTTGTTTTAGTAACGGTAGAACAAAATCCGCGGGTACCATCGCAGGGCTCAGCTAGTGATTTCATAAATATGGCTATTAATGCCAGTCTGTACTGCTATTTATAATTTTAATTCTATATTTTATTTTCATTCTAAATCGAGGTTCTGAAGAGCGTAGTGTGTCGTATAATTATTTCTAAACTAGCTGAGCCCCGCGGTGTTACCCGCAGTACTATAACAACTGCGGATAACGCCGCGGAACAAAGCTAGTTTTAAAAAAAGTAGCATAAGTTACTCTCTAGATCATCTGCTACCTGCTAGTGAAAATCCCATTAAAATTAATCCAGCTGTTCCAGAGATTACCCTGAACAAACAGACAGACAGAAAGACGGAATTAAAAAAAAAAATGTTATTTTGGTATATTTGGTATATGTATCGTGTGCATACATATGCATTTATTAAAAAGTTGTTATTTTAATGCTACAAACAGACACTCCAATTTTATTTATTTGTATGTATCGATAGTGCACGTATGGACTTAGCTTAAGGCTGTATGAATACTAGGAGATCTTCGAAGAGTAATACACGTCGCCGTACGATATAATTAACTACTGGTACGTGACTCTATTAGTATTATCATTCCAGGAATAATTTCGTCCTCTCTTGAACACGGTAGAAAGTGTTTAAAATCCACACTAATATCTGTGATCTGACTTATCTATACATACAAATAAATAAAATTGTAGTGTCTGTTTGTAACATTAAAATTTGCGATTTTTACTAAATGCATATGTATGTATACACGGTACATTTACCAAAATGTAGTTAATTTTTTTTGTCTGTCTGTCTGTTTGTTCCGGCTAATCTCTGGAACGGCTGTACCGATTTTCAAGGGACTTTCACTGATAGCTAGCTAATGATATAAGGAGTAACTTAGGCTACTTTGTTTTACTTGTTTCGCCCCGCGGCGTTACCCGCGGTATAACTTCACCCGCAGGTAACAAACGCCGCGAGTCGAATCAATTAGCCACACAAATAGATTTTTTATCATTTTTTTCTCGAATCCTCAGGAATAGATACAAAAAATTTCATTAAAATCGGTGCAGCCGTTTAGGAGGAGTTTAGTCACATAGGCACGCATAGAAGATTTATGTATATGAAGATTCTAAATTAGAAAGTAACACTTTCTTTCTATTTCACCTCCAAACCGTTGCACTGAATTCAATGCAATTTGGTATTTAGATTTAAATATTTAAATTTAAATATTTCGGACATCTAAACACACAACGCCATCTAGTCCCAAGCTAAGCAGGGCTTGTGTTATGGGTACTAGACAACTGATACAAATACATGTATACTTTTTTTTTGTAAATACGTACATATTATAGATAGAACACACCCAAACTCCGAAACAAATATTTGTAGATCATACAAACATTTGGTCCGACCCGGGAATCGAACCCGAGACCTCATGATCAGCAGTCGCACACGCCAACCGCGAGACCAACGAGGCAGTCAGATACTTTGCTTCTTCAGACAGGACATAGGATACTTTATACCGTGATTACCGACTTTCACGCTGGCGGAGCCGCTGACAGAAGCTAGTAGTATTATCCTACTAATACCTATTATAAATGCGATAGTTTGTAAGGATGTGTGTTTGTTGCTTTATCACACAAAAACTACTGAACGGATTTGGATGCAACTTTACAGTAATATAGCTTAAACATCAGAATAACATTTAGGCTACTATTTGCCGCGATAATCGACTTACACGCGGACGATTATAATGCTAGCTAGTATGAATATAATGAAGAGCTCTTAAATTGTATTAATTGTTAAACTTTGATAGTTTGGTGAGTAGTTTTAATTGATTTTCGCGCTACGTGCTTGATAGGTATAACTTTTGTCAAAATTTAACTTTAAAGGCTAGAAATATCTTCTGGAATATTATGAAAATAACTTCGTTCGTAATATGAGGTGGCGTCACTGCGTCACTGCGTCACCCACATGACGATTTAATTTAAACATTATGAAATTTAAAATTTTACACATCAATTTTATAAACAACATTCTAAGCTATAAGTTTACACTTCTTCTCGGCAGCCCTTATGACTGCCAATATTTTTTGGATACCTAACATCACCATTATCCCACAAGCCTTTTCCCAAGCTAGGTTGGGATCGGCTTTCCGTCCTAAAGACACAGCTCACATGGAGCGAAACCACGACCATTGCCACAAAAGTGGAGTGGAGAAATAGTCAAATGACAGAGCTTTTTAAAGTATTAGTAGCGCCATATGGTTTACTAGTTGTTGCCTGCCGCGTATATGTCGGTTATCGCGGCAAATATTAGCCCATGTGTTATTCTGATGTATAAGCTATATTACTGTATATAGTATGTAAGTTTCATTCAAATCCGCTCAGTAGTTTTTGCGTGAAAGTGTAACAAACATCCATTCATCCATACTTACAAACTTTCGCGTTTATAATATTAGTATAGTATCTATACTAATCTATACTAATATATAAAATTGAAGAGTTTATTTGTTTGTTTGTTTGAACTCGCTAATCTCAGGAACCACTGGGCCGATTTGAAAAATTCTTTCAGTGTTAGATAGCCCATTTATCGAGGAAGGCTATAGGCTATATATCATCACGCTAAGACCAATAGGAGAGGAGCAACAATGAAAAATGTTTCAAAAACGGGGGAAAATTATCACGCGACGGGCAATAGGAGACGCAAACGAGGTTGCGTGGGTCTGCTAGTTAGTCATATGATAGCTCTACTTGATGCAAAATAATAAAGAAAGAGATGAAAACATAAGAAATATAAAGAGAGGAACTTTGGAAGGAAGGTTGTAGTTTCCAATGAGTTCAAAATCGTTAGTTAAAAAAATTGATGAGATGAATAGTTAATTAATTATTAATTTTTATATCGATGATTCGCCAACCCTATGCATTCGTTTGCACTGTGGGAACGTCACTAATGCATAGACATTCGTATGTAAAAACAATAGTATTCATAGGAATACGATTGTTTTACCTTTCCAATTACATGAAACACAACAGAAATACAAAAAAGTGAAAATTGCACGATGCAGTTTATGTACGTAGCCGTAGACTAGCTCCTGCTACGTGTATAATAAAATAAATATTATATTGTAGCGGTAAACGTTTTATAGGCTCAGGGGTGTGCGAGACGAGCTTTGCGCGCGCGGGGAGGGGGTGCGTTGACCTCGGGCCAGGTTTACGAGTGCATTTGCACAGTGACACCCCCCGCGGGCCGCACTCCGCCCGCCGTCACCATGCGTGCACGCAGCACTGCGATTCTGGAAATCGCAAAAACGGCCAATTATG